>OX101755.1:56952044-57561316 GCA_944452675.1 Tachina lurida | reverse complement strand
CTTATCAGGACCTGGTCTGGTTTTCAGATCAGCCTATCAGGTAGCTAGTCTGGTTTTCTGATCAGGTTATCTGATTCAGATTGAGTTATCAGTTTACAAGTAGCTAGTCATTTATAACATTTATATGAATGAAGTTTCAGGTCAGATAAAATAACTAAAGTCAATCCTTTATGAGCAGTAATTTATCTAGTTATGAAATAGTCAAATTGTTTTCTAAAACGAACATCATTTAATTTATCATCAAAAATCCATATTTATCCTTCCAACACTATACAAATTTCTTGAAACTGTTCAAAATTCATATTACTGACAATATTATCCCTGTAGACGAGCATAATATTTTTCTCATCTTGCTCAAACATTTTAATAACATTTGCATTGTCTCTTGTTAAATGCTTACAGCCGTATTCATAAAAATTTTAAACAGCATTTTGAATGTTGTTTAACCAAAATTCACTAAAATTGTATTCATAATAGAATTTTAGCTTAAAAACGTTTTTTTTTATTTAAACCTTGTGTAAATCACCAAATCTTAAAAATTAACTGCACCCATACTTAAAATAATTTTGAGTTGACATCGTTGTAATTTTGCTTTATGTATGTATGCATGTGCGTGTGCGTGTAACGTGAAAATAAATATTTATGTAAATCTGACGGGCAAAACGTGGAAATAAATATTTTTGTAATGCCTACAAAAAAGCGTGAAAATAAATATTTTTGTAATGTAATGTGTATTTTATAGAATTGCTCTATTCAGGCTTCCAAGGTCATTCAAATTAATTTAAATGCAAATAAAAGAAAAATTTTTTTATTTCATTTATTCATATCCGACGTTTCGTTGGGATTTTCCAACATCTTCAGGGATACTATTTTTATTGAAATCTGGTAACATTAATAAATAAAAGAACCATTTTAATGCAATAACCACAATAATAATAAAACAATTAATACTTTGCTTTAACTTACATATAGAATTTTCTAATAAAATTTGCATTTAAGTTTCAATAATGTTATTTTACGCGACATGACAACATACAACATAAAACACATAATTTAAAAATAATTGCAAAAATAATCAAAAATTGTAAATATCACAGTATAAAGCTTTTTCTTAACGTTCTAATATTACAGCTGGAGTTACACTAAAACTTAAATTAATAAAATGCTATAAGTAGCATTAGTTTTGTCTTTATCAGTCTTGTTGTTCATTGCTATGTCCATTTTTTGTTGAATACTTAAGCTTTCCAAAGTGTATCTTTTGTTGTATTTTCTTTCTTTGTGTAATATTTTCACATTTTGCAGATCAGCTGTGTGAGAATAATCTAAACAATGTTGAGATAGTGCAGTAGATTGTCGTCCTTTTTTGATATCACTCTCATGTTCAGCTACTCTTACTCCTAGATTTCTTTTCGTTGTCCCGATGTAAACTTGTTCACAGCTTTCGTGCGCGTTTCCATTACATGTTGTTTCATATACTACATTGCTTTGCTCTCTTTTATTTATTTTTGTTTTTAGATTTGCGAATAGTGTATTTATTGTTTTATTCGGTTTATGTGCAAATATAATGCCTTCTTCATTAATTATCTCTTTTATTTTATTATTCTCAGTCAGCTTTGGAATATAAGATAAGCTTACATATTTAGTGTTGCCAGATGTTGATTTTGTGTTATTGTTTTTTGGTGCGTTATGTATTGATTTTTCTATTAGGCTATTTATCAAGTATGTCGGATAATTATTGTTTTTAAGTATTTCTCTGATTAATTTAATATTTTTATCTCTGAATTTGTTATGACTTATTTGTAATACTTTATTAATAAAGTTGGAAATTGTATTTATCTTGTGTTTAAAAAGCTGTGTTGAATTATAATTTATTATTCTACCTGAAGCAATTTGTTTCATGTAACAATCTGTTATAATTCTGTTTTTCTGTCTCATTATTCTTATGTCGAGATAGGGCAGTGAATTGTCCATTTCCTTTTCAATAGTAAATTGAATTTTGCTGTGGTAATTATTAAAAGTATCCATTATGATTTTCTCGTCGTTTCTTTTGACAATGGAAAATAGGTCATCTACACAGAAAAAAATAAGTTTAATTTTTGATAACAAAAATCCCGGTATTCAATCATTTTAATTTTCGAATTTCCTGTGATAAAGAAATCCGCTATATCAATAACAAAAATTGTAAAATAATAATATTTTTTTCTTCAATAATATAAATATTTGAATTAATAAAATATCTTATCAATAATTTTTAATGTAAATGTAATGAATCAAAGAAAAAAGTTGTTGACTGAAATTTTATTTTCAGTGATAATTGTTATTTTATTGTATATGTGTGTGTTGATGGATGAATGTTAGTTTGTTTTTGCTTGGCTGCGATTAAAACTAAATGTATTTGGGATGAGTCGAACCGGGAATCTCTTGACTAATAGACACACGTGCTTACCATTCAGCTAAAGAGCAAATGGTTATTCGATTCGCAAATAATGAATACAGGCAAAACATGAGAAATCATGGTTCTTCTACATTTGCGCATTGCGTTTTGATATAATCTAAAAATAACTTTGTTGAAAAAAAACAAGCCACGACGATTTTCGGCTACTTGTTGTAATTCACACGTATACAACACGACCAATCAAAAAAACAACAACATCAGCACATAACCATGTCCAGTCAATCAACAAGCAAGATAAACACCAACACAAGCAAAACAAAAGTAAACGATATTTTAAAATGCGCGGAATTGATAAATGCAATATTCAAGTTAATGACATATATTATTGAAATTAAAAATTTTATTCATTAACATGGTTTTATTGAAAATAATTCTTGTCTATTTTTTTCTGTGTACATATATTGTCAAAAATTTAATTTCTATGTTTTTATCCCTTAGTTCTTTGGTTGTTTTTTCCACAAGAGTGTCTAACACAATGTCGGCTATGCTTGGAGATAGAGGGTTCCCCATTGGCATTCCATATGTTTGATTATAAATTGGGCCCTCATATATGAAATAATTATTTTCGTTTAAACGAAATTGTAGTAATTTTAGAAATTGGGTTTTGGGTATTCTTGTGTAATTTTTTAAGATTTTCTATTTTTCCATAATATTTCTTATAGCTAAGTGTATTGGTATATTAGTAAATAACGATACCACGTCCAATGATACAAATATTTCGTCCTCATCCAAAATAATATCTACCAATCTTGTTTTTAGCTCTATTGAATTTTTAATGTTGAATTCTGTTGAGATCATATTCTTTAAAATTGTTCCTATATATTTAGATAATTTGTAGCATGGTACTTCCGTTGATGATGATATTGACCGTAAAGGCACGTCAGGTTTGTGGATCTTAGTTAAGCCGTATAGTCTCGGTGCTGTAGCGTGTTCAGAAATCAATTTAGATTTCTCAATTTGACTAATATATCCCTGTTTGTATAAATCCATTATTAATTTGTTATTTTTACGTTGGAGGTTTTTTGTAGGGTCTATACGTAGTGTTTTATATGTTGTTTTATTTTGTAAAAGCGTGTTCATCCCTCTCTTATAGTCTTCTCTATACATAATTACTGTTTTATTTCCTTTATCAGATTTTAGGATAACTATATTTTCTTTATGCCTACGTAGTATTCGTTTTGTATCTTCATATATATTAAGTATACATTTTTCTTTTGGGTTGTTTTTTGAAGTCCTCTTGTATGTTAGAATTCTATTTGTTATCCTGGATCTTATAACATCTTTTGTTTTATCATCTGTAAGTGTTTGTACCCATTGTTCTAAATCAGCTACCAAATTAATCGTTGAAAAATTTTCTTTATTTACTGGTAAAGAAAATTTTGATCCTAATGAGAGTAACCATTTGATTTCATCTGTGAATTCTATATTTGTTTTGTTTATAAACCATGATGGGTTAAACTTTAATTCATATTTCTCAAATTCTTTTCGTTTTAGTTTTCCTATTTTGGCTAGGTGCGTCGATTTGTCTGATGATATAAAATTCTTATATCTTATATTTTGTTTTTTGATGAAATTTGTGTATTCATACGTATTTAATGTTGATTTTAGCTCATGTTAAATATTTTTGTAATGTCGACGGTAAAAACGTGAAAATAAATATTTTTGTAACGCCGACAGGAAAATCATGAATATGATTTTTCCTAATGCCAACGGAAAATAATGAAATTGATTTTTCATAATGTGGACGGGAAAAACGTGAAATTAAATATTTTTGTAATGCGGACGGGAAAATCATGAATATGATTTTTCCTAATGCCAACGGAAAATAATGAAATTAATTTTTCATAATGTGGACGGGAAAAACGATAAAATAAAATATTTCTAAAGCCGACGAAAAATTTGTTGATGTCTGTCTGTCTATGGGAATTCGAGTCTGCCAGGGAATTGGGGGTTTGTAATAATTTGTGGGGGTCCTTTGTCGAAGTTATGGGTAATTAAACTTTAAAACTTTAATCTACGCCGGAGTGACAGTTCACTACTACTATCTCAAGTTTAAAAACATATATTTATACTAAAATTATCTATATCAAGTCAAATGTGAATATCTGAAGAAGTTAATTTCATAATTAAAAGAATAGTATATTATACATTTATTTTTTTTCTCGTAATGAAGCTAAAAGAATTTCAAGTATGATATTTGCTGATGCTGCATGTGAAAAGCAGAATAATATACATACACTAGCTGACCCCGGTCCGCGTTGCTGGCCCTAAGCAAACATTAGTGCTGTATATTGCATTGGTGGTACAATATGAAAATTGGATTTTGCCCACGAATAAACTAACACTCCTTACGCCCCATAGAGCATGTATATAAAGTTTTGTCAACATCGGTGCAGTAGTTCTTGAGTTACGGTGCAAAAACACAAACAAACTAAATATGGCGCCATCTGCCGGACGAACTTTAAACTACACAAAAACACTCTTTACGCCCCATAGAGCATGTATATTAAGTTTGGTCTAAATCGGTGCAGTAGTTCTTGAGTTACGGTGCAAAAACAAGCTACACGAACTTCAAGCTACACAGAAACACTTCTCACGCCCCATAGAGCATGTATATAAAGTTTGGTCTAAATCGGTGCAATAGTTCTTGAGTTACGGTGCAAAAATCGAAAACATTTAGATTTTTATATTATTAAAAAACGGGCGTTAAAGTAGGCGTGGACGAAAAAAAAATTCCTATTATTTATGCTGGAGTTTGAGTAACATGCTGACAAAGTTTCAGAAGGATCGGTCCAGCGGTCTAGCTTCGTATACGGTACAAACATTTTGCGACGCCCCTCCGCCCCCAGGCCATTAATTTAAATAATAACTATCCTATCATCTAAGTTGGACCAAATTACATATATATGCCAATTTTCATGAATATCAGTTGACTCGTTTTTGAGTTTATTCGAAACATACACAGTGACACGGATTTTTTATATATTAAGATATGTACGTGTATATTTTTGTATGGGGCGACAGAAGAATGATGACTCATTCTACTTGTGCCCCACTTATAACATAATTCCTAATACATACATATACATACATACATACATATAGGCAAAGTTAAAAATGCAAATAAACATGAAGCAAAATTACAACGACCTCAACTCAAAATTATTTTAAGTATGGGTGCAGTTAATTTTTAAA
This sequence comes from Tachina lurida, assembly GCA_944452675.1. Classification (NCBI taxonomy): domain Eukaryota; kingdom Metazoa; phylum Arthropoda; class Insecta; order Diptera; family Tachinidae; genus Tachina; species Tachina lurida. The sequence goes on along the minus strand of OX101755.1, from coordinate 57,555,666 downwards.
ATTTGGTCATTTACACAAGGTTTAAATTAAAAAACGTTTTTTAAGCTAAAATTTAGCGAATTTTGCTTACACAACATTTGAAATGGTGTATAAAATTTTTATGAATACGGCTGTAAGCATTTAATAAGAGAGAATACCAATCTTAATATATAAAAAATCCGTGTCACTGTGTATGTTTCGAATAAACTCAAAAACGAGTCAACTGATATTCATGAAAATTGGCATATATATGTAATTTGGTCCAACTTAGATGATAGGATAGTTATTATTTAAATTAATGGCCTGGGGGCGGAGGGGCGTCGCAAAATGTTTGTACCGTATACGAAGCTAGACCGCTGGACCGATCCTTCTGAAACTTTGTCAGCATGTTACTCAAACTCCAGCATAAATAATAGGAAATTTTTTTTCGTCCACGCCTACTTTAACGCCCATTTTTTAATAATATAAAAATCTAAATGTTTCCGAATAAACTCAAAAACGAGTCAACTGATATTCATGAAAATTGGCATATATATGTAATTTGGTCCAACTTATATGATAGGATAGTTATTATTTAAATTAATGGCCTGGGGGTGGAGGGGCGTGGCAAAATGTTTGTACCGTATACGAAGCTAGACCGCTGGACCGATCTCCGTAACTCAAGAACTACTGCAGCGTAACTCAAGAACTACTGCACCGATGTTGACTAAACTTCATACACATGCTTTCTAAGGCGTAAGTAGTGTTTCTGTATAGTTTGAAGTTTGTCCGAAAGATTTTTTTTTTTTTTTTTTTTAATACATATGTTTATTTATTGAATCTTCAAATATGAACTAACAATAAGTATTCAAATCTTAAATCTAAATATAATTAATTAGGCCCGACCAGTGTCGGACATAAACTTAGTGAAAGTTATTAATAATACATAAGTCGTGATAAGCAAAAACAAAAGTAGATATATTCAAGCAGTTTATTCTGGAGTGTTGAGTATTAGAGCCCTTGTGTCCCTCTTTTTTAAGCGGATGTGTCCAGTAAAATTCAAGATATTACGAGCAAGGAGATTAGGATGGGTCTCGAGTTTTGTTATGTATTTGCCTGCGTATTTTGCGATTTCTTCAGTCACTAGTGGTATATTTAAATCACGATGTATATTTGAGTTTTTAATGTACCATGGAGCCGATGTTATTAGTCTTAAAATCTTATTTTGCCTTCGTTGGATTCTCTCTATATTGGATGCTGAAGCAGTGCCCCATAACTGTATTCCGTAGCACCATATTGGTTTCAAAATCGCCTTGTATATTAAAAGTTTACAATCTAGACTGAGTGTTGAATTTCTACCAATCAGCCAATGTATCTGAGTTAATTTCAGTTTCATTTGTGTTAGCTTTGAGTCAATATGGGGCTTCCATGTAAGCCGTCGATCAAGGTGTATACCAAGGTATTTTACGTGTGAATGTTGAAGAACAACTTGATTATTGATTCGAATTGGCGAACAAGTATCTCTTCGCAGGGTAAATGTTACCTGGACACACTTTTGCACGTTTACTTTGATTCTCCATAAATTTAACCATAGTTCCAGTTGTGTAATATGTTCTTATAGATATCGGGAAGCCTCGTGAGGGTTTTCGTGCATACTAAGGCAAGCTGTATCATCGGCAAACGTAGATGTATGGATATTGCTGCTCAGAGGCATATCACAAGTATAAATCAAATACAAAACTGGCCCCAGTATACTCCCCTGTGGCACACCGGATGAGATAGTTTCAGGCATGCTCATTAAGTCTTCCACAACAGTGAACTTCCGGGCAGTAATGTAACTTTCCAAAAGACTTACAACGTTTATTGGCAGGTATGTTTTTAATTTTAAAATTAGGCCTTCATGCCACACTTTATCAAATGCCTGAGAAACGTCGATAAACAGCGCAGAACAATACTTCTTTTCTTCAAATGTTCTTCTTATAAATTGAACCAATCTATGAGTTTGTTCGATAGTGCTGTGCTGACTTCTAAAACCAAATTGATGGTCCGGTATGCAGCCACTACTAACTAGAATTGGGGACAATTTTGTCATGAACAGTTTTTGGAAAAGTTTTGACATTGTTGATAGCAGACTTATTGGCCTGTATGACTCAGCCTTGGTAAGGTCTCTGCCCGGCTTTGGAATCATTTTAACTTTGGCCAGCTTCCAGCTATTTGGATAATACTCCAGTCGTAAAATGGCGTTAAAAATAAATAACAGGATTCTAATTGCAATACGAGGCAACTTTATTAGCATCTGGTTACAAATTCCATCAATACCCGGAGCTTTCTTCGGGTTAAGTTCAGCAATTAGTTTTTGTACATCACGCGTTGTAAATTTTATGGGTCGAGGGGGTAGCGCAACTACATTCGGCAAATCAATAACACCAGTACATGTGTTAGGGGTAAATACTGATTTTAAATGCTCAGCAAATATTTTACCTTTTTCAGTATCGCTTCTTGCCCAAACACCGGTAGATGTACGCAGAGGTGGGTTAAGCGCAACAGGTGTTTTAAGCTTTCTAGCAGCGCCACAAAGAGTAATTAGATGCTGGTGTGGCATCAAGACCTTCCAGATAGTTTTTAAAAGATGCAGTTTTTTCAAATGCAAGCAAGTCTTGGAGTCGTTTAGTTCACTCTTTAAATCTGATTTTGTGTTGGGGCGATCTGTGCTGTTGCCATTCCCTTCTAGCTCTTCTTTTTTCACTTACGAGACGTTCAATATCCGTAGAGTAAATGCTATTAAATCCAGTCTGCGGGTGGGAGGTAGTCGCATGTTCAGCAGCCTGTTTTATATTTTTGATAAGATTGCCAATGTTAAATTCAATATCTTCGGATGTTCTTAGCGTAATTTTTTCCGTACAATGACTACTGAGATATTTTCTAAACCCCAGCCAATTAACACGGTTGATCGTCTTCACATACGGGTGAGGTAAGTCACTTCTTAGTGGGCTACAAATTGTAACGATCGTGGGAGAGTGATCGGAGGAGAGATCTTGAGACGCTTCAACATGAACTAATTCCCTAGAAATATTTTTCATGACTCCAAAATCTGTAACATCCGGAATTTTTTGTATGTCCGTAGGCCAATAAGTGGGCTCCCCACTCGAAATGACGTCCAAGCCCATTTTTGAAATTGTGTTGAACAATGCCCGACCTCTAGGTGTAATAAGACGCGAACCCCAGAACGTATGTTTTGCATTGTAGTCGCCAGCTGCTACGAAGGAAGGGCCAAGGCATTTGTAGAAATCGTCGTACTGATCCTCAGTAATTGCGAACCTAGGAGGGGAGTAAATTGATGATATGACAAAATTTGAGCAGAAATTTTCGACACAAATATTTGTTGCTTGTAGATGTTCTTCACAAATGTTGTCCAGAATATAGTGCTTGAGTCTTGACTTTATCAGAATTGCTGATCCACCGCATGCTCTTCTTCTCGGGTCCTTTGAATCATAAAAAGTGTAGCCATAAATTTTAAACAGGCTTCTCGAAGTCAAATGAGTCTCAGAGACCAACATTATATCAATATTTTTTTCCGTGAGGAAGTGCTCAAGTTCGTTTTTGTGTTGGCGAATGCCGTTTGCGTTCCAGAAACATATTTTTAACGTGTTCATGGTTTGTTAAGTAATGCTTGAAGCAGAGTATTTTGCATTCTCAGCATTTCTTGCATCATGCTAGTCATACTTGTTGTAAAATTGTTTATAGTTTGCACCAGATTTTCAATAGTAGCTTCAAGGCGATTAAAATTAAAGCCTGAGTTTGTATTTGTTGAAGTATTTGGCCGTGAAACATTTTGTGTGGGAATAGAGCTTGTCTTTGCAGCATCGGCATACGATACACGTGAATTAACTGGTTGGCTCACTTGGGCAAGAGTGGCGGATTAAGTGTTTGCTGTTTGTGCTGGAGCTACTTTAGGTTTTTGCCCCATAGTCTTTTTAACGAAGGAATATACAGGACATCCTCTATAGTTAGCGGTGTGATTACCTCCACAATTACTGCATTTTTTCTGCTTGATCTTTTGGTTTAGTACAACTAGCAGTACCGTGCAATTCACCGCAAATAATACAAACTGTAGGTAATTTGCAGTAAGTTTTTGTGTGGCCATATTCTTGACAATTATGGCACTGTACGGGTCCAGAACGCTTGTGTGGTTCTTCAACTGTTCTTTTTCGGTATGAAAGATATTTTAAATTATAAATTGGGTGCGTCTCATTTTTCTCAATTTTATATCATTCGGTTCAAGTTCAACGCGAAATAGAGACTGGGGGATCTTCTCCCTATGTATTATATTTGAAACATTTTTTACCTTGAATCCGTGGAGGACGAGTGCGTCTTTTATTTCTTCGGGAACAACATAAGAATCTATGCCCTTCAATACGATCTGCAGGCTTTTAGCACTCTTTAGCTGGTATGTGTAGAAACTTGTTTTATTTTTTGCAAATTCAGAAACCATTTTGCGGAAATCTGTTTCGTCATAAATTTGAATTTTCGTTTCATCGATATTGCCACGTTTTATTGGAACAATGTGAAATTTATTCTCACCAATGACCGAAATTAATTTCTTAATAAGAGCGTTTGAATTTTTTTCTCTCAAATATATTGGTGGCGGCTTGGAGGTTTTGTTCGCGGATATATCAGGTATGTCGTTGTCATCGTGCAATATTTGAAAACGATTAGTGGAGGATGCGCTGTTATCCCTAGATACCTTTGAAGCAGATGCAATTTTAGTAGAATTTGGGCTTCGCCCGCGCTTTCCGACAATTATATATCGGTCCATTCCGACTTGGACCTTGGGTTTTGGGCTACTCTTATTTATAGTGACAGATTGGGTAAGTGATGAATCGGATGATATCGCTGATTTAAATGATGAAGTAGTAGGCAACTGTAATGTTAACAAATCACTAGTTGGCATTGGACAAAGCGAAGTTGATCGCTGACGAAAAATTGGCTTAGCCGTTAAAAAAAAGTCTGTCATCAGGTTTTTTATTTATTTTGTTTATATTAAGAGCATCAGGGGGGCTACCGTGTATTTCGATTCGAAAAGTAAAATTTTTCGAAAGAAATTTTCGAATCGAATGCTAAACCGTACTGCGTAACTCGTTCGAAACGATTACAGAGTTGTATTTTGAAACGAATGAGATATTATATGAAAAGTTGGTAGCATTGCTGCTAAAGTACCAAAATGGCAAAAAATATCCCATAACAAAAAAATCTTTGCCTTTAATGTTATACGTATTTTATGAGAAAAATTAAGTGCTTGTTGTAATTTTTATAATGGATTGTGTTTGCTGTGGTTGGACGAGGATGATTATTATACGATTTGTTTTTAGCACCTGAAACATTTAGATGCCCTCTTGCGAGGTATGGATGCAGAGACATATAGTTTACCACTTCTTCATATTACTTTTATTTGTGTAATTTTTTTAGCATTCCTTGAATGTTTCAAAATCACAAATATTAAAACATTTATAACAACATAAATAAGCACTATGTTTTAGCCAGTGTGACCAGATTTTAAAATAATATTAAGCTAAATCACGTTTGAAAAAAAGCTAAAATAAGCTAAAAAGTTACATTTTAGGGTAGAAAATAAAGCTAAACTTTTTTCCACTTCTTTGATCACTTTTCAATAGTTTCTTACTGCTAAACTAACGTTAAATATTACACAGACATATTTTTTTATTATACATATAGAATATTTGCTTAATGAAATTATTTATTAATTATTATATTTTAGATTTAATGAAGAACAAAACAAAAACTTCCCCAAAATAATCTTAAAAAGTTTTTAAAAATGTAAAAACATTTATACTAAAATACGAAAGCTTTTTAAGCGAATTAATGCTATTTAAGGTAAAGCATGGATCACACTATCTGCACAATGTACCGAGTTTCGTCAGATCAGTGAAATAAAGTCATAAGTAAAGACTTTGCTCTAATTTATCGACTACTTGAAATACAAGGACATAATTGCGCCACACTGCATTGGTAATAAGCCCATATAGACTTATTCCAGAATTAATTGAGTTATAATGCCATTTTGGCTTATTACTTATGACTTTATTGAGGTGGTATATAGTGTTATCCAGGTTCAAGGCTATTTCAGGTTTTTGTTTTAAGTTAATTGATGCCGCTGAATGAACGTTCAACTCAAGTCAAATAATTTTATAACCAAAAAAATTAAAAATTGTTTTGGCCACTAATATGAATTTATTTTTTTCCACTGGAATTCTAACCATTCTGCCATTATCTACTATTTTTCTTCTTTCCATTTCTGTTATAAAATTTTCGTATAATTTACATTTTGTATTTTTTGTAAACTATTTTACAATGCTAAAAAATTATAATTTTTATAAGTTGTTTATGTTTTTAATATATTTTTAGAGAACACGCAATATAGATTAAAAAGAAGCTAAAAAAGCTAAATGAGTTTTTAAAAAAAGCTAAAAAAAATAAGCTAAGAGCTAAATGAAAATTTTAAGGCTAAATCTGAAACAAATAAGCTAAATTTAGCTCAAAATAAGCTAATATGGTCACGCTGGTTTTAGCAAATCAAACATTAAGTATAATTTGTTTATAACACCTTTTATTTATATTGAAATATTTAAATAATTATATTTTCTATTTTTCTCTCAAGTTGTCACTAACAAAATGTCTTTCGAACCATTTCCGAACGCTTTTTGCATAACTGACACTCGTTTTCGTATTACAGAGTAGCCCTTTCGAAAGGGATTTTTATTGTTCGTAATACAGAGTTGCTGTCTCGAAAGGGATTTTTAGTTTTCGATAGAGTACAAAAACCATTCGTAAATTCGAAACAAGTAGTACGAAAATCGTAATACACAGTACAATTCGTTCGAATTCGTAAGTTATTTCTTTCGAAACGAAATACGCGGTAGCCCCCCAGAACTCACTGTAAGTCTATCATCAGATTTTTTATTTCTATTGTTATCATTAAGATCATCAGAGCTCACAGTAAGATAGGCATTTCTGCCGTTATCACTCACTTCACAATTATTTGTTTTTGAGGTACTCATATAGAGTATTCCTCAAGGGCACTTTGTTAGTGTATTCCTCAAGGGAACTTTGAGTTATTTTGTTTACGGTTGTTTTTTTGTTTTAGTTATTACTGTCTATGTAAATTAATATAGCAAAGCAAAAAAAAAGCTTGTTTATCAAAGTTATTGTACAACGAATATTTTGTACTACAAATATTTTTTTGTATGGTTTTTTTTTTGTTTAGCATGTACTTATGTATGTAAAAAAAATTCCGCTAATACGTCTGTTCACTATGAAGGTACAACGAGAACTCTGTCCGACAGATGGCGCCATATTTAGTTTTTTTGTGTTTTTGCACCGTAACTCAAGAACTACTGCACCGATGCTGACAAAACTTTATATACATGCTTTATGAGGCGTGAGGAGTGTTTCTGTGTTGTTTGAAGTTCGTCCGACAGATGGCGCAGTATTTATTATTTTTGTGTTTTTGCTCCGTAACTCAAGAACTACTGCACCGATTTAGACCAAACTTTATATACATGCTCTATGGGGCGTGAGGAGTATTTCTGTGTAGTTTGAAGTTTGTCCGACAGATGGCGCAGTATTTATTATTTTTGTGTTTTTGCTCCGTAACTCAAGAACTACTGCACCGTAACTCAAGAACTACTGCACCGATGTTGACTAAACTTCATATACATGCTTTCTAGGTAGTAAGTAAAGTTTCTGTGCAGTTTGAAGTTTGTCCGACAGATGGCGCCATATTTAGTTTTTTTGTGTTTTTGCACCGTAACTCAAGAACTACTGCACCGATTTAAACCAAACTTTATATACGTGCTCTATGGGGCGTGAGGAGTGTTTCTGTGTAGTTTGAAGTTCGTCCGACAGATGGCGCAGTATTTATTATTTTTGTGTTTTTGCTCCGTAACTCAAGAACTACTGCACCGTAACTCAAGAACTACTGCACCGATTTAGGCCAAACTTTATATACATGCTCTATGGGGCGTGAGGAGTATTTCTGTGTAGTTTGAAGTTCGTCCGGCAGATGGCGCAATATATAGTTTATTCGTGGGCAAAATCCAGTTTTCATACTGTACCACCAATGCCATATACAACACTAATGTTTGCTGAGGGCCAGCAAGGCGGACCGGGGTCAGCTAGTGTTATTATAATGTTTAAGCCAGATGAGAAAAATATTTAGCTCGTATATGGGGATCATGTTGTCAGTAATATGAATTTTGGAAAGTTTCAAGAAATTTGTATAGTGTTGGAAGGATAAATATGGATTTTTGATGATAAATTAAATGATGTTCGTTACAGAAAACAATTTGAGTATTTTATAAATATATAAAATACTGCTCATAAGAGATTGACTTTAGTTATTTCATCTGACCTGAAACTTTATTCATATAAATGTTATAAATGACTAACTACTTGTAAACTGATAACTCAATCTGAATCAGATAACCTGATCTGAAAACCAGACCAGCTACCTAATAACCTGATTTGATACCTGATAACCTGGTCTGAAAACCAGACCAGCTCCTGGTCTGGGTTTCAGATCAGGTTATCAGGAGCTGGTCTGGTTTTCAGATCAGCTTATCAGGACCTGGTCTGGTTTTCAGATCAACTTATCAGGACCTGGTCTGGTTTTCAGACCAGCCTATCAGGTAGCTAGTCTGGTTTTCTGATCAGGTTATCTGATTCAGATTGAGATATCAATTTACAAGTAGCTAGTCATTTATAACATTTATATGAATGAAGTTTCAGGTCAGATGAAATAACTAAAGTCAATCCTTTATGAGCAGTATTTTCACGCTTTTCCCGTAGGCATTACAAAAATATTTATTTCCACGTTTTGCCCGTCAGATTTACATAAATATTTATTTTCACGTTACACGCACACGCACACGCACATGCATACATACATGAAGCAAAATTACAACGATGTCAACTCAAAACTATTTTAAGTATGGGTGCAGTTAATTTTTAAGATTTGGTGATTTACACAAGGTTTAAATAAACAAAAAAACGGTTTTTAAGCTAAAATTCTATTATGAATACAATTTTAGTGAATTTTGGTTAAACAACATTCAAAATGCTGTTTAAAATTTTTATGAATACGGCTGTAAGCATTTAACAATAGACAATGCAAATGTTATTATAACGTTTGAGCAAGATGAGAAAAATATTATGCTCGTCTACAGGGATAATATTGTCAGTAATATGAATTTTGAACAGTTTCAAGAAATTTGTATAGTGTTGGAAGGATAAATATGGATTTATGATGATAAATTAAATGACTATTTCATAACTATATAAATTACTGCTCATAAAGGATTGACTTTAGTTATTTCATCTGACCTGAAACTTCATTCATATAAATGTTATAAATGACTAGCTACTTGTAAACTGATAACTCAATCTGAATCAGATAACCTGATCAGAAAACCAGACTAGCTACCTGATAGGCTGGTCTGAAAACCAGACCAGGTCCTAATAAGCTGATCTGAAAACCAGACCAGCTCCTAATAAGCTGATCTGAGAACCAGACCAGCTGCTGATAAGCTGATCTGAAAACCAGACCAGCTCCTGGTAAGCTGATCTGAAAACCAGACCAGGTCCTGAAAAGCTGATCTGAAAACCAGACCAGGTCCTGATAAGCTGATCTGAAAACCAGACCAGGTCCTGATAAGCTGATCTAAAAACCAGACCAGGTCCTGCAAAGCTGATCTGAAAACCAGACCAGGTCCTGATAAGCTGATCTGAAAACCAGACCAGGTACTGATAAGCTGATCTGAAAACCAGATCAGGTCCTGATAAGCTGATCTGAAAACCAGATCAGGTCCTGATAACCTGATCTGAAAACCAGACCAGGTCCTGATAAGCTGATTTGAAAACCAGACCAGCTCCTGATAAGCTGATCTGATAGCTGATACCTGATCTAATAGCTGATACCTCTTATTTGATATTATTAAACATGGATGAGAAAATTTTAAAACAGTTGGTGTTGACAAGAAAATATCTAATGAAATTTAATGGAATTTCATAATATTGTGAAAGTCAATTCCTCTTGTGCAGACCTCTCAAAGAAAACAAGACTGTGCATGTTTAAGCGATATGAAAACAAAAAAGAAAAATTTTTGATCTAGCGAAGTAAAGCCAATAGAGAAACAAAATATAAAAATCTAGACATTTGTAGTTACAATTTATATGTAGTAAATTGAAGCTGAAATAAAAACCATTTACATATTTTAATATTTTTTCAATATTTTATTTAACATTTTTCTTAAAAATCTTAGTACTAATACAAATTTAACTCTATGTATAAATAAAAATATATAGATATAAAAAGAAAAAAGATCATTAATCGAACATTTGATTTTAATTTACAAATAATTTAGGTGTAGGTAAAAAGATAAAAGTTTTAAACCATTAAATTTTTACATGTTTTTGTGTGAATAAAATACTAAAATTAATAGATAAATTCATAAACAAATATATAAACAATAAATAAATTAATAAATAAATAAAGAAATAAATTATTAAACAAATAAATAAATAATAAATACATAAATTAATTAATAAACAAATAAGTAAATAATAAATAAATTAATAAATAATTAAGGAAATAATAAATAAATAAATTAAATAATAAGCAAATAAGTAAATAATAAATAATTAAAGAAATACATTAACAAATAAATACAATTACTACAAAATTAAATTGTCTTTGTCATCTTACATGTAATTTAGTAGGAAGCATTCTATTCTACATCCATTGTTTCATTGTTTCGGTAATGTCCCCAAGCGCGCGTTTTAATTTTATCTTTCATTATATTTCTCTTATCATCAGAAAAGCTAAGTGCTATTTTATGTAGTTTTTGGGTATATAGTTGATGTGTTAGATCTAAACAAAAACATTTCATCCGAAATAATTTTGGATTCAAATAAGCAGCTTTTGTAATCATTAATGGACAACTTTTTAATTACAGACTTTTTGACCCCTTTAGATTTTTTTAACAGCTTCCGAGCGAAGAGTCGACAGAGAATACATTTTTGCTCTTAAACCAACAAACTCTGTCATTCTATCCCCATTGTTTTCATCTTTCATCATTCCCAAAACCTTCTTATTGAGTAGCGGTAAATGAAATTGGTTATCTATAGGATATTCTGAAGTATCAAAATTCAAACTAATATCATTACGGATGTCATCGTAAAAATCATCAGTTTTAATTGAATAAATAAATGAGTCAGTAACCATATAGTTGAGAGAAATGTTCTATCCAAATTTAGGCTTCATGAAGCCATAATGGAAGTCATACATTCTCCACTTGGATAACTCCGGTACTGTGAAACCAACATATATAGGTTTATCATATAGCGGTTCCATTTTTTCTAACTCTACCGCATACATATCATGAGAAAATTTTGTCAACTGCTTAAAATTTGGTTTCGCAATTAATGCTCTGAGACCCAAATGATTCCTGTTTGTTGTTTCCCAAGATGAAGTAATTCTAATGTCCCTACGTTTTTCAATGTTTTCCATTGTCTTCCCGTAAACAGTATTGTTTAAAAGTTTGAAGAAATTTTTTTCAAAATTATTTTTAGCTTTTGTCCTATGAAATGTGTTTAAGTCAATATATTTTTTAAGCCAAGGGGATTGCTTAAATCCGAGTATTCTATGAATTTGTTTTAAGATGAGGCCATTTGAAATGGCTTGTTTTAAAACTCTATGTGTATGGTGTAATTTGTTTTTGAGTGTAATTCTGCAACTAATTTTTTGATTTTGGGCTTATTTTGAGGACAAAATGGCAAATCATTATGTAGATAATGCACTGAATCGGGATAATCTATATCCACTTCCAAAATGTACCCGTACTCTGCAGTATCAGAAATTTTTTTAACATCAAAATCAGTATCACATACCCACTCAAATTCACCGCAAGGAAGATATTCCGACATCGTCCAACCATATAAGTTGTTAGCGTCTAAATATACAAGAAATTCCGATGGTTTTGATGCATCAAAATCTTCCAAATACTTATTATTCGCTTTCGAATATCTTTGCGAGCATTGAACTAGTCCACCTCTTATTCCGTTTTGCATAAACATATACATTTCGGAATCAGTGAACAGTTCGAGTGAAACTTCTGTGGTTTTCAACATTGCATCCCAAGATAAGCCTGGTGCTGTATAATAGTGGCAGGGGTCCAAATCGTATATATCTTTACAAATTTTCCTAAAATGTTCAAACACGTCGGTTAAAAGAACATCTGTCTTTAAATAGAGTTCAGTATAGTCAAGGAGGGTTTTACAGTTAAACTCTCTCCATATTTTTTGAGCATGTTCATCATATTGATATAATGATGGTCTCTGAGACTCACTTGACTTCGAGAAGCTGCTTTAAAATAAATGGTTACACTCTATATGATTCAAAGGACCCGAGAGGGAGAGCATGCGGTGGATCAGCAATTCTAATTAAGTCAAGACTCAAGCACTATATCCTTGAGAACGTTAGTGAAGAATATATGCAAGCTACGAATATTTTCGTAGAAAATTTTTGTGCGAACTTCGTGATATCATCAATTTACTCACCTCCCAGATTTTCAGTTACCGAAGATCAGTATGAGAAGTTCTACAAATCGCTTGGATCTTGTTTCGTGGCAGCTGGTGACTACAATGCAAAACATACGTACTGGGGCTCGCGTCTTGTTACACCTAGAGGTAGAGCGTTGTTCAATACAATTTCAAAAATGGGCTTAGATGTCATTTCGAGTGGGGAGCCTACTTTTGGCCTACTGACGTAAGAAAAATTCCAGATGTTATAGATTTTGGCGTCACGAAAAATATCCATAGGGACTTAATTCACGTAGAGGGCTCTCTAGATCTGTCCTCCGATCACTCTCCCACAATAGTTACAATTTTCAACCCACTAAGGAGTGATTTAACTAACTCATATGCGAAAACGATTAATAGGGTCAACTAGCTAGGATTCAAAAAATATATTAGTAGTCACTGCGTAGAAAACATTCAGCTAAGATCACCTGATGATATTGAATTTAATATTGCCAATCTTAACGAATATATTAAACAGGCTGCTGAACATGCCACTACTTCCTATCCGCAGACTGGCTTTAATAGAATTTATTCTACGGAAATTGAACGTCTTGTATGTGAAAAAAGGAGAGCTAGAAGAGAATGGCAACAACACCGATCACCCCTAAATAAAATCAGACTTAAAGAATGTACTAAACGACTCAAAGAGCTGCTATCGTCGGAAAAGACTGCATTACTGGAAAAGTATTTAGAAGGTCTTGATGTAACGTCAACATCTAATTACTCTTTATGGCGCGCTACTAGAAATCTTAAAAGACCCGTTGATCTCAAATCACCATTGCGTACTTCGACTGGAGGCTGGGCAAGAAGCGATAGTGAGAAAGGTAACTTATTTTCTGAGCATTTAAAATCTGTATTCACTCCCAATTCATGTACGGGTGCTGCCGATTTACCGAGTGTAGTCTCTCTACCCCCTCGTCCCTTAAGGTTTAAGATGCGTGAACTACAAAAAATAGTTGCTGAACTCGACCCTAAGAAAGCTCCAGGTATTGATGGCATTAGTAAAAAGATGCTGATGAACTTGCCTCATATTGCAATAAGAATTTTGCTATTTATTTTTAATGCCATTTTACGAATGCAGTATTTTCCACATAACTGGAAACTTGCCAAGATTAAAATGATTCCAAAGCCAGGCAAAGATCTTACCAAGGCTGAGTCATATAGGCCTATAAGCTTACTTTCAACAATTTCAAAGCTTTTCGAAAAGCTGCTCATGACTAAATTGTCCACAATTTTAGCTGATACTGGGTGCATCCCGGACCATCAATTTGGCTTTAGAAGTCAGCATAGCACTATTGAGCAAACGCATAGATTGGTTCAAATTATAAGGAGGACTTTTGAAGAAAAGAAGTATTGTTCTGCCCTTTTTATTGATGTTTCTCAGGCATTTGACAAAGGCCTAGTTTTAAAATTGAAGACATACCTACCAATAAATATACAAAAGCTTTTGGAAAGTTATATTCTTGATAGAAAGTTTACTGTTGTGGAAGGAGACTTCATGAGTGTACCCGAATCTATATCTTCTGGTGTGCCACAGGGTAGTATTCTGGGGCCAGTCTTGTATCTAATATATACTTTTGATATGCCTGTGAGCAATAACATCCACACTTCTACATTTGCCGATGATACAGCCTGTTTGAGTATTCACAAAAATCCTGATGAGGCATCCCGCAATCTCCAAGCACACATTACCCAGATTGAAATATGGTTGAACTTATGGAGAATTAAAGTCAATGAACAAAAGTGTGTTCATATAACGTTTACCCTAAGAAAAGATACCTGTTCCCCCATTCGAATCAACAATCAAAATATTCCTCAACATTCTCAAGTCAAATACCTTGGCATACACCTTGATCGAAGGCTTACATGGAAATATCATATTGACTCTAAGTTAACCCAAATGAAACTTAAATTGACTCAAATATATTGGTTAATTGGCAGAAATTCAACACTCAGCCTAGACTGCAAACTTTTGATATACAAGTCGCTTTTGAAGCCAATATGGTGCTATGGAATTCAGCTGTGGGGCACTGCTTCAGCTTCAAATGTCGAGAGAATCCAACGAAGGCAAAACAAAATTTTACGTTTGATAACATCTGCTCCATGGTACGTTAAAAATTCAAATATTCATCGTGATTTAAATATGCCACTAGTGAGTGAAGAAATTGCAAAATACGCAGGCAAATATTTAACTAAACTCGAGTCACATCCTAATCCGCTTGCCCGTAATATTTTGAGCTTTACTGGACACATCCGCTTAAAAAAGAGGGACACAAGGGCTCTTATACCCAACACTCCAGATGGGACTGCTTAAAAATACTTCTTTTTGATTATCACTACTTATGTATTATTTATAACTATCACTAAGCTTATGTCCGATATTGGTCGGGCCTAATAATTATATTTAGATTTAAGATTTGATTACTTATTGTTAGTTCATTTTTGAAGATACAATAAATAAATATGTATATGAAAAAAAAAAATTTTTCATGCTCGACTACATCACATTCTTCATTCGTTAGAATATTGAAGAACTCTTCTCTACTAGGGAGTTGAATTTCCTTTACTTAGTCATGGAATCCATGTAAGAGTACGGAAATACACCCTTTCTTCTAATCAGGTTGAAATGAGCTTCATCAACTAAACATGATCGAATAGTATTAAAATCATTGCTATCAAGATTTTTCGCTAGCGTATCTAAACTCGAAGTCATAAATCTAAACGAGTCTATAAATCTTATTTTGAATCCATGTTTTGCATCTAAACTGATGAAAATGAAAGAGAAATATAACGCTCTGTGTTCTGGGGAATCACTTTTATTGTGGAATTTTTTATAGTAGAAAGTTCTTTGAAAAATAAGTGCATATCGTATGCAGAAAGATTATGCAAGATAACCGGTATAAAATTGGGTGTTTTATAATTCAAATTACAGTCGCTATGAGCTGCCCCACGATAATTACCCGTAAGATGACAATGATTTCTAACTTTATCATTATTTAATATTTTCTTTCAAATATGACAATTTTGTGCATTATTATATTGAGCTATTTCTATTGGGGTCATGAACATTTTCTTAACTTTAAGTAAATAATTTAGATAAATATCTGTACAATCTTCAACTATTTTTTTGATAAATATATTCGCCGAATCATCACCAAAATAATGTCTATATAAATTATTTTCTCTCTTAAAGCTACAATTAATAAAATAAGCGAATGCACACGCATGATGTTTCTGTACATTTGTAGTGCTTTTACTTACAGGATCATCAACTTTTTCCAAAATAGATTCAAGTTCTGCGTAGATTACAAATGGTACATCTAACTGTTTGTAGTAGTTTTGAAACTTGATGATAGATTCATCTTCGGGCATTCTGATGACTTTTTTTCCACAAACATTTTTGTGGTGATTATACACATAATCATCATGTGTATAAAATAGGCAGGTGTTGCATATATGTATCTTATGATCATGATATGTAATATTGGAACGAAGGAGTCTAAGGAAAAGGGGAAATTAAAATAAGAAATAAATAAATATACCAATAAGAAGTAACTTTTTAAATAGATATGAAAACATATTTCTCTTAAATGCACAAATGAAACTTACTTTGATATATCCTTGATGAGTACATAGTGGAAGTTTCGATTGGACTGGAGCAATAAGAGATTAATATGAACAAGTTTTTCTCCTTTTGTTATGTAGTATGGTCCTATAAGCGATGTTCCATTGTGACCGAATACGTTGATGCTCATATTATTTTGACGTTCGAATTGTTTAATCTGCTTCAATAGGAGTGGAAAATCTAGGCCTTCAAAATTTAATACAACTGCCCCTATATTAATATTCTCAGCAGAAATGTTTGTTATATTGTAATATAATGGACAGATATATAACCATTTTAAAGCGCGGGCGAAGCCCAAATTCGACTAAAATTGGATCCGCCCCAAAGATGTCTAGGGATAACAGCACATCTTCTATCAATCGTCAAAATCGTTTTTCATTATTGCAAGACAAAAACGACAAGCCCGCTGCATCATCGCAAAAGTCTTTTAAGCCACCACCTATTTATCTGAGAGAAAAAAATTCAAACGCGCTTCTAAAAAATCTACTGTCGACCATTGGTGAAAATACTTTTCACATCATTCCAATTAAACGAGGTAATATTGATGAAACTAAAATCCAAATATATGATGAAAAAGATTTCCGAAAAATTGTTAGTGAGTTTGAAAAAAATAAAACAAATTTTTATACATATCAACTTAAGAGTGCTAAAGGCCTACAAATAGTATTAAAGGGCATAGATTCATATGTTGAGCCTGAAGAAGTAAATGTGCACTTATCGAACAAGGATTTAAAGTAAAAATTGTTACCAATATAATCAATAGAGAGAAGATTCCCCAGCCTCTATTTCGTCTTGAACTGGAGCCGAATGATATACAGTTAAAGAAAAATGAGACGCACCCAATTTATAGTCTAAAATACCTTTTACACCGAAAAATCACAGTTGAAGAGCCACGTAAGCGTTCAGGTCCCGTACAGTGCCATAATTGCCAAGAATATGGCCACACAAAAACCTACTGCAAATTACCTACAGTTTGTGTTATCTGCGGTGAATTGCATGGTACTGCTAACTGTACCAAGCCAAAAGTACAAGCTGAAAAAAAATGCAGTAATTGTGAAGAAAATCACACCGCTAATTACAGGGGATGCCGTGTATATTCTTTCGTTAAACAGGCTATGGGTCAAAAATCTAAATTAGCTCCAGTTCAATCAGCAAATGCTTACTCCGCCACTCTGCCTCAAACTAGCCAACTAGTTAATTCACGTGTATCGTATGCCGATGCTGCTAAGACTAGTTCTATTCCCACACAAAATGTTCCACCGCCAAGTAATTCAACGAATGCAAACTCTAGCTTTAACTTTAGTCGTCTTGAAGCTACTATTGAGAATCTGGTGCTAACTATAAACAACTTTACAACAAATATGACTAGCATGATGCAAGAAATGCTGAGAATTCAGAATACTCTGCTTCAAGCATTAGTCAACAAACCATGAACACGTTAAAACTATGTTTCTGGAACGCAAACGGCATTCGCCAACATAAAAATGAACTTGAGCACTTCCTCACGGAAAAAAATATTGATATAATGATGGTCTCTGAGACTCACTTGACTTCGAGAAGCTGCTTTAAAATAAATGGTTACACTCTATATGATTCAAAGGACCCGAGAGGGAGAGCATGCGGTGGATCAGCAATTCTAATTAAGTCAAGACTCAAGCACTATATCCTTGAGAACGTTAGTGAAGAATATATGCAAGCTACGAATATTTTCGTAGAAAATTTTTGTGCGAACTTCGTGATATCATCAATTTACTCACCTCCCAGATTTTCAGTTACCGAAGATCAGTATGAGAAGTTCTACAAATCGCTTGGATCTTGTTTCGTGGCAGCTGGTGACTACAATGCAAAACATACGTACTGGGGCTCGCGTCTTGTTACACCTAGAGGTAGAGCGTTGTTCAATACAATTTCAAAAATGGGCTTAGATGTCATTTCGAGTGGGGAGCCTACTTATTGGCCTACTGACGTAAGAAAAATTCCAGATGTTATAGATTTTTGCGTCACGAAAAATATCCATAGGGATTTAATTCACGTAGAGGGCTCTTTAGATCTGTCCTCCGATCACTCTCCCACAATAGTTACAATTTTCAACCCACTAAGGAGTGATTTAACTAACTCATATGCGAAAACGATTAATAGGGTCAACTGGCTAGGATTCAAAAAATATATTAGTAGTCACTGCGTAGAAAACATTCAGCTAAGATCACCTGATGATATTGAATTTAATATTGCCAATCTTAACGAATATATTAAACAGGCTGCTGAACATGCCACTACTTCCTATCCGCAGACTGGCTTTAATAGAATTTATTCTACGGAAATTGAACGTCTTGTATGTGAAAAAAGGAGAGCTAGAAGAGAATGGCAACAACACCGATCACCCCTAAATAAAATCAGACTTAAAGAATGTACTAAACGACTCAAAGAGCTGCTATCGTCGGAAAAGACTGCATTACTGGAAAAGTATTTAGAAGGTCTTGATGTAACGTCAACATCTAATTACTCTTTATGGCGCGCTACTAGAAATCTTAAAAGACCCGTTGATCTCAAATCACCATTGCGTACTTCGACTGGAGGCTGGGCAAGAAGCGATAGTGAGAAAGGTAACTTATTTTCTGAGCATTTAAAATCTGTATTCACTAACAATTCATGTACGGGTGCTGCCGATTTACCGAGTGTAGTCTCTCTACCCCCTCGTCCCTTAAGGTTTAAGATGTGTGAACTACAAAAAATAGTTGCTGAACTCGACCCTAAGAAAGCTCCAGTTATTGATGGCATTAGTAAAAAGATGCTGATGAACTTGCCTCATATTGCAATAAGAATTTTGCTATTTATTTTTAATGCCATTTTACGAATGCAGTATTTTCCACATAACTGGAAACTTGCCAAGATTAAAATGATTCCAAAGCCAGGCAAAGATCTTACCAAGGCTGAGTCATATAGGCCTATAAGCTTACTTTCAACAATTTCAAAGCTTTTCGAAAAGCTGCTCATGACTAAATTGTCCACAATTTTAGCTGATACTGGGTGCATCCCGGACCATCAATTTGGCTTTAGAAGTCAGCATAGCACTATTGAGCAAACGCATAGATTGGTTCAAATTATAAGGAGGACTTTTGAAGAAAAGAAGTATTGTTCTGCCCTTTTTATTGATGTTTCTCAGGCATTTGACAAAGTATGACACAAAGGCCTAGTTTTAAAATTGAAGACATACCTACCAATAAATATACAAAAGCTTTTGGAAAGTTATATTCTTTATAGAAAGTTTACTGTTGTGGAAGGAGACTTCATGAGTGTACCCGAATCTATATCTTCTGGTGTGACACAGGGTAGTATTCTGGGGCCAGTCTTGTATCTAATATATACTTGTGATATGCTTGTGAGCAATGACGTCCACACTTCTACATTTGCCGATGATACAGCCTGTTTGAGTATTCACAAAAATCCTGATGAGGCATCCCGCAATCTCCAAGCACACATTACCCAGATTGAAATATGGTTGAACTTATGGAGAATTAAAGTCAATGAACAAAAGTGTGTTCATATAACGTTTACCCTAAGAAAAGATACCTGTTCCCCCATTCGAATCAACAATCAAAATATTCCTCAACATTCTCAAGTCAAATACCTTGGCATACACCTTGATCGAAGGCTTACATGGAAATATCATATTGACTCTAAGTTAACCCAAATGAAACTTAAATTGACTCAAATATATTGGTTAATTGGCAGAAATTCAACACTCAGCCTATACTGCAAACTTTTGATATACAAGTCGCTTTTGAAGCCAATATGGTGCTATGGAATTCAGCTGTGGGGCACTGCTTCAGCTTCAAATGTCGAGAGAATCCAACGAAGGCAAAACAAAATTTTACGTTTGATAACATCTGCTCCATGGTACGTTAAAAATTCAAATATTCATCGTGATTTAAATATGCCACTAGTGAGTGAAGAAATTGCAAAATACGCAGGCAAATATTTAACTAAACTCGAGTCACATCCTAATCCGCTTGCCCGTAATATTTTGAGCTTTACTGGACACATCCGCTTAAAAAAGAGGGACACAAGGGCTCTTATACCCAACACTCCAGATGGGACTGCTTAAAAATACTTCTTTTTGATTATCACTACTTATGTATTATTTATAACTATCACTAAGCTTATGTCCGATATTGGTCGGGCCTAATAATTATATTTAGATTTAAGATTTGATTACTTATTGTTAGTTCATTTTTGAAGATACAATAAATAAATATGTATATGAAAAAAAAAATATTGTAATATCTACAGTTTTTCCGCTGTTTAGGACTCAGACCGCTATTTACATTCAAAGCCGCAATGAGACACCATTTAAAGCAATAAACATCAGAGTTTTCGATATTTATGCATGCATGTTTTACTGCAATATTTTTTGGGATGGATGCAATATTATGGACGCCTTGTTTATATTAACTTCAAGGGAATTTATTGAAATCAAGGTCCATCCGCTATCCCTCTCTTGAAATTCTTCCATTTTAGCTCTTAGCTCCTCGGCCTAATTCTTGTACATTCCTCTATGTCATCAGACAAAGTCACCAACATCATTTTCAAAATATGTACAAGTTGGGAAACATTCATCTCATCATTCACCGTCTTCATATAATCGCATGTGAGCTCCATATTAAATTTAAATGTAGTATGTATTCTACTACATTCAATTAGCTGTTGTAGTATAGAGCTCTTGGCAGATTTCAGAAACTGATCCGGAAACATAACACCCTCATTTTTGTTGAGGAGGATATATGTCTCGATCCTCCCATTGAAGTTGCTTGCTCTTTTAATGAGAAAATCTCCAATCTGTTCTTGGTGGCAACTGTTTTTATGTTTTGTGGTTCTGACATGAGCCATGTAACCATTTGATGGGATCATCTCATCACAATCCTCACAATATTTTTTTGTAGATCAAGCTTACTAGTTCCATATGAGTGCGTTTCCATATGCTGATTTAGTTTTCTTTGAGTCATAAAGACTTTATTGCAGATTGCACAACTTTTAGTATTCATTTTATATATTTTTGTTTATTAATTAATATAATTATTTTATTTATAAATAATTTATTTAATTATTTTATTTATAAACAATTTATTTTAGTTATAAACAATTTATTTAATTATTTTTTATACACTATAAACTTGTTTAACAAACAGTAATTAGTTCTAGCACTTTTATAGTTTTTGAATTTTAAGCACTTTAGAAATTTTGGTTGGAAAAATAGGTTGTCACTTGTTGGGATATCAAAGCAGACTGATGACAATCTACATTATTTCTTCTACTTATATTCTTTATATGAGAATCGCGTAGTAGTCATCAAAATCTAATTTATTACGACATATGATAAAATTCACACACACACACACACACACACATACACATTTCCACAATTCCCTGTTGGTATTACGATATATGATGAAATTCATATACACAGCAACACCCAGAACAAAATCTCTAGCATCAGTTTGTAATAAAAAGGTATGAGTAAAATTGTTGCTGTATTTCTCCAAAAGCTACTTCCTATAATTATTACATTAAAGTAAAATATACTGAAATAAAAATATCATTACCCCTATTCAAAAGCTCTGCTTATCAACCTGATTGGATTCAAAACATTTAACATCTGAAATTCACTTGTGCATATAAAACATATGCCAGCACAATATTTTCTATCTCCATAAGAATAGCAACGTCAATAGCCTAGAAAGCATATACACATTCATTTGTAAATATGTATGAAAAACTCTCGCAGGCTAAACAATACACACAAGCGATGATATTCTTCAAAGTAAAAATAGATACGATCACATACATTAATACAACAACATATAGATACATTACCAAATACATTCCCTATCCACTTCCATTCCCAACAGGGTTGCCACTCTCTGTAGCTATTAGATTATTTTCCCAGAGATCGCACACATAAATGGATACGTACAATAACCCTACATAAGCATACAAACGATAACTCAAGACATCAATCCAAAGTCTATCAAATAACAATCACTACATGCACACAAATACACAGATCCCTTGTCACTACCCTACAGTCAGACTAAGAGCAACACTAAAATTCTAGTTACAACTTTGGTATAATAATTTTTCTACTATCCGTCAGTATAAAAGAAGGAGAGAGGTGGAATTATCAATAACACTGGTTTACAGCCAAAAAATACCAAGAACGCCATATGCCTAGATGAGTTAATTGGGACCTCCTGAACAGAAAAAACGCTGTAATTTTTTTTTCTAAGTACCGTTTTTTAGATAACGGTACTTTTGTGTTTTTCGGTGTATGGTCCCACTCAAACCCTTGTGGAGCCCAACCCAAAAGTCCGATCGAGATAAATGGCACATCGTTGAAAAGGTAATTGAATGCCTTTTCCGTCAATATGCTGCAAATTTCTATCTGAAAAGAAATGGTTGAGTTATGGCACCTCAAAGTTCAAAATTTGCCTATTTTTTAAGTTTTTTTCAAAATTTTTAAATTTTGTTTCGTTTTTTTTTCTCCGTTATAGTAAAGATCTGGAACGTTTTATTTTTTTACCAAATAGTTTATTTAGTTACAAGCATTTTAAGCGTAATTTGAAGAAAAATGGATGAAAAATAAAGTTTTTATTAAGGATTTTGTGGAACGACAATATTTTAATTTTCATTACTCACACATTATATTCGGCATGAATTCAGAAAATTTAAATTAAAATGACGAGCGACTTGAACTTTTGCGTTTTTTTTTTCGGATGTATCTTCGCGAATGAGGAACCAACAATAGTCTGCCATCATTTGTTCATCCCACCAGCCTTTATAACGTCTCTCGATTTCTTCCATTTCTTGGTGAAATCTTTCACCTTGTTCATCACTTTCGGAGCCCAAGTTCGTGGGGAAAATATCCAAATGACTGAATAAGAAGTGTAATTTAGGTGTCATATTTGAACCTAAGAGTTAAAAAGAATAAATTTTTAAATGATAACGGCCTTTTTGATATACATGCTTTCACTCAACGCTTACCAATAGCATTGAATTTTTGCAGTAATGTATCGATCTTCTCAGCGTAATCAGGACTTCTGTAGTTTTCCAAAAAGTTGTGAACGATGTCCTGGAATGCTTCCCATGCCTCCAAATAAGCTGGACCTAAACACTCAATAAATGCTTGGTCACCCTACAGAGCCCGAATTTGAGGTCCATCAAATATACCAGCTTCAATTTTTCTCGCTGTGGCTCTCGGAAATTTTTGTTTAAGGTAATTCATGGCAAGACTGTCTTTTAGCAACTTTTTCACAATATTTGTAAATACGTTAAAACTGATGGACGCCGAATATAGTGTGTGAGTAATGAAAATGAAAATATTGTCGTTCCACAAAATCCTTCTAGGCATCTAGGCATATGGCGTTCTTGGTATTTTTCCAAATTAAAAATTTGTAAACCAGTGTAATTTGTCAATATACACACATTTGTATGTTCGTAAATTATAGAAATGTACCAGTAACTAACTGTCTGGTTAGTATGTCTCATGACCCCATAAGAACTACGTGGTCACTACCTAATCAATTATCTTTTTATTAGTAGGGTTTGAATGACAAGCACATGCTAAATAATTATAGAGTAGTACTGGTGACAAGCTGGTCAAAAGCTAGTCAGCACATTTTCACCATCAACATTTCCTACTGGGTATAATGATTGTCCGCCACTACAACAAAAGTATCAGACACCTTCAAACACACAAGTAAATACAAAAACGCATACTCATACATACACACACACCCAACACACATACAAACATCCACATATGCATACATGAACATAATCAAAGAAGCAAACTCACACACACACACACAGACACAGCCTAACGAAATCTCAGCATGAAAAGGGTTGCCACCTTTTTTGGTTTTTCCCGGTTTTGAATTCCCAAAACAGGACTCAGACCGCCATTAACACACTACTAGCGAAATTTTATGGAGGTTTTTTCTGTAAATGTGGAAATGAAGGTGAAAGATTATCGTTTATGTGTAGATTTATGAAATATGAAAATTTTGTTTCAATTTTTTTATGGTTAAAGTACAAATACAATAACAAATGCTTATTTACTGCTGAAGAAAATTAATTAATATTGATTTTATACGACGTATGCGACATTAACGTATAAGTGAAAGCAAACTCAAACAACTTCCCTTATTAGAACTCCATTCTCCTTCTTTTCGGCTAACGCGTATGTTGTTGTTAGTAGAAAATTTGCAAATAACAAAAAAAGAAAAATAATACAAATTACTTTAAATAATCGCTTAAAAAAAGTCTCAGCAAAGAAAATATTTATTTTAAAAGTCCCATATTTCGGTCAAAAAAATTCAAAAATTAAAAATGCTTTTACATTTGCTTTATTATTTAAAAGAAAACAGAAATTTTTGAGCAAAAAAAATTTTTTTGGTTGACCTTTTTATGGAATTACCCATATCGTCGGCTTGTTTCTGGTTTGGGGCACAGTATATTCAAAATACATTATGTCTGCAGCAAACAAGAAACCAACCGACGATATGTATAAACTTACATATCGTTACCTTAATTTTATTTTCTTTGAATACGAGTTTTTTGTATACATATTTCGATAGAAGAACATCTAATGTATCGAAAAATGGAAAAATTCAATTTGAAAAAAATAACGAGTTAGTACCTTTCTATATTAAGGTAACGATATGTATGCAAGTATATATACCAATATGGAAATTTTCTTGCAGCATGTACACAGCCACGGCGCTTGGCTTGCGTTGCATTATCGAAGCGTGTTGCACACGAAATGTTGGAAGATTATGGTTCTAAAGTTGGATATCAGATACGATTTGAAAAGAATAAAACAATGCATACAAATATTCTTTTTATTACAGAAGGTCTGCTCTTAAGACAGGTAAGCTCACACAGTAATAATATTGGTTGATTGATTTATTTAGTATTTCCCTTTTTGTGTGTGTTCATATCCATATATAAAATTTATAAATTATTAGCGGAATTCACAGTTCAAATTAAATTTAAATCCATTTTAAATATATTAGGAATTTAAACTTAAGTGTAAAGCTTAAAGTTTAAATTAGACATGCCTAATCGTCGCTTCGTTATTGGTTATTGTCTGCAGCAAATCAATAACCAACCGACGTTATCATATTGCCATAGCCATAACCAAAATTCAATTGGTTTATATGGTTATGGCTATGGTTTAGCTTAAATTAGGCGTGCCATAGCCAGAACCATTAAAAAGAGCTGTTCGAACCAATGATGGATATTTTTTTAAAAAGCAGGACATGATCGATCAAAAAGAGGGATTTTGAAGAAAATACCGCCAAAAAGAGGGATTTAAAAATATGTATAAAGTAGAAAGCGGTATGTGTAATATGCAGATACACACTTTCCAATGTAGATACTAAATACAGTTTTCAACTCAAAGGAAACGCTTTCAAATAAACAAAAGTAAAGCGTGTTTTTTTTAGAGTGTCGCAACTTTGAGTTGGCATCACTGCTTTATTTGAGCATCCATTTAACAACTGATAGTTGCGTTTTGTTTAGTTTGCTTTAACGCGTGCAAATTGTTGAAATTTTGAAAATTTGAAAGAGTTTAAAAATCTTATTTTTACGTGAAGCCCATTTCTGGTTGAATGGATACGTAAATTAGCAGAATAGTCACGTTTGGAGTGAGGAGAATCCACAAGCTTTTGTCGAAACACCATTACATCCACAGAAAATTACTGTTTGGTGCGTTTTATGGTGAACGGTATGGGAACATTATCCGAAATTTTTTCGTACCTCAAATACGTGGTATTAATCTTGCTGATATGTAGTTCCAACAGGACGAAGCCACATGCCACACAGTGGGCGCTACAATTGATGTACTCAAAGAAATTATTGATGAAAAAATAATTTCACGTAATTGGCCACTAAGATCGTGTGATATAACCCCATTGTATTACAGTTGAACTTCTATAATTTGAATCACCATTATCCAAATAAAAAACTTCAAGTTAGATAGACTTTAAGTTATGGAGTAAGTTTCGAAAGCTTTGCATATAATAAAAAAATATATTTCTCTAACTGACCTTTTGCTTGTAATAAAGGAATTGAAAACTTGTATATAATTTATTTTATATTAAAGTACTGAGTAATATTTGGCTGAACTTGTTTATTTTTGTTTTGTATACAAATTTTGTCTAATTTGTATAATGCTTTGTAGTGGTCATCAGTCGTATTTGCATTTGTGTGTAAATATAAATTCAAATTGTTCAACGAATCCTTCATAGCTTCCCTGGAGGGCTGTGCAACAGTTTCTTCAACTATGTCCTCCTCATCACTATCTATTGTGATTCCAGTGTGCGATACTGATTCGAGAGCATTATCAAAAATCCTGATCCGTTGGAAAATCTGCGACAACCAGCTCATTATCGACTTCAATAAAGTCTTGAAGAGTACAACTGGTTGTTATGCGGATAATAAGCTTTCAAGCATCGAATTTCACACTGGTCAGGTGGTTGTAATTTTAAGGTCATATGTATTTGCAGAGAAAAATTCAATTTATAGAAACTTTGCAGGGCTTTGTACCATTATGTTTCTTCAAGTTAGAGAGAAATTCAAGTTAGGCAAGTTCAAGTAATAGGAAAAAATATAAAGGAATTTACCTGTTTGCCGCTGTTGCCATGCGATTTACTTCAACTTATAGAAACTTCAATTTATAGAAGTTCAAATTGTAGAAGTTCAACTGTATTTTTTTGGGGGGTTATTTTAAGTCACTTGTCTACGTCGATAAACCACAAATAATTGAACACCTGGAAATCGACATTCGAAAAGTTATCGGCGAAATACGGCCGCAAATGCTGCGAAAAGTTGTTGAAAATTGCTGTTCCAGATTGCGCCTTCTACACGCCAGCTGTGGCTGTAGCGTGGTTTGATTATCAGTATACGGTTCCGTGGTTTAGCCGTTAAAGCAAAAAACAAACAATCAATTTACTTTCGCATTTACAATATTAGTTAGAAGACACCTTCAGCTATCACTGCCACGACCCACTTATCCAAGTCAAGAATATTTTGGCGAACACACAAGCTAGGGAGTTCCCCGGCACTTCTACAGAAACTTACGGCAACACTAAAAATCTAAAACATCCGCCGCGGCAGCAACATTATGGTATCCCAACAAACCAAAACGCTATGCAAATAGTTAATAACAAACTTACTACCATAAGCCTCAAGCTTAGAAAAGTGTTGTGAATTATTTTATAAAGCAAATTGAACCCTTGCGATAATATTGCTAATATTGCTACCCTACAAGCTTATGATTCTAATTATAGAATATGCTTCCAGTAAAACAGTTTTATAATCATGCTTGTACAGGAAAATTTACCACCAACTACAATAAAGTTAAACGGGAGCCACTCTGATTCAATTTTTGTTTCAACTAAGTGCAATAAAAAATTGCACCGTGTAAACATCTACTGCAAGTAAGCGAGAACCGAATGCAAATTGTTTTCTCTAACCTGTTAAACATTTGTGAATTGCTGAGTTTCATAATATCCCAGCAAAAAATTTTCCAGATTTTGTAATGGGTAGTACTCTTTTAATGTCTTACAAAGTAATGAGTTTTACTTATTTATCTAATTATTTTATTTGTATAATAATGACTGTCTTGTAATGAATAAAATAACAACTTATTTATATCATTACGTGAAAGTACTTATTGTAGTATTTTCTAGTTAATAACGAGATACATCTAGAGAAAAACTTATTGATCGTGAAAATGAGCTTGGAAAAGAATAAAATAATTTCGGTTTACTATAATTTTGGTTACAAAATTGTATTATTTTCGCAAATTCTTCAATATGCATATTCACATATTTTCTTAGTAATTTTTATAATTATAATTTATTATAATTATAATTTTTGACAATCCCAAAAATATATAAAATTTTAATAATTTTCTTATAAAATTCTATTTATTTTTATTAGAAAATATTTTTAATTACCTTTTGAATAATTTTAGACAAAAAATAATCTACATAATTTTTCATATTTGTAAGCAAAAAAATAACTTATTAAATTATGAATACTTTTAGGCAATCAGTAATCTATTAACTTTTGGATGTATAGGGTAGGAATACTTTTTGAACTTTTCAAACAAAAATAATCAGGGCTATCATGAATAAAATTCCACGTGAAATTTTTCCCAGGGAAAAATTCCAACTAATAGTAAATAATAGGGAAAACAAAAAATTCTAATTGGAAAAGAGAGAAATTTCACGCGGAATTTTATTCATGATAGCCCTGAATGGGTTATCCAGTCAAATTGTGTGTACTTACGACTGGAGAGTATATACACACTTTTTTGCATTCTAGTAGGCAAACTTTTTTGCTTGGATTATTTTATTTTTGTTTTATTTGTTTAAAATATTAAGAGTTTTCATGAGAATATTCAAAAGTCTCGCAAACTATGCAGTTGTGCATTTTTAGGCTCTCGTAAATAAAATGTCAAAAATTTTATAGAAATTTATTCACACAGACCTGTTAAGCTTGTCCAATAATTTTGACTTGTAAACTTAAGCTGTGCAATTGTGCATTTTGTAAACCACAACATCTTGTTTTTTTGGATATCTTTATCTTTTTATTTTTATAGAAATAAATAAATATGTTTTTAAACTAAAAATTGCTTGACATTTTCTTATTTTATTATTATTAAATGAAGTAATTGACGTTTCTTTCAAATTTACATAAGCAGTTTGTACAAAAGTTTAAAAGGGGCTTGATGAAACAAGTCTTGCAAGTTTGTCCAATTGCACAAATGGCAATTTTGAGAGTTCTCATGAAAACCCTTGTTATGTTTTTATTTTCCAGGAAATGCCTAAAAGAAAGCATGAGTGTATGAGTGTCTTGGTTGACGGGCTTATACTTCTGGCGGCCCTATTGTAGTACGCATGTTTAAAATGAGAATTTATATTCTAACTAGAGTAACCCTGCCCGCGTTGCTGGACAATACAATAACATACGTTTACGTCTTTGTATTAAACATTAAATTTTCTAGAAAGAATAGACATTTTCCTAAAAAAGAAGTGCATAATATTATAAATTTTTTAAAGTGAGAACATCAAAAGTAAAAAAAAAATTATTTCAGAGCTAGTTAAAGACATTAATTTATCTTTTATTAAAAAAAACAAAATATTTCACGACGAATTAAAAATATGACGTCTGTGCGTCTTTACTACTTATTTTTAACTAACTGAATATAAAAAATATCTGTCTTATATACTAGCGGAACAACATATTTTTCTTATCATAATTTCTTATTCGTATTTGTACTTTCTCTGACCTTGAGTAATATTTATTTATAATATTGATTACAAAACAGTCATTTAAAATTTCTCAAGGTTAAATTATGTTTATGTATTGTCTTATCATGTTTTATGGTGTTTGTGTATTAAGGGTTGCTGTACCCTTTTTTATCTTTATTACTAATATCTATGTGTTTACAAGGTTATTTCTTTTAAGTAATCTTAGAACTATGTTTGTTATACATATGCATGTATTTCTTATATTTAGTGATAATTCTTAGAACGACCATAACTAACTATGTTTGTTATACATATGCATGTATTTCTTATATTTAGTGATAATTCTTAGAACGACCATAAGTCTCTCCCTCCTAGAAAATAAATCGTCCCGATTTATATAATGTTAGGTTGAGCATTTTGTATTCTCATTACTTCTCCTTCATAAAAAACTTTAAAGTTGTCATTAGTTTTATTTCGTCTATATATCATATAATATTTAAATATTTTGATAGCACTGTGAATGATTCCTGCAATTCCCATTATTGTTATTACTAAGAAGATAAATGACTTTACAGAGTGTTTTTCTATAGGTATAGTAAACTTCCTTAATGAGTCCAAGTTATTAAATGCGTATTCTGTTTCAGAATGTAAAATTTTCAATATCTCAAATTCCTCACTATGTTTGTTGTGTATTGCTTGTAACATTTTGGAAAATATGTTTCGGTATGTTATATTATTTATTTTTACTTCATCTGTGAATTTTACTAATGTTGTCCCTATGATTGTTTCATTATTTACTGTGTGTGTTCCATCTAATAATATAAAACCTTCATCTATTTCTAATATGGGTTGGTTGTATTCTTGGATTACTGAACATTTATTTCGTCTACACATATTTTTCCCTAAGTAATTTCTACATTTTGTGATTCTAAGGTAATTTTGTTCGCATTTAGCTACTTCGGGGTCTACTATAATTTTTCCATGTTTGAAACTTATTGGAGTTACCTTAAAGTATTCACATTGTCTGTTTAATACTGGGTATTTATAAATAGTTATTATAAGTTCATAATTCCTTGCGATGTGTATGTCTGAGTATTCTAGAATATTAATTATTGGAACTTTTGTTAATTCATGTGCCGTTATTTCCTTTAAATCGTTCATGTCCACAGCTTCTGATAAATATTCATTGTTTTTCGCTGCGTTGATAGTTCGTGTTAGAAGTAGTAATTGATCATGTACTTGTTCCAAAATGATGTGGTTTTTAATATTTCCTCCTTGGATCGTGTTCAGAATTTTTTCGAACCTGGAATTTATATTTTTTTGTTTCTCGTTGTTTTCAATTAACGTATTAATGGCTTCTTCAATTTTTATGACATCATCTTGATCTGGGGTGCCCGCAATAAATTTTAATACAGACCCTAAGAATTTTATTGATCTTTTACGCATATTATGCTCCGTTATTTGATTCGCTAAAATTTCAATTTTATGAATCAAAATTTGTTCTTCTGTAGTGGGTATATAATTTTCACTAAGCACTTGTCTATATGACATGAATATTTTTGTTAAATTTGTTATATGGAATAAATATGAATAGTTATCGAATAATAGTTCGTGGCGAATTTATTGTACACAATACAACCCTGCATTATAATTATAAGACTATGTCTTGTTATGTAAGGGATTCAATAAATAAATAAATAAACTAATCCATTTTAATTTTAATTGAAAAAAAATAGTACATCGTCACTCCTTGTTAGTACGTATTTTCGTCCTGTTAAATTTTGTAGCACAACGTCTGCTTGTGTTAGTGTTGCGATTCCGATTACCATGATTAGGAATATTGGGAATGTCTTCATCATCTTTGTTGAATATGTAGTTCTTTATGTTGTCTTTGTGTATAACCTGCCCTCCTTGGGTTAAGATTGTGTCCTCACGATCTTCTTTGACTACTGCTTTTTTGTAGCGACTATCGCTTTTACTTCGTATATTCTTTCTGAGTACCAATATCTGATCTCCTTCTTTGAAAGTCCTATGTTTTGTACCTTCGTTCAATCTTTGTAATGTCCTAGTTGATGCGTTTTCAAGTTTTTTTCTTATTTCTTCTTTGTTGAAGTTGATTAAATTAAAGTGTATATCCGTTGGTCTCTGTCCCGTGACCGAATGTTTCGTATTATTTAATTCTTTTACTGATGTAAGTAGTTCTTCCGTGGCTGATGTTGAATTTTTTATTTTTAATATTCTTGCTAGTTCTGATATTGAATTGTGTGCGCGTTCGACTTGTCCGTTGGTCTTCGATCTGTATACTGGCGTCTGAATCTTTCTTATATTGTATTTTACACAAAATTGATTTACCATTTGTGTGTTTAGGACAGCCTCGTTCTGTCATTAATCGTTTACATTTTGGGAAATTATTTATAACGATTTCTGATAACTATGTATTTAGAGAATTTATCTATCGCTACTAAATATGACTCATTATAATAAATATCTGCATGTATAAATTCACCTGCTTCGGTTGGTATAGTCGAATCTGTAAGTGGTTCCTTTGTTGGGCGTCTTTCGTACTTACCAAAAAGACATGCTGTGCATTTTTTATTGTATGCTTTACAGTTTTTATATATTTCTGGCCAATAATTTTTCTCTAAAATTTCTTGTGCGTTATTTTTGTATCCTCTATGCGCTCTATCATGCGTTTTTTTTACTAACTCAATTTGTTTTTCTTTGTCAAGAATATCCGTTAATTTTGTAGGAGTATATACAAAGGTTATGTTATTAAAGGTATTGTTTAGTATGGGGTTAATTACATAAATATCCTCTGCTGTGGTGTGTATTGCAGTAATTTTTCCTGGTTGTAAGGTTTTTTTAATTCTATTATTAAGTTCTGTTCGGTTGTGAAATTTACCGTGTGCCTAACTTTGTTTGGGAACACTGTTCGCGTTCTTGTTTCATTTATTTTATTGTTTCTTACGAGTTCATATTGTTCAGCGTATGCGTTTAGAGGTCGCGTTACCTGTTTATTAATTTCTGTAAATGAACTCTCGGCTGAGTGTGTTGTGTCCGCTGATGAAGTGTTTATTTGCTGTCGAGAAAGGGCGTCAGCAACTACATTTTGTTGGCCTGGCTTATATACGATCTTAGCACCAAAATCTTCTATAATTGCTTTCCATCGTTTAAGTTTTGGGTTGGGATTTTTATCTGATATCGCATAAGTTAAAGATTGGTGGTCTGTATAGATAGTTAAATCTGTTGTTCCGTATATATAGTTTCTAAGTTTCTGGAGTGCCCAAATAATGGCTAATAACTCCTTTTCATTCGTTGAATAATTCTCCTCAGTTTTACTTAACGTTCTACTCAGGAAAAATATAGGTTTTTTTGATTGACTAAATACAGCTCCAATAGCTATGTTGGAAGCGTCTGTGGTCAATTCAAATGGTTTTGAGTAATCTGGCTGGAATAGTTCCACTTGTTCTTTTAAACAATTTTTTAATTTTTCAAAAGCTTTTATAGCTGCATCATTTAGTAATAATGCCGTTGTTTTACTTTTATTTTTCCCTATTGAGCCATTGTCCCCTCGCAAATGTATTGTTAATGGTTTTGCTATGCTTGCATATCCTTGTATGAACTTACGATAGTAGCCTGTCATACCTAAAAATCCTCTCAGGTCTTTAAGTGTTGTTGGTAAAGGATATTTTCCTATTGCTTCTATTTTCTCTGGATTTGTGGATATCCTGTTATGTTTTATAACATGTCCTAGGTATTCCACTTCCGTTTGGAAGAATTTGGATTTCTCGTCAGATACCCTGAGTGTTGCCCGGTTTAATGCTTGGAATATTATTTCGATATGTTTCATGTGTTCTTCCATTGAAGAAGAGTAAATGAGGACATCGTCTATATAGACATATGCAAATTTACCGATATACTCCCGAAGAATGTCATCGACACATCTTTGAAATATTGAGGGGGCGTTTTTTAGTCCGAATGGCATACGCACAAATTCGTACTTGCCACCATTTATGCAAAAGGCAGTTTTTTCTCTATCCTCTTCCTTAATTCTTATTTGATGGAAGCCTGATTCCAAGTCTAGGGCTTTGAAGTATTTGGCTTTACCAAGATTTTGAATTGTTAAATTAACATCTGGTATAATGTACCTATCTGTTATAGTATTTGCGTTTAATTTTGAAAAATCAACGACCATTCGTCGTTTTGGTCGTCCTGTCTCGTCTACTCCTTTTTTAGGGACAGTCCAAATGGGTGAATTATAGGGACTATTGCTTCTTTGGATGATTCCATCTTTTAAAAGTCTTTCTATTTCCTTATTTACGAAGTCATTATCCGCTATGGGATATGGGTATTGCTTCGTCCAAATGGGTTCGTCTGTTTTAGTCCTAATTGTGGCTTCGACTGTTGTAGTGAAGGGCAATGGTCCTATGACATTGTTATCCTTCATTAACCTGTCAATCCTTTCTTTGTAAATATTTTCTCCTACTAAATAATTTACTTTGTCTCTTATTTCAATTTGTTTTCCTACCGTAAATGTTAACTTCTGTGTGTCTATTTTTGCTCCTAATTTAGATATTCCTTCCCATCCAAGGATTAAATAAAAATCTTTAATGTACTGAGTTTCAAAAAAATCTATATTTTTGCCTAGAAACTTTATAGTTTGCTTTGAGGTAATGAGGGACGTGCCGTGTATTGAACTTAATTGTCTACTATCTCTTAACTTACTTGAAATATTAAATTTTAATTGCTTATTTATGTAGTTATGGGTTGCTCCCGTATCGACCAGGACAGAGTAATTTTTGTCACCGTCATTCATAGTGAGACAAGGCAACCCATTTATCAGTTTACAGATTTAGTTATTAATGTATTTACCATGCCATTTTCGGTTATCATGCTCAGTTTATCATCTTCTTCTGTTGATAAGTTGTTCTTCCTCTGTTGAAATTGTCCACTTTGTGTTCCTAATCTTTTCCATGGTTGTTGATAGTTGTGATGAGTGGTTTGTCTAAATGCCGTGTTTCCGGATGAAGTATCCATTGGTTCTGGACGTGGTTGATCGTTGTTGTATCTCGGTGGGTGAAATTGTCGTGTTACTTCCATTTGTCTTGGTTGATGATACTGACGTGTTACTTCCATTTGTCTTGGTTGATGATACTGACGTGTTACTTCCACTTGTCTTGGTTGGTGTCCCATGTTGTGGTGTGTTGGCTGTCTTGGATTTTCTCTTCCGAACCTTCTTGGGTGGGGCTCATTTATAAGGCCATAATTTCCCGTTCTGTCTTTGGCTGTGATATCTCGTGCTGTTGCATATGCGTGGTCAAGGTCTCTGAACTTTTCCCTGAATAATGTTGACCTGAGGAAGGTATTGTTTACTCCTTCACAGAAAAAATCAACTGATCTTTCTTGACATCTTCTAATTTGTCCGGCAATGTCATCTGGTTTATCCCCAGATAAGGTGATTTTCGAGAGCATCAAAGTTTGTATTTTTGATAATTCAGCGTGAAATTCACTCAGTGATTTATTTCCTTGCCTGAGGTTCCGTTGTTTTTCCTCTAGTTCAAAGAGGGATTCTTCTTGTAGAAACGCGACGTCTAATCGTCGAATGATGGCATCAATGTTGAATGGTGTCTCATAGTCATCTAATATTGCGTCAGCCTTGTCGATGATTTTGCCTCTCACGATTCCAAGAGCTGTCATGTACTTACTGGTAGTATTATATACCTCTATTGTCGACATGGCGCGTTTTACTTGTGTACGCCAAGATTTATATTTCGATAATGTGCCATCGAATCGTGGTAATGCCTTAAAAACTCAAGGTCTATTTCATTAGCATTTCCAGGAATGATGACTCTGGATTCATAGACTTCTACATCTGATTGTGGAACTATTTGTGTCCTCAATTGGTGGTTTTCTTGTAATTTTTGGATGGCCACTTGGAGTGTAGCAAGTTGTTGTGTAATGGCAGTGATTTCCGGATTAGTTGCCATTGTCGATGTTGTGTTCTCCAATATTCTATTTTGGTCAAAGGTTCTCTTCCTTCTCCAATGTCGGGTCAATTTCATTTATATTTTGATGATTTTTTATTGATTTCACTTTCCTTCTATAAAGGATTTATTATACTTTTGTCTATGAAAGTTTTATTTCTTTTCTTCTATGAAGAATTTCTTTGTTCACTTCCTTGCTGCGACAAGGATAACGTTGGTCCGCTCACTGAAGAGTAATTTTTATAACTCTCCTGGCAGGATCGCCAGTTAAAGACATTAATTTATCTTTTATTAAAAAAAACAAAATATTTCTCGACGCGATGCGTCTTTTATTTTATTTTTATTTCGAATTAAAAATATGACGTCTATGCGTCTTTACTACTTATTTTTAACTAACTGAATATAAAAAATATCTGTCTTATATACTAGCGGAACAACATATTTTTCTTATCATAATTTCTTATTCGTATTTGTACTTTCTCTGACCTTGAGTAATATTTATTTATAATATTGATTACAAAACAGTCATTTAAAATTTCTCAAGGTTAAATTATGTTTATGTATTGTCTTATCATGTTTTATGGTGTTTGTGTATTAAGGGTTGCTGTACCCTTTTTTATCTTTATTACTAATATCTATGTGTTTACAAGGTTATTTCTTTTAAGTAATCTTAGAACTATGTTTGTTATACATATGCATGTATTTCTTATATTTAGTGATAATTCTTAGAACGACCATAACTAACTATGTTTGTTATACATATGCATGTATTTCTTATATTAAGTGATAATTCTTAGAACGACCATAACTAGCTTGGTGGTAAACGACATTTTTAGTATTGCCATATTGCTTCCCAACACGTGAACATGCAACATGCAGTTGACCGTGTGAAAATACAGGAAATTCTAAATTTATTCTGCAAACTTGCAACGACTGGCCTTGAGCCTTGTTGATAGTCATTGAAAAAGCCAAACGAACGGGAAACTGTATTCGTTGAAATTGAAATGGCATATCAGTGGGAATAATTGGGATGCGTGGTATTAAAACATCTTCGCCTTTGAATTTCCCATTTAAAATTGTTGCTTCAATTACATAATTCATTAATTTTTTGACCGCAAGTCTTGTTCCGTTGCATAATTTTGGTAGATTTATATTAATGATTGTTGATCCAATTTTCAATTGTAAATTATGCGGTGGCATTCCAGGCAAATCAAGAGAATTCAAAAATTCAGTTGGGTAATGTACCACTTCTTCTTGATTCTTCACAGTATCAACAGATTTATATGTGATCAATTCACCATCTATTTGATATTGAATGATGAAATTCAAATCATTGACATCCTTATTTTTTCCTGCCAATATAGCTATTTCACTCAACCAAGCATGATTTTTGTATTGCTGTTGTATATTTGGGAATAGTTTTTCAATTAGTTCTTCTTTTGATTGTGTGAATATGAAAAAATCTCTCGGAATTGTAATTGGCATTTTACTATCACCCATTAAAAGCAATCGCTTTGAAAATGTTACAGCTGATTGATCATTTTGCAATTGCACACGAACATTGGTGGTGAGTCTTAACGTTTCAACATATCTCCATAGATTTGATAGCTGCAAACGCGCATTTATTTCATCAGCTGGTGTGGATTTTGAGATAACAGGTAGTGTTTGTCTAAAGTCTGCTGCTAACAATATTAAAGCACCACCAAATAAATTTTTATTTCCACGGAAATCTCTCATTGTTCGATCCAAAGCTTCAATTGATTTCTTGTGTGCCATTGTGCATTCATCCCACAACAAAATATCAAATTGTTTCAAAACTCTAGCCATGACAGAGGTTTTTGATAAATTGTATGATGGTGCTCCATTTATCGTCATATTCAAAGGCAATTTTAGCGCTGAATGCGCTGCTGTCCTACCAACATCCAATAAAATGGCTGCAAACCCAGAAGATGCAAGTACCAAAGCAATTCTACCACGTGTTCGTACAGTTGTTAAAATTAAAGTGATCAAAAAAGTTTTACCAGTACCACCAGGTGCATCCAAGAAGTACATCCCACCATTACCATTATCAATTTCTTGGATAACTTTTTCATAAGCTAATTTTTGTTGTTGATTTAATTTAGGAATATTTTCTTGAACATAATTTGTCAGCACATTTGGATCGTAATTCTGTTCTCGAAGCAAATCTTGATTAAAAATATAATTTCTTGAACGATTTGATGATGGCATACCTAACTGAGCCAAAGCTTTACTCGCCATTCATAAACACACATCCTCAATCAATATCAATGCCTCTGTATAATTCAATTGAGCATTAATATTTAAGGTGCGTATTCGATGTAAAATATCTTCCGTCATGTTATCTCGAAATTTTTTGAATAAAATAAAAAAAAATCTACTTTTGTTTTCTGATTCAAATTCAAGAATAAGAAATTTATTGATAATTATATCGAACAATTAATATAATGAAAAACATGATTGATTTCAATTCTAAAAATACATATAAAGTGAATTTCAAAACAAGTAGAATTATAATAAAAACAAATCATTTCAATACTCCCACTATTTGTTTATAATAAATAATTTTTCTCTTTAATATAAACTAACTGTCTTAATAAATCAAATCTGGATTTTGGGAGAGCTTTCGTGAGAAAGTCAGCTAATTGTTCATCAGAAGGTACATAATTTAGGCAGAATAATTTCTCTTCATATTTTTCTCTGATAAAATGATAACGCACATCAATGTGCTTTGTGCGTTTATGAAATTCTGGATTTTTAATTAATCGTATTGCACTCTGATTATCCATATTAAATTCAGTCGAAATTTTCATATCCGTTAATTCTTTTATTAAACGTTGCAACCAAATTAATTCTTTAATAGCCACATTTGCTGCAATATATTCAGATTCAGTGGTTGATAAGGCGACAGATTTTTGTCTTTCCGAGCCCCAGCTCACAACGTTTTCTCCAAACATAAATATGAAACCTGATGTTGACCGCCTAGTTTCTTTATCACCTGCATCACTATATCCAACTAATTTAAATTGAGAATTTCCACTAAAATAAATGCCATAAATCGCAGTTGATTTCAAATACCTAAAAATCCGTTTAACAGCACTCACGTGTGCCTCATTTGGATTTTCCATAAACCGGCTTACAACTCCCACCGCAAAACTTATGTCAGGTCTTGTTGCAATTGATAAATGAAGAAGACTTCCAACTGCTTCACGAAATGGAAATAGTGAGTTTTTTGAATCCGTAAATTTTTCATATTCCTGGTTTACGTCCATTGGTGTTGAAACTCCTTTGCACTCTTCCATACCAAATCTTTTAAGAATTTTCTTAACACAATTTGTTTGAGTGAGAGTAATAGAATAATCAGAATAACAGCATATCTCTAAGCCAAGGAAACACTCCGCGTTGCAGAACTTTATCTCAAAATTAGGTCGTAAATAATTAATTACAGAATCAATTTGTTCATTTGATGTTGATGCTATTAGACCATCATCTACATACAGAGCCAAAATAAGCGATTTTTCTGTATTTACAAACACACATGAGTCAGATTCTAGTTGTTCAAGTTTATATTCTTTAATAAAGGTACTAAATTTTATATTCCAGCATCGCGACGATTGCTTGAGACCATACAAACTTTTGTGTAACTTGCAGATTTTACCACTTCCATCATTAAACCCATCAGGTTGAGACATATAAACTTCTTTGTCTAAATCTCCGTGCAGAAAAGCTGTCTTAACATCAAATTGTTTTATTACCATTTTATTAATAGCTACTAGTGACAAAACCACACGAATTGACGTAAATTTTACAACCGGACTAAATACTTCCTCATAGTCAATTCCGTATTCTTGTGTGAAGCCACGCGCAACCAATCTGGCTTTAAATCTCTCTCTACTACCATCCAGTCGATACTTTATCTTAAATACCCATTTATTATCTACTATTTTTTTTACCTGATGGAGCATCTTCTAACGTCCAAGTTTTATTTTGTTCTAATGATTTAAGTTCATCAGTCATTGCAAGATACCAATGAGCTCTGTTGGGAGATTTCATTGCTTGACTATAATTTTCGGGATCTTCCATCAATGAAGTATATCCGCTAGCATCAGATATATCAGCAAAAAGTTTTGACTTATCCCGTAGTCGTCTTTCAATTACATCATTTTCGCTCAAATAAGAAAGTTCTCTTATTTTTTTTTAACTGGTTTTATGTTTTGACACGCTTCCTCTTGAACCAAATTTTGCGATGACCCACAATTATTATTTGTGAAATTTTCGACTAATTCTGAAGACAATAATGTGTAATACGCAAGGATCGCCAAATTATGCAATATAAAAGTGTCTTTGTAAAGTGTCTTTGAAAAATGTCTCTATAGCCCTTTTTTTATTTTAAAACAGCTGAGGGGGTCCCAGCTAAAACTTAGGCGTTCAAAAGAACTGCCAAAAGAGGTTTTGAAACTTTAAAAAGAAAACAAGGCTAAAGAGCCGATTTATGTTAATCAAATTAAAGTCTGATTTATTGAAAGTTTAACTCTGCTTATATACTATTTTACATTTTATTATATTTGTGTTTCTTTATGTCTTTACTTTTGCTGACCATCTATAATAACATAATTTTGTAATGAAAACAAAAGAGTGTCATTTAAATTTAATAAAGTAAGCGTTTTGTTAATTATTACAATGAACTGTGTTGCAATGCAATTATATTATGATACAGTGTATTACAGTAAGTGAGGTACACTACACCCTCACCCTTAAGAGAAAAATTATGCAAGTAATTTTTTTGTTTTTATCATTATGATTGTAAGTTATAAATCTGTTTTAAGTTACAATGTAAATAGTGTCATTAATTATAAATTTTTATAGAATTGATCATGAAATATTAAAAATTTTTTTTTTTGTCTTTTTGTAAAGCAATATTTATGTACACAGAAAAAAGTATTCACCAATAAATATTTTTAAATTAAATATTAATTGATTCATTTAAATTTTTAATTGTATTTATTCATTTGAGTGGAAAAAATTAATTAATATTATCAAATTGTTTATAGGTAAAAATTTAATTAATTTTTTAATTGATATTACAAATATTTTAATTAATATTACAAAATCATTTTTTTTGTGTATGTTAAAATTTTCTTAAATTTAAATATATTCTTATGTTAAAAAAATTTTTTTTTTTTAGCTTTACATAGGTTTATATTGCTTTGAATTGTTATTATGAACTTATTTTATTGTTAAATTAAATTCTTTTATATTCTTGATATAGGAGTAATATTTAATTTATTGTAATAATAATTGTTTAATATTAATTTTCTTTTGCTTTTATAGTTAGTTCATTATGTTCAGTGTAAATTGTAACGTGAGTCGTGGTTCTTGTACGTAGTAATGATAATTATTAAATTTCTTCTAATTGTCGAAAATATTGGATGGTAATTTTGCATATAATAATTGATAGGGAATGGCATGTATCTACATATGGCTTTCGTCCATTAGTTTGTGTTGAAATATGTCATCAGTTATCTTTGTTGGGGCATTGTTTATTAGTATTTTTAGTTGAGGGCGTTTATTATTTATATTTATCTTGGCATATGCTTCTTTTATTTATTTTTAATTTTTTATTTTTTTTGTATGTACTTTAAATATTTCATCCTTATTTCATTGCGCTAATTCTCCTATATTTTCTTTATTAATTTTAGATATCAGTTTCCTCAGAATCGAATCTAGTTTCGCTGAATCTTGCTAGCTTATTAATTTAATTATTCATATTTTAGGTATGTAACTTCTTCATAATCGAATCTGGTTTCGATGAATTATTATTACATCCTATATTCATATATTTGGTACGCAACTTCTTCATATTCGAATCTGGTTTCGATGAATTATCATTACGTCCTATGTGAACAATATTATTTTCAATAAATATATCTTTTTCTTTTATATTTTCAAGCTTGTTAAATTTCAATTTCTTCATATTTTTTATGTCATTAATGGATATGCATTCCCATATTTGAAGTTGATCAGACTTCTGAGAATCATATTTTTCCATATTTCTTTCTGTTGCGCGCATTATTTTCATTTAAATTATTGTTAGTTGCCTCATTATTTTCTTTTATGTTTGCCTCATTAGTTTTATTTTTCATTGCCCTTGTAGTTAAAATAATTTTCTTTCTTTTCCATTATTTTCTTACGGTATCATCTGTTTTAGTATGTCCAAATATATTTTTTTTATATACATTTGAAAAGTCTTAATTTATTTAGTGGAAATTTGACGTTTACAATTCTGTTGTTCAGATTCCTAAAGTCTATTACTATTCTCAATTTCGTTAGTCTTCCATGTTTTTCTTGGGTACCAAGAGGACTGGAGCGTTGTATAAGCTAATTGATGTTTCTATTATGTCGTCCGTGTTTATTAATTATTTCTCTACGTGTATATCGTAGTCTGTAATTTTTTTTTTATGTACACTAGTTTTGTCTGACGTCATGATTTTTGTATGTAAAATTATTTTTCATTATTCTTTTCCTATAATACATGAGTGAAATGCACTTTGTTTGTCAATTCTATTTTTGCATAGTCGTCATTAATATTTCTGTTACAATTAGCAAGTTTTTTGTTCGTCATTGTTTATGTTTTTGTAATTTAATATCTCATAGTTTTTAACTATGTTAGTGTGAAAGTGTTTAAAATTTAATATATTAAACATTTGAAGATAAACATATGAATATATATATATTTTTTTGGCATAATAATATTTTTAGTTAATGATACATAGTTATATTTTTATACGAGTTAAAAATATTTTTGTTTAAAAAATAATAATTTATTCTAATGTTAAGAAAAGTTAAGCATGTGTGCAATTGAATACAAATTGTTAAAAAAAATTTTGTTTTCATCTACATAAACGTTTTTAATTGGAGTGCTGTTTTTACTGAAGTACTTTTCCGTTTGGCCTTTAGAAAGTGTGATTTTGTTGGTAATTTTAAAAACTATTTTGGATGCGAAATTCTGCATTTATTGTAGACATCATGTTGTTTTGTGTTGCAAAGATATTGCAAAGTTTTTGTAGGTATTTTGTATTTGTTAAAGACATATTATAAATCATTTGCTTATAGTCACAAGTTTTAGGTAAATTTTTTTTTATTTAAAGTATGTAAGTGTTTTAGGGCCGGGATAAAATTTGCTTGTTCTTCTTTCTATTAGTTCGTTGTAAATTTTTGGTCTTAGGATTGTAGTTGCAGGATCTCTGTCACAGTTTCTTGGTTGAAGGATCTCAGGATGGTGGTTGCAGCTTTTAATTTGTCACAAGGTTTTTGTCCGCAGTGTGATTTTATTTTAATTGTTCGATGTTGCAGGATCGCCTTGTAATACGCAAGGATCGCCAAATTATGCAATATAAAAGTGTCTTTGTAAAGTGTCTTTGAAAAATGTCTCTATAGCCCCTTTTTTATTTTAATACAGCTGAGGGGGTCCCAGCTAAAACTTAGGCGTTCAAAAGAACTGCCAAAAGAGGTTTTGAAACTTTAAAAAGAAAACAAGGCTAAAGAGCCGATTTATGTTAATCAAATTAAAGTCTGATTTATTGAAAGTTTAACTCTGCTTATATACTATTTTACATTTTATTATTTTTGTGTTTCTTTATGTCTTTACTTTTGCTGACCAAAAGTGTGTCATTTAAATTTAATAAAGTAAGCGTTTTGTTAATTATTACAATGAACTGTGTTGCAATGCAATTATATTATGATACAGTGTATTACAGTAAGTGAGGTACACTACAAATGGTTCATTTGTAGAAGCATTGTTAAGTAAATTTTCGCAAGCTTCTTCATAAACGTCGTTTTCAGAACTTTGATCATCAAAATGGTTACTAACTTTTTATTCATAATTGTGATTATGCCTTTCATCCAATCGGAACACTATATTTTCTTTTAAAGGAAATTTTCCCTTATTACTATTATGAGCAGATGAATCTAAGTGTAGAAATTTAACATCTCTGGAGTGCTCAATTTTATTCTTACTTGGATTCCACACACGAAAGCCCTTTACATTTTCATCATAGCCAACGAATATACATTTCTGTGATTTAGCATCTAGCTTTCTACGCTTTTCTTTTGGTATGTGACAGTAAACTTCACTGCCAAAAGGTTGAAAATAATTTATTTTTGTGCTCTTACCAATCCAAAGATTATAAGGAGTTTTGTTGACTATAGTGCTTTTTCCAGACCGATTAATTACATACACAGCAGTATTAACTGCTTCAGCCCAAAATTTCAATTCCATATTTCTTGTATAAATCATCGTTCTTGCTGCTTCCATTATAGTTCTCATTTCCCTTTCTGCACTGCCGTTTTGCTGAGGCGTGTAGGGAACTGTCCTTTGATGACGTATACCTTTTTGTTCAAACAGATTCTTTATTTTTTCATTAACAAATTCTGTTCCATTATCAGAACGAAAGACTTGTATACTATGACCGTATAAGTTCTCTACCATTTTTAGAAAACTATTTACTTTTTCATGTACCTCAGATTTATGTTTCAAAATAAAAAAACAAAGCGATAATGAGAAAAGTCATCTTTCATTATAAGAAAATATCTAGATCCACCAATAGATTCAACTTGTATCGGTCCACAAACATCAGCATGTATAATTTGACCACATTGAGTTGATACAATTTCACGACTTTTGAAAGAGCTTCTGTGCTGCTTTCCTTGTAAGCAAGCTTCGCATTCAAAATAATTATATATATAATTTATATGATTATCTTTCAAAACTTTTCGAACTTGTTCAATATTCTGATGAGCTAATTTCTCGTGCCACAGCTGTATTGAAGAAATTTTATTTGATGCCAAAAACGCCTTGCTCGTTAGTACTTTTATACAAACGACAGTTAAATTTCCATGACGTTGGCCAACAACAACAACCTTTTGATCAACCTTTCGTCTAAATTTTGTCTCTTTGCTGTCACCTTCGACAGTTAAATTTTGATCCAACGCATGATTTTGTGAAAACAAGTTGGTCTCAATTTGAGGAACAAAGAGAACATCTTTTAGTATTCCATTGGTCCAATTAATACCATCAAATAT
Source organism: Tachina lurida (assembly GCA_944452675.1). NCBI lineage: Eukaryota > Metazoa > Arthropoda > Insecta > Diptera > Tachinidae > Tachina > Tachina lurida. The sequence goes on along the minus strand of OX101755.1, from coordinate 57,511,027 downwards.
TTGTATATGAATAGTTCTTACTCCATGCGCTATAATAGTACCTCTTGCTATTTTAACACTTCTTACCTCTGAATAATACGTGTGAAACCAGTCACGATTAGCTGTCATATGATGACTTGCACCAGAATCTAATAGCCAACTATCTTTTGTGATTGTAAAATCGAATGCATCAGAGTTTAAAGCAGTAAAATTTTTGGTTAGATTACGTTCAGGGCAATTTTGTTTCCAGTGCCCTTCATCACCACATATAAAACATCGACCAGTAGGTTTGAAATTATTTACATTACCTTCAGTACGGAATTCTCACGTTTTTTGAAATTCGTCACATATTTACTAGTGGTACTTCCTCTTATCCCCTTAGATGCAGTCAAAGCTTCAATTGGTTCAATTCGTCCACGAGAAATTAAACGTTCTTCTTCAGTTACCAGCCTTGTCCTGAGATTATCAAAAGTGCGTTCCGCTTTATTTGCTGACTCCCATGCGCTACTGAATGCTGCATATTCAGACGGTAATGATAATATCAGCTTTGTAATGATCATATCATCCGATACAGTTTCCTTAAGGTCTCTTAACCGTTGAACTAGTTCCTCAAGTCTTGCAATATATGTGATCATATTCTCATCGGAATTTTTCGTAAAATTAAAAAAATTGTTGATGCGGCATTAATAAACAGGACTCGTTTTTTCTTTCAAAAACATGATGTAACTTTGTCCACATAGCTTTAGCAGATTCACAATTTGAAATATGAATAATCTGCTTACTACCTACCGAAATTCCTATAATCTGCTGGGCTTTAGCATCCTTTTTCCGCCAGTGACGAATTTTTGCATCGTCTTCTAATGGACATTCTTCGTCCCCAGTTACCAATTCGAAAACGTCTGCGGCAATCAATGTTATTTTGACATGAAATTTCCATGTTGACCATTGAGTTGCGTCGTTTCATTTTTCAATCTTGCTTTCAGTCTCCATGCTTATATATTTGCTATTTCTGCCCTTCTACGAGTATAAAAATCTATAATGTAATCTAGAAAACGTAGTCTGGGCCCATAACCTTTTGAATAAAATAAAAAAAAATCTACTTTTGTTTTCTGATTCAAATTCAAGAATAAGAAATTTATTGATAATTATATCGAACAATTAATATAATGAAAAACATGATTGATTTCAATTCTAAAAATACATATAAAGTGAATTTCAAAACAAGTAGAATTATAATAAAAACAAATCATTTCAATAAAATTTCATTCATAAAGCAGATGGATTAGCCGGATTGCACGTTGAGATAATGATAGAAAATAATATTCTAATTTGTTGTGGATATGCTGATACCGATGCATCAGTTAATGTATTTTCCCAATGTGTATCGTGCTGCAGCAATCCTAGTTTTTGACATGCTTCACGGTAAGTGGCGCATAATTGTCCATCAAGTGTTCCAAATAATTTAATGATTTTGGACCATAAACATTTATCAAAAACAAACGTAAATAAAAACACATCATTGTTTGGGTGAACTGTGTAAATTCGACCTAAAGCATCAGTTTCAAATACATTTGGATGACCTTGAACAGGTTTGCCTTGCTTTCGACGTTGAAATTCCTTTTTTGATGCATTTCAAGTATAATATGATTGAACCTGTGCATAAAGCAATGCTCTTGCAAATGAATCTTCCTGGCACAATTTAAAAAATACGGTTAAAGTTGTATTTGGTGGCAGTAAACACACAGAAATTATATAAATCAAATGACACGAGTAGGCAGAGCCTTATACCGACAAAATGTAATTCTCATAAGAAAAAAAATACATTTTATATAAGTAAAACACACTATCATAAAAGTGCGCGTATAACGCTTATTCGTAGAAAATTTTCGATCTTTTTTTTATAAACTATCAGTGAATCATAACTATCAACGAATGTACTCGTTTGAAAATCGGTCGAGTAGTTCTCGAGTTATAAAATCACGAACATAGGACAACTTATTTTTATATATATAGAAGATTATTAATAATTACCCTTCTTTAGATATAAATTTATGTAGAAACACCACTAAACTTTAAGACACTGTATTTATTAAACAACACAAAATATTACCAGCCGTATTCATAAAAAAAGTAGATCGAGGTTTAAAAAGCTTATTAGTTAAAAAATGAAAGCAGTTCACAACGAATCTTACCAAAAAGTGCTTTTTATATAAATCTTTTTATTGCAAATTAAGAAACACTAGAATAACGAGTTTTATTTTATTTGTTTTGAGTGTTTATACATCACTAGTTAATTTTCTATAATTATTATTATATTTGTTAACACATAAAGTTAGAAAATAATGACTGAGAATGGAAAGTGAATTGCTCCTTTTATTTTAAATATTATTTTGGAATCCATTTAATATTTCGGCAATAGTTTCTATAAAATAACACTATGATACAAAAAAAAAAAAAAATATTCAGGGATTCTAATGTACCAATTCGATTTTGTTGGAGTCCATGGATGACGAAAATACCGTTGGTTTTTTTAGGTCACTTCATAAAGTGATTTTATAACGGTAAATGTAGTGAAAAACAGGGTTTCAGTTTTAAACAGGTGTAACTTCTTTGTTTCCTAACGGATTTCTTTTAACTTTCCGTTGGTGTAAAGGACCGAATATTATCTTTCAACCAAGATATATTTTTTGAAAATCGACTTACAAATGGCTAAGTTACAGTCGTTGAAGTGTAGAAAAAACCCATTAAAAAAGTATTCTTTTGTAACTCATAAGCAACTTATGGCCTGAGGAAAACAAAAGAATACTTTTTCAATGGGTTTTTTCTACACTACAACGACTGTAACTTAGCCATTCGGTCCTTTACACCAACGGAAAGTTAAAAGAAATCCGTTAGGAAACAAAGAAGTTACACCTGTTTAAAACTGAAACCCCGTTTTTCACTACATTTACCGTTATAAAATCACTTTATGAAGTGACCTAAAAAAACCAACGGTATTTTCGTCATCCATGGACTCCAACAAAATCGAATTGGTACATTAGAATCCCTGAATATTTTTTTTTTTTTTTTGTATCACAGTGTAATTAAATTGTTTTTCTAAACAACACTGACATATGCATATGTAAGTACATACATACATACACACAAGCAAGTTAAATTATTGTTCTTTACACACATAAAATATTAACACCTTCAACTGTGCTCAAACATTAAATAATTAAAGACTTTATTTTATACTTTAACCTCACGCTTTGATCGCAATTCCAAGACTGCCTTTTTATTTTACTTTCTTTCATTACTTAAACTAAACTACATAAAGTACTCTTAAAATATAACCGTTAAAAACTAAACTACTAACAACAAAATATAAGAATTATGCAATTGCAATATTTATTTTAGAGAATAAATCAAGGTGAACCTCAAGGTGAACATTAAGGTTGTTAACCTGAATAAGGAATAAGTAAAGAATATTAGTAAAGCTATGTACAGACGGTTGTCAGATCTTACAATATTGCCAGTAAAATGTGCTCAAAATTTCTTACAATCGTGTGAACTGGCAATTTTTGTCAGACGTCGTTGCCAGAAAAATCATTGTCAGTCCATTGCAAGACTAGCAGCTGACAACAAATTGTCAGACATCTTACAATCGTGTGAACACATTGCAAAATTATTGCCAGATATTTGTCAGACATTTTAATATTGTCAGATACGCGAAGTTCGTGCATCTGACAATGGCGTCATTGTGAGAGAATTATTTCTATGGGCAAAACTGTACACGCTTGATTTTAAAGAAAATATATTTAATAAAATATATGCAGCCAAAATCATTGCAGTTGCTTCTTTATGGTCCATAATAATTAATATTTTCACTTTTTACATTTAACACCACCACAAACGATTGATATTTAACAATTTCTAACAAGCGCTTTGAGTCTGGCAACGCATAATAATGTCTGGCAATTTTTGCATATGACAACCGTGTGAACTTACAATTTTTTTGCTGACGATTTTGTCAGCTGTTTTTATTGTCATACAATCATCTAGCAATAAATTGTGAGATTTCCTGAAAAATTTGATACAACCGTGTGAACTGTCAATCTGCCATACACTTGCAATTTTTGATTGTCAGTACAATGTCAGCACATTGCCAGATCTAACAATATTGTAAGATCTGACAACCGTGTGTACATAGCTTAATATATAACTCGCCTCCCCTTATAAAATTCGAGTCCCAGCGAATTTTTAATATTAATATATAATTTATTTATTTATTATAATTTTTTTTTTAACTAAAACACATTTAAATGAAATTATTCCTTAATGTTAAAAAAAATTGATAATATTACAGTTCTATTCTCCATATTTTATATTGCATTTTTATGATTTTTCTCAGTATATTGATAAAAAAGTAAGAAATAATATTTCATTTATGTTATGGACCTAGGTGGTCTCCGAATTTGGGCTATATCGTTTTTATTTGGATTGCTGTAATGGTATTTGGTAAATCTTTTTGCAACTTTTTGCCTAACAGCAGCTGGGTTTTTTATATAAATATTTGGTCCTCTTAAATTTATGCTTGTTTCTTCCCTTTTCTCGTTAACCCTGTCAATTGCCTTTCTTTTATTAGTTTCCATTCTGTCTTTTATACCCCTTATATTTAAATCTAATTTATTTATAAAATCAATTGGTCTTACTTTCGTTGTACTGTGAATTGTGTTATTGTAAAAATTTACTGCTTTTAACACCAACTCCTCAGAGTCATTAACGCCCTCAGAGTTCTTAATTATTCTTATATGCTCTAATAGTGTGGAATGCAACCTTTCTACATCCGAATTTCCCGTGTGCGAATTCGGTGTCGTAAAACGGGCCTCAATGTTATTTTCTTGACAAAATAATCTAATAAGTGCGTTGTTAAATTCATTATCCATAATTAATTTTTTTGGTTTACCTAAAAATGCTATTCTTTCCTCAATCTTTGTTTTGACAGTAACCATATTCTTATCACTAAGTTTATGTTCTGTACTAATTTTGAAAATTTATCTATTGTTGTTAAAAAGTATGTATTTTGGATTCGAAAAATATCTATATGAACTATTGCATTCGGTTAATCTGGAGTAATGGTATATTGAAATCGTTTATTTATCGGCTTTCTGTCATATTTATTTTCGCTACAAATTCTACAGTTATTGCAATATCTATTTATTAATTTGAATAATTTAGGATTAAAATATTCTTCGCGCATTTCCTCATAGTTCTCCTGTATACCTCTATGGTTACTTTTTATATGAATATCATTAATGATATTCAATAAAGATTCCTCGGATTCGATATCAATCGCAATTTTATTACATTTTATAAAATTAAATTCATTATTATCGGAGAATAATTCAATCAATTTACTTTTAACCATATTAAATATGTTCTCAATTTCTACATAAATTCCAATTTTTCCTTTTCTGGGTTCTCGCCTAAATAAATCATTCAAATAATGTGTGTTCGACAAATCATCTTCGGCTATATATATTATTTTATATTTTCTAAAAAGTATTTCAATTTCTTTAGTTTTCCTTCTAACAATTCGAATCTGTGTTCTATATTTATTTACAATCTTATCCACAACCCAAAAATTTTCATTCGTGTTCTCTTCTTGACTTGGAACTGAATCTATAGAAGTTTGATTTAATTGGACTCTGCTTAAAAAATCTGCCACTTTGTTCTCCTTTCCTTTAAGATATTCGATGTCAAAATAAAACTCATCTAATAAAATCTTCCACCTTATAATTCTAGAATTTGGGTCCTTTAATGAATATAGCCATTTCAACGGTTGATGATCCGTTTGAACCAAAAATTTCCGGCCATAAAGGTACGGTCGATAGTACTTTACTGCCCACACGATTGCCAACAGCTCTTTCTCCAAAGTTGAATAATTTTTCTCATGACCATTCAAGGTTCTGCTGGCATAACTTACTGGTTTTCCTTCTTGGCTCAGCACAGCTCCTATGGCTAAATTGCTGGCATCAGTGGTCAAAACAAATTGCTTATCAAAATCCGGATAACATAACAAGGGTGGATGGACTAATATTCTCTTCAATTTTTCAAATGCTTCAACATATTCTTTATCATTTAAATCAATTTTGCTATCTTTTTTCAAATATTTTATAATTGGACTAGCTAAAAACGAATAATTTTTAATAAATTTTCTGTAATAACCAGTTAAGCCTAAAAATGATTTTATTTCCTTTACTGTTTTCGGTAACCTTAAGCTTTGTATGGCATTAATTTTTTCCGGATTTGGTTTTATACCCGTATCTGTAATTATGTGGCCAAGAAAATCTGTTTCTTTTGACAAGAATTTACACTTATCAATTTGTACTTTTAAGTTGTATTCATTTAACTTATTAAATATTTTCCGCAAACTTTCTAAGTGCTCTGTTAGGGAGGTTTAAAAAACTAAAATATCATCCATATATATTATACAAATTTTATTTATATATTCGGCTAAAACATAATTTAGCATTCTCTGAAATGTTGCAGGCGCGTTTTTAAGACCAAAAGGCATTCGAACGAACTCAAAGTGACCTCTTGGCGTAGAAAATGCCGTTTTTTCAATGTCGTTTCATCCATTAAAACTTGATTAAAACCTTTCGCCAGGTCTAATGACGAGAAATATTGCGCTTTGCCTAATTTATCGAACAACGACTCTATATTTGGCAGTGGAAATTTATCGTCCATAGTCACCTTATTCAATTTTCTAAAATCAATTACAAGACGCCATTTTCGTTCACTCAAATTATTTGATTTTTTCCCGACAATCCATAAAGGAGAGTTATACGGCGATTTACTAGGACGAATTATATTTTGTTGCAGCATTTCATTTATCTGTTTCTCAATTTCACTTTCTAATATTTGTGGATGCCTATAATTTCTGCAATATATGGGTTTATTAGATGTCGTAATTATTTTATGACGCACACAATTGGTCGTTGTTAAATTTTGGCCCTCAATGTAAAAGGTTTTTTTGTTTTCGGACAAAAACCTTCCCAACAGTTTACTTTCCTCCTTATTTAAATTTTCAGGTATTAAATTTTAAAATATATTTATTTCAAATTTCTCCAAATAATTTATTTCCTCATATGACATACTAAAAATGTCTCAAAAAGTTTAATTTCTTTATTATTTATTTTAAGCATATTTTTCCTAAAATCTATAGAGGCTCCAATAGGGCGCAAAATATTTACTCCTATTATACAATCAAAATTCTTATTATTAAAATTAGTAAGCTTAACTGACATTGTACTGTTCTCCTCCATAAATTCTTTGGGCACACCAACTATCACTTCATCTGTTACAATGTTTTCACCTACTAAGGTGTTCAATATTAAGGGTCTAGTTAATTTTTGCCTAACTCCTAGCTTGGAAAAGAAATCATAACTGCCTAGTGTAGTAGTGGCACTACTATCAATTAAACATTTTGCTTTCTTATTATTTATTGTTAAAGTCACTATTGGTAACGATGATTGGGAGGCCGTAAATGAAAATTTCCTGTGGTATTAATGGCATCAACATCCATTGGTTCCTGATTATAGGCACTAAAATTTCTATTTAAATTATCTTGACCATATCCAAAGTTTCCATTATTATAATTAGAATTTTGCCTTCCATTACTGCGAGGCAAAAATTGGTTATCAAAATTTCCTGCAGGAAATTATTATTGTTGCTATTATTATTAAATCTAGTATGTCTTAAAAAAGATTCACCAAAATTTCCATTAGAATTTGAATACTGTGGATTATTATTATAATTTAAATTATTATTACTCCTTGTAGTTCTATTAAACCGTAAATTATTAGAACTTGAAAGTTGTGGATTATTGTTATTATTTCTTCCTTTATTATCACCAACCTAAGAACTATCTTTTTCATTTAATAATTTTATATCCTTTAATAAATTATTTTCTAAAAAGAAACTATACGATTTACTAATTGATCTAATATTATTCTGAATTAATAGTGTCTTAATACTAATTGGTATATAATTAATATAGATATCAAATACTATTTTTTCATTATTTTCCGGTGTATACAACTCATCCGGTTCAAAACTATATTTCGTATTCATTAAGGACAAAATTTTACTTAACTTGTGATTCAACTCCTCTATGTTGTTGGCCTCTACATTTAGCGCATCGCTTCTTAAATTGAAAAAACTTCGCTTTATCCCAAATTCTTCCTTTAGCTTATTTAAAATATTTTCCCAAGTAGGGTTCATCAACGTCTCTACAGCTCTTAATGCACTTCCCTGCAGTCTATTGCTTAACACTGCCTTAATCGTATTTTGATGTTCTGCCGGCGTCAGCTGCAACACAATAGTGACGTCCCTCAAATAATTGCTAAGCTTATAATCGCTGTCTCCATCGAATGCAGGTAAACTGCGCGCTTCGCAATGCCATGTTGTTGTTTTTAATTTATAAATGCAAATTGTTATTGTATTTCTTTTTGTTATTTATTTAGAAAGTAATTCAAGTCACTGTTTCTTAATATTTGTTTTAATGTTTTTTTTTTTTTATTAATACACTTTTTCTTATTGTTTCTCTAACTTACAGTTGCAGTTGGTGCAATGATTACACTGTACAACAGCCAAAATAGCCTTTAGATAAAAGTATGCGGCCTATATGGATTTCGATGCGTTAAATTCAAATCTGCTGTCAGTTTTTCTCTATCACGTAGAGATTTTTTTTTATGGGCGTGGCTAATTTTGGCCCCTAAGCTAGTCGGCCATACTAATATATTTTACTATAACTCGAAAACCGCTATTTCGATTATAATAGATAATAAATCAAAAGACGCGCCACAAAGTTTTGTTAAAAACAATTTATAATAATTTTTTACTTATCTTTTATGGTTTCGGAGTTATTCAGAATTTAAAAGAGAAAAAAGTTTTTTTTATGCAAAAATCGCGTAATTTTTTTACATGAAAATTGCAATAAAAAAATCAGAAACTCAAAAGTTTCATATTTTTTACATTTTTCTCAAAACCACATATCCTAGGAATAAAACATGCTATAAAACGTGAAAATCCAGCAATAAATCTTGATTTTATTCACAATTCTGTTACCTGCCCGCAATGCCCTTTCAATAGCATTACCAGATGTCAGTGATGGGAAATGAGATTTGCATTTCGGTATCAAAAACAAATTTTTTTAGTACTTTTTTGATCCCGAGAGTACCAAAAATTATAATATTTCTTATTTAAATTTTATTAACAAAAAATTATAAGAAATTCATTTACAAAAAAAGGAACACATAGGTACAAATATACAAATAGGTGTAGCCTGGATTAGACTTAATACTGTTGGAACATAAAGCTTGCCCCCGTATTCCATAGCTCGCTAAAGCTAAAGCTAAACTCGACCGCTAAAATGCTGAACAAATAGAAAATTTTAAATTTTTGGCGATGACATAAAGCAATAAAATTTCGGCGAATTACATTTTTAAGCCATTACCTGATTTATAATACCTGCTTGAAAATTGCATTCGGAGCCGAAAATCGACAAATTGATTTTATGGATTCTTAGCGATAGAGATTTAGCTTTAGCGAGTTACAGAATACGATGGCTGTTGATTTATATTTTGTTTTCATGAAATTTTGGTAAGAGAAAATCCTTTCGACATTTACAGAGGAGTGAGGCATGGATAAAATGCCGTAAGCTACTCTCGATATATCAGGAAACATGTATCCATCTAATGCGTTTTTATATAAGCCAATGCTCTATATTGGTTGTTAATATTTCAAATTATTTTTTTTTCTTTTCCCTGGGAACATTTTAATTAAAAGTGGTATAATGATATTGGTTTAACAGATAAAATACTTTCAGGGGGAAACTTACTAAACCAAACTAACATTTTATTGTCAAAGTCCACTTTTGCCCTTAGAACTTAATATAAACTTTTTAAAATTTTCTTTAAACTGATTTAAAACAGTTGTTTCAATAGATCAACTTCTGTGCCACATAAAATATCATTGAATGAAATATGGTTTTCGTTGATATTTAATTGTGGTTACACTTTTCTCAAAGATCTTTACTAATAAAGCTTCGTTCTATTTGTCGAAAAAACAATTTAATTCTTGGCAAAATATATGCATGCGCGAGTCTTCTGACTGCATTTCTAAGTTGCCCGTGAGAGTATCAAATTTCTTAAGGGAGTACTACGGTACATTTTCATGTCAAATAGTATCAAAAAAAGTACGATCGTACCAACTTTCCCATCACTGCCAGATGTAAATGTGACTGCATTTAATGCATTACACACATTTTTCCATTTTTAGGTACCTGCTTTAAATTGTGAATAAAATCAAGATTTATTGCTGGATTTTCACGTTTTATAGCTTGTTTTATTCCTAGGATATGTGGTTTTAAGAGAAATGTAAAAAATATGAAACTTTTGAGTTTCTGATTTTTTTATTGCAATTTTCATGTAAAAAAATTACGCGATTTTTGCATAAAAAAACTTTTTTCTCTTTTAAATTCTGAATAACTCCGAAACCATAAAACATAGGTAAAAAATGATTATAAATTTTTTTTAACGAAATTTTGTGGCGCGTCTTTTGGTTTATTATCTATTAAAATCGAAATAGCGGTTTTCGAGTTATAGTAAAATATGTTAGTATGGCCGACTAATTGAGGGGCCAAAATTAGCCACGCCCATAAAAAAAATCTCTACGTGATAGAGAAAAACTGACAGCAGATTTGAATTTAACGCATCGAAACTCATATAGTCCGCGTAATTTTATCTAAAGGACAGCCAAAAAATGTTATTTTGTTGTACAGTGTTATTATTCTTTTTTTTTCAATACCTTTAAGTAAATATGTTGTTGGTAATTCAAGTTGTTATTAGTGATTGTTAATATTTGCCGTGGACGATTTATTTTTTTTTTTCTTTAAAAAAAAAAGTTTTATATATAAAATATGATTTTTGCAAATATTATAACACACTCATTAAAGTGGATTTTCAAGTCTAAACTACTTAGTTTTACCTTTTTGGTTATATCAATGTTTAGTTTATTTTAAAACATTAATTGTTCATAGGTATTAATTGTTCATATTACACCCTTTTCTTATATTATATTTTTCAAAATTTCATATGATTAAAGTTTTTTTTCTTTAACTTGTCTTTAGTGTTGACCGTTTTTATGTCTTTGCTTTATTATTTATTTAAAATTTTTGTTTTTTAATATTTGAAGTTAATAAGTTTATCTATTAAATTCCAATTAATTGTTTTGGAGTCGTTCGGCTTTTACACAAATTTTTCTTTTTAATACCGAATTGTCACTGGATATGTTTTTTCACTACATATCCCATCCTCGTCGCCAGTTAAATTATTATTCTTTACACACATAAAATATTAACACCTTCAACTGTGCTCAAACATTAAATAATTAAAGACTTTATTTTATACTTTAACCTCACGCTTTGATCGCAATTCCAAGACTGCCTTTTTATTTTACTTTCTTTAATTACTTAAACTAAACTACACAAAGTACTCTTAAAATATAACCGTTAAAAACTAAACTACTAACAACAAAATATAAGAATTATGCAATTGCAATATTTATTTTAGAGAATAAATCAAGGTGAACCTCAAGGTGAACATTAAGGTTGTTAACCTGAATAAGGAATAAGTAAAGAATATTAGTAATATATAAGTAGCAAAGCAAAATTACAACAACAACATCTTAAAAATGGTTTAAACATGGGGGTTGTCAATTTTAAAATTTGCTGATTTACGCAAGGTTTAAAAAACGTTTTTTAAGATAAAAATCTATTATGAATACAATTTTAGCAAATATTGCTTAAACAACTTATGAAATACTGTTTAAAAATTTTATGAATACGGCTGTACGTCTTTAAAAAATAATATAAAATTTTCACGTTCAAAGTAACTGGACATCATAAACAAGAACAAAAATTTGCAAAAGTGCTTATGGCAAGCTTATTCTCCATTGCAGTTATATTTAGCTTATGGAGTGGTTTGTTGAGATATAGTTGTTACCAGTATTTGTAACCAGTATTCGCCAGAATTTTTTTATTTTCAAAAAATTTTTGTTTCACATGCATGGTGCGAGTTAACTACGATAGGTTCAATAGTCACAAATGACGATCATGCATACATTAAGATAACAGAAATATATTTTCTTTTGTTCGTAATAGTAATAAAAACACTTTCACTAAACTAGTACCTAAAGTAATAAAAAATAAACAATCCCTTGTTCTTAATAATTAAATTACCTTAAATAACCTTAATTTAATGACCTCTGTTAGAATTTTAAGCATGTGTAATTGTAGATTGTAAATACTTTTTAGATAAGAAATAAAGACATGATCAATTTTGTTAAAGTACAAAAATATCAAAACAAAACTCATCATGGCCAAATGTAGGTACCCTTATCTACATTCATTTAATTTAAGAATGTTATTTTTAGTATTTAGGAAACATATTTGAAAACCAACTCAACAGAGTTAAGAAAAAGTAAATAAATATAGACGAATAGACGTCGTGGAAAATAATATTTTTTTTATTTAACTCAAAAGTAAAACTTTAATTGGCGGTCCCGGCAGGAGGATATCATATTTATATTCTCTCAGTGGGCGGACTATTGGATTTTTTGACGCAGCAAGGACTGAAATAAAATTCTTCATCGAAGATTATAATATTAATGTTCCACAACAAAAAAGGTAACTTCTAAGATAAAAATCGACCATTAGAAGGAACGAGTCAAACGAAAAAAATTACACAATTCGATATGAATGCGCTAGTACAACAAATGGCGATCCTGCAAATATCAATGGAAAATATGAAACATGAACATGAAAGACAAGTAAGGAATTTGGAAGAACAAATCAGACAAGAAAATCCACTTTCATAAATCATTCCTGCAAATCAGGAATTTCAGAAATCATTCCTGCAATAGAGCCCAACATTGCAGAGGAAACCCAAGTGAAATTAGATGTGTTCAAGCAAAGAATATAAATTATATAGAATGCGCATCTGAGCTAAAAAATTAAATATTTTTTGATTTCGTTACTGATGCGGGGGGAAAGTATAAAGCGCAAGCAAACACGCAGAGAGAGAGCATTTGCTTCCAGGGTGACCGATGACATTTTTCAAAAAGTTGCACCAAATAGGGGAGGATTTATCAAAAAAATGGGGCAACATTAAAAAAATCGACACAACTACATTAAAGTTCTTATTTTTAATGTATTATTATATAATTTACTGTAGAAAAAGGTGGACAAAAAGAGGGAAGGCAATCGAAAAAGTGGCACTGTACGTTACAGCGACAGAGCTTCGAGTTCTGCCACAGCTTGTCGTCACTGTTGCCAGTTTTGCAGATTTCTCTGCATTTTGCTGATTTTTCATTGAAAAAATTATAAAATGAAATTTGCAGATTTTCTGAAATGCTTGTGTAACATCAATATTTCATGTTTTTCTTTACTCCGTAACAGAAATAATAAATAATAATTTTGCAATAACCATACCACCAACATAACAATGGTAAAAAGAAACTAGCTAATCTGTGCAAAGATGTATGAATATACATACATATAAACATATCGCACTCTAAATCATAAACAGTCACGCATATGTGCCATTATTTTAAAGAATTTGTAATATCGGTATATGTTTTTATACAGCAAGATAATTTATCTTAATTCGCAAATTAAATAAAAAATGCATACATGACAAACATATAACCTCCTCCTTAATTGAAGACGGTTAATAATTCGAAAACAAAATGAAAAACAGTTCTAAATATAGGTGTTTTTATTGTTGCAGATTTTTTCCGATTTTTTAAAATAATTTTGCAGATTTTTCAGATTTTTTAGCCAATTTTTCCAGATTTTTTGTAAAATTTTCTGGCATCAGTGCTTGACGTTGTAAACATTCACCCCTATCGTGAATAAAATGTGAAATTTTTGAACCCATGAAATTTTCATTCCCCATGAGGGGAAATTTGCTATCGGGAACTTCATGGGAACGTTTGTTCCCGCTATTGATTCGTAGTGAATGTAAAAAACGGGAAGAAAATTAAACAAATTTATGTTTGATAGTGAGAAATACACAAATTTTTTGTTTAGGATGCAATGTTTTTGAGCTTACATTTAAATTTGTAATTCAGTTTCATATTTTTATTGAGCTTTATTTTCGATATTTATCGTAAGTGAGATTTAATTGAAAATAGACCTTTTTATTTAAATTAAAATTTTATGGGCCTATCCATAGTTAAGAATTATCAAAATGCCAAATATTTTATAACTTTTAAGATACGAGTACGTAAGGGAAAATTAATTATGTGAAACAAATTTGAATATTATAAAAATAATCTTCTCTTCTAATTTAAATACCATATAAAAATTGTTAATTTTGTATAAAAAAAGTAACCAAAATGGGAAAAAGTACACAAGTACACATAGGAAAAAAAGTAACCAATTTTGGTTACAAGTAACTAAAACGGCAACGCTGATCATTGCATACGCTGTCTACGAGACTGTAAAAAAGCAAAATCAGCAATGCGAGCGCAGCATACATTGCAGAAAGAAATGAGAGTGCGTATGCTGGACGGGTAGTACTGGAAATACCCGCATAGAAAATTTTAGCTTGTATGAGATGCGCATTCTATATGATTTATATTCTTTGGTTCAAGTCACATCTGACTGACGGAAATATCAACGAATATAGAATTTGGAGAGAAGACTTAAGTAGAATGATGGAAAGCATATCAAACTTGAGCAGCAAACCAATTTATGCAAAAATGCACCATCGATATTCCAAAGATGCGTCAACGACATCATGAGAGAATAAATCGGCAAGTTTGCATACGTCTATATCGACGATGTGCTTATATACTCCTCATCACCAGAAACATATGAAACATATAAGAATCATATTTGACGCACTAAACAAAGCAACACTTAGAGTATCAGAAGAAAAATCTAAGTTTTTTCAAACAGTAGTCGAATACTTAGGCCACATCATAAAACATAATAGAATCGCAACTAATCCGGATAAGGTTGAAACAATCGAAAAATATCCTGTACCTCAGACACCTAAAGAATTGAGAGGATTTTTGGGTATGACAGGATATTATAGGAAATTCATTAAAGGATAAGCTAGCATAGCTAAGCTTCTAACTATTCACTTACGAGGAGACACCAGACAGGTAAAATAGAGCAAAAGTTCTGCAACAAAAATAAATTTAGACGAAGCTGCTATACAAGCATTTAATAAATTAAAAAATTGCCTAAACGAACAAGTCGAACTTTTTCAACCCAGCTATGGCAAACCATTTGAACTGACTACCGATGCATCTAATAGTGTTTTCACACTGCAAGTTAAAACCTGGTTTTAACGTTAAAACCATAAACAGCTGATTTTGCATTCACACTACCAGTTTGTTAAATTCAGGTTTTAACTCACAGACTGTCTAATAACTTTGCTCAAAATAAAATAAATCTCCTGCAGAAATGCGTGTGTTTGTTGTTGTATTTTTTTCTGCTTTTTATAACACTTATTTGACAAACTGTACAACTGTTTTTGTTTGTATGAAAAACTAAGAAACTTTACAATACGCTCTAAAATGGAAATTATTTTATATTTTGTAAATTAATATTTTAAAATTATGGAACTAGTAATACAAAGTGAAGAAGTGCTTGGAAATCAAGTTATTTTATACAAAAAATGCACAAATAAATCGCAAAATACAACTTTTTTAGTGGTGGATCGATATGTAATATCGTTTATTTTCACTTTCCAGAGGTCAATGAAAATTTTGTTGTTGTTTTCCTTCCAAAGAACTCTTATTTTTCCATAATCCATTTTTAAGTTGAAAATCTTTCAAGCGACATCTCTTGTTATTCAATGGCATAAACATTATCAGCTGCTACCGATCATTTTAACTTGGCAGCACTGAATTTACCACAGCGAAAACAGGGTTTCATTTCATAAAACCAAAATAAAACCAATTCAGAAATGGTTTTAAATTGGATTTAACAAAAACAATTTGTATGGTAAAACCAGGTTTTAACAGTTGGTTTTGACATTAAAACTAACTTTTATTAAGACCAAGTCAGTGTGAAAACACTATAACATAACTTTTGGAGCCGTACTCAGCCAAATGAAAAAACCAATATTCTTTCTCAGTAGAACACTAAGTAAGACTAAAGAAAATTATAATACAAATGAAAAAGAGTTCTTAGCAATTATTTGGGCGCTACAAAAGCTCAGAAACTACATTTATGGTACAACAGACCTTACTATATCTACGGTCCACCAGTTCTTAACTCATGCTATATCTGAAAAGAACCCAAACCCAAAATTGAAACGATGGAAGGCAATAATTGAAGATATTGCAGCAAAACTTATGTACAAGCCTGGACATCAAAACGTAGTGGCCGATGCCTTGTCAAGACAACAAGTGAACACGTCATCTATTGACACAGTTCACTCAGCAGAAAGTTCGCCTATAGAAATTATTAAACAAGTAACACAACCACTAAATGCATATGCCATACAATACGAGCTTGTACCAAACAATAAAATAAACGAAACATGAACACGTACAGTATTTCCTAAGAAGGTTAGACACACGGTAAATTTCACGACAGAGAGAAACTTGATAACAGAATTAAAAAAAACATTACAGCCAAAGAGAACGACTGCAATACATACCACAAGAGAAGATATTTACGCATTAAGTACTATAATAAAAAACACTTTTATCAATACAAACTTCGTATACACACCTGTAAAAATAATTGTCGTTTGCGACAAAGACAAACAAATTGAATGAATAAAAAATACGCACAATAGAGCACACAGGGGATACAAAAATAACACCCAAGAGATACTTGAAAAATTTTACTGGCCAAATATAAAAAGAGAATGCAAAGCTTACATAGCGTCTATACCTGATATAATATCAAATATATTTCTATCATCAAACGTCAAATTTCATAGCAGAGAGAATCATATTACGTGTGGACTGCAATATTAGTATTATATTACCATTATATCAGATAGTATAATATTGGTTTCATAATATATATTTAGAAAACAATATTATGATATCAAGTGTCAAAACACGCACACATACATACTTGTAAATACGTGAAGAGAATTTTATTAATTAATATTTTTGATACAAATAATGCTGAAATGTTTTAATTATACACGATGTATTAAGGAAATGCCAAAATTTTTATGGCACACACATTACTATTACAATAAACGGAAATGTTTACTGCACGGCTGCATGATAATTATGAAATATTATGATATTTACAGGAGTACGTTTTCCCCTACATAGATATTAATATTAATATAAATATATTTTTCTCCTTATTCTGCCGACGTTCTCTCTCATACTCTGTCAGAGTTAATATCAGGTATAGACGCTATGTTACAATAAAAAATGTGTAGTCTGCCTATTTGGAAAATATGAGAGATAACGTACACGGGAACCTTTCACAGACTCAGATATACCAACAGAGAAGGGAACCCATGTAAATGCAGACTTATATTATAATGATAAGAACACATTTTTGTTAGCCATAGATAAATACTCAAAATACACAGTGATAAGAAAATGCGAATCAAAAGAACAAATGAACGATAAACTAGAAGAAATAATTATAAACAATTTCCCGAACTGCAAACGACTCATGACTGTAAACGAACCATGTATGACATCACCTTCAGTAAAACAAATGAGTAATAAATACAATATACATAAAGTGGAAACCCCAGTATACAGATCAACGGCTAACGGTCAAGTCGAACGAGTTCATAATTCAATATCCGAATTAAGTAGAATATTTAAAATACAGAATAATACAACAATATTAGAAGAAGTTTTTAAAACAGCTAAAGAATTAAATAATTCAATACATACGGGATACAGAACTATTGATATACACTTTGGAAAAATGCAATACAACCAACAAGAAGTGCATAACAGACTAAAAGTGGCATCAGAAAAAACATTGAGGGCGACTTTTTCAGTTCAAGATTATAGATTAAATTAACTTCAATCTTCATTTGTGATTTTTGGGTAGTCGATTAGATGGGTTTATTTGCTAGTTTAAGCGGCCAATCGTGGTGGTTTAATCTTATATTAATATTGACAACATACACTTGTGAAACATATAATTTTTTGTAAAAATTATATTATAAAATAATTTAAAAACACATAAATATATATATATATATATATAAATGTATTTTATATTAGTTAAATATTTCCTTTAACACGCGCAATATTTTACTTGTAAATAATAAAATATGTCAGTTTCTTCTTCTTCCCACAAAAAATCAAAAGTGTTGATAACATGTATGATTTTTGCACTGAAAATTTTGCCACTATTTTGTTCCTCAGTATGGTAATACTACACATAATAAGAAGTTTAAACTACCACTCAAAAATATCAAACTCAATTAATTAAGATTAAGTTAATTTTCGGATTAGCTAATTATAGAAATAAACTAATCTTAATCTCGATCCCAAAAAGTCGCCCTGAGTAGATTAAACAAAGGACGAAAACATCGAACTTTCGAACCAGGAGAACAAATATTAGTGAAAATTTCAGGATTAAGAAAGAAAAATAACGCAAGATATAAGAAGCACGTAGTAAAAGAAGACCGCGAGGACACGATCTTAACAGAGGGAGGAGTTTTAGTACATAAGGACAACATAAAAAATTACACAATAACAATGAAGATAATCAAATCCCTAATATTACTCGTGAGTGTTATATTAGTAATAAAGGCAGAAGTAGAAATAACAAAAATAGAAGATAAGAAATTCTTGCTAACCAAAACCGAAGATGCCCTTCTATTCAACGAATATTCATACCTCTTTCATGTACCCAACCTGACAAAAATACTTACACCATATAGGGAAATCGTTACAACAGAATATAAACTCACCACCCAAGAAAAAATTTTGATAAAGAAAATTGAGATATTCGCAAACCAACTGAATAATCACAAAAGCTATACCACATCACTAAACTTTCTGGGATCTGCACTGAAATTCATCACAGGAAACCCAGACAACGATGACTTCATAAAAATGGAGACAGCAGTTAATACATTAATAAACAACAATGAAAAACAGCGTTTAGTCAACTCTAGATTTGAGAAACTAATCGAGTCACTTTAGTTACATTCACAAACCAAGTCACAATAGATAATAAAACATATAGAAATATTCACGACAAAATAATCGAGGCAAAAAACATGACGAAAACTTTGAAATTGCAAAAATAATCAGCTCGGATCAAGACACCGCATTTAAAAACATCGACTGATTAAAAAAATTTTTTATTCCATATGAAGAACACCCCACACTTTAAATTTTTTACACATTACTTCTCCTTACTATAATTTTTAGTATAATCTATGTAGGACTCAAAATATTTAAGTATATATTAATTTGTAAAAGAAAAAATGCAGAACAAATTAGAAATTATTATAATCAACAAGTTGAAAAGATTAACCGAGATCGGGACGCTCTCGCTTAACCTAGGGGAGAGTTACAAATGACGATCTTGCATTAACATGATAACGATACCACAGTCAAGAAAGTATACATTCAGATTTTTTTTTATACACATATATTTATTTATTGCATCTTCAAATATGAACTAAAAATAAGTATTCAAATCTTAAATCTAAATGTATTTATTAGGCCCGACCAGTATCGGACATAAACTTAATAATACATAAATATCGTATGCACAAAATTATTTTCAAGAGGTATCATTTGGGGTACTAAGTATTAGATCAAAGACTATAAATATATAAAGATGTTCCACGTAGAACATTAAATGAAAACTAAAATTTTTTGTGTTTATAGATGCTGTGGGGGAAGTAACAAGGGAAAAATAAATTGTTTGTTATTTGAACGAAACCACAAAGAGAGCACAAAATTTTTGAGCATTCACACTTATATAAATATGTATGTAGTAATGTTGTATGGCATACAATGTATGCACACACATAATTGAAGCTTATAGAGAAATTTAGTTGTGTGTGTGTTATATTTCTTGTTTAAAGCGCAGTCAAGTAGGAGCAAAAATATGAAATAACTAAAAGAAGTTTCTTGTTTTGATACATTCATGTGCAAATAAATCATGAAAATCAAATGCGACCGATTGTGTTATTGTAGGGTAAAAATACGTGTTTTATTGTTGTAAAATTAAAAATAAGTTGATTCGCACCGAACTATAATTATTTTATTTAGAAATTTCAATTATATGTATATCAATTATATATTTCAATTACAGTGGAATCTCTCTTGAGCGGACACTGAAGGGACCATTGAAATGTGTCCGTACAAGGGAACTGTCCGGTCAAGAGAAAACTAAACATTTAAATGGAGCGCTGCTGGGACCTGTCAAAAGTGTCCGTCTACAGGGGGTGTCCGCCTATAGGAAGTGCCCGTTAAGGGAGATTCCACTGTATTATCTGCTTCTTTATCATAATTTTTAGCGTGAACAAACATTTCTGAAGGATATGACAAAACTTGTGCTGGTTTAATTATATCCACACGACATTTAGCGCAAGTAATTCGTTGAGCTACATATATAACCAACAAAATATCGGCTTGATGTTAACTCTATTGGAACATTATAGAGTTAAAAAAATCTGCATCTTCATTAAATGTTTGTTACATCAACGTCAGGTGTGCGACTACTTTCTGCTGTACTTCCACTTCTTTGAGTATCTTCTAAAATTGTTTGGAACTCAATAGGTAAAAATATCGCATCGTCGTTTGCACAATTTGAAAAGGTACTAAATTGCGTTATTTTAAGAGATAGCAGTTTAGCTACTGCGACATTTAATTCACAGACCGAAGGATTTTTGCAGTGTCCGCCCTTGGGACGTATATATGAAAACAAGTTTTCCAATGAATCTTGATTAAAATGTAACGAGCCATTTTAATCAAGATAAATGCATATCAAATTTGAGTTTTCCGCAAACAATTCTGACGATAACGATAAAATAGCTCTCGTAGTTTGAATTAGGCCATCAATTGAAAATATTTTATTTCCTGCGTATTCAACCTGTTTCATATAGGTAATTAGCTCTTCGAGTAATTACCAAGTTGTGCTTTTCGGCTTCAGGCCACGCTTCAGGGGCTTTGCATCGTTAAAATACATGCTGTTTAAGCAATCAAAATAGCTATCGAGTTTTTTTATAAAAGAGCACGTTGAAGTGGCTATTGTTGCGGAACTTCGTGTAAACTGGCGATTTTCATTTACAGATTGGATTGCAGCAGCAACTGAATTGCTTAAAGTTTGGACAGCTAGGCCAACACGCATCTTCTGAAAATTATTTGGGTTTATGTGCACCGTTGTTAATTTTGTCATTTTGGTTACTTTTCCATACTCCAACTCGAATATTTCTCTAACAACGTCGAATCGCGCTACGCCATGCAGTGTTTTAAAATCGGCTTTGATGAAAGCATTTGTTATGGATTTGAAAATATGGGGTACGTCGTACATCAGGTAAATTTTTGCATTTTTATAAATAAAATAAGGTTTTTCACAAGATCCGCCTAGCATATCATAGCATTTTCTATTATTGGGTCCTTGATCACACGTAAGCCCACGCACATTTAGTTCCATTTCTCTTAAAATGTCAAAGTTTGACTCCACAAGTTTTTTTAGTACATCACCTTTTATTGAACTGGAAGTAACAAAATAGTTTAAAACGAACTTCCAACTTTTTACAACTCCTCTTATCATAAAAACGCAAACTTGGGACCCCATTCGATTCACTCGTTCATATCCTAAATCGACAACTCCATCTATAACATCTGCACATTTATTATAAGTAAATTTTTTTCT
Organism: Tachina lurida; assembly: GCA_944452675.1. Taxonomy (NCBI): domain Eukaryota; kingdom Metazoa; phylum Arthropoda; class Insecta; order Diptera; family Tachinidae; genus Tachina; species Tachina lurida. The sequence continues at coordinate 57,489,138 of OX101755.1, read as the reverse complement.
TATAGATACTTCATCAAAAATTAAAATGCATTCTTTTTCAAAAGGTTGCATCTTTTTCACAGTTTCTGTGAGCGCATTGTATATACATGAATTTTTACCTGGCTGCAAATTTTTAATGCTACTCCATCCACTAAAGGATGAAGGACTCTGAAGGTTCAATTTCAATATATTTCTTAAGAAAAAGTATGTGGAGGTTGATCTTTAAAATATACTTTGAGAAAAGCTTATCTCATGCTCTTCCCAACGCGCATTTGTCCCTCTATTTATCTTTAGGAGCATTTTGCAAAATGTTTTTCGTTTGGACTTATATTTAAATTAAATAAGTAAATTTATATTCGGTGCGAATCCATGTATTTGCAAAAGTACAACAATAAAATACATATTTTTGCCCTATAAATAGACAATCGGTAACATTAAATTTTATGAAGCTTATGTCCATACACTTATGCATATGTGCGAAAACACAAGTTCTTTTTGTTTGTGTAAATTTTTTCTTTGCTTTAAATTAAATACACACATCCATTCATACTTTCGCATGCAAAGGCACACACACATGCATGCGTATGCAGATGAATAGCGAAGACTTGAGAATAATAAGTGCTCTGAGAAAATAAATTACTCTCTTTGAAACAAATGGATTTAGTAGTAAATCCACCAGCAAATTAAGCACTGGCAGTACAATGTATGGACGTAGAACATCTTTATATATTTATAGTCTTTGATTAGATCCTTTGTGTCCCTCTTTTTTAAGCGGATGTGTCCAGTAAAGTTCAAGATATTACGAGCAAGCGGATTAGGATGTGACTCGAGTTTAGTTAAATATTTTCCTTGCATATTTGAGTTCTCGTTGTACCTTCATAGTGAACAGACGTATTAGCGGAATTTTTTTTACATACATGCTAAACAAAAAAAAAAACCATACAAAAAAATATTTGTAGTACATAATATTCGTTGTACATTAACTTTGATAAACAAGATTTTTTTGCTTTGCTAATATTTTTTACATAGACAGTAATAACTAAAACAAAAAAAAAAAACAAAAACAACCGTAAACAATATAACTCAAAGTGCCCTTGAGGAATACTCTATATGAGTACCTCAAAAACAAATAATTGAGAAGTGAGTTATAACGGTAGAAATGCCTATCTTACTGTGAGCTCTGATGATCTTAATGATAACAATAAAAATAAAAAATCTGATAATAGACTTACAGTGAGTTCTGATGATCTTAATTTAAATAAAATAAATAAAAAACCTAATGATAGACTTTTTTTAACGGCTAAGCCAATTTTTCGTCAGCGATCAACTTCGCTTTGTCCAATGCCAACTAGTGATTCGTTAACATTACAGTTGCCTACTACTTCGTCATTTAAATCAGCGATATCATCCGATTTATCACTTACCCAATTAGTCACTGCAAATAAGAGTAGCCCAAAACCAAAGGTCCAAGTCGGAATGGACCGTTATATTATTGTGGGAAAGCGCGGGCGAAGCCCAAATTCTACTAAAATTGCATTCAAAGGTATCTAGGGATAACAGCGCATCCTTCACTAATTGTTTTCAAATATTGCAAGATGACAACGACACACCTGATATATCCGCGAACAAAACCTCCAAGCCGCCACCAATCTATTTGAGAGAAAAAAATTCAAACGTTCTTATTAAGAAATTAATTTCGGTCATTGGTGAGAATAAATTTCACATTGTTCCCATAAAACGTGGCAATATCGATGAAACGAAAATTCAAATTTATGACGAAACAGATTTCCGCAAAATGGTTTCTGAATTTGAAAAAAATAAAACAAGTTTCTACACATACCAGCTCAAGAGTGCTAAAGGCCTGCAGATCGTATTGAGGGGCATAGATTCTTATGTTGTTCCCGAAGAAATAAAAGACGCCCTCGTCCTCCAGGGATTCAAGGTAAAAAATGTTTCGAATATAATAAATAGGGAGAAGATCCCCCAGCCTCTATTTCGCGTTGAACTTGAGCCGAATGATATAAAATTGAGAAAAAATGAGACGCACCCTATTTATAATTTAAAATATCTTTTATACCGAAAAATAACAGTTGAAGAACCACACAAGCGTTCTGGACCCGTACAGTGCCATAATTGTCAAGAATATGGCCACACAAAAACCTACTGCAAATTACCTACAGTTTGTGTTATTTGCGGTGAATTGCACGGTACTGCTAGTTGTACTAAACCAAAAGATCAAGCAGAAAAAATGCAGTAATTGTGGAGGTAATCACACCGCTAACTATAGAGGATGTCCTGTATATTCCTTCGTTAAAAAGACTATGGGGCAAAAACCTAAAGTAGTTCCAGCACAAACAGCAAACACTTAATCCGCCACTCTTGCCCAAGTGAGCCAACCAGTTAATTCACGTGTATCGTATGCCGATGCTGCAAAGACAAGCTCCCACACAAAATGTTTCACGGCCAAATACTTCAACAAATACAAACTCAGGCTTTAATTTTAATCGCCTTGAAGCTACTATTAAAAATCTGGTGCAAACTATAAACAATTTTACAACAAGTATGACTAGCATGACGCAAGAAATGCTGAGAATGCAAAATACTCTGCTTCAAGCATTACTTAACAAACCATGAACACGTTAAAAATATGTTTCTGGAACGCAAACGGCATTCGCCAACACAAAAACGAACTTGAGCACTTCCTCACGGAAAAAAATATTGATATAATGTTGGTCTCTGAGACTCATTTGACTTCGAGAAGCCTGTTTAAAATTTATGGCTACACTTTTTATGATTCAAAGGGCCCGAGAGGAAGAGCATGCGGTGGATCAGCAATTCTGATAAAGTCAAGACTCAAGCACTATATTCTGGACAACATTTCTGAAGAACATGTACAAGCAACAAATATTTGTGTCGAAAATTTCTGCTCAAATTTTGTCATATCATCAATTTACTCCCCTCCTAGGTTCGCAATTACTGAGGATCAGTACGAGGATTTCTACAAATGCCTTGGCCCTTGCTTCGTAGCAGCTGGCGACTACAATGCAAAACATACGTTCTGGGGTTCGCGTCTTATTACACCTAGAGGTCGGGCATTGTTCAACACAATTTCAAAAATGGGTTTGCACGTCATTTCGAGTGGGGAGCCCACTTACTGGCCTACTGACATACAAAAAACTCCGGATGTTACAGATTTTGGAGTCATGAAAAATATTTCTAGGGAATTAGTTCATGTTGAAGCGTCTCAAGATCTCTCCTCCGATCACTCTCCCACGATCGTTACAATTTGTAGCCCACTAAGAAGTGACTTACCTCACCCGTATGTGAAGACGATCAACCGTGTTAATTGGCTGGGGTTTAGAAAATATCTCAGTAGTCATTGTACGGAAAAAATTACGCTAAGAACATCCGAAGATATTGAATTTAACATTGGCAATCTTATCAAAAATATAAAACAGGCTGCTGAACATGCGACTACCTCCCACCCGCAGACTGGATTTAATAGCATTTACTCTACGGATATTGAACGTCTCGTAAGTGAAAAAAGAAGAGCTAGAAGGGAATGGCAACAGCACAGATCGCCCCAACACAAAATCAGATTTAAAGAGTGAACTAAACGACTCCAAGACTTGCTTGCATTTGAAAAAACTGCATCTTTTAAAAACTATCTGGAAGGTCTTGATGCCACACCAGCATCTAATTACTCTTTGTGGCGCTGCTAGAAAGCTTAAAACACCTGTTGCGCTTAACCCACCTCTGCGTACATCTACCGGTGTTTGGGCAAGAAGCGATACTGAAAAAGGTAAAATATTTGCTGAGCATTTAAAATCAGTATTTACCCCTAACACATGTACTGGTGTTATTGATTTGCCGAATGTAGTTGCGCTACCCCCTCGACCCATAAAATTTAGAACGCGTGATGTACAAAAACTAATTGCTGAACTTAACCCGAAGAAAGCTCCGGGTATTGATGGAATTAGTAACCAGATGCTAATAAAGTTGTCTCGTATTGCAATTAGAATCCTGTTATTTATTTTTAACGCCATTTTACGACTGGAGTATTATCCAAATAGCTGGAAGCTTGCCAAAGTTAAAATGATTCCAAAGCAGGGCAAAGACCTTACCAAGGCTGAGTCATACAGGCCAATAAGTCTGCTATCAACAATGTCAAAACTTTTCCAAAAACTGTTCATGACAAAATTGTCCCCAATTCTAGTTAGTAGTGGGTGCATACCGGACCATCAATTTGGTTTTAGAAGTCAGCATGGCACTATCGAACAAACTCATAGATTGGTTCAATTTATAAGAAGAACATTTGAAGAAAAGAAGTATTGTTCTGCGCTGTTTATCGACGTTTCTCAGGCATTTGATAAAGTGTGGCATGAAGGCCTAATTTTAAAATTAAAAACATACCTGCCAATAAACGTTGTAAGTCTTTTGGAAAGTTACATTACTGCCCGGAAGTTCACTGTTGTGGAAGACTTAATGAGCATGCCTGAAACTATCTCATCCGGTGTGCCACAGGGGAGTATACTGGGGCCAGTGTTGTATTTGATTTATACTTGTGATATGCCTCTGAGCAGCAATATCCATACATCTACGTTTGCCGATGATACAGCTTGCCTTATTGATCGACGGCTTACATGGAAGCCCCATATTGACTCAAAGCTAACACAAATGAAACTGAAATTAACTCAGATACATTGGCTGATTGGTAGAAATTCAACACTCAGTCTAGATTGTAAACTTTTAATATACAAGGCGATTTTGAAACCAATATGGTACTACGGAGTACAGTTATGGGGCACTGCTTCAGCATCCAATATATAGAGAATCCAACGAAGGCAAAATAAGATTTTAAGACTAATAACATCAGCTCCATGGTACATTAAAAACTGAAATATACATCGTGATTTAAATATACCACTAGTGACTGAAGAAATCGCAAAATACGCAGGCAAATACATAACAAAACTCGAGACCCATCCTAATCTCCTTGCTCGTAATATCTTGAATTTTACTGGACACATCCGCTTAAAAAAGAGGGACACAAGGGCTCTAATACTCAACACTCCAGAATAAACTGCTTGAATATATCTACTTTTGTTTTTGCTTATCACGACTTATGTATTATTAATAACTTTCACTAAGTTTATGTCCGATACTGGTCGGGCCTAATTAATTATATTTAGATTTAAGATTTGAATACTTATTGTTAGTTCATATTTGAAGATTCAATAAATAAACATATGTATTAAAAAAAAAAAAAAATCTGTCGGACAAACTTCAAACTACACAGAAACTTTACTTACGACCTAGAAAGCATGTATATGAAGTTTAGTCAACATCGGTGCAGTAGTTCTTGAGTTACGGTGCAGTAGTTCTTGAGTTACGGAGCAAAAACACAAAAATAATAAATACTGCGCCATCTGTCGGACGAACTTCAAACTACACAGAAATACTCCTCACGCCCCATAGAGCATGTATATAAAGTTTGGTCTAAATCGGTGCAGTAGTTCTTGAGTTACGGTGCAGTAGTTCTTGAGTTACGGAGCAAAAACACAAAAATAATAAATACTGCGCCATCTGTCGGACGAACTTCAAACAACACAGAAACACTCCTCACGCCTCATAAAGCATGTATATAAAGTTTTGTCAGCATCGGTGCAGTAGTTCTTGAGTTACGGTGCAAAAACACAAAAAAACTAAATATGGCGCCATCTGTCGGACAGAGTTCTCGTTGTACCTTCATAGTGAACAGACGTATTAGCGGAATTTTTTTTACATACATAAGTACATGCTAAACAAAAAAAAAACCATACAAAAAAATATTTGTAGTACATAATATTCGTTGTACAATAACTTTAATAAACAAGTTTTTTTTTTGCTTTGCTAATATTAATTTACATAGACAGTAATAACTAAAACAAAAAAACAACCGTAAACAAAATAACTCAAAGTTCCCTTGAGGAATACACTAACAAAGTGCCCTTGAGGAATACTCTATATGAGTACCTCAAAAACAAATAATTGTGAAGTGAGTGATAACGGCAGAAATGCCTATCTTGCTGTGAGCTCTGATGATCTTAATGATAACAATAGAAATAAAAAATCTGATGATAGACTTACAGTGAGTTCTGATGCTCTTAATATAAACAAAATAAATAAAAAACCTGATGACAGACTTTTTTTAACGGCTAAGAAAATTTTTCGTCAGCGATCAACTTCGCTTTGTCCAATGCCAACTAGTGATTTGTTAACATTAAAGTTGCCTACTACTTCATCATTTAAATCAGCGATATCATCCGATTCATCACTTACCCAATCTGTCACTATAAATAAGAGTAGCCCAAAACCCAAGGTCCAAGTCGGAATGGACCGATATATAATTGTCGGAAAGCGCGGGCGAAACCCAAATTCTACTAAAATTGCATCTGCTTCAAAGGTATCTAGGGATAACAGCGCATCCTCCACTAATCGTTTTCAAATATTGCAAAATGACAACGACATACCTGATATATCCGCGAACAAAACCTCCAAGCCGCCACCAATATATTTGAGAGAAAAAAATTCAAACGCTCTTATTAAGAAATTAATTTCGGTCATTGGTGAGAATAAATTTCACATTGTTCCAATAAAACGTGGCAATATCGATGAAACGAAAATTCAAATTTATGACGAAACAGATTTCCGCAAAATGGTTTCTGAATTTGCAAAAAATAAAACAAGTTTCTACACATACCAGCTCAAGAGTGCTAAAAGCCTGCAGATCGTATTGAAGGGCATAGATTCTTATGTTGTTCCCGAAGAAATAAAAGACGCACTCGTCCTCCAGGGATTCAAGGTAAAAAATGTTTCAAATATAATAAATAGGGAGAAGATCCCCCAGTCTCTATTTCGCGTTGAACTTGAACCGAATGATATAAAATTGAGAAGAATGAGACGCACCCAATTTATAATTTAAAATATCTTTTATACCGAAAAATAACAGTTGAAGAACCACACAAGCGTTCTGGACCCGTACAGTGCCATAATTGTCAAGAATATGGCCACACAAAAACCTACTGCAAATTACCTACAGTTTGTATTATTTGCGGTGAATTGTACGGTACTGCTAGTTGTACTAAACCAAAAGATCTAGCAGGGGCCAGTTTTGTATTTGATTTATACTTGTGATATGCCTGTGAGCAGTAACATTCGCACATCTACATTAGCCGATGATACAGCCTGCCTTAGTATGCACGAAAACCCTCACGAGGCTTCCCGATATCTTCAGCAACATATTACTCAGCTAGAACTATGGTTAAACATGTGGAGAATAAAGGTAAACGAACAGAAGTGTGCTCAGGTAACATTTACCTTAAGAAAGGACACTTGTTCCCCCATTACAATCAATAATCAAATTGTTCCTCAAAACTTACATGTGATATACCTTGGTATACATCTTCATCGAAGGCTCACATGGAAATACCACATCTACTCTAAGCTAACGCAAATGAAACTTAAACTAACTCAGATACATTGGCTGGTTGGTAGAAATTCAACCCTTACCCTAGATTGTAAACTTTTAATATACAAGTCGCTCTTAAATCCTATATGGTGCTATGGAATTCAGCTTTGGGGTACTGCTTCAGCTTCTAATGTCGAGAGGATCCAACGAAGGCAAAACAAAATTTTACGGTTAATAACATCGGCTCCATGGTATATAAAAAATTCAAATATACATCGTGACTTAAATATGCCACTAGTGACTGAAGAAATTGCAAAATACGCAGGCAAATATTTAACAAAACTCGAGTCACATCCTAATCCGCTTGCCCGTAATATTTTGAGATTTACTGGACACATCCGCCTAAAAAAGAGGCACACAAGGGGTCTTATTCACAGCACTCCAGATGGGACTTCCTGAAAATACTTTTATTTTTTATATATACAGTTAAAGAAAAATGAGACGCACCCAATTTATAGTCTAAAATACCTTTTACACCGAAAAATAACAGTTGAAGACCACACAAGCGTTCTGGACCCGTACAGTGCCATAATTGTCAAGAATATGGCCACACAAAAACCTACTGCAAATTACCTACAGTTTGTATTATTTGCGGTGAATTGCACGGTACTGCTAGTTGTACTAAACCAAAAGATCAAGCAGAAAAAATGCAGTAATTGTGGAGGTAATCACACCGCTAACTATAGAGGATGTCCTATATATTCCTTCGTTAAAAAGACTATGGGGCAAAAACCTAAAGTAGCTCCAGCACAAACAGCAAACACTTACTCCGCCACTCTTGCCCAAGTGAGCCAACCAGCTAATTCACGTGTATCGTATGCCGATGCTGTAAAGACAAGCTCTATTCCCACACAAAATGTTTCACGGCCAAATACTTCAACAAATACAAACTCAGGCTTTAATTTTAATCGCCTTGAAGCTACTATTGAAAATCTGGTGCAAACTATAAATAATTTTACAACAAATATGATGTAAGAAATGCTGCGAATGCAGAATACATTGCTTCAACCTTTAGTTAACAAACCATGAACATGTTAAAAATATGTTTCTGGAACGCAAACGGCATTCGCCAACATAAAAACGAACTTGAGCACTTCCTCACGGAAAAAAATATTGATATAATGTTGGTCTCTGAGACTCATTTGACTTCGAGAAGCCTTTTTAAAATTTATGGCTACACCTTATATGATTCAAAGGACCCGAGAGGAAGAGCATGCGGTGGATCAGCAATTTTAAAAAAGTCAATGCTCAAGCATTATATTATTGACAACATTTGTGAAGAACATTTACAAGCAACGAATATTTGTGTCGAAAATTTTTGCACTAATTTTGTCATATCATCAATTTACTCTCCTCCTAGATTTGCAATTACTGAGGATCAATACGAGGAGTTTTACAAATCTCTGGGCCCTTGTTTCGTAGCAGCTGGCGACTATAATGCTAAACACACGTTCTAGGGTTCGCGTCTTATTACACCCAGAGGTCGAGCGTTGTTCAATACAATTTCCAAAATGGCCTTGGATGTCATTTCGAGTGGGGAGCCCACTTATTGGCCTGCTGACATGCATAAAATTCCGGATGTAATAGAGTTTGGCGTTATTAAAATTTTCTCCAGAGATTTAATTCAAATTTAAGCTTCTCTAGATCTCTCGTACGATCACTCTCCCACGATCGTTACAATTTGACGCCCATTAAGAAGTGATTTACCTCACCCATATGCGAATTTGATAAATCGTGTTAATTGGCTGCTATTTAAAAAATATCTTAGTAGTCATTGCACGGAAAATATTACGCTAAAAACACATGATATTGAATCTAACATTGCCAACCTTAATAAAAATATTAAACAGGCTGCTGAACATACCACTACCGCCCATCCGCAGACTAGGTTAAAAAGAATTTATTCTACGGATATTGAACGTCTCGTAAGTGAAAAAAGAAGAGCTAGAAGGGAATGGCAACAGCACAGATCACCCCAACTTAAAACCAGATTTAAAGAGTGTACTAAACGACTCCAAGAGCTGCTTGCATTTGAAAAAACTGCATCTCTTAAAAATTATTTGGAAATTCTTGATGTCACACCAGCATCTAACTACTCTTTGTGGCGCCCTGCTAGAAAGCTTGAAACACCAGTTGAGTTTAAACCACCTCTGCGCACATCTACAGGAGGTTGGGCAAGAAGCGATACTGAAAAAGGTAAAATATTTGGTGAGCATTTAAAATCCGTATTTACCCCAAACACATGATCTGGTGCTGTTGATTTGCCAAATGTAGTTGCGCTACCCCCTCGAACAATAAAATTTAAGACGCGCGATGTACAAAAACTAATTGCTGAACTCAACCCGAAAAAAGCTCCGGGTATTGATGAAATTAGTAACCAGATGCTGATAATGTTGCCTCGTATAGATATTAGAATCCTGTTATTCATTTTTAATGCAATTTTACGACTGGAGTATTATCCAAACAGCTGGAAGCTTGCCAAGGTTAAAATGATTCCAAAGCCGGGCAAAGATCTTACCAAAGCTGAGTCATATAGGCCAATAACTTTACTGTCAACAATGTCAAAGCTTTTCGAAAAACTGCTCATGACAAAATTGTCCCCAATTCTAGTTAGTAGTGGGTGCATACCGCACCATCAATTTGGTTTTAGAAGTCAGCATAGCACCATTGGACAAACTCATAGATTGGTTCAATTTATAAGAAAAACTTTTGAAGAAAAAAAGTATTGCTCTGCACTGTTCATTGACGTTTCTCAGGCATTTGATAAAGTGTGGCATGAAGACCTAATTTTAAAATTAAAGGCTTACCTACCAATAAACATTCTAAATCTGCTGGAAAGTACATTATTGCCCGGAAGTGCACTGCTGTGGAAGGAGACTTTATGAGTACGCCTGAAATAATCTCATCCGGTGTGCCACAGGGGAATATACTGGGGCCAGTTTTGTATTTGATTTATACTTGTGATATGCCTGTGAGCAGTAACATTCGCACATCTACATTAGCCGATGATACAGCCTGCCTTAGTATGCACGAAAACCCTCACGAGGCTTCCCGATATCTTCAGCAACATATTACTCAGCTAGAACTATGGTTAAACATGTGGAGAATAAAGGTAAACGAACAGAAGTGTGCTCAGGTAACATTTACCTTAAGAAAGGACACTTGTTTCCCCATTACAATCAATAATCAAATTGTTCCTCAAAACTTACATGTGATATACCTTGGTATACATCTTCATCGAAGGCTCACATGGAAATACCACATCGACTCTAAGCTAACGCAAATGAAACTTAAACTAACTCAGATACATTGGCTGGTTGGTAGAAATTCAACCCTTACCCTAGATTGTAAACTTTTAATATACAAGTCGCTCTTAAATCCTATATGGTGCTATGGAATTCAGCTTTGGGGTACTGCTTCAGCTTCTAATGTCGAGAGGATCCAACGAAGGCAAAACAAAATTTTACGGTTAATAACATCGGCTCCATGGTATATAAAAAATTCAAATATACATCGTGACTTAAATATGCCACTAGTGACTGAAGAAATTGCAAAATACGCAGGCAAATATTTAACAAAACTCGAGTCACATCCTAATCCGCTTGCCCGTAATATTTTGAGATTTACTGGACACATCCGCCTAAAAAAGAGGCACACAAGGGGTCTTATTCACAGCACTCCAGATGGGACTTCCTGAAAATACTTTTATTTTTTATATATACAGTTAAAGAAAAATGAGACGCACCCAATTTATAGTCTAAAATACCTTTTACACCGAAAAATAACAGTTGAAGAACCACACAAGCGTTATGGACCCGTACAGTGCCATAATTGTCAAGAATATGGCCACACAAAAACCTACTGCAAATTACCTACAGTTTGTATTATTTGCGGTGAATTGCACGGTACTGCTAGTTGTACTAAACCAAAAGATCAAGCAGAAAAAATGCAGTAATTGTGGAGGTAATCACACCGCTAACTATAGAGGATGTCCTATATATTCCTTCGTTAAAAAGACTATGGGGCAAAAACCTAAAGTAGCTCCAGCACAAACAGCAAACACTTACTCCGCCACTCTTGCCCAAGTGAGCCAACCAGCTAATTCACGTGTATCGTATGCCGATGCTGCAAAGACAAGCTCTATTCCCACACAAAATGTTTCACGGCCAAATACTTCAACAAATACAAACTCAGGCTTTAATTTTAATCGCCTTGAAGCTACTATTGAAAATCTGGTGCAAACTATAAATAATTTTACAACAAATATAACTAGCATGATGCAAGAAATGCTGCGAATGCAGAATACATTGCTTCAACCTTTAGTTAACAAACCATGAACATGTTAAAAATATGTTTCTGGAACGCAAACGGCATTCGCCAACATAAAAACGAACTTGAGCACTTCCTCACGGAAAAAAATATTGATATAATGTTGGTCTCTGAGACTCATTTGACTTCGAGAAGCCTTTTTAAAATTTATGGCTACACCTTATATGATTCAAAGGACCCGAGAGGAAGAGCATGCGGTGGATCAGCAATTTTAAAAAAGTCAATGCTCAAGCATTATATTATTGACAACATTTGTGAAGAACATTTACAAGCAACGAATATTTGTGTCGAAAATTTTTGCACTAATTTTGTCATATCATCAATTTACTCTCCTCCTAGATTTGCAATTACTGAGGATCAATACGAGGAGTTTTACAAATCTCTGGGCCCTTGTTTCGTAGCAGCTGGCGACTATAATGCTAAACACACGTTCTAGGGTTCGCGTCTTATTACACCCAGAGGTCGAGCGTTGTTCAATACAATTTCCAAAATGGCCTTGGATGTCATTTCGAGTGGGGAGCCCACTTATTGGCCTGCTGACATGCATAAAATTCCGGATGTAATAGAGTTTGGCGTTATTAAAATTTTCTCCAGAGATTTAATTCAAATTGAAGCTTCTCTAGATCTCTCGTACGATCACTCTCCCACGATCGTTACAATTTGACGCCCATTAAGAAGTGATTTACCTCACCCATATGCGAATTTGATAAATCGTGTTAATTGGCTGCTATTTAAAAAATATCTTAGTAGTCATTGCACGGAAAATATTACGCTAAAAACACATGATATTGAATCTAACATTGCCAACCTTAATAAAAATATTAAACAGGCTGCTGAACATACCACTACCGCCCATCCGCAGACTAGGTTAAAAAGAATTTATTCTACGGATATTGAACGTCTCGTAAGTGAAAAAAAGAAGAGCTAGAAGAGAATGGCAACAGCACAGATCACCCCAACTTAAAACCAGATTTAAAGAGTGTACTAAACGACTCCAAGAGCTGCTTGCATTTGAAAAAACTGCATCTCTTAAAAATTATTTGGAAAGTCTTGATGTCACACCAGCATCTAACTACTCTTTGTGGCGCCCTGCTAGAAAGCTTGAAACACCAGTTGAGTTTAAACCACCTCTGCGCACATCTACAGGAGGTTGGGCAAGAAGCGATACTGAAAAAGGTAAAATATTTGGTGAGCATTTAAAATCCGTATTTACCCCAAACACATGATCTGGTGCTGTTGATTTGCCAAATGTAGTTGCGCTACCCCCTCGAACAATAAAATTTAAGACGCGCGATGTACAAAAACTAATTGCTGAACTCAACCCGAAAAAAGCTCCGGGTATTGATGAAATTAGTAACCAGATGCTGATAATGTTGCCTCGTATAGATATTAGAATCCTGTTATTCATTTTTAATGCAATTTTACGACTGGAGTATTATCCAAACAGCTGGAAGCTTGCCAAGGTTAAAATGATTCCAAAGCCGGGCAAAGATCTTACCAAAGCTGAGTCATATAGGCCAATAACTTTACTGTCAACAATGTCAAAGCTTTTCGAAAAACTGCTCATGACAAAATTGTCCCCAATTCTAGTTAGTAGTGGGTGCATACCGGACCATCAATTTGGTTTTAGAAGTCAGCATAGCACCATTGGACAAACTCATAGATTGGTTTAATTTATAAGAAAAACTTTTGAAGAAAAAAAGTATTGCTCTGCACTGTTCATTGACGTTTCTCAGGCATTTGATAAAGTGTGGCATGAAGACCTAATTTTAAAATTAAAGGCTTACCTACCAATAAACATTCTAAATCTGCTGGAAAGTACATTATTGCCCGGAAGTGCACTGCTGTGGAAGGAGACTTTATGAGTACGCCTGAAATAATCTCATCCGGTGTGCCACAGGGGAATATACTGGGGCCAGTTTTGTATTTGATTTATACTTGTGATATGCCTGTGAGCAGTAACATTCGCACATCTACATTAGCCGATGATACAGCCTGCCTTAGTATGCACGAAAACCCTCACGAGGCTTCCCGATATCTTCAGCAACATATTACTCAGCTAGAACTATGGTTAAACATGTGGAGAATAAAGGTAAACGAACAGAAGTGTGCTCAGGTAACATTTACCTTAAGAAAGGACACTTGTTCCCCCATTACAATCAATAATCAAATTGTTCCTCAAAACTTACATGTGATATACCTTGGTATACATCTTCATCGAAGGCTCACATGGAAATACCACATCGACTCTAAGCTAACGCAAATGAAACTTAAACTAACTCAGATACATTGGCTGGTTGGTAGAAATTCAACCCTTACCCTAGATTGTAAACTTTTAATATACAAGTCGCTCTTAAATCCTATATGGTGCTATGGAATTCAGCTTTGGGGTACTGCTTCAGCTTCTAATGTCGAGAGGATCCAACGAAGGCAAAACAAAATTTTACGGTTAATAACATCGGCTCCATGGTATATAAAAAATTCAAATATACATCGTGACTTAAATATGCCACTAGTGACTGAAGAAATTGCAAAATACGCAGGCAAATATTTAACAAAACTCGAGTCACATCCTAATCCGCTTGCCCGTAATATTTTGAGATTTACTGGACACATCCGCCTAAAAAAGAGGCACACAAGGGGTCTTATTCACAGCACTCCAGATGGGACTTCCTGAAAATACTTTTATTTTTTATATATACAGTTAAAGAAAAATGAGACGCACCCAATTTATAGTCTAAAATACCTTTTACACCGAAAAATCACAGTTGAAGAGCCACGTAAGCGTTCAGGTCCCGTACAGTGCCATAATTGCCAAGAATATGGCCACACAAAAACCTACTGCAAATTACCTACAGTTTGTGTTATCTGCGGTGAATTGCATGGTACTGCTAACTGTACCAAGCCAAAAGTACAAGCAGAAAAGAAATGCAGTAATTGCGGACGTAATCACACTGCTAACTACAGAGGATGCCCTGTATATTCTTTCGTTAAACAGGCTATGGGTCAAAAATCTAAATTAGCTACAGTTCAATCAGCAAATGCTTACTCCGCCACTCTTCCTCAAACTAGCCAACTAGTTACTTCACGTGTATCGTATGCCGATGCTGCTAAGACTAGTTCTATTCCCACACAAAATGTTCCACCGCCAAGTAATTCAACGAATGCAAACTCTACTTTTAACTTTAGTCGTCTTGAAGCTACTATTGAGAATCTGGTGCTAACTATAAACAACTTTACAACATATATGACTAGCATGATGCAAGAAATGCTGAGAATGCAGAATACTCTGCTTCAAGCATTAGTCAACAAACCATGAACACGTTAAAACTATGTGTCTGGAACGCAAACGGCATTCGCCAACATAAAAATGAACTTGAGCACTTCCTCACGGAAAAAAATATTGATATAATGATGGTCTCTGAGACTCACTTGACTTCGAGAAGCTGCTTTAAAATAAATGGTTACACTCTATATGATTCAAAGGACCCGAGAGGGAGAGCATGCGGTGGATCAGCAATTCTAATTAAGTCAAGACTCAAGCACTATATCCTTGAGAACGTTAGTGAAGAATATATGCAAGCTACGAATATTTTCGTAGAAAATTTTTGTGCGAACTTCGTGATATCATCAATTTACTCACCTCCCAGATTTTCAGTTACCGAAGATCAGTATGAGAAGTTCTACAAATCGCTTGGATCTTGTTTCGTGGCAGCTGGTGACTACAATGCAAAACATACGTACTGGGGCTCGCGTCTTGTTACACCTAGAGGTAGAGCGTTGTTTAATACAATTTCAAAAATGGGCTTAGATGTCATTTCGAGTGGGGAGCCTACTTACTGGCCTACTGACGTAAGAAAAATTCCAGATGTTATAGATTTTGGCGTCACGAAAAATATCCATAGGGACTTAATTCACGTAGAGGGCTCTCTAGATCTGTCCTCTGATCACTCTCCCACAATAGTTACAATTTTCAACCCACTAAGGAGTGATTTAACTAACTCATATGCGAAAACGATTAATAGGGTCAACTGGCTAGGATTCAAAAAATATATTAGTAGTCACTGCGTAGAAAACATTCAGCTAAGATCACCTGATGATATTGAATTTAATATTGCCAATCTTAACGAATATATTAAACAGGCTGCTGAACATGCCACTACTTCCTATCCGCAGACTGGCTTTAATAGAATTTATTCTACGGAAATTGAACGTCTTGTATGTGAAAAAAGGAGAGCTAGAATAGAAGGCAACAACACCGATCACCCCTAAATAAAATCAGACTTAAAGAATGTACTAAACGACTCAAAGAGCTGCTATCGTCGGAAAAGACTGCATTACTGGAAAAGTATTTAGAAGGTCTTGATGTAACGTCAACATCTAATTACTCTTTATGGCGCGCTACTAGAAATCTTAAAAGACCCGTTGATCTCAAATCACCATTGCGTACTTCGACTGGAGGCTGGGCAAGGAGCGATAGTGAGAAAGGTAACTTATTTTCTGAGCATTTAAAATCTGTATTCACTCCCAATTCGTGTACGGGTGCTGCCGATTTACCGAGTGTAGTCTCTCTACCCCCTCGTCCCTTAAGGTTTAAGATGCGTGAACTACAAAAAATAGTTGCTGAACTCGACCCGAAGAAAGCTCCAGGTATTGATGGCATTAGTAACAAGATGCTGATGAACTTGCCTCATATTGCAATAAGAATTTTGCTATTTATTTTTAATGCCATTTTACGAATGCAGTATTTTCCACATAACTGGAAACTTGCCAAGATTAAAATGATTCCAAAGCCAGGCAAAGATCTTACCAAGGCTGAGTCATATAGGCCTATAAGCTTACTTTCAACAATTTCAAAGCTTTTCGAAAAGCTGCTCATGATTAAATTGTCCACAATTTTAGCTGATACTGGGTGCATCCCGGACCATCAATTTGGCTTTAGAAGTCAGCATAGCACTATTGAGCTAACGCATAGATTGGTTCAAATTATAAGGAGGACTTTTGAAGAAAAGAAGTATTGTTCTGCCCTTTTTATTGATGTTTCTCAGGCATTTGACAAAGTATGGCACAAAGGCCTAGTTTTAAAATTGAAGACATACCTACCAATAAATATACAAAAGCTTTTGGAAAGTTATATTCTTTATAGAAAGTTTACTGTTGTGGAAGGAGACTTCATGAGTGTACCCGAATCTATATCTTCTGGTGTGCCACAGGGTAGTATTCTGGGGCCAGTCTTGTATCTAATATATACTTGTGATATGCCTGTGAGCAATAACATCCACACTTCTACATTTGCCGATGATACAGCCTGTTTGAGTATTCACAAAAATCCTGATGAGGCATCCCGCAATCTCCAAGCACACATTACCCAGCTTGAAATATGGTTGAACTTATGGAGAATTAAAGTCAATGAACAAAAGTGTGTTCATATAACGTTTACCCTAAGAAAAGATACCTGTTCCCCCATTCGAATCAACAATCAAAATATTCCTCAACATTCTCAAGTCAAATACCTTGGCATACACCTTGATCGAAGGCTTACATGGAAATATCATATTGACTCTAAGTTAACCCAAATGAAACTTAAATTGACTCAAATATATTGGTTAATTGGCAGAAATTCAACACTCAGCCTAGACTGCAAACTTTTGATATACAAGTCGCTTTTGAAGCCAATATGGTGCTATGGAATTCAGCTGTGGGGCACTGCTTCAGCTTCAAATGTCGAGAGAATCCAACGAAGGCAAAACAAAATTTTACGTTTGATAACATCTGCTCCATGGTACGTTAAAAATTCAAATATTCATCGTGATTTAAATATGCCACTAGTGAGTGAAGAAATTGCAAAATACGCAGGCAAATATTTAACTAAACTCGAGTCACATCCTAATCCGCTTGCCCGTAATATTTTGAGCTTTACTGGACACATCCGCTTAAAAAAGAGGGACACAAGGGCTCTTATACCCAACACTCCAGATGGGACTGCTTAAAAATACTTCTTTTTGATTATCACTACTTATGTATTATTTATAACTATCACTAAGCTTATGTCCGATATTGGTCGGGCCTAATAATTATATTTAGATTTAAGATTTGATTACTTATTGTTAGTTCATTTTTGAAGATTGGCAGATATGTCTTCAATTTTAAAAATAGGCCTTTGTGACATACTTTATCAAATGCCTGAGAAACATCAATAAAAAGGGCAGAACAATACTTCTTTTCTTCAAAAGTCATCCTTATAACTTGAACCAATCTATTCGTTTGCTCAATAGTGCTATGCTGACTTCTAAAGCAGTGGTGTCAAAAATAAAACTATAGTTGTATGTGTGAGAAAAGTTGTCTCATTCGTCTCTGAAGTACATAGGAAAAAATAAATATTTGGAAAAAATGCAGTTTAGTAAAGCAGCTAAAAATAAATAAAAAGGTGCCTATGTGATAGAAAATTAAAAAATAAGAAGAAAAAATTAAATAAAAAAGTTGGCGGCGACCCATATTTTTCAAGTTATCGGGATCTGAACTTTTCAGAGGAAACACTGAAAAATCTCAAAAAAAATTTTTAAATAGCTTATCAGGTAGTAATGGGAAAAATAAGAAAAAAAAACTTAAGGAAAAAAATTTGCTGCAGCCCATATTTCCCGAGTTATTGCTCTTTAAAGTTTAAATAGAAAGTGCAGTTTACTGAAAATGCTCCAAAAAAAGTCAAAATGTCTTTTAAATACATATTAATTTCTTTCCTTAAACGTTTTACAACATCAAACACATTGAATATCGCGAAAAGCATTGGCGATCATAGAATGTTTTTTGCACACCACTTCTTTTCTTTCACTGTATCTATAAACAAATTGATACACCCGCTACGCATGTGTTCTCGTCGCTGTCTCATCGACGACTAAATGAAAGAGATTAAGAATGTGTGTGATTTTACCTACGACAATTGTGCTATGAAACTGACATCAATGTTCTAAAGCCAAATTGATGGTCCGGGATGCACCCATTATCAGCTAAAATGTTGGCAATTTAGTCATGAGCAGCTTTTCGAAAAGTTTTGAGATTGTTTATAGTAAGCTTATAGGCCTTTATGACTCAGCCTTGGTAAGATCTTTGCCCGGATTTGGAATCATTTTTATTTTGGCAAGTTTCCAGTTATGTGGAAAATACTGCATTCGTAAAATGACATTAAAAATAAATAAGAAGGATTCTTATTGCAATATGAGGCAAGTTCATCAGCATCTTGTTACTAATTCCATCAATACCTGGAGCTTTCTTCGGATTAAGCTCAGCAATTAGTTTTTGTACATCACGCATCTTATACTTTATGGGTCGCGGGGGTAGAGCAACTACACTCGGTAAATCAACAACACCAGTACATGTGTTTGGGGTAAATATGTATTTTAAATGATCCGCGAATATGTTACATTTTTCGGTATAGCTTCTAGCCCAACCTCCGGTAGATGTGCGCAGAGGTGGGTTAAACTTAACCGAGGTTTTCAGCATTCTAGCAGCGCGCCACAAAGAGTAATTAGATGCTGGTGTGACATTAAGAACTCTTGGAGTCGTTAAGCGCATTCTTTAAATCTGATTTTAAGTTGTGGTGATCTGTGCTGTTGACATTTCCTTCTAGCTCTTCTTTTTTCACACACGACATGTTCAATATCCGTAGAATAAATTCTATTAAATTCAGTCTGCGGATGGGAGGTAGTAGCATGCTCAGCAGCCTTTGTAATCATTTCGTTAAGGTTGGCAATGTTAGCAATGTTAGCTTTCATATCCTCGGGTGTTCTTAGCGTAATGTTTTCCGTGCAATGATTACTGAGATATTTTTCGAATCGAAGCCAAATTACACGACTGATCATCTTCACATACGATTGAGGTAAAGCACTTCTCAGTGGGCTACATATTGTAACGATCGTGGGAGAGTGATGAGACTAGAGATCTAAAGAAGCTTCAACTTTGAAGAAAAGTCAGCCAATGTAGTAAAGTAAGAAAATAAAAATCATGTTGATTATTTAGTTCTTGTTTCAACATTGTTATTTGTTGAGCTTCTCATTTGTTAAAATGGAGGTTTATAACATAATAACTCTAGTTGTTCTAAGATTTTTTGGTTAAGGTTCCCTGACGATCTGCATTAGCAACAGTGAAATGCGCATAGAATCCAGCTAAACTCCTCAATAATCAATTTCAATGAAAAATTATTTTTCTGAATAAGTAAAATAATAATTTGGGATTATTAGTGCGTTGATAAATATTAAACTTAAATTGTAGCAATTCCCAAAAATTAAACACTAATTATAAACCAGACTGCACCAGGTCAAAAATACTTGTATGGCAGCACTCTAAAACCATTTTGCTCTACCTAATTTGCCCAAAACATCTTCTAATCTAGTTAGAGGAAATTTATCATTAACAATTTTATCATTTTTGTAAAATTGACAAGTCTCCATTGCTTCTTATCTTCTATGTTTTTCTTCGGTACCAGAAGGAGTGGAGCATTGTAAGGGGCAATTTATAGTTCTATTATTTCTTCATTAAGCATTTTCTGTACTTGCTCATTTATTATGTCCGTATGTCAATGTGGTTGTCTGTAGTTTTTTTATATAAACAGGTGTAGTGTCTGAAGTTGTCATTTTCTGTTTGTAAAAACTATTCACGCTTAAGTTTTCATCTTCTAGATGAAAAACATTTTGATACTTTTTAAATATTTCTGTAAATTGTGTTTTTGTAAGTCATTCATTATTTTGTTCAATCGTTCGTTGCTGTTTTTACTGTTGTAACTTAATATGTTAGTAGTATAGAAATGTGTGTGCCCGAGCCATTAAAATTTTCAAATTTGGGTAATTAAAATCGAAATGTTGTAATTTATGGGCTAATATTTACATATTATGGTGTGAAGTGCCGAGGATTATGGATGGTTTGTACATAGATAGGGATAGTTTGATGTCTGTCCGTCGATATGTTTTTGTTTTAATTTTATGGTTTGATATCCGTCCGTTGCTGTGCATAGTTAATTATGTAGGCACGCATGGCTTGTTTGTACGTAATTTTTACGTTTGTTAAGCTGTTGCAGTAGGTTTATGATTATAGATTGTGTGTGTGTGTGTGCATAGAGAAAAAGTTGCTTTAGTTTTTTTGTAATACTCTTTTGTTTGTACGTAGTATGTTTTTTCCCTTCCCCAACCGTTTTTGTTAAGCGGTTGGGGAAGGGTGTTTGAGAAAGAAATTATGTATGCTTGTGGGAAATTTATGAATGTTTTTTTGTTGGTTTTATTTAGTTTGATTTTTCAATTTCCTATGTTTAAAGAGTTTGAGGAGATGAATAAAATATATGGCTTGTGATATCCGGTTTGATATCCGTACGTCGATGTATATAGTCAATTATGTAGGTACGAAGACTTGTATGTAGGTTTTTGTTTTAATTTTAATTTTGAATTGAATGTTTTTTTTTTTTTTGGTTTGTTAAGCGGCTCCATGAAAAATCGCCCAAAACCAAATCGCCCAAAAATAAAAATGAAAAATCGCCCAAAATTTTGCCATACAAAATTTGGGTAATTTTTCATATGAAAAAACGCCCAAAAATTTTGGGCAATTTTTCATTTTTTTGGGTGATTTTTCATTTTGAAATTTTGGGCGATTTTTCATATGAAAAATGTTTCCATGAAAAATCACACAAAAACAAAGCGCCCAAAAATAAAATGAAAAATCGCCCAAAAATTTTTTCATACAAATTTTAAGTAATTATTCATATGAAAAATCGCCCAAAATTGTTCAAACATTTAAAAATTAAAAGAAAAAATACACCCAAATACCATGGTGGAGAAAATTCTTAAGGCCGGCAGTGCAGGAAAATGTTATTAATCAAAAAACTTGGCAAAGCAGAAAATCTTTATTAATCAGCGCCGTGTCGGGATACAACATGGTGGAGATAAGCAGGAAAACTTTGCAAGGCTGAAAATATTTATTAGGCAGCGCCCTGTCGGGAAACACCATGGTGGAGAAAATCCTTAAGCTTAAGTGCAAGAAAACGTTTTTACGCAGGAACACTTTGCAAGGCAGAAAACATTTTAGGCAGCGCCGTCGGGATACACCATGGTGGAGAAAATCCCTTATCCCAGCCGAAGGCCGGCAGTGCAAGAAAACTTTCTTAAGCAGGAAAGCTTTGCAAGGCTGAAAATAATTATTACGCAGCGCCCTGCCGGGAAACACCATGGTGGAGAAAATCCTTAAGCCCGGCCAAAGGCCGGCAGTGCAAGAAAACGTTCTTACGCAGGAACACTTTGCAAGGCAGAAAACATTTTAGGCAGCGCCGTGTCGGCTTCTCTATAACTTTCTGTTTTCATTTTAATATAAAAATGAAATTACTATAATTTTAATTTTTTTCTGGTGTTTTTTAATTTTGGGCGATATTTCATTTTTGTTTGGCGATTTTTCATTTTTTTTTGGTGATTTTTCATATTGAAAATGTTGGGCGATTTTTCATTTTGAAATTTTGGGCGATTTTTCATTTTCATTTTTGGGCGATTTGGTTTTGGGCGATTTTTCATGGAGCCTGTTAAGCGGTTGCAGCAGGTTTATGACTTTAGAGTGGAAGTGCGTGTGCATAGAGAAAATGTTGCTTTAGTTGTTTTGTAATATTCTTTTTAGCTGGTGGCCAAGGAATGTTATTTTAGAAAGAAATTATGTATGCTTGTGGGAAATATATCAATGTTTTTGTTGTTGGTTTGATTTTCCTATGTTTAAAGAGTTTGAAGAGATGAATAAAATATATAATTTATGAGCAATGAACTTATTTGAAGGTTGGAGAAATTGAAGTGTAAGATATTTAGGATTGTCAAAGGAAATTAGAGATGCGTGATCATGGGAGCCAACGTTATGCTCGTGCGTGTGTATTTGTGTATGTTTTTACAATAACTCGAGCGCTGGCAGATGGGTAAGTAGTTGTATATGTATATAAAAAAAAGCGAGTGTGTAATGCCGAGTACAGATCTGGCATTTGTTGTGTTCTAATAATTTTTTAAAATGTGTGCAACGCCTTTCACGTTATGTTTTTTTATATGGAAAGCAATACCACACAAGAAAAAATAAATAAAAAATCGGAAATGATAAACGTTACCACTAGTGCACACTGTTGCGATTGTACAAAATATCATAGTGTGCACTCGGCATTACTTTTTTTGTTTGTAGTATTTTGCTTAAGACATGGAAGGGTATTTTAGAAAGTAATTATGTATGAGATATCAATGTTTTTGTTTTTGTTGTTGTTTGATTTTAATTTTTTTATGTGTAAAGAGTTTGAAGAAATGAATAAAATATACAATTTATGCGTGTTGTATTTATTCATTCTTTTCACTTATTTTGTAAACAAATTGAAGTTTGTGATATTAAGGATTGTCAAAGATTGGTTGTTAGTTTCACTGCCTGCTGACATATGTCTCTTTCTCTGTCTATTGACTCTTAAATTTTGCATATGACTTGATCGCAGTTCGTATAAATTGAGAAGTTTTCTAATCTAGCAGCAAGTACAACATTGTATCTAGCAAGTTAATCATCGTATAAAATATTAAAAAATATATATTATCTTAATCAGGCTTGAGTTCAATAATTTCAATTCTTATGAATGAAATATTTTTATTAATTAATGTGAGTATCTAAAGAAGAGAAGAAAAATTAAACTAGACACTATTAGCTGGGGGAAATACCGATATTTTTCTGTGCAGCCACGCACTTCATCAGCACCCATGTCTATCTACTGGGGTAGAGATTATTATTAACATCAGCTATTTAACCTGAAAATCTATGAAAGTGGAATATGAGAATTGATTGTGTATACAATTATTGATTTGCCTTTGGCAAACACGTTTGTAAGTATCACTATTCATTTTCTGTTTTTCCATTTTCTATTTAGGTTAGCACGAAGTTATATCACTCTACCAATGTATGTTTAACTATTCTTACTTATCTTTTACGATCATCACATTAATTATTTTTACTTATTCGATGCACCATCGGTACATACATATAAGTATTATTGTAGTGGCTTTATGTTACTTTGTTTTTGCTTTCTACAGTTGACTTAGCTTTCCAGCATTCTGAAGCAGTTCTGGCCAAGTGAACAGTGATCGCCAAGTGAACATATTTTTGTCACGTGCCCATGATGAATTAAATGAGACATTATTAGATTTAGTTGCACTATAGTGAATTTTAATCAGAAATAATTTCTTAATCAGGCTTGAGTTCAATAATTTCAATTCTTATGAATGAAATATTTTTATTAATTAATGTGAGTATCTAAAGAAGAGAAGAAAAATTAAACTAGACACTATTAGCTGGGGGAAATACCGATATTTTTCTGTGCAGCCACGCACTTCATCAGCACCCATGTCTATCTACTGGGGTAGAGATTATTATTAACATCAGCTATTTAACCTGAAAATCTATGAAAGTGGAATATGAGAATTGATTGTGTATACAATTATTGATTTGCCTTTGGGAAACACATTTGTAAGTATCACTATTCATTTTCTGTTTTTCCATTTTCTATTTAGGTTAGCACGAAGTTATATCACTCTACCAATGTATGTTTAACTATTCTTACTTATCTTTTACGATCATCACATTAATTATTTTTACTTATTCGATGCACCATCGGTACATAC
The DNA here is from genome assembly GCA_944452675.1 of Tachina lurida. NCBI lineage: Eukaryota > Metazoa > Arthropoda > Insecta > Diptera > Tachinidae > Tachina > Tachina lurida. The sequence goes on along the minus strand of OX101755.1, from coordinate 57,464,667 downwards.
ATATAAGTATTATTGTAGTGGCTTTATGTTGCTTTGTTTTTGCTTTCTACAGTTGACTTAGCTTTCCAGCATTCTGAAGCAGTTCTGGCCAAGTGAACAGTGATCGCCAAGTGAACATATTTTTGTCACGTGCCCATGATGAATTAAATGAGACATTATTAGATTTAGTTGAACTATAGTGAATTTTAATCAGAAAAATATGTTCACTTGGCGATCACTGTTCACTTGGCCAGAACTGCTTCAGAATGCTGGAAAGATAAGTCAACTGTAGAAAGCAAAAACAAAGTAACATAAAGCCACTACAATAATACTTATATGTATGTACCGATGGTGCATCGAATAAGTAAAAATAATTAATGTGATGATCGTAAAAGATAAGTAAGAATAGTTAAACATACATTGGTAGAGTGATATAACTTCGTGCTAACCTAAATAGAAAATGGAAAAACAGAAAATGAATAGTGATACTTACAAATGTGTTTGCCAAAGGCAAATCAATAATTGTATACACAATCAATTCTCATATTCCACTTTCATAGATTTTCAGGTTAAATAGCTGATGTTAATAATAATCTCTACCCCAGTAGATAGACATGGGTGCTGATGAAGTGCGTGGCTGCACAGAAAAATATCGGTATTTCCCCCAGCTAATAGTGTCTAGTTTAATTTTTCTTCTCTTCTTTAGATACTCACATTAATTAATAAAAATATTTCATTCATAAGAATTGAAATTATTGAACTCAAGCCTGATTAAGAAATTATTTCTGATTAAAATTCACTATAGTTCAACTAAATCTAATAATGTCTCATTTAATTCATCATGGGCACGTGACAAAAATATGTTCACTTGGCGATCACTGTTCACTTGGCCAGAACTGCTTCAGAATGCTGGAAAGCTAAGTCAACTGTAGAAAGCAAAAACAAAGTAACATAAAGCCACTACAATAATACTTATATGTATGTACCGATGGTGCATCGAATAAGTAAAAATAATTAATGTGATGATCGTAAAAGATAAGTAAGAATAGTTAAACATACATTGGTAGAGTGATATAACTTCGTGCTAACCTAAATAGAAAATGGAAAAACAGAAAATGAATAGTGATACTTACAAATGTGTTTCCCAAAGGCAAATCAATAATTGTATACACAATCAATTCTCATATTCCACTTTCATAGATTTTCAGGTTAAATAGCTGATGTTAATAATAATCTCTACCCCAGTAGATAGACATGGGTGCTGATGAAGTGCGTGGCTGCACAGAAAAATATCGGTATTTCCCCCAGCTAATAGTGTCTAGTTTAATTTTTCTTCTCTTCTTTAGATACTCACATTAATTAATAAAAATATTTCATTCATAAGAATTGAAATTATTGAACTCAAGCCTGATTAAGAAATTATTTCTGATTAAAATTCACTATAGTTCAACTAAATCTAATAATGTCTCATTTAAAATATATATTATTTTTAATTCTCTCGCCATTTTAATACACCAGCTTATATTTTATAATATTATTATTGCTAACGACACCAGTCTTGTTTTAATCCGCTTGCCCGTAATATTTTGAGCTTTACTGGACACATCCGCTTAAAAAAGAGGGACACAAGGGCTCTTATACCCAACACTCCAGATGGGACTGCTTAATACTTCTTTGTTTTCCTTTTTGATTATCACTACTTATGTATTATTTATAACTATCACTAAGTTTATGTCCGATACTGGTCGGGCCTAATAATTATATTTAGATTTAAGATTTGATTACTTATTGTTAGTTCATTTTTGAAGATACAATAAATAAATATACGAAAGAAAAAAAAAATAAATAAATAAATATTACCACGTTTTATTGGAACAATGTGAAATTTATTCTCACCAATGACCGAAATTAATTTTTTAATAAGAGCGTTTGAGTTTTTTTTCTCTTAAATAGATTGTTGGCGGCTTGGAGGTTTCGTTCGCAGATTCAGCGGGTTTGTCATTGTCATCTTGCAATATTTTAAAACGGTTTTGCCGATTAGTAGAGGATGCGCTGTTATCCCTATACATCTTTGGAGCAGATGCAATTTTAGTAGAATTTGGGCTTCGCCCGCGCTTTAAAATTGTAATGTATCTGTCCATTCCGACTTGGACCTTGGGTTTTGGGCTACTCTTATTTTCAGTGACAACTTGGTTAAGTGATGACCTCGAGCCCGAGGCGGGTGATATCGCTGAGTTAAATGTGGAAGTACTAGGCAATATTGTCAACGATTCATTAGTTGGCATTGGACAAAGCGAAGTTGATCGCTGACGAAACTGTGGTTTTGCCGTTAGAAAAAGTCTATTATCAGATTTTTGATTTTTATTAAGAGCTTCAGAACTCACAGCAAGTCTATTATCAGATATTTTATTTTTATTGTTATCATTATGAGCATCAAACCTCACAGTAAAATAGGCATTTCTGCCGTTAGAACTCACTTCACTATTTTTTTCCTTTGGGGTACTCATATAGAGTATTCCTCAAGGGTACTTTGTATGTTTTTTTGTTTACGGTTTTTTTTTTTGTTTTTGTTATTTCTATATGTAAAAATATTAGCAAAGCAAAAAAAAAAAAGCTTATTTATCAAAGTTAATATGTACTACGAATATTTTTTGTATGATTTTTTTGTTTAGTTTGTATGTAAGAAAAATTCCGCTATTACGTCTGTTCACTATGAAGGTACAACAATTATTTCGACTTGCAAAAATTGCCGTAGTGGACGGTATTTCACGTCCCCATGGCGGGGTATTGGTTAAAGTTTTCAACTAGCAATAATCGCATAAATATAAATATTTATTTAAAAAAATATCGTAAATATATGTTGAAGCAATCTAAGAATACAACATTAAATAAACCGTATTTTAAGGCAATATGTTCTGTTTTGGCATTTTTTGATTCAATCGGACAAGCAACAATATATTTTGTTAGTTCACACTGCATGGTAAGTATATGTATATCTTAAATTAATTTAAAAAATTGAGACAATCCCGCGAATAGCGGTACGAATGGCAACGCTAATCACAACCCTCATAAACAGTGTTATTTATAAGTAAACTGGACATCCAATACCAATTATTTCCCAATTTAATTTACTTCAAAAATTTTATTTATTAAAAGCTAAATAAATACAATTTTTGAAGCAATGCAAAAGCGAAAAAATTCCTTAAAAAGTAGGACTTTCCTGGACGCTAATTTTTTCCGAGGACAGAGATCCCAAAAAGAGGACAGTGTCCGGCAAAAAGAGGACGGATAACAACTCTAGACATATGTCAAAAAAACAAGCAAATAAAACATACGAAAGAACCCTTTACCATAACAGATACAACACCACTTGGTTTTGACACGATTGTAATGGATACAGTTGGTCCATTAAGACCATCCGGACATTTTAGATATATACTTACCATGCAGTGTGAACTAACAAAATATGTTGTTGCGTGTCCGATTGAATCAAAAGATGCCAATGCTTAGTAGAACATATTGTCTTAAAATACGGTTTATATAACGTTCTCAAGACAGATAGAGGAACCGAATTTACCAATGAACTGATTGTGTATTATTAAAAATAAAACAGAATTTTTTCAACACCTTCCCGTCATGAAACTTTAGTCACAATAGAACGATATCATCGTGTTCTAAATGAGTATTTTCTAAATTTTGTGGATGACAACAATTGGCATGAGTGGATACCACACTTTACTTTTGCTTTTAATACAACACCAAACGTCGACAGAGACTATTTACCATTTGAACTAATTTTAGGTAGACTTCCTAGACTACCAAACAACATTTTGATTAACTCCAGAAAAAATTATAATACTGATAACTACTTAAACGACATATTATATAAATTAGACATCATCACTCATTACAAAGAGAACGAGAAATAGTTCTCGAGGTAAAAAGAAAATGAAAATTAGATTCGGAAACAAAACAAAATAGTATAGTATATAATAGAGCTAAACGTAGGAGATTTAGTTTTACTAAAAGTTTAAAACAGAAAAAATACGAATCTCCATACAAAGGTCCATACAAAGTTATAGATTTAGACGATTTTAATGTTACTATAGAGATTGAAAAATCAAAATTTAAAAGCGTGCATAAAACATGCTCAAAAGATTTAATACTAAAAAAAACATATAAAAACACGTTTATCTAAATAACTTAATATTGTATATTTAAGTAATAAAAATATTTTAATAATATTTCACTTAAAATTAAAATCCTAAGTATGTTAACTACTTTAATATTATGATACATAATAATAACCATTTATCTTTTGTTAAACCCAATTATTGAAATATTTTTAAAATAATATATAATAAAAATCTTTTTATAAATATATTTAAAATTAAAAGGGTGAGGGTGTATAGTATGCCCACTTTTGCACTTTACTGTATTAAAATTTAATATATTTAATATACTTGACTTTGTCAGTGCAGAAGCAAAAACAAGCAAATTAATATTTTATTGTATATTATATTCGTTTATTTGTAAATAGTATAACTATTGGCTGCAAATTTATGCTGACTAGAATTGATTTTAGTATATAAGCAGGCAATTTATTTAATAAAAATCTGAATTAATTTAGACTCCAAAGGAACCTTTTTTAATTCTCGCAAATCGGCATTTTAATGCTGGATGTATGCGGCAGCAGTGCTAAGACAATACTGAACAAAAATATAAGCAATTCAATTTGCTGAGTCCAAACCTTCAACACTACAATATTTTTGTGCTAGTACATCATTATTGTATTAATAATTACTATCACTAAATTTCTGTTCCACAAAATCTAGACCTAAGATTTGATTACTTATTGTTAGTTAAATTTTTTGAGGAAACAATAAATAAATATATAGAAAAAAATTACCTTTAGAAATTCTGATATCATTAATGCAGTCATATATCATTCTTTAAGTTGTGTATTACGATAAATGCAAAGTAAGGCTTTATTACAATTGCTGAAGTTTAGCATTGTTATTAATTTTAATTTAGGCGTAAGAAACTAAAATTGTATAAAGACTGGCAGAAATAAAGAAACTATGGCATACAAAAAATAACTTTGTTGATTGCTTTTGTTTACCTTGGCAAAACTAAAACGACTTACACTCTGAGTTACAAAGTAAACCTTTGGTACTCAACACTTTCAAACTATTATCAACGCAACCGTCATGTTAAAATGATGAAGTTATAGACCACTTCAAACTCTTCCTTAATTTTGAGTTACCATGTGCACTAGAGCGTCTCGCCCAACAGACAACAACAAAAAAAAAAGTGCACCGTACAATAGCGAATATAAAGTATTGTTCCGAGGACACTTCAAACAAATTTTTTTTTATGTGTAAACGCTAGGGGGTAAAAATCTTTTTCACAATACAATCACAAATTTTGAGTAAGATCATCATACTAAGATGCACACCGCGTTATGAAGTATGAGTGTACTAGTGTTTGAAAAAAGCAACACAAACTTATTTAAAATATTGTAAATACATAGGAATTTGCTGGTTTTTGTTTGTTTTATTTAACTTGATAATTGCTTTTTTTTAATTGCAATGCGTACACAACAACAAGAACAGCAACAACTAAACGATGAACAACACGAATTAAAAATTAAAAAGTAAAAGTAAAGGCATTTACCATAGATGAGCACTTTGCAGTACTACTAAAAATTCAGTAAAAATAATTTTAACCAGTAAATTTTTACTGATTGCTAAAACTTTTTTGTACAATTTTTATAAAGTCCCTAAATGATTCATTATATGATGACGTGCATTGAATTTTCAGTAATCAGTAACGCCCGTATTCATAGTGAAATTCTACCAAGTGGCTAAATTTTTTTCATACAAAAATTTCAAAATTTGAATAAAAAAACTTTGCCACTTTCTACAATTTTATTATGAATACGGCCCTACGATTTTACTGGTAATGCAAATTTAATTTCATTATCAGTAAAAATTTACTAAATTTTTTCAGTAATCAGTAAATTTACTGCTTACTGCAATTTTTAATGCAGTACATATGAGGAGTCGCAGATAGTGTTTTTCATACGGGATTTCCCGGGATCCCGCACATTTTCCGGGAAAGAAATCCCGGGAAATGTGTCCGGGAATTCCCGGGATTTTTTGATTTTGTAATGGCAACTTAATTTGTATGTACAAATTACTTGATGAGTGTCGTTATTCACTTTATGAATGCGATGGTGCAATAATAAGGTGATGGCAATATCACAATAGCTAAAGCTTTACAACAACTAAGGCCGAGTTTGCATCTGGTACACATGCATTCTGAGACTTAGATGCCTTTATTTGGAAAAAGCAGAGCGCGACGATCAAAATTTAATTCTACAACAATTCATAAAAGTAAAAAACAGAAATGAGCAAGGAAATAAAAGAAAATTACAAATAATTACAGATTCTCTTTGGTAAATAGTATGGTTAAAAGCATTAACAGCTTATTCTGTACTAAAGTCCTGTTTCCAAAGAAATATTCCCTTATGCAAAAACGATTATTAAAGTTAAAGCATGCGTTAAAACTGGTTTTGCCACACAAAATTCGTTTGTTAAACCAATTTTAAGTTTAGCAATGATTTTTTCATAAGGGGGATATTTTGTAAATTTTTTTTAATAATACTCGTATAATTTCTTTTATATAATATTGGTATCTATGTATTATTATATAAAGAACGGAAACGGTATTATTTTTTTAATAATGTGTGTAAAAAACGTTATTACTTAATCGATCTCATGAACTATAATTTGTTTTTGTTGAAATAAATTAAATTTAAAAATATTTTGTATTGGTTTGTACTGGGCGGGAATTCCCGGGATTTCCCGGGAAACCGAAAAATCTTTCCCGCTTTCCCGGGAAATGAAAAAGTCCGGGAAAAGAAAAACTCTAGTCGCAGAACAAAACGTGCATTTTTGAATTTTTTTAAAAAATGGTTTTTTGATGTATTTGCATTAATTTGACTAAGTTCTATTGGAAAAAATCTTATTTCTATAATATTTCTTCCCTATTCATGGAAAAATTTGGGTTTTAAAAAAGTGATGCAGAACAAAACGTGCTTTTTTTTCTTTTATTTTAACAAAACGTAATTTTTTATAACAACCCAGCTAAAAAATAAAGTATGGTCCATATATGTTTAATATATGAATGTATATAAATATATATGAATATGTATGAATTCATGTATGGAAATGTATTGGATTATACATTGCAAAAGTATTATATATGAATTGATATATGAACTAAAATATGAAATGTATTATAATATATGAAAATTTAATTAGAAATAAAATGTAATATATGGAGCCATATAAAAATTTATGCATACATGATATCTCAGACAAGATCGGATTTGCCATAAAAATATCTTACATTATATTAACTCGAACTTTTTCTCTTTTTTTAAACTGGTGAATTTTAAATCTATTAGAAAATAAATACATACGGTATGCAAAGTTTATATGCGTACAGTCTCAAAGTATAAAATAGAATAACTTTTGTAAGAAAAAAACCATTATTGTACGATTTTATATATTGTGGCCCCATTTAATAAATAAAATAATCAGAAGGATAATTCTGTCATTAATTTTATAGAAAATAACGGAATTCTTTAGATTTTTAAAAAACCAAGTTCATATTTGCTGCCAAAAATTATATTGAAAACTAATGTTAATATAAAAACGGATTATTTTTTCTTTTATAATTGCACTATTTTTTAATCTGATTTCTTAAGTTATGAATTTTGTTTTTTGTTTTAATAATACTTAATAATACTTTTTCCTACTAAAATACCGCCAAATTTTTTAAGTTTCAAGAACATAACTATTACTACCTAAGTTTTTAAATTTACATTTTAAATAATAGGGTATCTAATCCTAGTTTTTATTTAAAATTTTCAAGTATCAACTATAATTTTTAAAAATTTTAATAAATTTAAAATTTCACCTAATAAATTTATTTTTATTTTAATATAACAATTTAACTTTAACTAAAAAAATTTAATGAATGGAATGTCTTTTAGTCAGTTTTTAATTATTTTATTGGAGCTTATTTGTTTCTACGTTCATGATTGGATTTGGCTAAAGTTCGTATCACTCTGTAAGACAAATTACGTGATAATTTTTAAGGAACAAATTGCACTAAAAACTATTGTAAATTATTTATGACTGTAAATTATATTATGACTAAAACCTATTGTAAATTATTAGCATAATGGGACAACATGCAGATTACCAAGCCCTCCACAAATGTTTTATTCAATAAAGCCTCTCTGTACTAAATCTTACAAAAAAAAAAACTCATTAATTTTAGTAATATATGTATATGTATAATAGTGTTTGAATATTAATATTGCATACTGTATATGAAATAGTTATTCTATAATTATCCATACATGTATGGAAATGTATGAATATATATTATCATATATGTCCATATACCCTCATTTTTCGGATCTGAACCATATATGGAACATCATATATGCTCCATACATATTTTTTTTTAGCTGGGAACCCAGCTAAAAAAATTTATGAAGCATATATGATATCCCATATATGGTTTGGATCCGAAAAATTAGTGTTTATGACCATATATGATAATATATGTATATTCATACATTTTCATACATGTACATATGAATTTGTAAATTCATATTCATATATATTAAAATTACTTTTTATAAGATTCTAAGCATTGAAGTTGTATTTGATCAAACATTTGTTTGGATAAATAATTAAAAACGAACTAAAAGATATTTTATTCATCATTTTAAGAGAAAAGGTGCATCGATTATTTAAAAAACACAATACTTATCTTCGTACATGAAATTTAATTTAATAAGAATTTACATTAAAAACTAATGCAATTACTCATTAAAAAAAATTTAATTATTTAATTATTATTTTTAATAATTATCACATGTAATTTGGCTTAAAAAAGCGTTACGAACTTTAGCCTATTCAATTCATAAGAATATAGAAACAAATACAGTTCGAAAAATAATAATTAAATTAACTAATTAATAGTCATTGGCTTGTGGCAAAAATTAAAAATAAAAATATGCTTAATAGTAACAAACCAAAAAAGTTTGTCTTAAGTAGAACAAAAAAATAGGCAAATTAACAAACATGTGTATAGTTAGTAAGGAACAAAAACGACAATGGTAAGACTGTTGTAATATATATAGAAGATGGTAATATATATAGAAGATGATATATATATATAGATGGTAACTTGCGTATACATTACGAAACACATTAGCAAATTGAAATGCAATGAATCAAACCAATTCACATATTCCATTTGCAATAAAGTTACGTATATAAGGCAGACATCTACATCAACTGACACCACACACAGTGGACCAAAACACAGAAGAACGCTGATGAGGAAGGTTTAGTGGCCTTCGAAAACGGCTGGCTGTTCCGTTCAACTATGTGTTGTTGTCAGAATATTTACAACTAACTTTGATGTTATTTGTTCATTAATAATTATCACATGTAATTTGGCTTAAAAAAGCGTTACGAACTTTAGCCTATTCAATTCATAAGAATAAGCTTGCATTTTATTAACTCGAGTTTTTTCTCTCTTTTTTATCACTGGTGAATTGAAAATCTATTAGAAAATAAATACGGTTTGAAAAGTTTATATGCGTACAGCCTTAACATTTAAAAAATAAACCCCATTCTTGTACGATTTTATACATTGCGGCCGTATTAAATAAACGAAATAATCTAAAGGATATTTCAGTCATTAATTTTATAGAAAATATCGGAATACTCTAGATATTTTTAAGAAACAAAGTTCATATTACTGCAAAAAAATTATTAAAAACTAGTGCTGATATAAAATTGATAATTTTTTTTAATGATTAATTTTTAATCTAAATTCTTATTAAATTAAATTTTATGTACGCAGATAAGTTTTGTGTTTTTTTAAGTAATCGATAAACCTTTTCTATTAAAATTATGAAAAATGTCCTTAAGTTCGTTTTTAATTATTTATCCACCAATCAAATGTTTCATCAAATACAACTTCGATGTTTAAAATCTTAAAAAAAGTAATTGTAATAAATATGAATATGAATTTACACATATGTATGTATGTACGAAAATGTATGTATGAAAATGTATGAATATATATTATCATACATGGTCATATACCCTCATTTTTCGGATCCGAACCATATATTGGATATCATATATGCTCCATACATATTTTTTTTAGCTGGGTGGGAATTTATTTTTTATTATAACTAGAGATGGGAAAATGTTGTGATTTTCTCGAAGCATGCGTGGTTTTTGCTTGAGTGAGCGTGTGTGATCATGAGGCAAAAAAAAAAGCACTCACACGCACATCTCTAATTATAACAGTAATTTTCGCGTCTCATTTCATATGAATATTTTTTTTTTTTTGCTTGATTAGAATTTCTTACCATCATCCCTAAATAAGAGCGGCAAGCGTCGCGTTAGCAGCGGGGTACGTATTTTCAGTACAATCAAACAATATTTTCACATTTAAATATACTGAAAATGCGTACCCTGCTGCTAACGCAACGCTTGCCGCTCTTATTTAGGTATGAGGGTTACTTTCATTACTGGTTTGAGTTTTAAATGAAATAGTTGTATACATAAAGTGTCAAAGATGGAGGAAATACAAAAGACTGTTCAAAATATAAATACTGGAACACGAAAGAAGCATAAATTGAAAAATCTCAACAGCGGTAAGTACATCGAGTTATTATTAAAGATTTTGTTTTAAATACGTAAATATATTTCGAATATACCTATAAAATAATTATTTTTATTGTAGGGTCTATAAAGATACTGACACTCTCGGTACATTTGATAAGCCTAGTTGCAGCCATGCGGGAAATAGTAAATTTCAATGCAAAAATTTTTGTGATCGCGATTATTTAAAAAATCGACGATTATTATATAAAAATGAACAAAAAATATCACAAGATATTTACTTAAGCAACTTAATATACACGAAAAAACCTCGGCGAAACTACAAATCCGTTTTCCAATCAATAAAACAGAACAACAAAACATCGAAATGTTATTTGATTAAAAATCATAAAGAATTAGTTTGCAAGGCATACTTTATGCAAGTGCTATCAATTACTAGAAGAAGAATAGAGTTTCTCCTTAAACGAATTGTTAATGGTGGAATACCAACAGCGAAGAGGCGGAGATCATCGCTCCCACAAATTTATTGAAAAAAAGGAAAGTGTAAACCACTTCATTAATTCGTTTCCTTCAATAGAGAGCCATTATAATAGATATAAATCAAAACGAATATATTTCAAAAATGTTTTCTATGTATAATAAATCTATTGATGATAATTTAAAAGTTAGCCAAACTTTATTTCCTAATATTTTTTTTAATAATTTCAATATAGGGTTTTCCTCGCCGGCTTCAGACGTTTGCACTGCCTGCCACTTTGCACAAACTTAAATTAAACATGAAGTTGATCCTCAGAAGAAAGTTAAACTAATGACAGATTTGAGGATACATAAACTTAGAGCCAATACATTCTATGAGTTAATGAGAGCGAAACCTGAAAATAATTTGACAATAGTTTTTGATATACAAAGTGTTCAAATGTTACCAAAACGTCCAATTCAAGAAGCATACTACTCTCGTCAACTTGGCTTTTACAATTTATGTTTTGTAGGTATTGATAGTAAAAATCCATCATTTTACTGTTGGACTGAGAACCAAGCAGGTCGAGGATCAACCGAAATTGGATCTGCCTTATTTCACTATTTAATTGTCTGTTTAAAAGAAATTTGTTATATAAGACTATTTTGTGATGGATGTGGCGGTCAAGATAAGAATTACCATATAGTACATACTATATTATTTTGACTCCAAAATATGCCAACCTCTAATTTACAAAATATATCTATTACATTTCCAGTAAGAGGACATAGTATTTTACCGGCTGATAGAGTTTTTGGTCGTATTGAAAAAGACCTAAAGAAACATAATGTTATAACAACAGTAGAAGAATATTGTGACATTTACTCTAAGCATAGAAAATGTTTAATGTTGGAAAAAGATTGGAGTATTCTTAATATAAAAGATCTTGAAGTGATTTATAAAAAAATTGAGAAGATTCAAGATATAAAACGGATAGTGTTTAATAAACATGTTTTAAAAAATCAGGCTACAAAGTGTCAAATTAAAACCTTTAAATTTTTTAAAATTGAATTAGATGAAGAGCGAAATGCTAATTTAAACCTTTTAAAACGAGGAAAAATTGATTCTTCAATTTCACTAGCAAAAGTTATAACAAGCCGTTGGATTAACGCTGACAAGAGAAAGGATGTGGTAAATCTGTTGAAAAAGCAGTTTGGGAACGATTGGATAGAAAACAAGGATTTAGTATGGTACAAAGAAGTTATTTACAATCAAAACAAAAATATCGAAAACAATAGAAAGGAAGATATCGAATGCAGTTGCGTTGAAGAAGATATTGGGACAAAAGTGTGAAAATTTAAATTTTTTTTGGAATAATGAAATATATTTAATTAAAACTACCTTATTCTTAATTGAAGTAAAATATTAATTTAATTTATTGAATTTTATTCATAGTTTTATTGAAAAGCTTAATTCTGTTTAAAAATTTATATCGTCCAATTTCAAAAGGAGAAAATTCTCTTATCTTCATATCGATGGCTTAATATAAAAAGGGCGTAAATTGATTTTTTTTGAAAACGCGTTTTTAACGTTTTCTGGTAGACAACGTATAATTGCATCCTCAAAATCGCTTACTTATGGTAATTTAAAAAATTACTTCTGCATGTAAATGCTTTAGTTTTTCTTCAGTTTTTTGCTTCTCCTATAAAATATCGAAAATTAGAGTAACGCCTTTTTTATATTACGCCATCGATATGTATATTAAAACTATTTCCATATCGGAAATACACATTCCAAAACGTTCTTTTTGCATTTTATTTAAACGTGCTTTTTTTGTTCTATTTTGCCAAGACATGCTATTTACATATACAAATTCATTTAAGTTCGTACACCGTTAACATTTATTGTTGCGGCTTATTGTGGTCTGATGCATTTTATAATAAGGAAGGAACTTGTTATATATTCTGGGTTCATGTTTTAAAATAATCGGATGAAAAAAATAATCTTTGATTTTCCAACATTTTGAAATAATCAAAAAGGCACGTTTTGTTTTGCGACTCCTCATATATACTACAGTGTGCCCATTTACTAACCAAATAAGTTAAATAAAACAAACAAAAACCAGCAAATTCCTATGAATTTATAATATTGAAAGTTTTGATACTTTTTTTCATTACTAGATGTTTACACATCTCCCCTGTGATCGGACTCACATTGCGTCTTTTTTTTGCCGAACGTAGGGGTTGTCTTTTTAGTTTTTTCGTTCTATCTTCCATATTTACAGTCCGATCTTAAAGTTTGATATAGCGATTTTTTTTTTATGTCTCAGGGAGGCCCATATTGTTGCTCTAAGGTCCATTGACCTCAAGTATACCGTTATAGTACTTACCCAAAATCTCATTTTCTACAACCTTAATGTTAGAAATTTATAGCTCGCGAAATATCATAAAACTTTTGCTAAGAAAGTATTTCGATAATTACAGCACAACTATTCAAAAAAATTCTTTTATAAATTCATTGTTGCAGACCTTAAGGATCACCCTTTTAAATTTTTCATAGCTTCAGTATTTACATTCGGATATTAAAGTATAATATGTCGATGAGTTTGTCTGTGGCATACCAATAGTTTTGTAATTCAAAAGTCTGACCTCAAGTAACCTTTACATCATACCTCAAATTATACAACAAGGAATAAGCAACAAAACGCAAAGTAAAACAATAGAAATTTTAGTCGATCATATCTCGACGTGATTAAAGTTGGCTATATTTTTGACGGCTCTCGAGTTTAGAAAAAATGTGGCCCATGCGTTGCTCGTTGGTGACCGCCATGGCAAATTCATGTACTACATCAACAAAACGCTCGGTGTTTTGAGAATGAGATAGATAAGCTGTGAAAATAATTAGGTTTAGCTTTTATTTTACTTCTTTTAATTCTTTTTGTATAAGTTGAGATATGATGGGTTGATACTATAGCCCACAAGTTCATTATGGAAGAGTAAACACCAATACATTTAAAGAAAAACCAATTGTTATTTAAATTTCTCGTTGATAAAACCAATACATACCAAGAAAAAAGAAAAACGGCCTGGCCCACGATGTCACGAGAAATCGTTCGATCGACAACTTGTATTGCAAACAACAACAAATTTTCTAAAGTTATTGTTGTTTGCAATACAAGTTGTCGATCGAATGATGTCTAGTGACATCGTGGGCCAGGCCGTAAGTGTTGTTGCTTTTCGCTTGCATGTATACAGTGAAGAACGACAAAAAAAAACTAATAACCCAGCTGGCCAAATCGTCACAGACGACATTATCTTCGACGATTAATGAACGACATGTCGCCTGTTCATTAGGTTTTCTAATCGAAAATTTAAAGGAAATCGTCGATCATGACTATTTGAGCGACAATATCCATTGTTTTGTCTTCACTAAAACTTTGTTGAGGACAATCTGAGCGACAATATCCATCGTTTTGTTTTTGAGCGACATTGTCGCCCATCTCGTCTTGTGTGACCTCGGCGCCATTTGTATGAAAATTTCGTCGACGATTTGTATGGGGCTGTCTTCAATATATCTTCTACGACTTACCATTGTCTTGTACCCGTCGTCAAAGATGTCTTAAAGACGTGGCCAACTGGGAAGACAAAGTTGTTTGTGTATATCGTTTTACAGCACTCAAGCTGTATGTGTGTATGTGTATTTCGTACTGCTGGTGCTGAGCAGGGTTGTCAGATTTCTTCCGACCTATTTCGCCAAATTGATTTTAAAAATCGCCAAAAATTGCCAAAATTTATTTTATGTGGTTTTTCTTAATATATATTTGATAATAAATTTGTTTTTATATAACATTTTTTTTAATATAAATTTTTAAGAAATAATCGTACAAAAATTCACCAGCAAATCGCCAAAAGCAGAAATAAAAAAATTTTTTTTATATATTTTATTAAATTCAAAACGCATTAGTAATTAATTAATATAAGAAAAATCATCAAAATAAAATTGCTTTAACCGGGTATGTTCTGTATTCCACACCTTTTAATTTCACATGGAATACAGAACATACCCGAATATCTTGCAGACGAGTTTTGGTAGGATTTTTTTTTTAAAGTACTCTCTTAACAAACTAATTTTCAAATTCAATTTTGTTAAAAAAATAGCCATTAAATCGCCAAAAAATTAATTTATCGCCAGAAAAATCCCCATGTCGCCAAATCAAAAATTTAGTCGCCTAACAAGTTGAAATATCGCCACGTTTGGCGAGAAATCGCCGTATCTGACAACCCTGATGCTGAGTGTATGCTGTGAATATTGAAACACACAGCATATAGTTAAGAGCATTTACAAAAACAAATGAGCACCAAGAGCATAGGGCTTGGGCACCCTTGCTATAGACGTACTTGAGGTCAAAGACTTTTAAATTAAAAAAAATTGGTCTGCCACAGACAAACTCATCGATATATTATACTCTAATATCTGAATGTAAATACTGAAGCTATGACAAATTTAAAAAGGTGACCCCTACGGTCTGCAAAAATGAATTTATAAAAGCATTTTTTAAATAGTTGTGCTGTAATTATCGAAATACTTTCTTAGAAAAAGTTTTATGATTTTCTGCGAGCTATAAATTTCTAACATTAGGGTGTCACATTAGGGTGGTAAGTACTATAATGGTACACTTGGGGTCAATGGAAAATATAACGAAAAAACTAAAAAGGCGACCCCTACGTTCGGCAAAAAAAATTTTCTTAAATGTCCTTGGAACAATAGTTTATATTCGCTGGTGTATGTAGAACTTTTTTTTCTGATACGGTCTAATGTGCACACATACGGGTTAAAATCTTTTATCCTTTTTTTCCTTTAACTTAAACGATTAAATTAATTAAATTATTAAATAAGTGATTTTGATTTGCATACATATGAGAATAAACTTTTGCTTGTTTTATAATTTCAGCTTGCTCTTGAAACAAATCTAGATCAATATGATGTGGTAATACTCGATGAGATACATGAACGAAACCTGTTTGGTGACTTTCTTTTAGGTGTAACCAAATGCCTCTTACGTGCTAAACCAGACTTAAAATTGATACTTATGTCAGCCACAATTAATGTGGAACTATTTCATAACTATTTTGAAGAAGAAAAAGCAAAACTTTTGCAAGTTCCTGGTCGTCTTTACCCCATAAAAGTAATTCATGTTTCTCCACCTACTTTAGAGTTACAAAATAAACGATTATCACGCCCGCAACATAATATAAGTCGTTTAGATCCAGCACCATTTGTTCAACTACTTAATTTAATTGATCAGAAATATCCACGTATGTACACTACATATATTCTATTAATTTAAATATTTTTCTAAAACTTCAAATATGTAGCTAATGAGCGCGGTGATGTTTTAATATTTGTCAGTGGCGTAAAGGAAATTGCCACGATTTGTGACGCAACGAAAGTGTACGCCGAACAACAGTCTCACTGGATTATATTACCTCTGCACAGTGGCCTATCCTTAGCAGATCAAGATAAGGTAAGTAAAAATTCAGTTTTGATGTTAGAGCATTGCCTACAAAACAGTTTTGTAGGTATTTGATTACACTCCTGAAGGAATGCGTAAATGTATTGTGTCTACAAATATTGCTGAAACATCTATAACTGTAGACGGCGTACGATTTGTAATTGATTCTGGCAAAGTTAAAGAAATGTCATTTGATGCTTCTTGTAAAGGGCAGAGGCTTAAAGAGTTTTGGGTATCCAAGTCATCTGCTGAGCAGCGTAAAGGGCGAGCTGGGCGTACAGGACCAGGAGTAATTAATTGTACTTTACAATAATATTTCATTGAAAATTGATAACATTTAATTTATAATTTAGACTTGCTTTCGATTATACTCGGAAAAGCAGTATGCCTCATTTGAGGCATATCCGACCCCGGAAATATTTCGAGTACCACTTGACACCATGCTGTTGCAAATGATATCAATGGGCTTACCAAATGTTCGCCAATTCCCATTTTTAGAATCCCCAGATGAGGAGAGTATTGAGCAAACAATATTGGGCCTGAAACAACATGTATAGCTTTTCTAAAATATATAACATTATAAAAATACTACTTTTTAATTAGTCTCAATCGCATAAAAGTATTGTGTTCTCAGTTTTTTTCCTATAATCCATTAATTTTTTTTTACCAAAATCTAACATTTTCACTAGGTACATCCATATATTTCACCTTAATTCTAGAACTATGTTCGATTTCTTTCGAAAGTCGAAACGAAGCGTATATATATGTATATGTAACTGTTCTCATATATAAAATACAATTCAACTACGTCCACAAGACCAGTGTTTAAAAAACTGCAGTTGTAATAGCAAAAGTCGTAAAATTGTGCTATTTCTTCGACCTTTTTATTTTTTGACTGCCCAATCACAACCTGTTGCTCATACTGCTATTGAAATTCAAAGAGTCGTAGTTAAAGTTAACACAATAAACGAACAGCTAAACAAAACGAAGAGCTCCAGCTTATGGTGGTAAACATGATACAATTATAACAGGTACATGCACAAGCCCAGCCTGTTACTGTATACATTGCAGATAAATGTCAAACTTTGTTTACAAGCTGCAAAAATGTTAGTGTATGTGTGTGAATAAAATGTTTATAGTGTTGCCAATGAATTTACACACGGCTGTGTCTGCAATTAAACATTGAAGAAAATTACACTACACATCTTTTGTGTAGGTTAAAATTAAAAGAAAAATTAATACAAATAGGACCCAAAGTAGAATTTCACAGACATTATACAAGAATTTAATTCCATGGCCTACACATGTGAGTAGAAATTACACACTATTTAACTACACACAGAATGGCAACACTGAATAACTATAATCATGCAGGAATGCCGCGTCTGCAATTGTACTTTAGTTGCCCTGTAATTGCAATTTTTTATAAACAAAAGACATTTGTTTCTGACAATTTATCGTTTGTTTATAACAACAAATACAACAAAATTCCAATTGTTGTAGTCGTGCATGTACCTAGTATAATTGTATCATGGTGGTAAAGTTTTCGGTTTGACTGACTGCTGCTTTAAATAAATAAGACGTCATCGAAGCAGAAAAGTTTGTGTGTATGTATGAGTGTTTTTTCCTATATTTGGAAATATAATAGTAAAACAAACAACAACAACATTTCTTCCACCAAGCAATTAAATACGCAATTGAAACTGCAAAATCAAAAGAAAGAAAAAACACACAACATCTCTACTATGTTAACTTCCGAATATGTTTAAAGCAGCATTCAGAAAAACAGAAAACTTGCCGAATATGTCGAAAGCTGAAGCTCTTCGTTTTGTATAGCTTTTCGTATATTGTGTTAACTTCTAGCGCGACTCTTGAATTTTCAGAAGCAGAAGTATGAGCAGAAGCAAAGGAAAATGCACAAATGAGAAGTTTTTAAATGCTGCACAAGACTATCAGTAACAAAAATAAAAATTTAAAAACCAAAAATTTAAAAAGTCATCGACAAGAAAATTTATGATAACATCCAAACGGCTGGATCGATTTTCTTCAAGTATAGACTAGAAGATATTAGACCAAGTCACCTTTCAAACCAAATTGAAATTGGTCTAGCCGTTTGGGAGCTACGGCGCAAAGACACACAGATTCAACAGAATATTTCTAGAAAATATGGGATATCTAAACGGCTGGACCGATTTTCTTCAAACTTAGCTAAGAACGCTCTTGATCAAGTCACCTTTAAACACAAAAACCTACTCCAAATCGGTCCAGCTGTTTGGTCTGTACGTGGACTCGGTCGGGGTTAAAGATATGAATCAAATGTCCAAATCAATCACTTGCTGTTATGATTTGGACTAGTAAAATTTATCGCCAAATAAAGCAATAAAGTAAAAAGTTTATTTTATCACTTTATTCCCCCTTATTCTATTTGGCTCTGCAATATAATACGGCGTCGTTGTTACTGTTTTTTTTTTTTTGGCAAATCGTTATTCCCGTAGATAGTAGTGCCATATACCGATCGACTGTCAACATATGTTTGGTATTCTGTAAGAAAAATTTATGTTAATGTTGCAGTGCATTTTGTTGTCAGTGTTTTTGATATCGTGTTCTATTGTGTGTATACCTCAACAAATTTTAAAAATATTTTAATTGTAAAAAAGTGAAATATAAGGAATTACATACATATTTATTTGAAAAAACAATCTTAAAAAATAGTGGAAAAAGTAAAATGACCAATCACAACGAACTTGAAAAGCTTGTGGAATAGTTGGAAAAGAATTGTTCTCTTGCTAGAGAATTCAGCAGAGGCAGTGTTTCAAAGAACAGTGGGAAGGTCTTGCGACTGCAAATGCCCTCTATCCACCAATTAGAACTAGTGATGGATGGTAAATGGTAGTGTGTTGGGAAAATATACTGTATGAAAGCATTATTTTCACAGATCTCGCGGCACTTGAGATTTAAATTTAAAAAAATGTTGCATTCAAAGCTGAGGTCGAAGTAACTGGAGGCGGGTTATATAAACAATTAGTACTAAGCCTCTTAGAGGAAGCTCCAATTTCCAATAAACGTTGATATGATCTCTGTTTTTAAGTTAGGTTCCAATACATGCATAAATGATGTTTTATTCAGCCGAAAATAACTTTAAAGTATTAAAAAGTATTAAATTGAATTTATCTTGAATTTACTTTTCATCGGGTAATTGAAAATTGCATGACTTTTCTCTAAGAAGTCTTCTTTATTTTATTTTAATTTATTTACAAAGTTTTTATTAATTCTAAAGCACTTTACTACCAAAAATAGTAAACAAAATTAATCAGCTGACTCAAATATTAGAAATGTGTATTGTATTTATCGATAAACAGGTAACATCGTCATAACACTGTTAGGGAATACAAACTTAGCATTGATGTTGTGGTAAAGTGATGTTGTTTCAAAATTGACGACGATGTTGCCGACGCCAAATGGAATAAGGGTGATTATTTCATTTAATCAAGGTCCTCATGAAAACGTTAAAAAGTCTCACAAATTGTGAAAACTGTACTTTTTTACACTCTCGTAAATAAACTGTCAAAAATTTAATGGAAATTTATTTACACAAACGTGGTAAGTTTGTCCAACAATTTTGACTCGTAAGCTTAAGTTTTTCAATTCTGCATTTTATAAACAACAACTTCTTCGAATAATCTGTGAAATGAAGTTTTATGGCTTTCTTAGGCATATTTTTAATACAATTTACACTTCGTATCGTGCTAATATTAAAAATGTAAACGTTTTTATATTTGTTACCTTTTAACATAAGAACCGCTAAAGGAATTTTAACAAAATTCTGTACACAGACATGTTATATGCTGAATTTAAATATAGGATACTTTTTATCGCGGAAATGACACTGTTTAACCCACTATGCGTCTGTATTGTTCTTAAACATTTTAAAAATTCCAATCAGGAGCGTATTTTAGTTTTACGACTAGAATTTTTACACACATATTTACGCACATTAGTTATGAAACAGATTTTGCTTTATAAAGCTCTAATAAAAATTTGTATTTATAAGAGTCCGTTTAGATGAAGGGTGACTTAGCTGCGACAACGCTTGCGTTCTCTTTTGGAGTCTTTATGTAAACGCATGTGGATTTAAGACATGCGTTTACATAAAGACTTTGTCGCAACAGTCAGGGGAATTTTTAATATTAATTTGATCAATGCTTTTTATGCCGTCATTCGTAGCAGTGTTGCTGTAAAGGAAATAATTGTTAGTTTGGGAAATGAAGAATTAATATGTCCATAAATTTGTTGGACTAATTGGCAACACTGCTTCTACATAGCATAAACAAATACAAGAAGAAGAAATATGTGAGAGAGAAGGGTGGAAATTGTTGCTTCAATCCCCAGTACGTGCGACTTCCCTTCACTTTTCTCCAACAAACAGGACTTGCTGGCGACGTACAGTGCTTTGTTCCATATAACGATGTTACAAAAATAGAAGGACTTGACCTATGCTTCTTCAATGTACATTATTTACATGCACCTTAATAAAAAAATTCACATGTGCCAAAAAGTTGAAATTTCTAATTTGCTATATTTTTCAAAATAAATCGGTATAAATTTTTTGCAATCATCGCAATCGCACCTTGTGGGTTAGGTTTTACCATAACTGTGAAAAGGAACTTTCGTCCTGTCAAGCATCCTTTGAAGAAAATATGCAATAACTTTTACAAAAATTAACAGAATTTCATTAAAGTTGGAATATGTGTACAAATCTAATATCACAGAAGTGCCCGTGTCTATTTTTGTCTAACTGTCACGCACACTCACGGTGAGAATATATATACTAACTCAAGTACGCCTGACTGTTAAGCACCCCATACACGATTCAATTCAATTTTCAATTGAGTCGGTTGTTGTCCAAATCAAAGCGTGTATGGCTCTGTCAATTGATTAGTTTGGCAGTTTTCGAGTTGGTTGAAGAAAAATCAAAAGATTTTTGTTTCTTTATGTTGACTAGTAAATCTTTCAATTCGATTGTGCTGTGTATCTTCGAGTCTCTTTATTAGCTTCAAAATGTATGTTTGTAGCTTTATTTTGTATAGAAAATGTTATGTATTTTTAAAATTGTATTTAATTTCATTGAAGTTTATTTTAAATAAAAAATATAAAAATTAATGAATGAATGCAATAGAAGTTTTAAATTTGTAATTCTGAAAAAATATAAATTTGACAGTTGAATGAAAATCTTTCAATTCAGTTTATGAAGTGTGTGGCCGAAAATCAATTCAAGTGAAAGACTCAATTTACAATTAAATTGAAACGTGTATGAGGTGCCTTACTTGTCAACTAATGATTACGCACAATTGAGTTAAATATTTTTTTTATACTACAAAATATTTATTTATTGTATCTTCAAAAATAAATGAACTAACAATAAGTAATCAAATCTTATGTCTATATATAATTAATGGGCTCGACCAATGCCGAACACAAATTTAGTGATAGTAAATAGTAATACAAGAACGATGTACAAAAATATTCTCAAAAAGTTTCATCTGCGGCATTGCGAATTAGTGTCCTTCTTTTTTAATCGGATATGTCCATTAAAGTTCGAAATATTACGAGCAAGCGGATTAGGATGTGACTCGAGTTTAGTTAAATATTTGCCTGCGTATTTTGCAATTTCTTCAGTCACTAGTGGCATATTTAAATCACGATGTATATTTGAATTTTTGAAATTGATGGAGCCGATGTTATTAACCGTAAAATTTAATTTTGTCGTCATTGGATTCTCTCTATATTTGAAGCTGAAGCAGTGCCCCATAACTGAATTCCGTAGGACCATATTGGCTTCAAAAGCGACTTGTATAGGAAAAGTTTGCAGTCTAGGCTGAGTGTTGAATTTCTGCCAATCAACCAATGTATTTGAGTTAACTTAAGTTTCATTTGTGCTAGCTTTGAGTCAATATGGGTTTTCCATGTAAGCCGTCGATCAAGGTGTATGCGAGGTATTTCACTTGAGAATGTTGAAGAATATTTTGATTATTGATTCGAATGGGGGAACAAGTATCTTTTCTTAGGGTAAACGTTATATGAACACACTTTTGTTCATTTACTCTAATTCTCCATAAGTTCAACCATGTTTCCAGATGAGTAATATGTTCCTGGAGATTGCGGGATGCCTCATAAGGGCTTTCATTCATAATCATGCAGGCTGTATCATCGGCAAATGTAGAGGTGTGTATATTATTGCTCACAGGCATATCACAAGTATATATTAAATACAAGACTGGCCCCAGAATACTACCCTGTGGTACACCGGAAGATATAGATTCGGGCACACTCATGAAGTCTCCTTCAGTGAACTTCCTATCAATAATATAGCTCTCCAAAAGTTTTTGTATGTATATTGGCAGATATGTTTTCAATTTTAAACATAGGCATTCGTGCAATACTTTATCAAATGCTTGAGAAACATCAATAAAAAGGGCAGAACAATACTTCTTTTCTTCAAATGTCCTCCTTATAACTTGAACCAATCTATTCGTTTGCTCAATTATGCTATGCTGACTTCTAAAACCAAATTGATGATCCGGGATGCACCCATTATCAGCTAAAATTTTGGACATTATAGTCATGAGCAGCTTTTCAAAAAGCTTTGAGATTGTTGATAGTAAGCTTATAGGCCTATATGACTCATCCTTGGTAAGGTTTTTGCCCGGCTTCGGAATCATTTTGATCTTGGCAAGTTTCCACTTATGTGGAAAAAACTGAATTCGTGAAATTGCATTAAAAATAAATAGCAGGATTCTCTTTGCAACATGAGGCAAGTTCATCAGCATTTTGTTACTAATTCCATCAATACCTGGAGCTTTCTTCGGATTAAGTTCAGCAATTAGTTTTTATACATCACGCATCTTAAACTTTATGGGTCGCGGGGGTAGAGCAACTACACTCGGTAAATCAACAACACCAGTACATGTGTTTGGGGTAAATACATATTTTAAATGATCAGCGAATGTGTTACCTTTTTAAGTATCGCTTCTAGCCCAATCTCCGCTAGATGTGCGCAGAGGTGGTTTAAACTCAACGGGGGTTTTCAGCTTTCTAGCAGCGTGCCACAAAGAGTAATTAGATGCTGGTGTGACATCAAGACCTTCCAGATAATTTTTAATAGATGCAGTGTTTTCAAATGCAAGCAACTCTTGGAGTCGTCTAGTGCATTCTTTAAATCTAGTTTTATGTTGAGGTGATCTGTGCTGTTGCCGCTCCCTTCCAGCTCTTCCAGTTCGATATCTGTAGAATAAATTCTATTAAACCCAGTCTGCGGATGGGAGGTAATAGCATGTTCAGCAGAATGTGCAATAATTTCGTTAAGGTTGGCTATGTTAGCTTCAATATCTTCGGGTGTTCTTAGCGTAATGTTTTCCGTGCAATAACTACTCAGATATTTTTTGAATCGCAGCCAATTTACACGACTGATCATCTTCACATATTGGTTCAAGTTATACAGATTGTAACTATTGGGGGAGAGTGCTCGCACGACAGATCTAGAGAAGCTTCAATTTAAATTAAATCCCTAGAGATATTTTTCGTGACGCCAAAATCTATAATATCCTGAATTGTTTGTATGTCAGTAGGCCAATAAGTGGGCTCCCCACTCGAAATCACGTCCAAGCCCATTTTGGAAATTGTGTTGAACAACGCGCGACTTCTAGGTGTAATAAGACGCGAACCCCAGAATGTATGTTTTGCATTGTAGTCGCCAGCTGCTACAAAACAAGGGCCAAGAGATTTATAAAAATGCTCGTATTGATCTTCAGTAATTGCGAATCTGGGATGGGAGTAAATTGATGATATCACAAAATTTGTGCAAAAATTTTCCATACAAATATTCGTTGCTTGTAGATGTTCTTCACAAATGTTGGCAATAATGTAATGCTTGAGTCTTGACTTAATTAGAATTGCTGATCCACCGCGTGCTCTCCCTCTCGGGTCTTTTGAATCATATAAGGTGTAGCCAGAAATTTTAAAACTGCTTCCCGAAATTAAATGAGTTTCTGAGACCAACATTATATCAATGTTGTTTTTGTTCATTTTTATGTTGGCGAATACCGTTTGCGATCCAGAAACATATTTTCAACATATGCATGGCTTATTAACTAATGCTTGAAGCAGAGTATTCTGCATTCTCAGCATTTGTTGCATCATGCTAGTCATATCTGTTGTAAAGTTGTTTATAGTTAGCACCAGATTCTCAATAGTAGCTTCAAGACGACTAAAGTTAAAGCTAGAGTTTGCATTCGTTGAATTACTTGGCGGTGAAACATTTTGTGAGGGAATAGAACTAGTCTTAGCAGCATCGGCATACGATACATGTGAAGTAACTAGTTGGCTAGTTGGAGGAAAAGTGGCGGAGTAAGCATTTGCCGATTGAACTGGAGCTAATTTAGGTTTTTGACCCATTGCCTGTTTAACGAAAGAATATACAGGGCATCCTCTGTAGTTAGCGGTGTGATTACCTCCACAATTACTGCATTTTTTTCTGCTTGATCTTTTGGCTTCGTGCAGCTAGCAGTACCATGTAATTCATCGCAGATAACACCAACTCTAGGTAATTTGCAGTAAGTTTTTGTGTGGCCATATTCTTGGCAATTATGGCACTGTACGGGACCTGAAAGCTTACGTGGCTCTTCAACTGTGATTTGTCGGTATAAGAGGTATTTTAGACTATAAATTGGGAGAGTCTCGTTTTTTTTCAACTGTATATCATTCGGCTCCAGTTCAACATGAAATAGAGGCTGGGGAATCTTCTCTCTTTTGATTATATTGGTAGCATTTTTTACGTTAAATCCTTGGTCGATAAGAGCACATTTTACTTCTTCGGGCTCAACATATGAATCTATGCTGATAATACTATCTGTAGGCCTTTAGTACTCTTAAGTTGATATGTGTAAAAATTTGTTTTATTTTTTTCAAACTCACCAACAATTTTTCGGAAATCTTTCTCATCATATATGTGGATTTTAGTTTCATCAATATTACATCGTTTAATTGGAATAATGTGAAAAGTATTCCCAATGGTCGACAGTATTTTTTTCTTAGAATCGCGTTGGAATTTTTTGTCTCAGATAGATAGGTGGTGGCTTAAAAGATTTTTGCGATGATGCAGCGGGATTCTCGTTATTGTCTTGCAATATGGAGAAGCGATTTTGACGATTGGTAGATTATGCGCTGTTATCCCTAGACATCTTTGGAGCAGATGCAATTTTAGTAGAATTTGGTCTTCGCCCGCCAGTGTGCACACTTCTACCGATATTCGGTAGATTCTACCGAACAAGGCATGAAATCTACCGAATTGATCACACATACGGAGAATATGTTTAACGAATTGTTATTATTAATTTAAGTCGATATATGTGTAAATTGGATATTTTGCCACATAGCAGTGCGGCCGCACAGCGGTCATTTTCTGCCATGAAAATCATTAAAACGGAACATAGAATTGTGCCTTGGGGTTGAAATATTTATTCCTCCCAATGATTTAATAATTTTTGCATAAAAGTTTAAATTCATAAATGGATCTTACATATAATCTTTGTAGTAGCAAATGTTTGTCAAATAAAAGTTATTTTAGTAGCTTTATAAAACCTATGTACAAAAACTGAATTCCTGTTATTTATGTATATTATTTTATGTATGCATAGCATATCTATATAATGGGTAAGGGCAAATAACTGGGGATGACAGTTTTTTTGATTGGAAATGCTTCATTGTTTATGGCAGTTTAATTTCCAATCATATGTGAAGTTTTAAATGCGCTTTTGAAACCTATGTAGTTTGATACTCCTTGCACTTACTCTTTATATATAACTACATATATTTTGTTATTTATTATGTTTCTTTGAATTTTATTTTTTTATGTTTCTTTGAATAAAAAATATTTTCTACCGAATTTCATTCAAATCTACCGATTTTTTTTTGTCGATTCTACCGAACTAAAAAAAAATTAAGTGTGCACACTGTCGCCCGCGTTATATATCTGTCCATTCCGACTTGGACCTCTGGTTTTGGGCAACTGTTATCTGTTGTGACAACTGGGTTTAGTGATGAATACGAGCCCGAAGCGAATGATGTCACTTACTTATATGACGAGGTACTAGGCAACGTTAGTGTTAACAAATCACTATTTGGCATTGGACAAAGCGAATTTGATCGCTGACGAAAAAGTGAATTTGCAGTTGGAAAAAGTCTTTCATCAGAATTTTTATTTTTATTATTTTCAACAAGAGCTTCAGAACTCACAGCAAGTCTATCATCAGATTTTTTATTTTTAATATTTTCATTAAGAGTTTCAGAACTCACAGTAAAATAGGCATTTCTGCCGTTAGAACTCACTTCACAATTTTTTTTTTTTTTGAGGTACTCATATAGAGTATTCCTCAAGGGCACTTTGTGTTTTTTGTTTACGGGTTTTTTTTTGTTTTTGTTATTTCTATGTAAAAAATATAGGCAAAGCAAATTAAGCTTATTTATTAAAGTCAAATATGTATTACGAATATTTTTTTATATTTTTTCTTGTTTAGTATGTATGGAAAAAAATACCTCTAAAGCTATGTACACACGGTTGTCAGATCTTACAATATTGCCAGTAAAATGTGCTCAAAATATCATACAACCGTGTGAACTAGCAATTTTTTCAGATGTCGTTGCCAGAAAAAACATTGTCAGTCCATTGCAAGACTAGCAGCTGACAACAAACTGTCAGACATCTTACAATCGTGTGAACACATTGCAGAATTATTGCCAGATATTTTTCAGACATTTTAATATTGTCAGATGCGCGAAGTTTATGCATCTGACAATCATGTCATTGTAAGAGAATTACTTCTATGGGCAACACTGCCAAAATCATTGCAGTTGCTTCTTTGTGGTCCATAATAATTTATATTTTCACTTTTTACATTTAACATTTAACACTACCACAAACGATTGATATTTAACAACTTCTAACAAGTGCTTTGAGTCTGGCAACGCATAACAACATGTCTTGCAATTTTTGCATGACAACCGCGTGAACTGACAATTTTTCCACTGGCGATTTTGTCAGATGAATTTTTTGTCATACAACCGTTGTACCTTCATAGTGAACAGACGTAATAGCGGAATTTTTCTTACATACAAACTAAACAAAAAAAAAATCATACAAAAAATATTCGTAGTACATATTAACTTTGATAAATAAGCTTTTTTTGCTTTGCTAATATTTTTACATATAGAAATAACAAAAACAAAAAAACCGTAAACAAAAAAAAAACATACAAAGTACCCTTGAGGAATACTCTATATGAGTACCCCAAAGGAAAAAAATAGTGAAGTGAGTTCTAACGGCAGAAATGCCTATTTTACTGTGAGTTTTGATGCTCATAATGATAACAATAAAAATAAAATATCTGATAATAGAATTGCTGTGAGTTCTGAAGCTCTTAATAAAAATCAAAAATCTGATAATAGACTTTTTCTAACGGCAAAACCACAGTTTCGTCAGCGATCAACTTCGCTTTGCACAATGCCAACTAGTGAATCGTTGACAATATTGCCTAGTACTTCCACATTTAACTCAGCGATATCACCCGCCTCAGGCTCGGGGTCACTACTTAACCAAGTTGTCACTTAAAATAAAAGTAGCCCAAAACCCAAGGTCCAAGTCGGAATGGACAGATACATTACAATTTTAAAGCGCGGGCGAAGCCCAAATTCTACTAAAATTGCATCTGCTCCAAAGATGTCTAGGGATAACAGCGCATCCTCAACTAATCGCCAAAACAGCTTTAAAATTCTTCAAGATGACAACGACAAACACGAGGTATCCTCGAACAAAACCTCCAAGCCGCCACCAATCTACTTGAGACAAAAAAATTCAAATGCCCATATTAAAAAATTAATTTCGGACATTGGTGAGAATAAATTTCACATTGTTCCAATAAAACGTGACAACATCGATGAAACTAAAATCCAAATTTATGACGAAAAAGATTTCCGCAAAATGGTTGCTGAATTTGAAAAAAGGAAAACAAGCTTCTACACATACCAGCTTAAGAGCGCTAAAGGCATGGAGATCGTATTGAAGGGCATAGATTCTTATGTTGTCCCCGAAGAAATAAAAGATGCACTCGTCCTCCAGGGGTTCAAGGTAAAAAATGTGTCCAATATAATAAATAGAGAAAAGATTCCCCAACCCCTATTTCGTGTTGAACTTGAGCCTAATGATATAAAATTGAAAAAAAATGAGACGCATCCAAATTATAATTTAAAATACCTCTTGTACCGAAAAATCACAGTTGAAGAGCCACATAAGCGTTGAGGTCCTGTACAGTGCCATAACTGCCAAGAATATGGCCATACAAAATCATACTGCAATTTACCCTCTGTTTGTGTTGTGTGCGGCGAATTACACGGCACCGCTAGCTGCAACAAACCAAAAGATCAAAGTGATAAAAAATGCAGTAATTGTGGACGTAATCACACCGCTAACTACAGAGGTGGTCCTGTGTACTCTTTTGTAAAGAAACTATGGTGCAAAAACCTAAATTAGCTCCAGCTCAATCAGCAAACGCTTACTCTTCCACTTTTCTGCAAATGAGCCAACCAGTTACTTCCCGTGTATCGTATGCAGATGCTGCTAAGGCTAGTTCCATTTTGACACAAAATGTTTCACCGCAAAATAATTCAACAAATACAAATTCAAACTTTAATTTTAATCGCATTGAAGCCACTATTGAAAATCTTGTGCAAACTATAAACAATTTTACAACAAATATGACTAGCATGATGCAAGAAATGTTGCGAATGCAGAATACTCTGCTTCAAGCAATACTTAATAAGCCATGAACACGTTAACAATATGTTTCTGGAACGCAAACGGCATTCGCCAACATAAAATTGAACTTGAGCACTTCCTCACGGAAAAAAATATTGATATAATGTTAGTATCTGAGACTTATTTGACTTCGAGAAGTCTTTTTAAAATTTATGGCTACACTATATATGATACAAAGGACCCTAGAGGAAGGGCTCGCGGTGGATCAGCAATTCTAATAAAGTCAAGACTCAAGCACTATGTTCTTGATAACATTTGTGAAGAATACCTACAAGCAACAAATATTGGCATTGAAAGTTTTTGTTCAAATTTCTTTATATCATCAATTTACTCCCCTCCCAGATTTTCAATCACTGAGAATCAATATGAGGATTTCTACAAATCTCTTGGACCTTGTTTTGTAGCAGCTGGTCGAGCATTGTTCAACACTATTTCAAAAATGGGCTTGGATGTCATTTCGAGTGGGGAGCCCACTTATTGGCCTACTGACATACAAAAAATTCCGGATGTTATAGATTTTGGAGTCATAAAAAATATCTCTAGGGATTTAATTCAAGTTCAAGCTTCTCTTGATCTCTCGTCCGATCACTCCCCGACGATCATTACAATTTGTAGCCCATTAAGAAGTAACTTACCTGACCCACATGTGAAGATGATCAATCGTGTTAATTGGCTGGGGTTCAAAAAATATCTCAGCAGTCATTGTACGGAAAACATTACGCTTAGAACACCCGATGATATTGAATCGAACATTGCCAATCTCAGCGAGAATATTAAACAGGCTGCTGAACATGCCACTATCTCCCATCCGCAGATTGGGTTTAATAAAATTTATTCTACAGACATTGAACGTCTCGTACGTGAAAAAAGAAGGGCTAGAAGGGAATGGCAACAGCACAGATCACCACAAAATAAAATCAGATTTAAAGAGTGCACTAAACGACTCCAAGAGTTGTTTGCATCTGAAAAAATTGCATCTCTTAAAAATTATCTGGAGGGTCTTGATGTTACACCGGCGTCTAATTACTCCTTGTGGCGCGCTGCCAGAAAGCTTAAAACACCCGTTGAGTATAAGCCACCTCTACGCACATCTACCGGAGGTTGGGCAAGAAGCGATACTGAAAAAGGTAAAATATTTGCTGAGCACTTAAAATCCGTTTTTACGCCAAATATATGTACTGGTGTTGCTGATTTGCCGAATATAGTCGCTCTACCCCCTCAGGACATAAAGTTTAAGACGCGTGATTTACAAAAATTAATTGCCGAACTCAACCCGAAGAAAACTCCGGGTATTGATGGAATTAGTAATCAGATGCTGATGAACTTGCCTCGTATTGCAATGAGAATCCTGTTATTCATATTTAATGCTATTTTACGACTGGAGTATTATCCACACAACTGGAAACTTGCCAAGGTTAAAATGATTCCAAAGCCGGGCAAAGATATAACAAATGCTGAGTCATATAGGCCAATAAGTCTACTATCTACAATGTCAAAGCTTTTCGAAAAACTGCTCAAAACAAAATTGTCCCCAATTCTAATTAGTAGTGGGTGCATACCAGACCATCAATTTGGTTTTAGAAGTCAGCATAGCACCATTGAAAAAACTCACAGATTGGTTCAATTTATAAGAAGAACTTTTGAGGAAAAAAAGTATTGTTCTGCGCTGTTTGTAGACATTTCCCAGGCATTTGATAAAGTGTGGCATGAAGGCCTAATATTAAAATTGAAGACTTACTTACCAATAAACATTTTAAATCTTTTGGAAAGTTACATTATTTCCCGTAAGTTCACTGTTGCGGAAGGAGACTTTACAAGTAGGCCTGAAACAATTTCATCTGGTGTGCCACAGGGGAGTATACTGGGACCAGTTTTATATTTAATTTATACTTGTGATATGCCTGTGAGCAGTAGTATCCATACTTCCACATTTGCCGACGATACAGCCTGCCTTAGTATGCATGAAAACCCTGATGAGGCATCCCGCAAACTCCAGGAACACATTAGCCAGATGGAGCTTTGGTTAAACTTATGGAGAATCAAGGTAAATGAACAAAAGTGTGTTCAAGTAACATTTACTTTACGAAGAGATACTTGTTCCCCCATTCGGATTAACAATCAAGTTGTTTCTCAACATTCACATGTGAAATATCTTGGTATACACCTTGATCGACGACTTACATGGAAACACCACATTGACTATAAGTTAACTCAAATGAAACTTAAATTAACTCAGGTACATTGGCTGATTGGTCGAAATTCTACACTTAGCCTAGACTGTAAACTTTTAATATACAAGTCGCTCTTAAAGCCAATATGGTGCTACGGAATTCAACTATGGGGCACTGCTTCAGCTTCAAATGTAGAGAAAATTCAACGCAGGCAAAACAAAATTCTACGCATGATAACATCAGCTCCATGGTACATCGAAAATTCAAATATACATCGTGATTTGAATATGCCACTAGTTACTGAAGAAATTGCAAAATACGCAGGCAAATATCTAACAAAACTCGAATCACATCCTAATCCGCTTGCTCGTAATATTTTGAACTTTACTGGACACATTCGCCTAAAAAAGAGGGATACAAGGGCTCTTATTCACAGCACTCCAGATGGGACTTCCTGAAAATTCTTTTATTTTTTATATTTTTTCCTTTTGATTATCAATACTTATGTATTATATATAACTACTACTAAGCTTATGTCCGACACTGGTCGGGCCTAATTATATTTTTATATTTAAGATTTGAATACTTATTGTTAGTTCATATATGAACCCAGTAAAAAAAGACACTCCAAAAAAGTCATGAAAATGTAGAGTTTGCGATCTGGAAGTAGTGCAAATTTCGATCCGATCTAATGATTTTTACATAGGGTTGTCATTGCAAGAAGTTCTCTTTTTCGATGCCTGGTCACCGAATTGGAAGCTATTTTAAGAAAAATATCCTTTTTTGTATTCTATGATAATATTTTCATCTAGGAAAAATGGTTAATAGTTACCTATTTTAACAATTAGTTTCTTTTTATAGGAATTTAAACGCGAAACAGTATTTTCATGTAAATTTAAGCAAATAACTTAAAAATTTTAGACAAAAATTAGTTCATAAGTTTCTTCAAAAATATCGATTTTTTAAAAATTCTGGTGAGTAAGTTCTAAAACTATAGAGGTATTACCAGGTTTTGTATGACTAAAGTAAACTTCTACTTGGTTTTCTACTAAAAATCGGCAAATTAAAAATATCGATTTTTTGGAAGCAATGAAAATGTACTTCCTTTAGAATGACTTCCAATTTTTTTTACTGGGAAGATACAATAAATAAAATATCATGTAATAAAAAAAAAAATACAACGGTCTGGCAATAAATTGTTAGATTTTCTGACAAATTTTATACAACCGTGTGACTGACAATCTACCTTTTGCTGACAATTTCTCATTGCCAGTACATTGTCAGCACATTGCCAGATCTGGCAATATTGTAAGATCTGACAATCGTCTGTACATAGCTTAAGACGTCTGTTCACTATGAAGGTACAACGAGAACTTGACTTGACTTGAATTTAAATATGCTTCAGTTTCATACACACTAACGCATGAAGAACATCCCTCTATTCAGCCTAGAACCATATGTCTCTATGTCAACACTATTTTCTCTAGCGAAAATTCCACTATTTGAAATGTTGACAACTTTCCTTTTATGCGCGAGTAGAGATGCGTTAGAGACAACAGTTCTAGTGTATTTCTAGTGACATTGTCAATGAATGCATCAATAGTTTGTTTTTCTTTTTTATTATGTTATGCACTAACGTTAAAAACTTATGTACATATGTATGTATTTAAGTTTGTTGCCCCAACCTTTATAAAATTTTTTACGAGCGTCACTAAAATGTACTAGTGAATCTTTAGTTCAAATGTCTCCATATGGTCGTTAAAGAATAGTGCTAAAGTCTACTGGTAGATTTTCAATGACAACCCTATGCTATATGTCAATAAGCGATTTCATTAGCTGGGGTACACCTAGTCAGTAGTACTATTGACAATGTCACTAGTACATCACTACAATTTTACTATTGACATCGAGCGAGGAAATATCGATAATGTAGACTAGAGCCCCTAAAATTTACAAGTGCATCTTTGGTGCCAATGCTAAAACCTAACAGCTTTATTTACAAACATTATGAAGGCTTTATAAAGAGTTTTTTTCATACAAAATGTTTTTTATTAAGCCTTTATAAAGCATTAATTTTTATAAATAAGGCTATAAATCTTTTTTAATTGATACTTTTATTTCCTAACTTAAATGTTTGTCATTAATGGTCTGATTTTAACATCATTAGTGAAATTGTATATTTGAATACATTTGGAGATATCTCCTGTCTATATATTTTTTTAAATGATGGTTCTCCTTGAAGATATAAAAGGATCTGAGGTTGGGAACAAATGAGTTATTAAATCCTTATGAGTGTTTATCCGAGAAAAATTTTTAGCAGGCGACAATCGTACCTTTCTCACATTTTTGTGGTTGGCTTATAATTGTCATAATTTGCTTTTTAATGGTCTTACTACTGGTATGATAACATCACTTCCATGAATTAAAATTTTGTGCACAGTACTTGGAATATCGAGCCTTTTTTTGGATTTTATCGTAAGCGACATGTTATCGAAAATATACTTTTTTATTGAAATTAAAATTTTATAGGCCTTCCCTTAGTTTAGAATTATCAGAATGCCAAAATTTTTGATAACTTTTAAGATACTGGATGTAAAATTTTATCGTAATCGACAATTTACGTACAAAAACATATTTGAATATTTAACTTATGGAGAATCAAGGTAAATGAACAAAAGTGTGTTCAAGTAACATTTACTTTACGAAGAGATACTTGTTCCCCCATTCGGATTAACAATCAAGTTGTTTCTCAACATTCACATGTGAAATATCTTGGTATACACCTTGATCGACGACTTACATGGAAACACCACATTGACTATAAGTTAACTCAAATGAAACTTAAATTAACTCAGGTACATTGGCTGATTGGTCGAAATTCTACACTTAGCCTAGACTGTAAACTTTTAATATACAAGTCGCTCTTAAAGCCAATATGGTGCTACGGAATTCAACTATGGGGCACTGCTTCAGCTTCAAATGTAGAGAAAATTCAACGCAGGCAAAACAAAATTCTACGCATGATAACATCAGCTCCATGGTACATCGAAAATTCAAATATACATCGTGATTTGAATATGCCACTAGTTACTGAAGAAATTGCAAAATACGCAGGCAAATATCTAACAAAACTCGAATCACATCCTAATCCGCTTGCTCGTAATATTTTGAACTTTACTGGACACATTCGCCTAAAAAAGAGGGATACAAGGGCTCTTATTCACAGCACTCCAGATGGGACTTCCTGAAAATTCTTTTATTTTTTATATTTTTTCCTTTTGATTATCAATACTTATGTATTATATATAACTACTACTAAGCTTATGTCCGACACTGGTCGGGCCTAATTATATTTTTATATTTAAGATTTGAATACTTATTGTTAGTTCATATATGAACCCAGTAAAAAAAGACACTCCAAAAAAGTCATGAAAATGTAGAGTTTGCGATCTGGAAGTAGTGCAAATTTCGATCCGATCTAATGATTTTTACATAGGGTTGTCATTGCAAGAAGTTCTCTTTTTCGATGCCTGGTCACCGAATTGGAAGCTATTTTAAGAAAAATATCCTTTTTTGTATTCTATGATAATATTTTCATCTAGGAAAAATGGTTAATAGTTACCTATTTTAACAATTAGTTTCTTTTTATAGGAATTTAAACGCGAAACAGTATTTTCATGTAAATTTAAGCAAATAACTTAAAAATTTTAGACAAAAATTAGTTCATAAGTTTCTTCAAAAATATCGATTTTTTAAAAATTCTGGTGAGTAAGTTCTAAAACTATAGAGGTATTACCAGGTTTTGTATGACTAAAGTAAACTTCTACTTGGTTTTCTACTAAAAATCGGCAAATTAAAAATATCGATTTTTTGGAAGCAATGAAAATGTACTTCCTTTAGAATGACTTCCAATTTTTTTTACTGGGAAGATACAATAAATAAAATATCATGTAATAAAAAAAAAAAATACAACGGTCTGGCAATAAATTGTTAGATTTTCTGACAAATTTTATACAACCGTGTGACTGACAATCTACCTTTTGCTGACAATTTCTCATTGCCAGTACATTGTCAGCACATTGCCAGATCTGGCAATATTGTAAGATCTGACAATCGTCTGTACATAGCTTAAGACGTCTGTTCACTATGAAGGTACAACGAGAACTTGACTTGACTTGAATTTAAATATGCTTCAGTTTCATACACACTAACGCATGAAGAACATCCCTCTATTCAGCCTAGAACCATATGTCTCTATGTCAACACTATTTTCTCTAGCGAAAATTCCACTATTTGAAATGTTGACAACTTTCCTTTTATGCGCGAGTAGAGATGCGTTAGAGACAACAGTTCTAGTGTATTTCTAGTGACATTGTCAATGAATGCATCAATAGTTTGTTTTTCTTTTTTATTATGTTATGCACTAACGTTAAAAACTTATGTACATATGTATGTATTTAAGTTTGTTGCCCCAACCTTTATAAAATTTTTTACGAGCGTCACTAAAATGTACTAGTGAATCTTTAGTTCAAATGTCTCCATATGGTCGTTAAAGAATAGTGCTAAAGTCTACTGGTAGATTTTCAATGACAACCCTATGCTATATGTCAATAAGCGATTTCATTAGCTGGGGTACACCTAGTCAGTAGTACTATTGACAATGTCACTAGTACATCACTACAATTTTACTATTGACATCGAGCGAGGAAATATCGATAATGTAGACTAGAGCCCCTAAAATTTACAAGTGCATCTTTGGTGCCAATGCTAAAACCTAACAGCTTTATTTACAAACATTATGAAGGCTTTATAAAGAGTTTTTTTCATACAAAATGTTTTTTATTAAGCCTTTATAAAGCATTAATTTTTATAAATAAGGCTATAAATCTTTTTTAATTGATACTTTTATTTCCTAACTTAAATGTTTGTCATTAATGGTCTGATTTTAACATCATTAGTGAAATTGTATATTTGAATACATTTGGAGATATCTCCTGTCTATATATTTTTTTAAATGATGGTTCTCCTTGAAGATATAAAAGGATCTGAGGTTGGGAACAAATGAGTTATTAAATCCTTATGAGTGTTTATCCGAGAAAAATTTTTAGCAGGCGACAATCGTACCTTTCTCACATTTTTGTGGTTGGCTTATAATTGTCATAATTTGCTTTTTAATGGTCTTACTACTGGTATGATAACATCACTTCCATGAATTAAAATTTTGTGCACAGTACTTGGAATATCGAGCCTTTTTTTGGATTTTATCGTAAGCGACATGTTATCGAAAATATACTTTTTTATTGAAATTAAAATTTTATAGGCCTTCCCTTAGTTTAGAATTATCAGAATGCCAAAATTTTTGATAACTTTTAAGATACTGGATGTAAAATTTTATCGTAATCGACAATTTACGTACAAAAACATATTTGAATATTTAAAAAAACCCTGAAAATTTTAATTTTTGTTGCTTACGATTAAATAATCGAAAATTAGGATGGATATGATACCATTCAGAATAAATTAAATACATATTTCTAGTCACTAATAGCACTCTTATTATAATACCAATATTGTCAATAATTTATTTTTTTAATCCAGTTATATATGTTGCTACTGCGACGAGCAGTATTGCCGTCATTGATATAACCATACCGCGAGTTAATTTGATCTATTATTAAGCATGTTCTTTTTGTAATTTTTTCTGAGTTCCAGCTTCATGTTACATAGTTTTTTTTCCAATCAGTGCTGTTTTAAAGTTTCGTATGGGCGGTGCCAGTAGTACTTCTTACCATTAGCCTCAAAACGGTTAGTTGTGTTTCTATTGGCTATATAACTACTTTCATAGTGTTTTCACACTGAATTGGTTTTAATAAAAGTTGGTTTTAATGGTAAAACCAACTGTTAAAACCTGGTTTTACCATACAAATTGTTTTTGTTTAATCCAACTTAAAACCATTTCTGAATTGGTTTTATTTTGGTTTTATGAAATGCAACCCTGTTTTCGCTGTGGTAAATTCAGTGCTGCCAAGTTAAAATGACCGGAAGCAGCTGATAATGTTTATGCCAGTGAATAACAAGAGATGTCGCTTGCAAGATTTTCAACTTAAAAATGGATGCAGCAGCAACAATAAGTAAACAATTAAGGAAAAATAAGAGTTTTTTGGAAGGATAACAACAAAAATATTTTCATTGACCTCTGGTAAGTGAAAATAAATGATATGGCTGACATCGATCCACCGATAAAAATGTTTTATTTTGTGATTTATTTGTGAATTTTTTATATACAATAACTTGATTTCCAAGCACTTCTTTACTTTGTATTACTAGTGCCATAATTTTAAAATATTAACTTACAAAATATACAATAATTTCCATTTTAGAGCGCATTGTAAAGTTTCTTAGTTTTTCATACAAACAAAAACAGTTATACAGTTTGTCAAATAAGTGTTATAACAAGCAGAAAAAAATACAACAACAAACACACGCATTTCTGCAGGAGATCTATTTTATTTTGAGGAAAAGTTATTAGACAGTCTGTGAGTTAAAACTGAATTTAAAAAACTTGCAGTGTGAATGCAAAATCAGCTGTTTATGGTTTTAACGTTAACCCTTTATGGCGCCATGTTGCAGATATGCAACAAAACATTTAATCCTCATAAAAACCATCACGTACAGGCAATTGTTAATTTTATTTTAATGCAATAACTTTCAGACAATATCTAGTTTCAATCTGTAAAATTCGTTCTTAATAAAAAATTTTATCTCTTTCATCACAATATATTTAAAATACCCCTACGACTTTACTAAATCAATGTTACCGTAGTGCAATTTTTTAAAAACTTATTTTACCAGCGTTTTAATTCAATAAATTTTGTAAATGTCCAAATCAATTATTGTTTTTATTGTTAGAATATTATCAGTAAAGTTATTTCTGAATTGGAAGTTTTATTGCCAAGATATCTGACTTTATTTCCTCTTAATTCTTTACTTTTTTACTCTAATAAATAAAATTTCAATAAAATCCTAGAACAAAATTTTTTACTTGTGCTATAAGCTCCTTTAATATGTAGAAAAAACCCATTTTCTCAATGTTGCGTCACAAAGGGTTAAAATCAGGTTTTAACTTGCAGTGTGAAAACACTATCACACTACAATTTTCGTGCTCTTAGCAAAACTTGAGACGCGCCATCATATTTTTTTATCATAGTGCTAAAATGATGTAACATGGAGGTGGAAGCTTAAGGATTTGAGCATTCTTTACTTGGTGCCATCTGGGTGTATTAGTCAAAATCGATAGTATAACGAGAAAAGAAGATTATCTTAGCATCATCATCACACAGTGGAATGAATTATGGGAATTTTTCGACTTAGGAATTTGATTTAAAGAATTTCTTTTATATATTCTATATATAAATAGTTGAATATTCTGTTCCTCACAATGCATTTAAGAATTTTTTTTTTTAATTAACAAGAACTTTGAGAAAGATTAGCTCTTTTTGATGGCAATTTATTTTCCCACATCTAAAGTAACTTGGAATACGTATGTACATATGTATAACCATAGGAATGCACATAGAAAATAGAAAAACCAATTATTATTTCGTATGCGAATTAATTTTTGCTCTAACTAATAAACTTGAATTTTTTTTCCTGGTCGGAACACCAGTAGCATTATTGAAATATAAAATTTTGAACCAAGTTTAAATTGACTATACGAGTATAAGGAATTTAAATTAACTTAGGTTGGCGGCGGGGGCGGTGGAGGGGAAGATGGAAGATGCAAACATATATATTTGTATATCTAAACATTACGGTTGCAGTACCTGTTTCAGTAACTTTTATTACGATAATCGTATCGCTATAATAAATATAACTAAGAGTTTGCTATTTAGTAAAATATTTTAACGATATTCGCTGTCAGTTGGAGGGAAAATAAAATAAAATCACAATCTTTATTATTCTTTGATTTTCGCTTATTTCCACATTTTCTATACAGAGATACCACATAATATGTAATACGTATAATGTGTTCCTAGCAAGTTTTTTTAATTTGCGATTTTTTCTTCATCGTTCGTTATATCCAGTACTAAAATAAGAAAGTATTCGCTATATAAGGTGGTTGATGTAAAAATATGGACCTTTGTTATATTGAATTTTCGTTAAAGCGAGATTCGTTATACCGAGTTTTGCCTGTACGTACATATGCACGAAGCAAAAAAGGAATGAATGCGTTCAAAATTAAATAGTGTTTCATGATTTCTTGAGCATTTGTTATTTCGAACGCATTCTGAATGTCATCTCAAATTGTAAATAGTGCTATAGTTTTTGAACTCATTAAAAACGCATGCGACAAACTGGGTAATATATTGAAATAAATATCTAGGTTCGTATTCAAAAAAACATTTTACTTGAGCTTTAAAGTTCATAGTAGTTACCACGCATTTTAAGGCTAACATTGCTTTATTAGGAAATTGTATTCAAAAGACAACTTTAATTATTTTGTAATTTAATAATTCAACAACCAATTCACAGCTTATGATGTACAACATCGAATAGAATTTCATTCGAGTATTCAAATAATTTTTTATTTTATTAAATAAACTTGAAGTAAAGCAACCTACTTTAAAAAATATGAGCTTCTGACATGGAAGGAAAACAGATAAACATTTCTGTGAAGTTAAAGTAAAAATAATATGATGAAGAAAAAAATTATCAGAATTTATTTTATTCAAATGAAATGAGTATTTGAATATCCAGATTTTTTCCATTCGTTTTGACTGTATGTACATCACTAAATCATTTTTGTATAATTGAATTTATTTTAATATTTTTTTATGGATTTTGCTATGTATTTCGAATCAGTTGGATAATTTGGTGATGTTTTCCATAACATGACAGAAATAATAAATTTAAGATAAGAGCTAACACTTCTAGCTTCATTTTCAGATGTATCATGAATCAATATGTGATATATGAACAAAAATATTTGAGGTACAAAATACACATTTTGGAAATATCAACTTAAAGTAGTCTTAACAAACGTAGGTGCCTACTTTAGAATTTTGATATAATAATTTTTTTTAATACAACTTTACTTAATATTTATTTATTTATTTATTTATTTGTATGTTCAAGTCCTATACAACAAGAATTAATCTTATATTTATAGTACAGGAAAGTAGTATCCATAACTTAATTACGGCAGCAAACATAAAAACAGACATTAAGATACAAATTTACAAAATTAATTAATTGCATATATTATAGGAACAATATTTATGAATTTCTAATTTGAGAAGTAATTAAATAAAAATTGCTTAAAGCTAGTTGCGTTGCTATTAAGTTGTTGTGTATGTGGAAGAGTATTCCAGAGACGCGCAGCATGTATATAAAACTGCCATTCAGAAACAAGTAGACGATGTAAAGGAACTATGATCTTTTTCCCCCTAACTGATCTTGCAAACCTTATTTTATCAGTAAGATATCGTGGCATTTCAGAATAAATAATTTTATGAAGAAATAAAAGCACACGTATATTAAGAAGATTGTTGAACGAAATGCCATATAGTTTCGAGGAAAATTGAGAAACATGATCATATCTTTTCAATCCGTATACATACCTAATAATATTGTTGTATAAAACGTTAAGCTTTCTTTTGCTAATTGAGTCACAGCTAGCATAAAGTTCACAACCGTAGATTAAGCCAGGAACTATATAAGACTTAGCAAGAAGTTGCCTTATATTGAAAGGAGTATAGTGCTGTGATGACCAAAGACATCTCAGCTTTGAGTAACTCTGGCCGACAACTGCGTTAACATGGTTTGACCAGGTAAGGTTGTTATTAAAAATTATTCCAAGATTTTTGGCAGCATTTACAATAGTAATTTTTTCTCTGTTTATTAAGACCTCAACATCGGCAATATTATTAATTGTTTTCTTACGTACTATGATACATTTTGATTTGTGCGGGTTCAAACAGAGTCCATTTGCAGTTGCCCAAAGATAAATTCTATTTAGATCATCATTAAGTCTTGAAATATTATCAGCAACAGAATTGACTGGACTACTCAAATACAACTGAACATCATCAGCATACATATGAATTTTGCAGTGCAAAAGTTGTTTAGGCAAATCATTTGCATATATAGAAAAAAGTAGTGGTCCAAGGATTGACCCTTGAGGCACTCCCCTTGACAAATTTAATGCTGAGGATCGGTGGTTGCTCGCGTAAACAAATTGCCTACGGCTAGAGAGATATGATGATAGCAGTCTAGTTGACGTAAAAGAAAAATTAAAGAAATACTGAAGTTTCATGCAAAGCGTACTATGGTCGACCGTGTCAAAGGCCTTAGAATGATCTAGAAGAATCAAAAAATTAATTTTTCCTTCGTCAAGTTCACGTCGTATGTTTTCAGTTACATCCATTAAAGCGGAGACACAGCTATGATTTTGACGAAAACCTGATTGCATATTAGACAACAAATTATTATTTTTTATATAAAGCGACATCTGATTATAAAGAATTTTTTCAAAAGCCTTAGATATAAAGCACAGTATGGCAATTGGCCTGAATTCTGAGTCTTTTTTAGGTAAAGGCACTATTTTTGCGTATTTCCATTTCAACGGGAAAGTGCTAGTCATTATAATAGTGTTGTACAAATGTGTGATATATGGCAAGAGTAGTGGTAACAATATCATAACGAATTTCGGGTGAATGTTATCGGAGCCCACCGCATTCGACTTAATTAAACTGAAGCTTAAATATACCTCAGATTGGCTTACACGAGCGAATTGAAACATATTACTATTGATATTGTGAAGATTAGAAGTTATACTTGTAAAGTTGTAGAAAGTGTTGTCAACTGGAAGAAGCGGTATATTTGTGAAGGTTCTATTAAGCTCATCTGCATCGACTTGACAACTGCTTGAACTCTCTGATCTGCCAACTCCAATCTCACGAATATACCTCCAAGTTTGCCTAGAGCCTATTGCGGAGCCAAAACGTCTAGCGTAATACTCGGTTTTTGCAACTCTGATGCTGATGTTAACGTTACGTCTAGCAGTCTTGAATTCGTTTTTTAACTCTGGAGTTCTAAATCGCTTCCATCTTAAATAAGCACAGTCTCTTTTAGCGATAAGAGATTTTATATGAGCAGAAAACCAAGGCTTATCCCTACAAGAAGTCATTTTAGATTTAAGCGGAACTGTCTCATCAAAAAGACGTTGAATATTGTTTTCCAAAAATTTAACTTGCTCATCAACTGAGGGCATAAAATACATTCGTGACCAATCAATTAGAGAGGCACTTGCACATAACATGTTGTAATTCAAGTTTTTGAAGTCACGATAGTAGACTGTATGTTCTGACAAAGGAATATGAAATTTGTATGTTAAAAAAATTAGATCATGTTTTGAAAAACACGGTGCTGAAACTTGGTCATACAACAATACACTTTCTGGACTCGCAACAAAAATAACATCAAGCAATGTGCGGTTAGTTGCAGTATGATGAGTTGGATTAACTGTGTTTGTAGGAGTTAGACCAAAAGATAACATATTGTCAGTTAATTCTGATTCCAAAAGTATGTTTGAATTAAAGTCTCCTGAAATAATAATATCATCATAAGCAGCGGCAATTGTTTCCATCGCACTGAAAAAATTTGAAAAAGATAGTCTCTTATTCGGCCTATATACGCACCCTATCAACATCTTCCTGTCTGTGATTATTTCGATAAAAATAAACTCGACGTATTTTTCATTTGATGATAAATTGGTTGACGATTTTAAGTAAACTTTGCAAGATATATTATTTTTCACGAAAATGACAACACCGCCAGCATTACCCCTTCGATCTTCTCTAAATACTTTATAACCATCAAGGCAAATCAAACTATCTGGAGTTTCGGATGAAAACCAGGTTTCGGAAACACAAACAATATCAACGTTAGAATTTACAAAAATATATCTAAACTCGTCAATTTTATTGTTTAAGCTTTGTGCGTTGATATGGGTTAGAGTTAGACCTTTCTTGTTGTTAGCTAGGATTTTAACCATCCTCATTGTTGTGTCACTAGTATATCTTCCCGCAGTATCACAATAAACCGTGCTCATAGTCGACAATATGAGAATAAAATATGTAATAAAAAACCTTAATAGCAACGCAAAAGTCAATTCTAACAAAGGAGATGATTATACATTGAAATAAAAAATTGTAATTTAGTAAAACTATAAATGTTCCTAAAAAAAGTACAAAAAGCACATTTATAACAAATAAAAAGTGAATAAAGTAATAAATGATAAATGAAAAATTAATAAAACAAAAGGACAATGTTAATATAAAATCAATCTTATTCTCGAAAAAATTGTTGCAATTGCTCAGGAAAAGTGATTTTAACAGGATCATCATTTTCACTAGCTTTAACATGGACGACTCCACGTAGAGTAAACACTGTTTTCAGACAATTATCCTTTTTTAAATTTAGGGCAGATTTAAAAATACTATGGTTGTGCGGAGTTAAGTTTTCGTTAATAAAGAAAGGCATAACGCTGTCAAAGCCTGCATTACATAAACGAAGTGGCGATTTATTACGATTACGATAAGCAGCAACATTTTTAAGAAACCAATTTCTCTCGTATGGAGTGTTCATTTTAATAATAATAGGAGGGTCACTCACATTACGAACATGCTTAAAGTGCTTCACACGAAAAATAGCTTTATGTGTTGGCACTCTGGTGCTTAACGTGCCACAGATATTGTCAAAAATACCAGCAAGGTCTTCATTCTCATGAAACGGTATACCAGTGATTCTAATGTCTGACGCAACAATCGAATTATCGTGTTCTAATAGTTTTAAATTTAATCTATGCACATCATCTCTTAAAGTACCAATGTCATTGCAGGTAGTCTCTAGTTTAG
The DNA here is from genome assembly GCA_944452675.1 of Tachina lurida. Taxonomy (NCBI): domain Eukaryota; kingdom Metazoa; phylum Arthropoda; class Insecta; order Diptera; family Tachinidae; genus Tachina; species Tachina lurida. The sequence continues at coordinate 57,420,033 of OX101755.1, read as the reverse complement.
TAACCCTTTCGTTTAATTGTTGAATTTCTGTTTTTACATCATTTACAATCTCCTTTCGTAAATCGCTAAACTTCTTTTCGATTTCAGCCATAAGGCAACTCTTATTATTTTCAATCATTGTTTTGATTTTTTCTGATTGCTCTTGCATAAATTCGTTTTGCTTTTTAAATTTATTATCCAACCAGTTCCACATACGAGAACGAATAGTAGGATCATTAGAACTTGAAAAAAGGAGGTCAGTTATTTCAGTGGTGTTGTTAGTCGATGCATCATTTAATTCTAATTCTGCATTGTTCACATTTCTTTTATTTCTACGAGAACTCATGATTGTTGTTATTATAAGGTTTAGTTTATGGAAAATAAAAAATTAAGAGATTGTGTTTACGTTAGTACTGTGGCCAGTTTAGTGTAATGTTTTATTGTTGTATTGAATTTTAATTTATAGCGCTTTGCAGGAATGTAGTGCTATTTTTTTACTGCAGCTGTATGTATGTATTTTGGTTTGCTCTTTTATTTGGAAAAACATTTTACTTTTGTTTATGTTGTTTTGTATTTTTAAAGAGTACAAGTTTAATGTTGTTGGATTTTATGATATTTTTGTTTTATGGCTTATTTTATTTTGTATGTATGTATATGTACACATGTATGTATTAGCTAAGCATTTTTAAGCTTCCAAAATTTGTTCATTTATATTGTTTTTTATTAAAATTGTTGATTATTTATAGAAAGAAAGATTTAAACAAAACTGAAGTCAGTTATTATGTAATAATAAAGTGTTATGCAGATAAAACAATTTATTCCAAAAAATTAAAATGTAGAGCTCTCAAAACACGTCCGATCACGGCAAGCCTCTCTCTTTTTTTCTTGCATAGCAAAGCTTTATTAAGTTTTTTTGCATACGACCCCTAGGAAAAAAGGTATGCAAAAATAGAATTAAATCAACACATATTAATAAAATAAGTTTTATCTCCAACACATATCAAGGAAACAATAGTTTAGTGGTAGAGGGTGTGCCTTGATACTTTAAGCGGCACGGTTCGTATCCTGACTGCGGTAATATTTTTTTATGTTTTATATTTTACGTGAAAAAACTTCATCGAATCAGGAAACTTGCATGGTTCTAAGCACTCATTTTAATGATAAGCAGTTTTGTTAAATGTGAACCCATGCTCGTCAATGAAACCCTGTGTTAAAATCATGCTTTCTGACCTAAATTGAATTTTCAGTAGACCCCATGCATTAACTGTTTCTTTTGGATGTCTTTTTTGCTGGGTATGTATGTACATATCTATGTATGTGCCATGTCAACTCTTACGAAACTTAAAAAAACGATGATGTTTTTCACGTAAATACAAAAAAAAAATACCGACACAGCCAGAATACGAACCGTGCTTTTCTGGATGTCAAGGCATACTTTCCACTACTGACGTATGTATTAATTCTTATTAATATTTAGAGATGAAATTTGTTTTATGAAAATGTATCAATATGATAATTTAACTCCGTTTTTGCATGCCTTTTTCGCTGGATATTTATTTCAATATATTACCCACCCAGCAAAAAAAATATACATACATACATATTACCAAAGAATATAAATCATATAGAATGCGCATCTCATGCAAGCTAAAATTTTCTATGCGGGTATTTCCAGTACTACCCGTCCAGCATACGCACTCTCATTTCTTTCTGCAATGCAGTGATGGTATCTCTAAGAAGAGCAAAAGCACATTAAGCTGTTGCAAAAAGGGTAAAAAGCGGAAAAAAATACGAAAAAGAGGGTAAAAAAGCACCAACACTTTTTTTTTTAATTTTAATACATTAAGCCATTAAAAAAAAGGAGAGTTTGGGGTGTAAAACCTCATTATATAATTTCAAGTTTTTGCCTAAAAATGTTTAATATTAATTATATTAATTTTTCAAAATGTTAGTAGTTATATGATCGGTGTTAGTCATTTGGTAAGTGAAGCTTAGGCCTAGATTAGGATAAAGATGTTACTGAAAAATCATTTACACATACAAAATGCATTAAAAGCAGCACTTCTTTCTTAACTAACTTAAAAGTTTTTTTTTGCGATATTCACCCTTATTCCAGTTGTCAACATTGACAGCATGTCAATACGATACAAAAAAATTGGGACTTGGATACCCGTTGTCTAAAACAACTGACTGCTATTGACAACCTCCTCCTGTCAATTGTTCTAGGATGATTAAATATTTGTGTAAGCTTATTGCGTACTACTATCAATCAAATATTATGCAGAGAATTAATTAAAGAGGTATGCATTAAACACATTCACCACAGCAAGCTACCGACTACCAAATGTCAAGGATAGAATACACATGTTTATATGAGAATGATTCTTTTGAAGACAGCAAGGCAACACGGCGACAGGTTGATCTCTATGCTGATTTTGTCCTTGTACTCCAATTAAACTAATTTCTATTTCTTTGGCTACAATGAGCAAATGCAGTGTCACCAGTGTAATACAAAATGTTGAATGAATGATATCGTACAATTATTTCATATTATTTACCAGAAACAATATCCAAAAATTGATGTAAAGAATAAATTGATTCATTTTTGTACTTTTACGTGAAATAAGTACATTTTAAAAGAAAAATTAATTTTTATAAATGCAAAATATATGAAAGTGGCAATAGTGAACTATGTACTTGTACTTGAATATCAGGTGCAGATGGTGCTGCTGTCGTCTTCAAAATAATTAAGTAGCTGGCTACGAGGCGACAAATACTGCTGGCGGCATTTGAAGTCGTGTGTTCGTTTTGCCTGCTGTGGTGAATAAGTTTAATGCAATATGCTGCTATTAGCGCTTAAAAGTATTTTAGGTTTGTAAAATTAAAAATATTTTTTTTTTACAAAAAAGCACCAAAAGCACTGTGAGAAATTGTTAAAAAGCGCTGTAAATATCCGCTTTTTAAAAAAGGGTATTAACCAAAATTTCGCGTTTATGAAGAGGCAAAAAGCACCAAAAAATACCCGAAACGCACCAAAATACCATCACTGCTGCAATGTATGCTGCGCTCGCATTGCTGAGAGCGAAAGCATGTGTGTATTTATGTTTGATTTTTATTATTTTGCTTTTTTACAGTCTCGTAGACAGCGTATGCTATGATCAGCGTTGCCGTTTTGGTTACTTGTAACCAAAATTACTTTTTTCCATTTTGGTTACTTTTTTTAACACAAAATTAACAAATTTTTATATGGTATTTAAATTAGAAGAGATGATTATTTGTATAATATTCAAATTTGTTTTACATAATTAATTTTCGCTTACGATAAAATTTTACAGCCCGTATCTTAAAAGTTATGAAATATTTGGCATTTCGATAATTCTTAACTATGGATAGGCCCATACAATTTTTATTTAAATAAAAAGGTTTATTTTCAATTAAATATCACTTACGATAAACATCGAAAATAAGGCTCAATACAAATATGAAACTGAATTACAAATTTAAATGTAATAGCTTAAAAACATTGCATCTGAAACAAAAAATGTGTGTATTTCTCACTATCAAACATAAATTTGTCTAATTTTCTTCCCGTTTTTTACATTCACTGCGAATCAATAGCGGGAACAAACGTTCCCATGAAATTTTCGATAGCAAATTTCCCCTCATGGGGAATGAAAATTTCATGGGTTCAAAAATTTCACATTTTATTCACGATAGGGGTGAATGTTTACAACGTCAAGCACTGTTGCCAGAACATTTTACAAAAAATCTGGACAAATTGGCTAAAAAATCTGAAAAATCTGCAAAATAATTTAAAAAAATCGGAAAAAAAATCTGCAACAATATATTTTGAACTGTTTTAATTTTGTTTTCGAATTATTAACCGACTTCAATTAAGGAGGAGGTTATATGTTCGTCATGTATGCATTTTTTATTTAATTTGCGAATTAACATAAATTATCTTGCTGTATAAAAACATATGCTGATATTACAAATTCTTTAAAATAATGGGACATATGTGTGACTGTTTATGATTTAGTGTGCGATATGTATATATGTATGTATATTCATACATCTTTGCACAGATTAGCTAGTTTCTTTTTACCATTGTTATGTTGATATCACCCGCCTCGGGCTCGGGGTCATCACTTAACCAAGTTGTCACTGAAAATAAGAGTATCCCAAAACCCAAGGTCCAAGTCGAAATGGACAGATATATCACAATTTTAAAGCGCGGGCGAAGCCCAAATTCATCAAAAATTTAATCGGTTCCCAAGATATCCAAGGATAACGACGTCGCAGCACTTAACCGTCAAAATCGTTTTTCAATATTGCAAGCAAATAACGACCAAGTCGCTGTTTCATCCAAAAAAACTTCCAAGCGACCACAAATATACCTGAGAAAAAAAAATTCGAATGCCCTTATTGATGGAACGAAAATTCAAATATACGAAGAAAAAGATTTCCGTAAAATTATTACTGATTTCGAAAAAAATAAAACAAATTTTTATACTTATCAGCTTAAAAGTGCTAAAGGTATGCAGATGGTATTAAAGGGCATTGATGCTTATGTTAATCCCGACGAAATAAAAGATGCACTCAACATACAAGGATTTAAGGTAAAAAGTGTTACTAATATAATCAATAGAGAGAAGATCCCCCAGCCTCTATTTCGTGTTGAACTGGAGCCAAATGATATACAGTTGAAAAAGAACGAGACACATCCAATTTATAGCCTAAAATACCTTTTATACCGAAAAATTACAGTTGAAGAGCCACATAAGCGTTCAGATCCCGTACAGTGCCACAATTGCCAAGAATATGGTCATACAAAAACTTACTGCAACTTACCTACAGTTTGTGTTATCTGCGGAGAATTGCATGGTACTGCTAGCTGCACGAAGCCAAAAGATCAAGCAGAAAAAAATGCAGTAATTGTGGAGGTAATCACACCGCTAACTACAGAGGATGCTCTGTATATTCTTTCGTTAAACAGGCTATGGGTCAAAATCCTAAACTAGCTCCACCTCAATCAGCAAACGCTTACTCCTCCACTCTTCCTCAAACAAGCCAACCAGTTAATTCACGTGTATCGTATGCCGATGCTGCTAAGACTAGTTCTATTCCCACACAAAATGTTCAACCGCAAAATAAGTCAACGAATGCAAACTCTGGCTTTAACTTTAGTCGTCTTGAAGCTACTATTGAGAATCTGGTGCTAACTATAAATAATTTTACACCAAATATGACTACCATGATGCAAGAAATGCTGAGAATGCAGAATACTCTGCTTCCAGCATTAGTTAACAAGCCATGAACTCGTTAAAACTATGTTTCAGGAACGCAAACGGCATTCGCCAACATAAAAATGAACTTGAGCACTTCCTCACGGAAAAAAATATTGATATAATGTTGGTTGCTGAGACTAATTTTTTTTTTTTTTTTTTTTTAAAGAGAAGTAACACTCAGGCAATTAATGCCTACTACTATTACTAGGTGTTACCTTTTTTAGGAAAGAGATAGTGAGTGAGAAGACAGGTGGTGAAGGAAGTGATAGAGGAAAGCTTCATTCTTTTACAACTCTGCTTTTCGCACGTTTTTAACAATGCAGTGCAGCGCCTCGCTGATGTTAAATGAGGCGTATTAATTTTTTGAAGCTGTGTCTTGTAGCCATTTTATTGATTATTTTACTTCGCCGATGATTTTGCTACACAACGAAGGAGGGCGCTCTGATGTTACATTAGGATTAGTATCTGCTGAAGGCGGTATAGTTCAGTGACCAGTGACTATGCCTTCATCACTTGAACTTCCCTACAACAACTGACTCCTGTTTACCATGTAGGTTAAAAGGTATTATTAGGCATGAAATATTTTGGGTGTAGAAAACTGTTGATTAAGGTAAAATTTTAAACTTAAAAATCTTTTCTTATTTTTTTGAAGGCAATTTTCTCATGCATATCGTTGGCGTTTTTTGGTAAATGTCGTGCATGCTGTATTCGAGTTAAGGTAAAATATACTGATGTACCTAGTGCAAATATTAAAAAAAAATAAATGCTTAGTAGTATTTTTGATCGCAATTTAACTTCCTTCAAAATTTGAAACTTGTAATACATACTATGTTATTAATATAATTTTATTTTGGTTTATTGTTATTAGAATGCCTTGACTTCAGATGAAAAGATAACTGCATTAGGGAAATCTCTTTCGAATTTACCAGTGGATATCTCTATTGGCAAAATGCTTTTAATGGGCTGTGTTTTTCCTGATATAGATAAGATATTAACTCTAGCTGCGGTTATTAGCGTGCAAAATCCATTTACCAATCGTGCCTATAATGATACCCAATGTGAGGTATGTACACGTATAAACGTTTTCAAATTATATGTTAATTGTTACTTTAATAGGAAGCTCGATCTCTGTTAGAGTCAGATCAAGGAGATGTATTTACCTTAATACGCGCATATCATGATTGGCTGAAAATTAAGAGTAAATGGGAAAATTCTCGCAAATGGTGTCATAAGTTAGGCATTGAAGAGCAAAGGTAATTTATGTATTCAAATCAACAACTTTAAACATATCAATTGTTTGCTTAACTGTATATTAGCCCGGCAGTTTCCGATAAACTGCCAATGAAAAATCACTTTAAAAAAAAAATTATAGCAATTTTTTCAGAATAAATAGTACAAAATATTTTCTGTACATAATTTTACCTTACCTATGGCTTCTCATGGTTCATTAAATGGGATGAAAATAAGTTTTTAGCGAAGACCTCTTTAAACGGTAATCGCTAAAAATCGGATAGCGATAATCATAATCCCTTTCAACTATTTTATAAGGTAAGATCTTTAGAAATGCATTATATTTGTACAAATACGTATCATTTAATAATATATCGTATACCAATAAAATGCTTCTAAAATTTGCTTTGTATTCCGAAAGGATCTTACAGCTAGTGATGCATTGAATATGTTTCAACAAAACTAGACACAAATGTAGACCGCATAGTGGGGGCGTTTGCACAATAAAGGGTAATAAATCTGGAACTTTTAAACTGAGAGGTTGGGCTTAATACCACATATCTTTGCCGCCTTCTGGCTTAAGCATGAAAGGAGTTACAGTGGGTCAAAGTTGACCCCCCAACAGTTTTTAAGAAATTATCTCCCTACAAAATTTAAAAAAAAATATAAAAAAGTATCAATTTTGTAAAACAAACTTTGTTTAACACTCTTCAATCACATACCGCAAAAGGCAACCCATTGACAATATGTTTAGAGTGAACTATTTTTTATATTAGACATTTGTGTACTAAGTGGTACCGTAAAGGGTTAAGGCTAAAGTTAAGCACCTCTCGATGCAGCTGTGAGCCAATGCCCGAAAACCTTTTTTAAATCCATTAAGAAATGTGTTTTATTATTCATGCTACCTGTAAATATAAACAAATAGCACAAGGAAAGCTTACTTATAAAAAAACATATCACTCATTTACTTCAATAGTGTCATAACTCAAAAAATGCGTTTTTTGAGCTAATGATGCAAAATAATTCGGCATTTCGTATTTTATCTTGTATAAAAATTTCACATAAATAGCTTGTACTACCACCTCGTGAGAGAAGAATTCATGTTTTGCGTTATATGTAAAAAACTTTAAACGCGTTTTCAGCAAAACAAGTTTTTTTGAGTTGTGACACTATTGAAGTAAATGAGCGATATGTTAATTCACAAAACCTCTTCTATATTTGTATCGATTTTATAATTATTTATTAAATGCAATATAGTAAAATTTTTATAAAATGTTGTAGTATTTGTATGCAGCTTGGTCTGCTTTTAAACAAAAACAGGAGGAGGTTAACAATTTGTTTAAATTTTTTTTATGTATGTTACTTTATAACCCGGTCCATTTTAGACCGATTGTAAATTTTTTGTTGTTGTCTGAGAGGTTATAGCTTCCCATTTTTTCCATTGTAAAAAAGTGGGCGGGGATACGCCCACATTTTTTTAAATATTTTTGTGATATTCTAATTATTTTATTGCTGCGAAACTTACAAACCGCCTTTGGTTCTTGTAATTACACAATTTAAAGTTAAAAAAATGGGCGGAGTTACGTCCATTAAAATTTGTTATAATATTTCACGCGGTTCTACTAAACCAATTTTTACGAAACCTACCACACAAATTGAGCTTTAAAATAGACAAAAAATGTTATTTAAATAATGGGTGGAGTCACGCCCATTAAAATCTAATATTTTATTTTACGTGGTTCTACTTTACCGATTTTGGCAAAATTGAAGACACACCCTGAGTCCTAAACACACAGTCTTGCATTTAAAAATGAGCGGGGGACGCCCATTAAAATTTAATTTTATATTTCACGTACTTCTTATCTTCTTCCATCAGATCTTTGCATTGAAGTCGGTTTTTTAGGCATTATTATTTGCTTAAAAACACAATACACACAGGGTGTTCACAATTAAAAAAAGAAAGTGTATTTGATATACAAATCAGCGTTACCATATATATTTTTTAAAAAACTTCCTAAATCTGAAAAAAAATTTTCAGATTTATATTGTTATGTGAAAAGTAATGAAAATGGTTAGGCTAAGTGACCCTTTAGACACTGTTGCAGTAATAAGGGAGTGAGAAAATATAAGATCGTTTTATTGCATACAAACATCACTTAATATTTTCATTCAATATACTGCAAAAGTTCAATTATGGACATATTTATAAAAAAAACTTGAAAAAACTTTATATTTTCAAAAAACTTGTTGGCATCTCAAAAAACTTCCAAAAAAAGGGAAAATTTGACAAATGGTAACGCTGATACAAATACACGGTACAAATTGTTGTGAATTAAGCAATAGTGTAGGTTAGCTTAGGTTAGGTTAGCCTGCTGCTGGTACGGAAAGGTGAAATTTAGAGTCCAGCTCACTTGGGTCCAAAACAATTATCCCTTTGTGCTACCTCTGAGCTGAAGAGAAGATAGTGAGAGAGAGTGATAGGGAAGGTATGGTGATAGAAGAGATAAAGGAGAGCTTCATTCTTTTACAACTCTGCTTTTTTGGTGTTAAATGAGGCGTTGTTGTGAATCATAATTGAACAACCCTCGTACCCGTGCATTGCAGTAATTTGTTGAATCAGCAACCAGTTCATTCACGTGGTTATTTCTTATTTTCCTTGTACTGATAATATTTATGAAATAAGTAATTGCCTAATAAAATTAATTGGACGTAAAATATTACTTTAGAAATAAATTAACATTTTAGCTAAGAAAACAAAACACAGTTCAAGTTGTAGTTACATTTACAGTGACAGTTGCAGTTGTAGTTGTAGTTACAGATAGTTTCAAGAGTTAAAAGAATAATAAAGAATACTTGCGATTGCCAATGGACCTACCAGGTTATAAACAAAATAAAATTAGACTTGTTCTTTTATAAAAAATACCTATACCTGCGATCAGGGCTACCAGAAGTTTTGCGAAGAAAATCATCATTTGTCGGAAATAAAATCATATTTTGAAGAAAAAATCATTACAAGCCCAATTTGTTCCAATAAAAAAAGTAACAATTGACATATTTACAATGGACAAAAAAACTATTCGCCATACACCAACGTTATTTTGTTTTCATCAATAAAAAACTACTTACTATCTTATTTTAAAAAAAGAACTTAGAAAGAATTTTCAAATTAAATTCAATAAAAAAAGGAGATCATTAAAGTAACTAATAGAAAAGTTGCATTAAATAGAAAATTAGTCAAGAAATTCAAACAAAAAAAAAAAAGTCCAATACTTTTTTTTCTAATATTCTTATCATATAAAGTATGTACAGTTGTTTTAGAGGCAAATTGCTTTTCCTTTTGAGTATATTCCTGACAGATTTTTCGTCACTTCCTTAAGATGATTTTTTTTTATATTTTTGCTTGTAAAGTGACGTTTTCTTATTCTTTTTTTTTAATGATTACAGAGGAGGAGGAGAGTTGTGCTCTCACCCCCTTACCAACCTGTTTCCATGTAGACGAATATTTTCGCTGGGACAAAAATGTTTTCTTTATATGTATAACTATTGATAAACATTGTAGACACTGTTGCCAGATAATTTTATCAAAAATCTGCAAAAATTGGTTAAAATTTTGAAAAATCTGATAAATAATTTTAAAAAATCTGCAACAATAAAAACACCTTCAATTTGAATTGTTTTTCATTTTGTTTTCGAATCAACGTAAATTATCTTGCTATACAAAAATATATGCTGATATTACAAATTGTTTGATAAAAATAAACATTAACAAAAGGATGAGGACAAATATATGCACAAGTTTTCTTCATAAAAACTTAAAGAAAATGGTACGTTACACACAAAACTGTTCAAGAAAACTTCTCTGCAAAATAAATTGTTGCGGCGCATGAAAAAAAAACCATTTTCACAATTTTGAGTGTGACTGTTTATGATTTAGTGTGCGGTAAATATAATAAAAAAATAAGCCTTAACCATGCTTAAGTGGAGTTAAAATTAAGTCATTATTACAAATGACGTAAACTTAAATGCAATAGCGTCATTTGTGGTAAATTTGTTTATTCTTTCGAGGTTAATATCAATTGTTGCCTATTTAAGAACATATTATACCATATTCGGATGCCATTTGTTGACGGGTTGGTACCGGAAATAACAGAATTTTCAAACAAGTTGACGTCCTCGAACATTTTGCACGTATTTTTTCATGTATTTTATGCCTGTATGTAGAGTTTTTTCCTACGGATTTTGAATATTTTTGCTTTTATTGTTGTTATTATAATTATATTTTAATTTTTTATTTTTTTGTATAAACATATTTATTAGCACCCTAAATATTGGCATAATTAATTTTTTGAATTTCTTCCCAAGTTTCCTCAAACCCCAAAAATGGTGGGTGTATGTAGAGTTATTTCCTTAACTCTGCACTCGTCCTCCAGGGGTTCAAGGTAAAAAATTTGTCCAATATAATAAATAGAGAAAATATTCCCCAACCCCTATTTCGTGTTGAACTTGAGCCTAATGATATAAAATTTAAAAAAAATGAGACGCATCCAATTTATAATTTAAAATACCTCTTGTACCGAAAAATCACAGTTGAAGAGCCACATAAGCGTTCAGGTCCTGTACAGTGCCATAATTGCCAAGAATATGGCCATACAAAAACATACTGCAATTTACCCTCTGTTTGCGTTCTGTGCGGCGAATTACACGGTACTGCTAGCTGCAACAAACCAAAAGATCAAAGTGATAAAAAATGCAGTAATTGTGGACGTAATCACACCGCTAACTACAGAGGTTGTCCTGTGTACTCTTTTGCAAAAACCTAAATTAGCTCCAGCTCAATCAGAAAACGCTTACTCTGCCACTTTTCTGCAAATGAGCCAACCAGTTACTTCCCGTGTATCGTATGCAGATGCTGCTAAGGCTAGTTCTATTCCGACACAAAATGTTTCACCGCAAAATAATTCAACAAATACAAATTCAAACTTTAATTTTAATCGCCTTGAAGCCACTATTGAAAATCTTGTGCAAACTATAAACAATTTTACAACAAATATGACTAGCATGATGCAAAAAATGTTGCGAATGCAGAATACTCTGCTTCAAGCAATACTTAATAAGCCATGAACACGTTAACAATCGTGTGTGTTCTGGCTTTCACATCGTTTTCACATTTTTTCTTGTGAGTTCGGATGTTAAAACACATCCTACGCCTGTCTAAGTAGAAATTTAGAAAATAAAAATTAATAGTATGTGTTCTAGCATCCGAATTTAGAAAAACACAATTTAAAAATTCACAATTTCAAACTTTTAGATTTTTTCGTTTTCGATTTTGAGCAAAAAACTTGTATTCTTTTCACTTGTTAACAGTCTTGTGAAAAGAATACGAGTTTTTTGCTCAAAAGTGAAAACGAAAAAATTTAAAAGTTTGAAATCGCCCATTTCCAAATTGTGTTCTTCTAAATTCGGATGCTAGAACACATACTATTAATTTGTATTTTCTAAATTTCAACTGAAACAGGCGTATTATGTGTTTTAACATCCGAACTCACAAGAAAACATGTGAAAACGATGTGGAAGCCAGAACATACACGAATATGTTTCTGGAACGCAAACGGCATTCGCCAACATAAAAATGAACTTGAGCACTTCCTCACGGAAAAAAATATTGATATAATGTTAGTATCTGAGACTCATTTGACTTCGAGAAGTCTTTTTAAAATTTATGGCTACACTATATATGATACAAAGGACCCTAGAGGAAGGGCTTGCGGTGGATCAGCAATTCTAATAAAGTCAAGACTCAAGCACTATGTTCTTGATAACATTTGTGAAGAATACCTACAAGCAACAAATATTGGCATTGAAAGTTTTTGTTCAAATTTCTTTATATCATCAATTTACTCCCCTACCAGATTTTCAATCACTGAGAATCAATATGAGGATTTCTACAAATCTCTTGGACCTTGTTTTGTAGCAGCTAGAGACTACAATGCGAAACATACGTTCTGGGGTTCGCGCCTTGTTACACCCAGAGGTCGAGCATTGTTCAACACTATTTCAAAAATGGGCTTGGATGTCATTTCGAGTGGGGAGCCCACTTATTGGCCTACTGACATACAAAAAATTCCGGATGTTATAGATTTTGGAGTCATAAAAAATATCTCTAGGGATTTAATTCAAGTTCAAGCTTCTCTTGATCTCTCGTCCGATCACTCCCCGACGATCATTACAATTTGTAGCCCATTAAGAAGTAACTTACCTGACCCATATGTGAAGATGATCAATCGTGTTAATTGGCTGGGGTTCAAAAAATATCTCAGCAGTCATTATACGGAAAACATTACGCTTAGAACACCCGATGATATTGAATCGAACATTGCCAATCTCAGCGAGAATATTAAACAGGCTGCTGAACATGCCACTATCTCCCATCCGCAGATTGGGTTTAATAAAATTTATTCTACAGACATTGAACGTCTCGTACGTGAAAAAAGAAGGGCTAGAAGGGAATGGCAACAGCACAGATCACCACAAAATAAAATCAGATTTAAAGAGTGCACTAAACGACTCCAAGAGTTGCTTGCATCTGAACAAATTGCATCTCTTAAAAATTATCTGTATTGCAATGAGAATCCTGTTATTCATATTTAATGCTATTTTACGACTGGAGTATTATCCACACAACTGGAAACTTGCCAAGGTTAAAATGATTCCAAAGCCGGGCAAAGATATAACAAAGGCTGAGTCATATAGGCCAATAAGTCTACTATCTACAATGTCAAAGCTTTTCGAAAAACTGCTCAAAACAAAATTGTCCCCAATTCTAATTAGTAGTGGGTGCATACCAGACCATCAATTTGGTTTTAGAAGTCAGCATAGCACCATTGAAAAAACTCACAGATTGGTTCAATTTATAAGAAGAACTTTTGAGGAAAAAAAGTATTGTTCTGCGCTGTTTATAGAAGTTTCCCAGGTATTTGATAAAGTGTGGCATGAAGGCCTAATATTAAAATTGAAGACTTACTACTTACCAATAAACATTTTCAATCTTTTGGAAAGTTACATTATTTCCCGTAAGTTCACTGTTGCGGAAGGAGACTTTACAAGTAGGCCTGAAACAATTTCATCTGGTGTGCCACAGGGGAGTATACTGGGACCAGTTTTATATTTAATTTATACTTGTGATATGCCTGTGAGCAGTAGTATCCATACTTCCACATTTGCCGACGATACAGCCTGCCTTAGTATGCATGAAAACCCTGATGAGGCATCCCGCAAACTCCAGGAACACATTAGCCAGATGGAGCTTTGGTTAAACTTATGGAGAATCAAGGTAAATGAACAAAAGTGTGTTCAAGTAACATTTACTTTACGAAGAGATACTTGTTCCCCCATTCGGATTAACAATCAAGTTGTTTCTCAGCATTCACATGTGAAATATCTTGGTATACACCTTGATCGACGACTTACTGGAAACACTACATTGACTCTAAGTTAACTCAAATGAAACTTAAATTAACTCAGGTACATTGGCTGATTGGTCGAAATTCAACACTTAGCCTAGACTGTAAACTTTTAATATACAAGTCGCTTTTAAAGCCAATATGGTGCTACGGGATTCAACTATGGGGCACTGCTTCAGCTTCAAATGTAGAGAAATTCAACGCAGGCAAAACAAAATTTTACGCATGATAACATCGGCTCCATGGTACATCAAAAATTCAAATATTAATCGTGATTTGAATATGCCTCTAGTGACTGAAGAAATTGCAAAATACGCAGGCAAATATCTAACAAAACTCGAATCACATCCTAATCCGCTTGCTCGTAATATTTTGAACTTTACTGGACACATTTGCCTAAAAAAGAGGGATACAAGGGCTCTTATTCACAGCACTCCAGATGGGACTTCCTGAAAATTCTTTTATTTTTTATATTTTTTCCTTTTGATTATCAATACTTATGTATCATATATAACTACTACTAAGCTTATGTCCGACACTGGTCGGGCCTAATTATATTTTTATATTTAAGATTTGAATACTTATTGTTAGTTCATATATGAAGATACAATAAATAAAATATCATGTAATAAAAAAAAATAAAAATTTCCTTAACCGTATGTATTTATATATCTTTGATCAGAAAAACACTAAATATTGATGCTACACAAGCATTTCAGAAAATCTGCAATTTGGCAGTGAAAATCTGCAAATCTCACTTTATAATTTTTACAATGAAAAACCAGCAAACTGCAGAGAAATCTGCAAATCTGACAACAGTGCTTGTAGAACAACAAAGAAAATTGTACGATCGTAATCTTTTTGCTACTATTTGACATGAAAAAGTACAGTAGTACTCCCCTAACATATTTTATACTCTCACGGTCAACTTAGAAATGCAGTCAGAAGACGCGCGTTGGCCAAGAATTAAATTTATTTTTCGACAAATGGCACGAAACTTGATTATTAAAGATATTTTAGAAAAGTGTAACCTTTAACACATATATAGTTAAACCCAAACCATATTTCACTCAATGATGTTTTCTGTGGCACGGAAGTTGATCTATATATAAACACAAATCATATTGAAACAACTGGTTTGAATCAGTTTAAAGAAACCTGCAAGTTTTATATTAAATTCTGTCAAGTTCTAAGGGCAAAAGTAGACTTTTACAATGAAATGTTAGCTTGATTTAGTAAGTTTTGCCCTGAAAATGTTTTATCTGGTAAAACCAACAGCATTATACCACTTTCAATTAAAATGTTTCCCAGCGAAAAGCAAAATTTTTAAAATATTAACAACCAATATAGAGCATTATTGAGCTGATATGGAAAAACTGAAAACATTGACTGAAAATACGAGTATATGCATTTTCTGGTCTACAGTGGCTAAAACTAAAAATTCATTAGATGAATACATATTTCCTGATATATCGCGAGTAAATACGAGTTCCTCACTCCTCTGTAAATGTCAAAAGGATTTTCTCTTACTAAAATCTCATGCAAACAGAACAATGGAACAGGCTTTTTGTTACAACTAGAGATGGGCCCGTGTCGAATTTTCCCAACATGACACAACACGAACATGAATACCAAGACGAAACACTCACGCGAAAAATTTTTACAACACGATACTGCATAACACGAAATCAGAACTTTTGTCACAAATAGTTAGTATTGGGTCGTGCGTGTTCTTGTCACTAACAGAACACGAGACGCGCCCATATCTAGTTCCAGCAATATAGATCAAGTCTTATCCAGGATAAAGATTTATTGAAGTCTAAAAGCTTTTCTTGTTATAACTTTAACATTTGTGCATATGTTTATTCTTTTTTTTATATCTTTGTAAATGAATTTTATATAATTTTTAAAATTTAAATAAAAAACAATTTTTGGTACTCTCGGGATCAAAAAAGTACTCAAATAATATATTTTTGATACCGAAATGCAAATCTTATTTCCCATCACTGATACATATGTATTGAAAGTAAAAATCATAATTTGCAAAATTAAAAATCATCATTCGAGAAAAAAATCTCAAAATCATATTTTGGTCCAAAAATCATCAAAAATATGATAAAAATCATCATTCTGGCAGCACTGACTGCGATTCCCAAGGGACCCTTTAGGTAACAAGTATTATAAAAATACATACACATAACATTATTTGGCGCAGCCGGTACTTGCGAAGAAATTTTGTAAGTAGGCAACAATAGTTTCCGAGAGCGAAAGACAAAAGTTGCAAATAAAAATTTAAAAAAAAAACACGGAGAGCCGATGCAAAGATTCTTTAGGTCTTAAGCCGCCGCATTCCAGTACACCTTTGGAGTTCAAGTAGAAGTCCAAAGGGGTTTTTACGTTTTCCGAGAGACAACGTATAAGTGCATCCGCCTTGAAGATCTTAGTACGTTACAATTCAAAACCAAGGACTATTGGCCACTTCAAAAATTATTTCTGCATGTAAGTTCTCTAGTTTTTCTTCAGTTTTTTGTTTCTCCTATAAAATATCAAAAATTCGATTTCCGCCTTTCCTATATTAAGCCATCGATACGTACATATGGTAACCTTAATATAGAAAGGTAAAATATCGATTAAAAGAAATAGTGAGATATTAAGGTAACGATAAGTAGGTACAAATCTTAAAGTTACGAGTATAACAAGAATTTTTAGACTTCAATAAATCTTTGAACTTTAAAACTTGATACTGTTGGATAATAAAGCCTGTTGCTTTGTTTTTTTTTCAGAAGATTTTGGTAAGAGAAAATCTTTTCGACATATGCAGAGGAGTGAGTTATGAACATAATTCCGTAAGCTGTTCTCGATATATCGGGAAGTATGTATTCATCTAATGCGTTTTTAGTTTCAACCACTGCACAGTGGGGACTTTTGCAAATAAATAGTAATAAGTCCGGAACTTCTAAACTACTGACTTTACGATATATAGTCCGTTAAATTTTTAGCATGAAATTATTTTTATATGAAAAATTAACGATTTAACGATTTAAGTTTTTCTGAAATTTCGTCATCTTTACAGGAGGCTTTATTTATATCTTAACAGACTTATGGCTTAAGCCTGAAGTTCCAGATTTATTACCATTTATTTTGCAAAAGTTCCCACTGTGCACTGTAGACCAGAAGCTGCTTATATTTTCTGTTGTTAATGGTTTAAGTTCTTCAACATCAGCTATGGTGTATATTGATTGTTATTATTTTCAAAATTGGTGTAATGCTGTTGGTTTATACTGATAAAACATGTTATGGGGAAAACTTACTAAACTGAACTAACATTTCATTGTCAAAGTATACTTTTGCCCTTAGAACTTTTTAAAATTTTTTTTGCAATTTTCTTTAAACTGACTTAAAACATGAGTTGTGTTTATATATAGATCAACTTCTTTGCTACAGAAAATATCATTGAGTAAAATATGGTTTTCGTTTATATATAACAGTGAAAGATTATACTTTTCTAAAATATTTTTACTAATAAAGTTTCATGACATTTATCGAAAAAGAAATTTAATTCCTGACAAAAATAAATGCATATGCGCTTCTTCTGACTGCATTTCTAAGTTGGCCGTGAGAGTATCAAATGTGTTAGGGGAATACTATGGTACTTTTTCATTTGAAATAGTATCAACTTTTCCATCACTGTAGTGGTGCGTGAGATGGGCACCGAAAACAACAGAGGCGTAATACCAAACGTCGTTGAATGCCTCAAACTACGGCCAATTAGACAAGCTTACACCCACATAGCGACACTAACACTTGGAACTATACATGCGTTGTATGATGTATTTTTTTAATACATATATTTATTTATTGTATCTTTAAATATTAACTAACAATAAGTATTAAATATAAATATAATTAATTAGGCCCGACCAGTGTCGGACATAAACTTACTGATAGTTATTAATATTACATAAGTCGTCATAAGCAAAAACAAAAATATTTTCTGGAACGCAAACGGCATTCGCTAACATAAAAATAAACTTGAACACTTCCTCATTGAAAAAATTTTTTGATATAATGATGGTCTCTGAGAAGCTGCTTTAAAATTAATGTTTACACTCTATATGATTCAAAGAACCCGAGAGGGATTGCATGCGGTGGATCAGCAATTATAATCAAGTGAAGACTCAAGCACTATATGCTTGACAACGTTATTGAAGAATATATGCAAGCAACGATTATTTCCATAGAACATTTTTGTGTGAATTTCGTGATATCATGAATTTACTCACCTCCAAGATTTTCAGTTACCGAAGATCAGTATGAGAAGTTCTACAAATAGCTTGGATCTTGTTTCGTGGCAGCTGGTGACTACAAAGTAAAACATACGTACTGGGGCTCGCGTCTTGTTACACCTATAGGTCGAGCGTTGTTTAATACATTTTCAAAAATGGGCTTAGATGTCATTTCGAGTGGGGAGCCTACTTATTGGCCTACTGACGTAAGAAAAATTCCAGATGTTATAGATTTTGGCGTCACGAAAAATATTCATAGGGACTTAATTCACGTAGAGGCCTCTCTAGATCTGTCCTCCGATCACTCTCCCATAATAGTTACAATTTTCAACCCACTAAGGCGTGATTTAACCAACTCATATGTAAAAAGGATTCATAGGATCACCTGGCTAGGATTCAAAAAATACATTAGATCATCTGATGATATTGAATTTAACATTGCCAATCTTAACGAAAATATTAAACAGGCTGCTGAATATGCCACTACCTCCTATCCGCAGACTGGCTTTAATAGAATTTATTCCACGGAAATTGAACGTCTTGTATGTGAAAAAAGGAGAGCTAGTAGAGAATGGCAACAACACAGATCACCCCTAAATAAAATCAGACTTAAAGAATGTACGAAACGACTCAAAGAGCTACTATAATCGTAAAAGACTGCATTACTGGAAAAGTATTTAGAAGGTCTTGATGTAACGTCAACATCTAATTACTCTTCATGGCGTGCTACTAGAAATCTTAAAAGACCCGTTGATCTTAAATCACCACTGCGTACTTCGACCAGAGGCTGGTCAAGAAGCGATAGTGAGAAAGGTAACTTATTTTCAGAGCATTTAAAATCTGTATTCACTCCCAATTCATGTACGGGTGCTGCCGATTTACCGAGAGTAGTCTCTTTACCCCCTCGTCCCTTAAGGTTTAAGATGCGTGAACTACAAAATATAATTGCTGAACTCGACCCGAAGAAAGCTCCAGATATTGATGGCATTAGTAAGAAGATGCTGATGAACTTGCCTCATATTACAATAACAATCTTGCTATTTATTTTTAATCCCATTTTACGAATGCAGTATTTTCCACATAACTGGAAACTTGCCAAGATGATTCCGAAGCTGGGCAAAGATCTTACTAAGGCTGAGTCATATAGGTATATAAGCTTACTATCAACAATCTCAAAGCTTTTCGAAAAGCTACTCATGACTAAATTGTCCAACATTTTAGCTGATAGTGGGTGCATCCCGGACCATCAATTTGGGTTTAGAGGTCAGCATAGCACCATTGAACAAACGCATAGATTGGTCCAAGTTCTAAGAAGAACATTTGAGGAAAAGAAGTATTGTTCTGCTCTCTTTATTGATGTTTCTCAGGCATTCGATAAAGTATGGCACCAAGGCCTAGTTTTAAAATTGATGACATACCTACCAATAAATATACAAAAGCTTTTGGAAAGTTATATTCTTGATAGAAAGTTTACTGTTGTGGAAGGAGACTTCATGAGTGTACCCGAATCTATATCTTCTGGTGTGCCACAGGGTAGTATTCTGGGGCCAGTCTTGTATCTAATATATACTTGTGATATGCCTGTGAGCAATAACATCCACACTTCTACATTTGCCGATGATACAGCCTGTTTGAGTATTCACAAAAATCCTGATGAGGCATCCCGCAATCTCCAAGCACACATTACCCAGCTTGAAATATGGTTGAACTTATGGAGAATTAAAGTCAATGAACAAAAGTGTGTTCATATAACGTTTACCCTAAGAAAAGATACCTGTTCCCCCATTCGAATCAACAATCAAAATATTCCTCAACATTCTCAAGTCAAATACCTTGGCATACACCTTGATCGAAGGCTTACATGGAAATATCATATTGACTCTAAGTTAACCCAAATGAAACTTAAATTGACTCAAATATATTGGTTAATTGGCAGAAATTCAACACTCAGCTTAGACTGCAAACTTTTGATATACAAGTCGCTTTTGAAGCCAATATGGTGCTATGGAATTCAGCTGTGGGGCACTGCTTCAGCTTCAAATGTCGAGAGAATCCAACGAAGGCAAAACAAAATTTTACGTTTGATAACATCTGCTCCATGGTACGTTAAAAATTCAAATATTCATCGTGATTTAAATATGCCACTAGTTAGTGAAGAAATTGCAAAATACGCAGGCAAATATTTAACTAAACTCGAGTCACATCCTAATCCGCTTGCCCGTAATATTTTGAGCTTTACTGGACACATCCGCTTAAAAAAGAGGGACACAAGGGCTCTTATACTCAACACTGCAGATGGGACTGTTTGAAAATACTTCCTTTTTTTCCTTTTTGATTATTACTACTTATGTATTATTTATAACTATCACTAAGCTTATGTCCGATACTGGTGGGGCCTAATAATTATATTTAGATTTAAGATTTGATTACTTATTGATAGTTCATTTTTGAAGATACAATAAATAAATATTAAGCCCCTGAAAAAAAGCAGTGTGATGCAAAAAATGTAGGAAAAAATACAGAATACTTAATTATCAGTTTAAATATAATAAAATATATTAACAAATAATAAAATGCAATAATGCTTATTTTATGTTTGACCCAATTATTAATTAAGAAATAAAGAAGTTTACAATTAATAGAATGCAAAATGTTTATTTTATGTTTGACCCAATTATTAAGAAATAAAAAATGTAATAAAATGCAAAATGTATATTTTATGCCTGAACCAATTTGTGCAAGGTTTATGACTGCAGTTGTATGTATTGATGTAGGTAATAGTTGTTGTTGTTGTAAGCTGCACTTATTTGGTTGATTGGTGACTGTTGGTAACAGCTGCAGTTGTATGTATCAGAGTACAGAATGAATACAATCGCTTTTTCTGCATATTCATAAATTCATTGCTTTTGCATTGCCTTTAATCGACAACAACAAAAATATGCAATGCCATGTGAAATCAATTATTTTATTATTGATTGCCTCATTTTCATTCTCTTTTGTGATGCCATTATACAACAAGCAATGAAATAACAGTCACATGCAAGCACATAAAATATTCGCACCATTCATTCAGTATTCGCTGATATTTCTGTGTTAAGCTTACAAACAACCAGCAATAAAAAATACCAATCAAACCGTTCTCTGGTATGTATTAATGTGGGTAATAGTTGTTGTTGTTGTAAGCTGTAGTTATTTGGTTGATTGGTGGCCGTTGGTTAGTCGCGCAAGCAAGGAATTAAAGAGTTAGTAAGCAGATTTGGTAGTTGACTTTTTTTACTAAATGAAGCAGGGATCATAGTAGCAAATGAATGGAGCGAAGAAGGTAGTAGGAAAATGATACTGGAAGATTTCAAAAGAATAGCAGTAAGAATCTTTATTAGAGGTCTTAGGGACCAGGCATTAAGAACTAGGTTTATTGGCCAAGAAGAAAGGGGAAGCGTATCAATTTTTTTTGAAAAAATCAAATCACAATAAACACTATTACCCTGACGACTCAACAAGGTCACAACAGAGCAAATTGTGAGCAAAGGCTTAACACATGGTGTGTTAAGCCTTTTTTCCATACCGAAAAATTATACAGAACAAAACTATTCTAACTACAGGTATGAGTAGCAAAAAGAACAGAAACTACAAAGCGGCAACGATAGAATAGTAGAGAAAAATTACACATTTATTGATTGCCCGTGTAATGAAGCACTGGATAAAAACTTATCCTTACTGGTAGATACAGGAGCAGACACCACATAAGTAAACGCCGAAGCTTTAGCAATACACATGTAGATAGCTCTAAACAACCAACAAGACCTGCCAGGTGCATTTGGGTCAATATTACAGCGAAAGGAACAATAAATGCACAATATATGTATATGCATACAAACACTTGCACTACAAATGCACGTAGTACCAAAAAGTAGCCGAATTCCAGCAGATGGATTATTCGGTAGAGACGTATTGTGGAACAGAACTGTTACTGATACAATTAAAAGAAATATAAAATTTTTTGATAATAAGCAATAATTCGGCTTACAAAGCAATACGAACATTAGCCTGTTCAAATCATAAGTATAGAAACAAATGAAGTTCGAACAACAATAATTGAATTAACTAAAATTAATAGTCATGGGCCAGTGACAAAAATTAACAAAATATACTTAATAGTAACAAACCAAAAAATTTTGTCTTAAGTAGACCAAAAATAAGCATTGATCTTTCATTACAAAAAAAGCTTTCAGCAAATTGAAACAAAATGAATCAAAACAATTTACATCTTCCATTTGCAATGATGGCTGAGTAAATAAAGCAGAAATCTACATCAACTGGCACCACACACAGTGGACCAAACACAAAGCAACGCTGATGCCGAAAACGGCTAGTTGTTCCGTTGACCTTCAACTATGTGTTAGTCAGAATATTTACAACTAACTGGTGTTATTTGTTCATTAATAATTATCACATGTAATTTGACTTACAAAGCGATACGAACTTTATTCTGTTCAAATCATATATATAGAAACAAGAAATAGCTTCCTTAGCCATTACTTCAGAAGAAAAAACCCCAGGTATTTATAGCCGAAAATTTTTTTTAAGGGGCGCTTCCAGGCTGAAATATCGGTCATAGTTACAACAGCTAAAGGAGAAATTATCTATATATATAAAACAGGATTTCTGTATGTATGTATGTATGTATGTAACGTATGGACTCCAAAACGGCTGGGCCCATTTTGATGAAATTTTCAGGGAATCTTCAGAATATTCAGGTGGGTGACACTGTGACACTGTGAAGTTTGATTTTTGATTTTCGGTCTGCGGGCGGAGCGGCGTGGCAATTTATTTTTTTGCCGGGTGGGGAGGGGTAGCGAAGCACACCGGGTTAAGCTAGTAATAAATAAATTAGAAATTTTGCCAGGGATTTTTGTGGGTGGAACTTTGACAACGGTCAAGGAGGGAACCGCATGTTTTGCCCATTTTAAACACCAATGATTCTACAATAAATATCAATGAAAAATAGGTTGGATTTGTGAGAACCCGATTAACTACAGACTAGAAGCGACATCAGTTATAAATGCAATAGAAACTACAGACAAACCAGTGAGAAGTAAATTGGTTATGGAAACATTACCGTTGAGCTCAGATTTAAACCCGGAAGAGCGGGGTTCGGTCGAAAATATTTTGAAATTACACTGTCTGGAGACAGTCTGACGTACACTAGTCTACTTAAACACAAAATACCAACTGATCCCAGTCAACCTGCAATAAATATCAATATAGACTACCTGAGGTCTATCGAAATGATATTAATAGTCAAGTAGGCCAGATGATCAAAGATGAAATTATCTCTCCCAGCTCATTTCCTTGAAATTCGCTAATCCTTCTAGTACCCAACAAAGCGGGAATGGATGGAAAGATTTCAGGAAATTGTATGATGCTACAATAAAACAAGTTTTCCCTATACCACGGTTTGATGAGATCCTGAACAGCAGAACAACAGAACAGAAGAAATCTAGAGGAGCACCAGTTACGATTAAAGCGGGTACTAGACGTATTAACGACCTAACAAATAATGGTGCTTCGCTGGAAACACCTATATGAGCGCTCTTTTGGTAGGCAAGCGCTTACCCGATGCATGAAATTTTGCATGATTTTTATATGGGATTCCTCGCTTAGAAGCTCTGCAGCGTCGATCTAAAATCTGATTCTTTCATGCCTGCCGGAGTGACCTGAATTCAGCACAAATATTCGTCTGCCTGGGAGCATGTCTTTTTCATGTATATACACATTAAAAAATTTGCTCTTTAGATCAGAATTTTATATCTGCTCTTAGATTAACTTCCAATACTTTATTTTGTTATACCCTTTACCAAAAATGGTAAAGGGTATATACAGGTTTGTCATTCCGTGTGTAATTTCCATAATATTAATTTCCGACCCAAAAAATATATATGTATATTCTGGGTCCTTATGAATAGGGAAGACGAATAAGCGATGTCCGTCCGTCCGTCTGGTGTACGTGAAATCGGTTTTCCGAAGCTCCCAGAAAAGCTAGAGACTTCGTTCTTGGACTGGTGTGTCAGAAAAGGTCCAACTTAGATTGGTATTGAAAATCAGCAAAATCGAGCAGACGGTTTCAGAGCTGGAAAACTTAAACTTGATTTTACCATATAAAAGTAACTAGATAACACATTTTCTTTAATTTTTTTGTTACATAAACTTATTTTATATTTCAGTACGAATAAAAATTGTATTAAAAATATGAAAAAAAAATTAAAAAAGCCAGAGAGAAGTTTCCAGGGTTGGAAAACTTTAACTTTTTGTGTTATGTAAAATTAACTATGTCTGTCACAGGGTATTTTCTCGAGAGCCGTAAGAGCTACAGACCTGAAATTTCGACACAGTGTGTAGACCTATAGCCGCTACAACAACAAATTCATGACAATTGGAAAATAAACGGTGTTCCAAAACGAGCAACGTAAAATGTTAAAATCCCATGTAATATACATACATACAATTGTATGTACATATATACACTTGAAATTTGTAAGGTTAGTGTATTTTTATACAGACTACAAAAGTTAACACTAAAATTTCCAAAAATTTAAATTAAAGGGTGTTCCATCAGTTAATGCAATTTTGACAACTTGCTGTATCTTGGAAACCGCAAGAGCAAAACTCTTGAAATTTTCAAAAACGGTAAAACAAAAAAATCAAAAAATTATAAAATCGCAAAACAGAAAAAAATCGCCAAATACAAAAAAATCGCCAAAACAAAAAAAGCACCAACTTAAAAAAATTTTCTAAGACTAAAATAAATCGCGAAAAACCGGAAAAATTGCTAAAATGAAAAAAAATCGCCAAAATGAAAGAAAATCGCCAAAAAAAAGTCGCCAAATTGAAAAAAAATCGTCAAAACGAAAAAAAACAGAAAAAAATTGCCAATATGAAAAAAACCCCAAAACAGGAAAAAATCGCCAAAATGAAAAAAAAAAATCGCCAAATTGGAAAAATATCTCCAAAATTAAAAAAACCTAAAAAACAGAAAAAAATTGCCAAAATGAAAAAAACTTCCAAAAACAGAAAAAAGTCGCCAAAACGAGAAAACTGAAAAAAGCAAACCCTTCGTGCGCGATTCAAAGTCGCACTTTACTGAATTTTTTAATATTAAAGGAATTAAATGAAACTAAGTTTTTTCTTATTTCGTTTTTGCTTTGTTCACTTAACATATTTTATGCATTTTTTAAAGAACTAGATTGGTATCAATAATCAGAAAAATCCAAAATTATGACTCCAGTGTTGGAAAACTTAAAAAAAATCTAAAAATTTTTTTCTTTTCCTTTATAAATTGAATATATTTTACGGTTGTGAAAGACAAAATTGGCGTATAAAATTATAAAAATGAAAATTACAGCTCCAAAGATGGAAACTTTGAATTTTTTTGATATTAAAGTATAAAATTTATTTTTTTGTTTCTTTGTTCACTTAACACACTTTATTGATTTTTTAAATCAGAAAAATCTAAAAGGTAGATTCCAGGGTTAGTGAATTTATTGTTTTTTTTACAAAAGTTGCATGAAATTTTGCATGATTTTTATATGGGATTCCTCGCGTAGAAGCTCTGCAGCGTCGATCTAAAATCTGATTCTGATTTGAGGGTGGCGTTGGTGAAGTAGTTAGCACGTTGACTACAAAACTGAAGGTCCTGGGTTCAATTCCTGCATCCGACAGTCATTAAATAACACCACGCATTTTTCTGATTTGCATTAGTGTCCCTTTGTGTCAGTTGTTGTAGGAAAGTTCAAGTGATGAAGGCATAGTCACTGGTCACTGAACTATACCGACTTCAGCAGATACTAATCCTAATGTAACATCAGAGCGCCCTCCTTCGTTGTGTAGCAAAATCATCGGCGAAGTAAAATAATCAATAAAATGGCTACAAGACACAGCTTCAAAAAATTAATACGCCCCATTTAACATCAGAGAGGCGCTGCAACACTGCATTATTAAAAACGTGCGAAAAGCAGAGTTGTAAAAGAATGAAGCTTTCCTCTATCTCTTCTTTCACCACCTGTCTTCTCTTTCACTATCACTTTCCTAAAGAAGGTAACAGCTAGTATTAGCAGTAGGCATTAATTGCCTGAGTGTTAATTCGCTTTCTAAAAAAAAAAAAAAAAAGTTACTAGGTCAAGTTAGTTTTTTCTTTTTGTTTAAAAGTTTTATATACTTTATGACTTAGAATGAAATAGTTTGGCATAGAAATTAGAAAAATAAAAGACATAGCTCCAGAGCTGGAAAACTTAAATTTTTTCTGGTATATAAAACTAATTGTTTCTTTGGTAATTAAATATATTCTATATATTATAAAGAAATAAATTAGTATTAAAAAACTCAGAAATATGGTTCCAGGGTTGGAGATTGAAAAAAGTAAACAAGCCACAATTTTTTGGTATTGTATTGACGTGACGTCGATGTTGACTGAAATAAGAGTGAATGTAAAATATATTTTAACCACAGAGTGTAGAGTAAAATATTGAACTATTGCTAATATCGAAAATAAATTAATTGAATCAAATTCTTTAATCGAAAAATAATTAAAGGTCAGTTACTATTAATTGCTTTAGAGAAAATTATAAATTTTTTCACAAAACAAATATGTATGTATGTGTCTGTATACTATATATGTATATGTACGTACGTTGGTAAAGGGTATATAAGATTCAGCACAGCCGAATATAGCATTTTTACTTCAAAAGGGAATCAAGAAAAATAGACGTCATAAATTTCATCGTCTAAATCCTGTGTAAGTCATAAAGTATATAAAACTTTTAAACAAAAAGAAAAAACTAACTTGACCTAGTTACTTTTGTAAAAAAGAATAAATTCACCAACCCTGGAATCTACCTTTTAGATTTTTCTGATTTAAAAAATCAATAAAGTGTGTTAAGTGAACAAAGAAACAAAAAAATAAATTTTATACTTTAATATCAAAAAAATTCAAAGTTTCCATCTTTGGAGCTGTAATTTTCATTTTTATAATTTTATACGCCAATTTTTTCTTTCAAAACCGTAAAATATATTCAATTTATAGAGGAAAGGAAAAAAATTTTTAGACCTATTTAATTTTACATAACACAAAAAGTGTAAGTTTTCCAACACTGGAGTCATAATTTTGGATTTTTCTGATTATTGATACCAATCTAGTTCTTTAAAAAATACATAAAATATGTTAAGTGAACAAAGCAAAAACGAAATAAGAAAAAACTTAGTTTCATTTAATTCCTTTAATATTAAAAAATTCAGTAAAGTGCGACTTTGAATCGCTTTTTGAAGTTTTTTTTCATTTTGGTGATTTTTTTCTGTTTTTTAGGTTTTTTTTTATTTTGGAGATAATTTTTCATTTTGGCGATTTTTTTTTTCTTTTTGGCGATTTTTTCCTGTTTTGGGGTTTTTTTCATTTTGGCAATTTTTTTTCTGTTTTTTTTTCGTTATGACGATTTTTTTTCATTTTGGCGTTTTTTTTATTTTGGCGATTTTCTTTCATTTTAGCAATTTTTCCGGTTTTTCGCGACTTATTTTAGTCTTAGAAATTTTTTTTTTAAGTTGGTGCTTTTTTTTTTGTTTTGGCGATTTTTTTTTTGTATTGGGCGATTTTTTTTTGTTTGACGATTTTATAATTTTTTGATTTTTTTGTTTTACCGATTTTGAAAATTTCAAGAGTTTTGCTCTTACGGTTTCCAAGATACAGCAAGTTGTCAAAATTGCATTAACTGATGGAACACCCTTTAATTTAAATTTTTGGAAATTTTAGTGTTAACTTTTGTAGTCTGTATAAAAATACATTAACCTTACAAATTTCAAGTGTATATATGTACATACAATTGTATGTATATATATTACATGTGATTTTAACATTTTTCGTTGCTCGTTTTGGAACACCCTTTAATTTCCAATCGTCATGAATTTGTTGTTGTAGCGGCTAAGGGTCTACACACTGTGTCCAAATTTCAGGTCTGTAGCTCTTACGGCTCTCGAGAAAATACCCTGTGACAGACATAGTTAATTTTACATAACACAAAAAGTTAAAGTTTTCCAACCCTGGAAACGTCTCTTTGGCTTTTTTAATTTTTTTTTCATATTTTTAATACAATTTTTATTCGTACTGAAATATAAAATAAGTTTATGTAACAAAAAAATTAAAGAAAATGTGTTATCTAGTTACTTTTATATGGCAAAATCAAGTTTAAGTTTTCCAGCTCTGAAACCGTCTGCTCGATTTTGCTGATTTTCAATACCAATCTAAGTTGGACCTTTTCTGACACACCAGGCCAAGAACGAAGTCTCTAGCTTTTCTGGGAGCTTCGGAAAACCAGACACGTACACCAGACGGACGGACGGACATCGCTTATTCGTCTTCCCTATTCATAAGGACCCAGAATATACATATATATTTTTTGGGTCGGAAATTAATATTATGGAAATTACACACGGAATGACAAACCTGTATATACCCTTTTCCATTTTTGGTAAAGGGTATAAAAATCAAAACTCGAAGTAAATATTTCATTCGCATACAAATTTGTATACAGGTAACCGAGAGAGGATCTATAAAAAACTTTCAGAGTTTGAGTATAAACAGTAGACTGATGTCATAGTATTTGTGTTAAATTTCGTTATTCGCTTACGTTATTGCATCCTCGTAAGGCAAAGGGAATGCAGTGTGTGCTTTTCCGTGCTTCCGAAGCGCTTGTTTTTGTGTTATATTAAACTACACTACAAAAACAGAAAAAGAAGCTGTAAAAATTCAATAGAGACTTTTGTTAATAAGCAATTCCTTCTAAATGTCGATTATTTTTTTATTGGGAAGGTATAATATCAAGTTACATCCTGAGAAGTTTAATTTCCTCCAAAAGGAGGTAGTTTATCTAGGCCACCAATGTTCAGAAAAGGGTGTATTACCGGAACACAGTATGACGAAAGGTGTTAAGGATTTACCGCCGGCAAGAAATATCAAAGAACTACACGCATTTCTGGGACTGATTAACTATTATAGGAAGTTTGTACCAAACTCCTCGGACATCGCATTACCACTTAATAAATTATTAAGGAAGGACGTTAAATTAGAATGGACTCAGGAGTGTCAACAAGCCATGGACAAACTGAATGCCGCAGTCGCAAATCCCTCTCTACTGCAATATCCTGATTTTACAAAACCCTGTATTCTGACTACTGATACCAGTAATGAAGCCCTAGGAGCTATTCTTTCTCAAGGATAGTCGGGTGGTAATTTACCTATTTACTACGCGAGCAGTGTGCTTAGCGCCACTGAAAAGTGATACTCTACAATAAGAGAAGAAACTACTCGCCATCATATGGTCATCAAAGACGTTTAGACCTTATTTGCTAGGCCGACACCTTACGGTCTTCGCAGACCACAAGCCTTTAAAAGGCATTGCTAATATAAAGAATCAAGAAGGCAAACTAGGCTGCCTAAGACTTAAACTTTTGGAATACAATTTTGAGATACGTTATAAGCCGGGGAAAACCAATCAGAATGCGGATGCTCTTAGTTGTCTCCCAGTTGAAGAAGTAAACATAGGGGCAGTAACTAGAGCAAAAGTAAGAGATCTATAAGAAAAACCGTGTAAGAAAAGCGAAGGGCTATCCGATGAATTACATGGGAACGAAGATACGGAACAGGAAGATAGCGCAGAGTATTTGACTAATAAGGAAGATATTACAAGGGTAATAAGGGCATTCCACGATACACCTTTGGGAGGACACCAAATGTCACTCAAAACATACCACCGCATTAGAAATCAGTACAAGTGGTACGGTATGCAGCGATAAATTAAAAACTATGTTGCCACCTGTAAAATTTGCCAGCGAAACAGAAGCTCACAAGTAGAAAGGATGCCGATGATTTTAACAAAAACTGCGAATATACCATTCGAAAGACTATATGGATAATTTTGGGCCGTTGCCAAAATCTGCTAGGGGCAATAAATATATAATAACATTTTTGGACGATTTCTCTACACTCCTAGCATGTGCTGCCGTCCCAGAAATGGAAGCAACCACGGTGGCAAAAGAAATTCTTCAAGGAAATAATTTCCCGTTTTTTCATTCCCAAGGTTTTAGTGAGTGATAATTAGAGTTTTTTATTTGCCGGGAAAGTGGGAACGATTTTTAGGTTTCCCGGGAATTCAAGAGAACTGCCGCCCAATGAAAAAAAATACAAACTATTTTTTTATTTAATCTATTTCAACAAAAAACAAATTATAATTCATGAGATCGATTAAATAACAACGTTTTATGAACACATTAGTCAAAAACATAATACCATTCCAGTTCGTTATCTACTATATAATACATAAATACCAATATTATATGTAAATGCAAAGTCAAAAGAATTGATATAACGCAAAAAAAAAATTATATTATTAAAAACATATTACATAATATTTCTTTGGAAATAGAACTTTAGTACAGAATAAAGATTAATAGAATCGTTCTTTTTACCAAAGAGAATCTGTCATTATTTTGTAATTTTTCTTTTATTTGCTTGCACGTTTCTGTTTTTACTTTTATGAATCTTTTGGCAAATAAAGGCCTCTAAGTCTCAGAGCACATGTGTGCCAGATGTAAGCTCGGCCTTAGTTGTTGTTGTTGTTTTAGTTATTGTGCCAGTGCCATCACCTTATTATTGCACCATCGCATTCATAAAGTCAATAACAACACTCATAAAGGAATGTGTACATACAAACTCAAGTTTTAATAAGAGAATAAAATAATAAAAAAAAATCCCGGGAATTCCCGCACATTTTCCGGGAAAGAAATCCCGGGAAATTTTTCTCGGTAAATCCCGTATGAAAAACACTACTGATAATGTTACAAATTTTACTTCGAAACTATTTCGAGAAGTTTGTTTGTTTGCTGTTAGGAACAAAATATATTAACACCACCCCCTATCACCCCCAATCCAATGGATCGTTGGAAAGTACTCATAGACCTTTGGCAGAATATTTAAGAAGTTTCGTTAAGATAGACGGCACTAATTGGGATGAATGGTTACATCATGCTATGCATGTACACAATAATACGAGGCATACGTCCACCAAACAAGCACTTAATAGAATCCTATAGAGATTCGAGTTTGAAGTAGCTATTAAACTAAAATAAAACCCGTCTCCCGTATATAATGCAGATAATTTCAGTAAGATCTTAAAATTCCAAATACGACGAAGCTATCAATTAGTAAATCAGGATCAAGCATTCAAGGTAGGGCAACAAGTATTACTGAAAAAACAAGCACGAAAGAACGAATTCTCGTCCATTTGGTTAGGCCCTTACGAAGTCTCAGAAGTCCCAACACCTGTAAACGTTAAGCTAAAAATTACAAACGCGGAGAAGGTTTACTATAACAATTTCATAAAACCGCGTGTAGCTTAATTGTTTAGGTGCCTTAATAGTGGTAAGTTCTCAGAGCGACTTGCCACTCCAGAATATATAACATAAAAGTATATTAAAAAAAAACAAACGATAAGCAAAAAAAAAAACGGTTCGTAAGAAGCAAAACAAGACATTCAACAGGCCACAGTAAAAGAATTGAAAGAAAAACATAACAGAACACAAAAACAACAACAGATACACAATATGCAAGCTCTTTCAAACTGAGTTAAATGAAAAAGATAGGCTACAGACGAGGACAAGCCAGTAGATGTAATATAACAAGAAAATTAAACCCTTAGAGCCAATTTCACTACTTTCACTTATTTAAATATCAATTCATATTTAAAAGTTATTTTTCCAAACAAAAATTCATGAAAATCTACATTTAAATATGAATTGACATTTAAAATTTGGTGAAATTGGCCCTAAGACTAAAACAACTGAAGATAGTAAATAATCAGGAATAGCTCAGAATAAGCTCCAGGGAAGACCTTTCACTTCATTTTCAACCTTAGTGAACTTTGGCTCGAAACCAAATGTTCAAGGCGAAATGGAAGTACCAGGCGATATAACAATAATAAAGAATAGAAGAAGTAAAACTCAGATATATAAAATACATATGCAGGCGCATATAAGACAAAATAAGAATAATACAAAGATTACAAGAATTATATAAATTAATGTGGATATTCAAGCTCCAAGGAAGACTTGTCACTTCATTTCCAATCCTAGTGAAGTTTGGCTCGAAACCAAATGTTCAAGGCAAAATGGAAGTACAAGGCAATATTTTTTTTTTTTTTTTATTTATTTATTGTATCTTCAAAAATGAACTAACAATAAGTAATCAAATCTTAAATCTAAATATAATTATTAGGCCCGACCAATATCGGACATAAGCTTAGTGATAGTTATAAATAATACATAAGTAGTGATAATCAAAAAGAAGTATTTTTAAGCAGTCCCATCTGGAGTGTTGGGTATAAGAGCCCTTGAGTCCCTTTTTTTTAAGCGGATGTGTCCAGTAAAGCTCAAAATATTACGGGCAAGCGGATTAGGATGTGACTCGAGTTTAGTTAAATATTTGCCTGCGTATTTTGCAATTTCTTCACTCACTAGTGGCATATTTAAATCACGATGAATATTTGAATTTTTAACGTACCATGGAGCAGATGTTATCAAACGTAAAATTTTGTTTTGCCTTCGTTGGATTCTCTCGACATTTGAAGCTGAAGCAGTGCCCCACAGCTGAATTCCATAGCACCATATTGGCTTCAAAAGCGACTTGTATATCAAAAGTTTGCAGTCTAAGCTGAGTGTTGAATTTCTGCCAATTAACCAATATATTTGAGTCAATTTAAGTTTCATTTGGGTTAACTTAGAGTCAATATGATATTTCCATGTAAGCCTTCGATCAAGGTGTATGCCAAGGTATTTGACTTGAGAATGTTGAGGAATATTTTGATTGTTGATTCGAATGGGGGAACAGGTATCTTTTCTTAGGGTAAACGTTATATGAACACACTTTTGTTCATTGACTTTAATTCTCCATAAGTTCAACCATATTTCAAGCTGGGTAATGTGTGCTTGGAGATTGCGGGATGCCTCATCAGGATTTTTGTGAATACTCAAACAGGCTGTATCATCGGCAAATGTAGAAGTGTGGATGTTATTGCTCACAGGCATATCACAAGTATATATTAGATACAAGACTGGCCCCAGAATACTACCCTGTGGCACACCAGAAGATATAGATTCGGGTACACTCATGAAGTCTCCTTCCACAACGGTAAATGTCCTATCAACAATATAACTTTCCAAAAGCTTTTGTATATTTATTGGTAGGTATGTCTTCAATTTTAAAACTAGGCCTTTGTGCCATACTTTGTCAAATGCCTGAGAAACATCAATAAAAAGGGCAGAACAATACTTCTTTTCTTCAAAAGTCCTCCTTATAATTTGAACCAATCTATGCGTTTGCTCAATAGTGCTATGCTGACTTCTAAAGCCAAATTGATGGTCCGGGATGCACCCAGTATCAGCTAAAATTGTGGACAATTTAGTCATGAGCAGCTTTTCGGAAAGCTTTGAAATTGTTGAAAGTAAGCTTATAGGCCTATATGACTCAGCCTTGGTAAGATCTTTGCCTGGCTTTAGAATCATTTTAATCTTGGCAAGTTTCCAGTTATGTGGAAAATACTGCATTCGTAAAATGGCATTAAAAATAAATAGCAAAATTCTTATTGCAATATGAGGCAAGTTCATCAGCATCTTGTTACTAATGCCATCAATACCTGGAGCTTTCTAAAGGGTCGAGTTCAGCAACTATTTTTTGTAGTTCACGCATCTTAAACCTTAAGGGACGAGGGGGTAGAGAGACTACACTCGGTAAATCGGCAGCACCCGTACATGAATTGGGAGTGAATACAGATTTTAAATGCTCAGAAAATAAGTTACCTTTCTCACTATCGTTTCTTGCCCAGCCTCCAGTCGAAGTACGCAATGGTGATTTGAGATCAACGGGTCTTTTAAGATTTCTAGTAGCGCGCCATAAAGAGTAATTAGATGTTGACGTTACATCAAGACCTTCTAAATACTTTTCCAGTAATGCAGTCTTTTCCGACGATAGCAGCTCTTTGAGTCGTTTAGTACATTATTTAAGTCTGATTTTATTTAGGGGTGATCGGTGTTGTTGCCATTCTCTTCTAGCTCTCCTTTTTTCACATACAAGACGTTCAATTTCCGTAGAATAAATTCTATTAAAGCCAGTCTGCGGATAGGAAGTAGTGGCATGTTCAGCAGCCTGTTTAATATATTCTTTAAGATTGGCAATATTAAATTCAATATCATCAGGTGATCTAAGCTGAATGTTTTCTACGCAGTGACTACTAATATATTTTTTGAATCCTAGCCAGTTGACCCTGTTAATCGTTTTCGCATATGAGTTAGTTAAATCACTCCTCAGTGGGTTGAAAATTGTAACTATTGTGGGAGAGTGATCGGAGGACAGATCTACAGAGCCCTCTACGTGAATTAAGTCCCTATGGATATTTTTCGTGACGCCAAAATCTATAACATCTGGAATTTTTCTTACGTCAGTAGGCCAGTAAGTAGGCTCCCCACTCGAAATGACATCTAAGCCCATTTTTGAAATTGTATTAAACAACGCTCTACCTCTAGGTGTAACAAGACGCGAGCCCCAGTACGTATGTTTTGCATTGTAGTCACCAGCTGCCACGAAACAAGATCCAAGCGATTTGTAGAACTTCTCATACTGATCTTCGGTAACTGCAAATCTGGGAGGTGAGTAAATTGATGATATCACGAAATTCGCACAAAAATTTTCTACGAAAATATTCGTAGCTTGCATATATTCTTCACTAACGTTCTCAAGGATATAGTGCTTGAGTCTTGACTTAATTCGAATTGCTGATCCACCGAATGCTCTCCCTCTCGGGTCCTTTGAATCATATAGAGTGTAACCATTTATTTTAAAGCAGCTTCTCGAAGTCAAGTGAGTCTCAGAGACCATCATTATATCAATATTTTTTTCTGTGAGGAAGTGCTCAAGTTCATTTTTATGTTGGCGAATGCCGTTTGCGTTCCAGAAACATAGTTTTAACGTGTTCATGGTTTGTTGACTAATGCTTGAAGCAGAGTATTCTGCATTCTCAGCATTTCTTGCATCATGCTAGTCATATTTGTTGTAAAGTTGTTTATAGTTAGCACCAGATTCTCAATAGTAGCTTCAAGACGACTAAAGTTAAAGCTAGAGTTTGCATTCGTTGAATTACTTGGCGGTGGAACATTTTGTGTGGGAATAGAACTAGTCTTAGCAGCATCGGCATACGATACACGTGAATTAACTAGTTGGCTAGTTTGAGGCAGAGTGGCGGAGTAAGCATTTGCTGATTGAACTGGAGCTAATTTAGATTTTTGACCCATAGCCTGTTTAACGAAAGAATATACACGGCATCCCCTGTAATTAGCGGTGTGATTTTCTCCACAATTACTGCATTTTTTTTCAGCTTGTACTTTTGGCTTGGTACAGTTAGCAGTACCATGCAATTCACCGCAGATAACACAAACTGTAGGTAATTTGCAGTAGGTTTTTGTGTGGCCATATTCTTGGCAGTTATGGCACTGTACGGGACCTGAACGCTTACGTGGCTCTTCAACTGTGATTTTTCGGTGTAAAAGGTATTTTAGACTATAAATTGGCTGCGTCTCATTTTTCTTTAACTGTATATCATTCGGCTCCAGTTCAACACGAAATAGAGGCTGGGGAATCTTCTCTCTATTGATTATATTGGTAACAATTTTTACTTTAAATCCTTGTTCGATAAGTGCACATTTTACTTCTTCAGGCTCAACATATGAATCTATGCCCTTTAATACTGTTAAGGTTGCTGTTAAATTCTAGGTACATAAACCAAGAATTTGTTTGGTGTCACAAGGTACTTGGGACCATGTAACAAAGAAAGGTGCAGTAAAAGAAGTCAATTTGTCTACTACGCTATGTCTTTATTTTTCTTCTATACTTATACAAAATATTATAGCTAACTAAACTTATACGCTAAATAATTAGGTCACTTATTAATGCAAGGTAAAAAGAAAATAACTAAAAATGCTGAATTTGTAAAGTCGCTGACCACTGAAGACATTGAACTTATGTTCTTTATTTTGGTCATTGACTGGTGTTGAATAAACAAAAAAAACGTATTGGTAATATGACTACACATGTGTATGCATGGGTGTATGTTATGCTGTGACTGCAATATGATTCTTCGGTCACTAACCATTAATGCATTGCACTTATTGTTTATGTTTTTTATAAACAAATAATTGCAAATGCATTTACATACATACACATGTGTTTGGATGTTTATGAATTTAATTTTAATGAGTTGAATAATTATGATTAACTTAATTTAAGGGTTGCCAACATTCTCCCCCCGTTGAACCATGTAATGTTCAAATACTGCCGCTGCACTTCAGGTATCTTGTAGTTCGATAACGTATTTGGATGGTGAGCTTTGTCGAAGAGTTGGAGTAGGTATCGCTTCGGGTTGGTCCTTCCTTCTACAAGATGATCGGTTTTTCCAGACCAGATAAAGGACAACTAAGGCGAAAACTAAGCTGAGCGTAAAGTAGCTTATTGCTTGATGGTGCCGATTTTTGTTGTTGATGAGTTTATGCAGTTGTGACATGTCGGCCTCCTGAAGTTGGGCTTGTAGCTCATTTAGTTGATCAGTATGAGTTTGTAGAACCTGCCGCGTGCTGTTGAATATTGTTATAGGCTCACTTATGTTTGTCAGAGCATTAATATTTTTGAAACGGAAGTACGATGTTTGGATGTTACTGGATACGTCATAGTGTGCCCGAATGGTGACATCGGCTGTCTTTAGAATACAGGTTGGTTCAATCTGAAGTATACCAGAACCGTGCAATGTGAATTGCATTATTTCAGTTCCACAAATAGCATAAACTTCAGTGCTATTTATTGTGGAATAAATCCATTTGTTTTTGTTGTGTAGTTGTATCCAAACGCCTTGTTCTCTTGATGTAACTAGCTTGCAATTTCTAGCAGGTTTTTGATTAAAAAAATTAATTTCGCAGGACGAAGCCATTGATCCTTTTCCGAAGGTTGATTGTTTGTTGTCGAAGATAAAGACATCGTTGAGCCGGAATGAATTTGTTATATCATCATTCGACAGTGGAATGTATTCATCTCTGAGTGAATTAATTGCCAGATACGGTTTCTCCGGTACTATGACAAAAAGTGTGCTGTAGCAGTATCTAATTAAATGTTTGCATTACTTTCAACGTCTGCACGTACAATTAAAAGATTCTAATATTTCACTAATGTTGAAGTCGTACAAGTGACAACTATTCAAGGCCAAGTACAAATGTGCATCAACGGCAAATTTAAGAAAGAGTTTTTTATTGTTGGCACCTGAACAGCCACACATACCTGCTGCACAAAAACACTCGCAATCGTGAGAATGAATTTGTTATTGCGAGAATGAATCATATTACGGCCAGATTCCACACGAAAATATGTGCACTAATTTTAAGTAAATAATAGATTTAATTTCACTTTAGTTTGTGCATACATGTTCGTATGTTTCAACTTAAGTATGTCAATATGTAGGGTTAAGATTTATTCTCATAAGTAGTATATAAGCTATAGTAATTTAATTTTAATTTTTAATCTGAAAATTACTGCGGCCTAGAGCTGCAAAGAAAACAATAAACCTTTAAATAAATTTATTTGCTAACATGGCGATCCTGCCATATTTTTTAGAATAAAGGAATACATAGCATATTTGCTTATCCTTTATCTAAAAATAAGAAAGGATAATAGGATCCAACATACAGAGCTTATGCTAAGTATGATTCCTGTTAATTATTTTTCGCCAAGATGATGAAGAAATGCCTCCTTATGAGCCCATAAAAGAATTGACACCAGCCGAATTGAAGAAACGCGAAAAGGATTCTACCGACAGCCGTTCTCAATCTCTAGTTTGTCCTTAAATGGACCCAAATTTAACTCAAATTTTGAAGGATTTAGCGGAAGCTGAAGCCCGTTGGGAAAAGCAGCTACGAGAGGGCGCAGATCCCAGCCAAAAACCTGAAATTCTATCAATAGGACCAAAACCCATAAAGCCAAAAAAGAAGAAGGAAGAAAAGCCAAAATATCCAATATTCCCTTTACCAAACACAACAAAATCTAGAGGTGGCCGACTAAACAAATTAAAGACGGAACTACGTGCTCTCATGCACCAACAAACTTACGCTCAGGGTAGCGAGCTGAAAAAAATTATAGATAAAATAAGTTCGGTAAAAACCGAAATAAAGTCAAAAAAAAAAAAAAAATTTGAAGCTTTCTATGTAAAAATTTTTATATAAGAATTTCTTGCACTATTTTCATTAAAAAAAAAAAAAAAATAATAAAAAATAATAATAATAATTCTACAATATATATACATATGTACATATTAACCAATACTCTTTGGTAAAATAATTTGTAAATGGCCTTTATAGTTCGAAATTTTTGCAATGAATAGAAATAACAATAAAAATAAGGCTAGGCCAAAAAACGCAGTAGAATACGAAGAAGAGGAAATTGAAAGAACTATAAAATTTTTAACTAAACTGTGGAAGGATTTGGGAATAGAAGGAACCCCTACTAGAGATGATGTAATTTACAGACGAAAAGTGGAATTAGAAACAGTGTTGTTAATGAGAAAATATCTAGATTGGTAAATTTTTTTTTAGGACAATATAATGGGAGCAAAAGAATCTAAAGTAGATCATCCCAACGCAAATGTTGTCAATAACGTAGAAATAGTTGACCACAAGGAAGAAATTAACTCTATATAGCTACTTATATTAATCCTTACAATAATAACAGCTCTTAATCTACTACTTAAAATTTACTTAACACATAAAAGATCGCTCAAAAAGCAGTACATTAGTAGGGCAAATGATTTGGATAAAGTTTAGGTCTGAATGGATTGGCAAACTATCCTCAGTAAATGTAGAAATATTAAAACAGAATTCGAAAAATCATATAAATGTCTTAGTATAGACAGACCAATAAAACAAGACACCCTAAATAAACATTTTAAAATTCTATTAGATTGCTTAGAAAAAACAAGAGTGATCCTAAATACTAATTATGCGCGACTAACATCTACACACAAGACTGCAGCAGACGCATTTTTTTATGACATTAGGAACAAGATACTAAAACTAGCAGCCAAAAGGGACATACAAATTGAATTGCCAAAAACAATACATGAACAAACTGATATAAAAATAATTTTTTCCCCTAAAGATGATGAAAACTGTTACGAAATGAGCCAAACAGTCGTAGAGTTTCTCAGTACAGCTTCGAAGTTAATTTCAGACTTCGATAGCAAATCTGAAAACTTGCGTTCCTTTATAGACTCACTATCACTGGTTGAATCTATTAAAGGCTCACATGAAACAACTGCAGTTTCATTAATTAAAACAAAACTCAAAGGAAACCTAAGAAATCTAATAAAAAATGAGTCAACCATCTCACAAATTATAAATAAGTTACAAAATACAGTCAAGGGTGAATCAGTAGAAGTAATAACGGCAAAAATACAAAATATAAAACAGAATAATAAAACTGCAAATACATATTGTGCAGAAATTGAGAATCTTGCAAAATCCCTCGAAAGTGCTTATATTACAGACGGGATACCATGTGAATTAGCTACTAAATACTCCACACAAGTGGCAGTAAAAGCTATCACCAAAAACTGCACCATCGATAAAGTAAAACTTATCATGGAAGCAGGACAATTCAATACCATGAATGATGCCATTAGTAAATTTGTCAACAGTTGCACAGAAGCAACTGGACAACAAAATTCTATACTATACTACAAGCAACGTCAAAACACTAGGAATAACTATTTCCGTGGAAATTACACAAGATTTCGTGGAAGAAATAATTACCCACGAAATGGAAATAATAATAATAGAGGCTATAATAACAATAGCAATAATAACAGAATTAGCAACAATACCAATAACAATTACAGGCGAAGGCCTAACAACAACCCTAGATATACAAACTATGTTAGAGCAACAGAATCAAACGAATTTGATTCGGAAAACCAAGATGTTCCCCTAAGACCAATTCAATAAATAATAAGGTATACAATCTAAACCTCAACTTATGTTTCTGCGTTCAATTACAAATAGCCAACACTAACACCCCAATAACATTACTAATAGACACAGGAGCAGATATTTCACTAATAAAACTAACACATTTCAACATAAATCAAATAAATACTTATAAAACAACAACATTAAGCGGAATAGGACAGGGTAAAATACAGTCAATCGGTAGTATATTTTTCGATTTAAGACACAAAAATTTTTTAATACCTCATAAATTTCAAGTAGTAAAAAACAATTTTCCAATACCATGCGATGGTATCATTGGCATGGACTTCATTAAAAAATATAATTGCATATTAGATTTCAATAATGATTCAGATTACCTTATTCTACGCCCATTTTATATCGCACATCCAATAGAAATACCAATCAGAAATAATGGTGATGACATAATTTTACCACCAAGATCAGAAGTTATACGACAAATAAAACTAGTATCCGAAGATAATGAATTACTAATCCCTAATCAAGAAATAGAACCAGGTGTTTTTATCGCAAACACATTAGTAACAACAAATAACGCATTTATCAGAATACTTAACACTAACGACAACATTACTAAAATTAAACAAAACAAAATAAAAACCGAAAACATCTCAAACTACTGCATATTTAAAAGTAATCCTAAAGTAAATACAAACAGAAATGAGGAAGTCTTAAAAGTCTTGAAGAAAAATTTTCCGGAGCAATTCAAAAATACATTAACAGAGCTATGCACCTCATACTGCGATATTTTCGGTTTAGAAACAGAATCAATAACTACTAATAATTTCTATGAACAAAAGTTGAGAGTAAAAGATATACAACCTGTATACATCAAAAATTATAGAATTCCACATTCACATAAAGAAGAAATTGATAAACAAGTAAAAAAGCTCATAGACGACAATATAATCGAGCCATCACAATCAGAATACAATAGCCCAATACTATTAGTACCAAAGAAATCATTGCCTAATTCGCAATACAAAAGATGGAGATTGGTTATAGATTACAGACAAATAAATAAGAAATTAATAGCAGACAAATTCCCATTACCTAGAATAGATGACATTCTAGACCAACTGGGCAGAGCAAAATATTTCTCTTGTTTAGATTTAATGTCAGGATTCCACCAAATTAGCTTATATAAAAACTCAAGAGACTTAACGTCATTTTCAACCATAGCTCCTAATTCATTCCAAAGAATGATGACACTTGCCTTTAGTGGATTGAATCCAGATCAAGCTTTCCTTTATATGGACGACTTAGTTGTTCTTGGATGTTCAGAAAAACATATGCTAGCAAATTTAAAAAATGTTTTTAATCTATGTCGCAAACACAATTTAAAACTTCATCCAGAAAAATGCTCATTTTTCAGGAAGGAAGTAACTTACCTTGGTCACAAATGCACAGACAAGGGAATACTACCAGATGATAATAAATATTCAATAATTGAAAATTATCCTACACCAACAGACGCAGACAGTGCCAAAAGATTCGTAGCGTTTTGTAACTATTACCGTAGATTCATTAAAAATTTTTCTGAATACTCTCGACATCTAACAAAATTATCAAAGAAAAATACACCATTTGAATGGACGAAAGAGTGCGACTCTGCATTTAAATACCTCAAAAGGGCACTAATGAGCCCTACTTTACTACAATACCCAGATTTCACTAAAGAATTTTGCATTACAACAGATGCAAGCAAATACGCTTGTGGGGCAGTTTTAACCCAAGAATATAAGGGTAGACATCTTCCAATAGCTTATGCATCAAAAACATTTACTAAAGGTGAGAGCAACAAATCAACAATAGAAAAAGAGCTAACGGCCATACATTGGGCCATATCACAGACCACTTTCTTATTTGTTTTCAATGAAAAATCCAACCTCGAAACTAACAAGAATGAGACTCGATTTAGAAGAATATGATTTTACGGTTGAATACCTTAGGGGAAAAGATAATTACGTTGCCGATGCTCTATCACGCATTACAATAAATGAATTTAAAGACATGAATAATAAAATTTGTTCCATATTAAGAATTACGACAAGATCGATGACAAATAAAGAAAACAATAAACAGCATGAAATTAATAATGATGATTATTATAATAAGCCCAGTATATATGAACCTTTAACAAACACTGACGTCAGAAAATATTACAAACTAAAGATTTCCCCCGGAAGATGTTACATCAAACGAGGAAAATCCATAGTAACATATATACCAATTAATGATTTGTTTACTAATGGGAACTTTGACTTAGGACAATTTTTCCCTAGGCTCGAATATGTGGCCGGTAAACATAATATATATAAAATACAAGTGGCACCTAATGAGAAAATTTTCGAATTTATCTCTTTTAATGAATTTAAAGATATGGGCAATAAAATATTAAAGAAAATTAAAGTAGCGCTACTAAATGAGGTGACCCAAATTGATAGTAAGAATGCCAAGGCAATT
Source organism: Tachina lurida (assembly GCA_944452675.1). Classification (NCBI taxonomy): domain Eukaryota; kingdom Metazoa; phylum Arthropoda; class Insecta; order Diptera; family Tachinidae; genus Tachina; species Tachina lurida. Next base: position 57,377,175 of record OX101755.1, on the reverse strand, counting down.
CTTGAAATCATGCTGAAATATCACGATGATCCAATAGAAGGAGGACATTGTGGTATCTTTAGAACAATACAAAAAATTAAAAGATATTACTACTTGAAAAATATGTTAAAAGACATATCTAATTATGTAAAATCATGTCATAAATGTCAAACATCGAAAACAACCAAACATTTGAAAAGTCCAATGACCATTACAGAAACACCAACAAAACCATTTGACACGGTGTATGTAGATACAATAGGTCCATTTCCAAAATCAATTTATGGAAATGAATATGCAATCACAATAATATGTGATTTAACTAAATATTTAATAACCATACCAATACCTGACAAAGCCGCAAAAACAATTGCCAAAGCAATGTTTGAAAATTTTATACTTACCTATGGTCCAATGAAGACGTTCATCTCGGACATGGGTACGGAATATAAAAATTCTATATTAACAGAGTTATGCAATCTCCTCAAAATTGAAAAACTAACTTCCACTGCACACCATCACCAAACCTTAGGTACAATTGAAAGAAGTCATAGAACTTTTAACGAATATGTACGTTCCTACATATCAGTAGACAAAAACGATTGGGACGAATGGCTAAGATATTTCACGTATTGTTTCAATACGACGCCATCAACTGTACATAATTATTGTCCTTATGAATTAGTATTTGCAAAACTACCCAATACCTTTAAGCAATTTACAGAAGTAGATAGAATAACTCCATTATATAATATAGATAATTACGCTAAGGAAGCAAAGTTTAGGTTAGAAGTAGCTTATAAGAGGGCCCAACAATTACTAGATAAGAATAAAATTAGACAAAAAGAAAATTATGATAGAAACATTATAGATTGTAATTTAACTATAGGAGATTTAGTTTTACTTAAAAATGAATCAGGTCACAAAGTAGAGCCAAACTATAAAGGACCATACGAAATTCAAAACATAGATATAAGAAATAATATAACAATAGTTGATAAGAAAACTAATAAGCAACAAGTAGTACATAAAAATAGACTTAAATTATACATTACCTAATAAATCAATATCTTACTGCGCAGTAAATACTAATAACAATAATGTTAATAAGTATAAATTAACTAAATGTTATAAATTAAATGTAAAAGAATGTCCATAAAACTAACGTTGTATGAACATTCTTGCGAAAAGTGGAGGTGTAGCAGTATCTAATTAAATGTTTGCATTACTTTCAACGTCTGCACGTACAATTAAAAGATTCTAATATTCCCCTAATGTTGAAGTCGTACAAGTGACAACTATTCAAGGCCAAGTACAAATGTGCATCAACGGCAAATTTAAGAAAGAGTTTTTTATTGTTGGCACCTGAACAGCCACACATACCTGCTGCACAAAAACACTCGCAATCGTGAGAATGAATTTGTTATTGCGAGAATGAATCATATTACGGCCAGATTCCACACGAAAATATGTGCACTAATTTTAAGTAAATAATAGATTTAATTTCACTTTAGTTTGTGCATACATGTTCGTATGTTTCAACTTAAGTATGTCAATATGTAGGGTTAAGATTTATTCTCATAAGTAGTATATAAGCTATAGTAATTTAATTTTAATTTTTAATCTGAAAATTACTGCGGCCTAGAGCTGCAAAGAAAACAATAAACCTTTAAATAAATTTATTTGCTAACAGTGCCGTTCCTGTTTGAGGGAACTCCAAATATCTTTAAGAGTTCAAAAGGTTGTTGGTCGATCAATGGTAATTTGACTTCAAAGATGACCTTGTTTTCTGTTACTCCTGCCTTAGTTCGCATAAGTTTGTAAAGTTGAATCAAGTCGTCTTCTTTGACGGGTAGGACTCGCGACACTGGTAAATGTGCCTTGATCACGTTTAGTTCTCTCTGAAGCTGATTTGGTGATAAAAGAGAAGGACTAATTCTACCATGATGGGAGTCCGTTAAGACGTTTATTATTTCAGCTTCAATTCGGCGGAGTTGCGTTGCTGTTAAAATCAGCTCACTAGATAGAAATGTTGTTAAATATGCGATCTTTAATTGATGCTGGTCGTCCGTTACTCGATTTTGTAGCCTTGTTATTTCATTTTGTGTTTCATTTAACCTTGACTGCAACGAAAGTTCTGTTTCTTTGATAATATTAAGAGTAGAATCAATTATGGATGTTTGATTTCGTAGTAATGAGTAAAGATGCTCTCTGCCCGTTTCTGCTTGGCGTATCGTGTGTTCCATTTCGGTGGCATAATCAGAGTCGAGAACACCAAAGAGGCTTCTTGCTACGTTCCCGATGATGTTGAGGGCACCTCTACGCGAACGACCAGACATGATCACGTTCTCATATTGTATCAGATCGGCCTGAAGCTGTTTTAGGTTGCTTATGAAATCGTGACACATGTTTGCTTGTGGAGAAAATTTGCAAAGATTGGAAAACGTCTCCAATGCGGTTGAAAATGCTTTAACTTCTGATCGGAATGGAACAAGATCGTAATACACCATTATTTTCCATTCTGCTGTGATTGTTCTTGCTGTGCCTATCCCTTCAAAATACAGGCCCGGATCCTTGCTGAATACCTCAGAATTTATTGGTTTGCCGAGAACAGCAGGGAGTAAGAGAAGGGTGAGCAAGGTTGTGTATAGTAAGCTGCAGCCAACAGATTTAGGTCGCTTGGTGGGAGACGAGTCTGGTTCGGGTGACCTCTTTAAGGTTTTGTTTGCAGGTTTCTCATTTGTTTCCTCATTCATTTCCTCATTTATTAAGGGGGCCAAGCGATGAATAGCAAGTGACTTAATACCTGATGACGTTTTGACCTTGACTACTCGTACGAAGCCATCATGACCCTTGCAGATATTTACTATTCGACCAAGGGGCCATTTCATGACTGGCACATTGTCTTCTTTGATGATTACAAGTTGACCTTCTTGAACGTTTGATGAAGCTGTTCTCCACTTATGTCGTTGTTGTAATTCTGAAAGGTATTCTTTTGACCATCGATTCCAAAAGGCATGTTTCAAGTGAGACACTAATTCCCATCTTTTCGCGAGTGATGACGTTGGCTCTTTTGCCTGTCTGTCGAATTGAGCGGTTAACGGTTCTCCTATTAAAAAATGGCCTGGTGTTAGGGCCGTTAGATCATTCGGATCTGATGACATTGGTGTTAGCGGTCTTGAGTTCAGAATGGCTTCCACTTCTATTACAACCGTTTCCAACTCCTCATGGGTCAGAGAAGCCTCGGCGGTCGTTCGAAGAAGTAAGTGTTTGGCTGATTTCACGGCAGCCTCCCATAGACCTCCAAAATGGGGAGCTCTGGGCGGGATGAACTTAAATTCTATTCCTTCCTTTGAGCAGGCATTTTCTATTTTTTCTTGGGAACTGGAACTGAATATAGCTGTCTTAAGCTCTTCAAGTTTGTTTTTAGTTCCAACAAAATTTGTTGCATTGTCGGAGTACATCGTTTGGCAGCGTCCACGGCGAGAAATGAATCTTTTCAATGCCCCTATGAATGCATCAGTAGTCAAATCAGTAACTACCTCCAAGTGTGTCGCCTTGGTGGCAAAGCAACAGAATACTGCAATATACACCTTATGAGGGCGCTTTCCTCTGAGCTTATAATGTACCCAGAAAGGGCCACAGTAATCTACACCAGTTGTGATGAATGGTCGACCTGGGCTTATTCTGCAACTTGGTAAATTGCCCATTATTTGATTGAACATTCGTGGCTTAGCTCTTGTGCAACGTATACACTGATGGACCACAGATCTTGTCATTGTTTTCCCTTTCAGAATCCAAAACCTTTGTCGTGCTGTAGCTAGTAATTGCTGTGGTCCACAATGATGATTTTCATTATGTAGGTTTACCAGGATCAGCCTTGCAATAGGATCGTTATATGGTAACACGAGCGGATGTTTGGCGTCGTATGACAGTTCTGATGCTTCTAAACGCCCACCTACTCTTATTAGTCCTGCTGAGTCTAAGAAAGGGCACAAACTTTTAAGCGGACTTGCTCCTTCGACTATCTGAGAACGTTGAAGTGTTTTCAATTCGTCTGGGAAATCAGATTGTTGCATTGCTCGCACTATGATGTGAAAAGCATTCTCCAGTTCAATGGCAGTGATGCGACTTCCAGTTTGGGTTGAGGTTTTTCTGATTATCTGAGCGAATCTTAGTACATAGGCTACAGTGTGTTCAAGGAAGATAAATGAATTTCTGTGGTTGATGCTGTAAACCCAGTCTTCGACGTTGGATGATGCTGCAGCAGTCACGATTTGAGTCTTCATCTTAAACTCCAAATTGATAGCGTTCTGAGCGTTCTTTTTAAATGGTCCCGGCCAGATACATTCTTGGCCATGCAAGAATGGAGGGCCATAGAACCACAAGTTCAAGCTTGGTAGTTTTTCTGGAGTTACGCCTCTCGAAATGAAGTCAGCTGGGTTTTCCTTTGATTTGACGTGTCGCCATTGACAATTGATGGTTATGTCTTGTATCTTGCTGATTCGGTTAGCCACAAAAGTCTTGAGTGATGAAGACGCTGAATTTATCCAATATAAGACAATTTCTGAGTCAGACCAAAAGAAAAGCTGTTTGTCGTCGTACCGTAACTCCCTTTTTACTTTGTTGGCTAGTTCTGCTCCTAGAAGTGCTGCGCAAAGTTCCAGCCTTGGTAGGGATAACCTTTGGAGAGGCGCAATTCTGGACTTGGAGCACAACAGTCGGACTATTATTCCTCCATTTTTGAGCTTGGATCGAACGTAGACTGCTGCTCCATAAGCCCTTTCTGATGCGTCTACAAATACGTGCAATTGGACGTGCGAGGCTATTTGACCATTGAAAACATGTCGTGGTATAGGAGTGTTGTCTAATGTGTTTAGTGACTTACGGAAATCAAGCCATTTCGTTGTGAGATCTTTAGGGAGTTCCTCATCCCAAGATTTTTTACCTTCCCACAGTTGTTGAATGAATATTTTGGCTAAAACCACGACTGGGCCTGCAATATCCAAAGGATCGTAGATTCGTGCCACATCTGAGATGACAGATCGTTTTGTTATACTTGAGGTTGGCTGAAGATTTGCCTTTAGGCAAAATTGATCCGAAGATGGGCTCCATATTAGTCCTAGTGCCTTGATTGATGCATTTTCGAAATCAAGGTTGACTTCTTGATCTTCTTGTGGTATATCTTGGAGTAGATGGCGATGGTTTGCACACCATTTACGTAACTTGAAACCAGCTTCCTTGAGCAAGTCTGTTAGTTGGGATTGCATTTCCTTAGCTGTTGCTAAACTATTAGAACCGCTTATTCCGTCATCAACGTAGAAGTCCTGGCCCAAGATCGTTGCACCCAGCGGATATTTGTCCATACGAGTGGCCGCTAGCCTTTGTAAACATTTCGTGGCCAGGTACGGGGCTGATGATGTGCCATATGTAACGGTGTTTAGTTGAAAATGGCGTAGAGGCTGGCCAGGATTCTCTCTCCACAGAATTAGTTGAAGGTTCCTGTCTCGTTCGTCTACGAGGATCTGACGGTACATTTTTTCAATGTCTGTGGTAAAGACAAATCTGGGTAAACGGAAACGTAGAAGCATTCCGAAGAGGTCCCCCTGCACGGTTGGACCTGTAAGTAAAATGTCGTTTAATGAACGATCTGTAGATGTTTTTGCCGATGCATCAAAAACGACTCTGAGCTTAGTTGTGCTACTTTCTGGACGCAGAACGCAATGATGTGGAATGTAGTAACGTGGGCCGCAGAGAGTTTTTGGGTCGATATGAGTCATGTGACCAAGATCTTCATATGACTTCATGAAGTCCTTGTATTGTGTTTCGAGCGTTTCATCTCGTCTGAATCGTCGTTCCAAAGCACGGAATCTGGAATATGCTGTTGGTTCTGATTCGCCAAGTGCTGCCGCGTCTTCAGATAAAGGTAAACGAACAACAAATCTTCCATTGGGATTTCTGGTTGTGGTTTGAATAAAGTGAGTTTCACATGCTTGTTCAGCGGCTGTATAATTGCTTTCTGTAGGAACATCTTCAACCTTCCAGAATTTTTCAATTAGTTCGCCAGTTGACACATCCTCTTCACTTAAAACTGCGCATATCGCTTCAGTTGTGCTGTTTTCCGATACTCTGCCACTGGCGATCCATCCAAGTTTTGTGTTCAACAATATTGGAAGATTATCGGCCAACTCTATTTTCCCGTTTTGCATAAGACTGAAGTAGTATTCGGCGCCTAGCAGAATATCCACCTTTCCTGGTTGGTCGAAATATGGGTCAGCTAAGTCTACATTTGGGATTTGCCAATTTGAAATGTCAATTTGTTGATTTGGTTGTGGAGGGATGATTGTAGGGAGAACAAAAGCGTCTAAGTTGGTTGCAAAATTGTTATTTCTGGCTTGCAATTTAACATTTATGCGCTTTGTGGCCCTTCTTCGTGCGTTTCCAATACCATCAATGCATAAAAGGGCTTCAGCTGAAGATAAAGACAATCTTTTTACGACACGCTCGGATACTAGATTCACCTGAGACCCGGAATCCAATATTGCTCTAAATTCTCCTGAATTTCCGTTGGCCGCTGTTAACCTTACTCTTGCTGTTGCAAGTAGTACATAACCCTGGCGCGACGGCGGGTTGTTTGTGGCAGCTGATGTAACAGTCACATTAGTAGTGTTAGGTGTAACATCTGTTTTCCGTATATCATTTGAGTGCTGATCTGCGGTTTTGACTTGATTACCATGTTTTGATGAATTGTGTGGCTTGGAATTTGAACCTAAATGCAATAATGTATTATGTTTTTTGTTACATTTTTTGCAAGGTCTTGATGTGCAGGTTTTCGAACTGTGATCAGCTCTGAAACAGTTTACACACAGTCTTTGTTGTTGTACCCAGCTTAGCCGTTTTGCTTCTGATAGTTGTAGAAATTTCTGGCAATAAAAGAGTCCGTGGTCGCCGGTCTTGCATAATTTACAGGAAACATAGTGTTCATTGGCAGCGGTTGCAGATGATAACACAACTTTAGGTGATGACTTATCCCTTTGGCGGATTGATTCCATTGATTGAAACTCAAATTCCAAGAATGATAAAAACTCAGCTAGAACTGGCACGTTCCTTGGATTGGTTAACGATTGCATGTACCTTACATGTGTGCTTCTATCAAGTTTTCTCATCAGAAGCTGAATAAGAATTGCATCCTATGAGGCTGTTGCAATTCCTAAATTGTTTAAAGCCAACATACACTCCTTGGTGGTGTCATGAAGAGTCTTAATCGCTGAAGCAGATGACGTAGCTGCAGGCTGATCAATTAATTTCTCTACCAGGTTTGCCACAAGAACTCTTTGATTGTTGTAGCGGTCCTTGAGTGTTTGCCAGGCAGTGGCATAATTTGTTTCTGATAATGACAACTGACTTATTAGACGTTCAGCTTCGCCGGATAAGTTACTTTTCAAATACCACATTTTCTGAATAGCTGGTATTGGTTGCTTGTCTACCATTTCAAAAAATAAGTCATGGAATTGACGCCATTTCAGGTAATCCCCACTAAATTGAGGTATAGTTAAATTTGGCAGTTGTAACGACTTGACTTTACAACTGTTTGTCATTAATTCTGGTGCTGCTGTTTGAGTGTGCATACCATTCGGTTGAAGGTTGTCTGCCTGCACGAAAAGATTAACTAGATTTTGCTGCATCAAATCATATAACGCTTCATATTCATTCTGATCGAGTCCATGCGCAGCTGGAATTGTAAACTGCTCATGAACTTCATCATATAGAATTTCTATTTTCTCCCATAATTTCTTTATGTTACTTATGTTTAGGTCAAAAAACTGTTTTGGTTTATCCTCTATAAATGTCAATGAATTTAACAGCCGTTTCAGAGCTGCTACACGCATATTTAATTTGCGGATGATGCCAGGAGTACTATTAGGATCGTCAGGCATCGGTGTAACTCCTTGTGCTTTAGTTGTAGCCTTCGAAATTCCGCTGGACCTAGTGGCAGCTTCAGGTTGATCTTTAGGTTCGGCCCTAAGACGTTTAGTTTCCTTATTAAATATTTCCAAGTATTCCCCGGCTATTTTTTGGATTTTGTCATAATAGCCCTCCGCGAAGTAGTCTAATTTCAGTGGGTCATCGCAATCTTCCCGAATAACCGAATCAGTGTTTTGAAATTTATCCCAACACTCCTGAAGACGTCCCGAACGTTCCTCGAAGTAAGCCGCTGTTTTTCTTTCAGCTGGGTCTTTTTTGAAATTTCTTATTATCTTCTGGATATCTTCGCCCGTTGAGATTTGAAGGTCCAATAATTTTTTAATTGTCTCCATTTTTACCCAGATTATTTGTTATAAAAACGTTTTGTATCACCAATGTTAATCAATCAATTGTCCTGTTAAGGTGCTTGATCGCTCAGGTAGCGTGTTGAATTTAGCAATGAGTGCTTACAAGATCCTTACCGCTGATGGGGGGAACTTGAAGTTCAGAACTGTTTTGGGTCACCAATGTTATGGTGCTTAATCGTTCAGGTAGCGTGTTGAATTTAGCAATGAGTGCTTACAAGATCCTTACCGCTGGTGGGGGGAACTTGAAGTTCTGAGCTGTTTGGGGTCACCAATGTTATGGTGCTTGATCGCTCAGGTAGCGTGTTGTATTCAGCAATGAGTGCTTACAAGATCCTTACCGCTGGGGGGGGAACTTGAAGTTCAGAGCTGTTTGGGGTCACCAATGTTAAGGTTGCTGTTAAATTCTAGGTACATAAACCAAGAATTTGTTTGGTGTCACAAGGTACTTGGGACCATGTAACAAAGAAAGGTGCAGTAAAACAAGTCAATTTGTCTACTACGCTATGTCTTTATTTTTCTTCTATATTTATACAAAATATTATAGCTAACTAAACTTATACGCTAAATAATTAGGTCACTTATTAATGCAAGGTAAAAAGAAAATAACTAAAAATGCTGAATTTGTAAAGTCGCTGACCACTGAAGACATTGAACTTATGTTCTTTATTTTGGTCATTGACTGGTTTTGAATAAACAAAAAAAACGTATTGGTAATATGACTACACATGTGTATGCATGGGTGTATGTTATGCTGTGACTGCAATATGATTCTTCGGTCACTAACCATTAATGCATTGCACTTATTGTTTATGTTTTTTATAAACAAATAATTGCAAATGCATTTACATACATACACATGTGTTTGGATGTTTATGAATTTAATTTTAATGACTTGAATAATTATGATTAACTTAATTTAAGGGTTGCCAACAAATACTATTTGTAGGCCTTTAGCACTCTTAAGTTGATATGTATAAAAATTTGTTTTATTTTTTTCAAACTCACTAACAATTTTTCGGAAATCTTTTTCATCATATATTTGGATTTTAGTTTCATCAATATTACCTCGTTTAATTGGAATGATGTGAAAAGTATTTTCACCAATGGTCGACAGTAGATTTTTTAGAAGCGCGTTTGAATTTTTTTCTCTCAGATAAATAGGTGGTGGCCTAAAAGACTTTTGCGATGATGCAGCTGGCTTGTCGTTTTTGTCTTGCAATAATGAAAAACGATTTTGACGATTGATAGAAGATGTGTTGTTATCCCTAGACATCTTTGGGGCGGATCCAATTTTAGTAGAATTTGGGCTTCGCCCGCGCTTTAAAATGGTTATATATCTGTCCATTCCTACTTGTACCTTTGGTTTTGTACTACTGTTGTCTTCAGTAGTACGGTTTTGCCGTTAGAAAAAGTCTATTATCAGATTTTTGATTTTTATTAAGAGCTTCAGAACACACAGCAAGTCTATTATCAGATTTTTTATTTTTATTGTTATCATTATGAGCATCAAAATTCACAGTAAAATAGGCATTTCTGCCGTTAGAACTCACTTCACTATTTTTTTCCTCTGGGGTACTCATAAAGAGTATTCCTCAAGGGTATTTTGTATGTTTTTTTGTTTACGGTTTTTTTTTTATTTTTGTTATTTCTATATGTAAAAATATTATCAAAGCAAAAAAAAGCTTATTTATCAAAGTTAATATGTACTACGAATATTTTTTGTATGCTTTTTTTTTGTTTAGTTTGTATATAAGAAAAATTCCGCTATTACGTCTGTTCACTATGAAGGTACAACGAGAACTGGGAAGGCAATATAACAATAATAATGAAAAGAAAAAGATATATAACATACATATGCAGGTGCATATAAGAACAAAATGGAAGAAAATAAAATTAATACTAAGAATACAAGAAGAATATAGGTGAATGAGGAGGATATTCAAGCTCCAAAGAAGACCTCTCACTTTCAAGACGAAACGGAAGTACAAGGTTTCTAATAATAATAATGAAGAAAATAAGACAAAAGAAAGTATTAAAAATACATTGAAAATACACCCAGGGGAAGAGAAATACAAACACTGTAGGCAGATACATTAAAAAAAAAGAAATCGTTAGACGAAGAAGTTGTATGTTAATATGTATGTTATGTATGTTAAGGTACGGTCACACTTGACAAATATTTGCCCAAAAAAGCGTAACCAGCAAATACTAATGAGAAATCTTTTGCTTCAAAACACGTGTTTATTAAGTTAATTAGTTTCGTGTTTAACAAATAGGCAAAGTTAAAGAATACAATATTATTGGAAACTATTGAACTTAATAAACAGTCGTCTGAATCAACAGATTTCTCATTAGTATTTGCTGGTTACGCTTTTTTGGGCAAATGTTTGTCAAGTGTGACCGTACCTTTAGATACATACATAAATACGATATGAATGTATGTATCTATTAAAGTCCTGCACAAGAACTTCCAAGACATAAGGGATTTTTCAAATGCTTTACTACAGAGAAATCTTCTAAAACAAATGTGGTTTCCGAGACATAAAGGTACTGATTTTACCCCTTTTTACCACCTTAGCATTCGAGTTTCCAAAAATCCGTTCTTAGTGGATCTATACATTGTAAGGAGAACCTACACATTAAATTTCAGCTCTCTAGCTATAGCCGTTTGGGCTGTGCGTTGATACATCAGTCAGTCAGTAACGTTACTCTTTTATATACATATATAGAAGAAATCTAAATCTATCTAAGAAATTTATTATTTTACATATTGTCATAAGTTTATTTTAGTTGAAATTTATTTGCTGGTGTTTAATCAAAATATTTGGTTGAAGCCTACTGATGTCTTGGCAAAGCACCAAAAAAAAGTATCGAAAACGTGTACGATTTTACCCTTTTTAAGAAGGAAAGTGCCAAAACCCATTCGAGAATTTGTCTAGAAAAAAAGAACGCGCAAAAAAACTTTCTGCTACGTTCAATAATTAAGAATATATGTAGAGTGCAAAAAAGTACCAACATTCAGTTCTTACCGCCTTTTAACCCCTAAAAGTACACATATTGAAAAAGTATCAAATACGTGTCGGCTTGTTTTTCAGCAACACTCGTATGCGTTTAGAGCTTTTATTCCATCTAATGTGGTTTCCGTGATATAAAGATACCGATTTTACAAATTTTAAGGGGTAACATTTGATGTTACCGCCACTAAGAAATCGCTGCAAGTGCATAATTTTTTAAAGCTATTTATTATTATCGATTAAACTGTCAAATGCAATTTTTCTTTTATCATTCCACGCGGTTTAACTAGCGAGCCATATTTTTTACGAAAAAATCATATTTTATTCTTATAACATAATCATCCGAATTGATAAGATCGAGAAGTTTCGCTCCGAGTAGCCATACATGAAAAGTCAGTATCCACATTCATAGTATATAAGTTTTCTTTATAATAGTTGTGAATTATATTCTAGGAATTTTAACATTGAAGTACAAGGCAATAAATAATAATTGTGTTTTAAAATCCTTATACTCGTGTTTATAATCTACAATTTGGTTACAAAGAGCTTGGGCAGCTTCACCCGTCCACATTAAAATTCTTTTCATCGGTCACCCAACTGGATATTTGAAGAAACTACTACGGCTGCTAATACGTAAGTTCTAACAATATGGAATCTTCTACCTCCTTACAGGGTCAACCACCAAATTGCCAACAAGAAACTGAGTCGAATTCTACAGCGAACAATTGTCACATCTGCAACAAATCTGCAGACAGCGTAAATTCTACTAGATGTCACAAATGCCGCTTTAATTTCCATTTAGCGTGTGCCAACCTTGATTGCAACCAACAATCACCAACTTGGCATTGCCAAAACTGTTCGTTGCAACAACAAATAGCTACCGACTCAGTCTCCTCCATTCATAGTGCCTCCTCGGTCGCCGCTCGCCGCTCGCCGACAAGCTCTGGAGCTGCAACGCTTGCATGAGGAAACGCAACTAGAAAGGGACTTTATAAAAAAGAAATACCAGATTCTTGAACAAGAAATAGACGATTTCAATGACACGCAATCAGCGCATAGACAACCATCTAACAGATCAGTGCACGAATGGTTAGATAAGCAAGCTGCCGGCATACAAGTGCCTAAGTCAGTTAGACTCAGCACAGCGCCCGAAGTATCCCAACATGAATCGTCCCGTTATGTATTTGCACCACACGCAGTGACAATGCAACAAACATCTAGCTAAACAGCCACATATGGGCAAAATGTAAGTAACAATTTAATTTATACAACAACAATAGCGCCACCTACATGTACAACAACGTCATTTGCGCATAATATGTCTTCATTTATTAATAATCCAACAACAATTTGTCAGCACTCAGCAGCTGCAAACATAAATAACAATTTAAATGACACAAATGTTGATAATCACGGATTAGAAACACCAATCCAATTTGGCTATATGGATTCAACGTTCTCCATGCATCAAACCTTCCATCGGTCATCGTACCTTCTCAAAGACTTTCACAGCAACAAATAAGTTCGCGTCAGTCAGTGCCCAAAGAATTGCCCATTTTTACCGGCATACCTGAAGAATGGCCATTGTTTAGCGCCACATACGACTGGTCAACAGCAGTCTGCGGTTTTACTGACGCTGAAAATCTTGTCAGACTTCAAAAGGCTCTAAAAGGCTCCGTAAAGCATATTTTGATACATCCATCTGGTGTACCGTGTGCTTTATCAACACTGAAGCTGCTTTTCGGCCAACCAGAGAAAATACTAAACTCGCCTAAAAATAAAATAAAAACATTACCAGCTCTTAATGCAAATAAATTACAAACAATTACCTCTTTTGCTGTTGAAGTTAAAGGCTTGGAAACTACGATTAAAGCCTGCGGTTTAGTAGATGAGTTGAATAATTCATCTTTATTACACGAGTTAATAATAAAAATGCCATCTAATTTTCAGCTTAACTGGGGTGAGCACAAAATAAGACTAGCAAAACAAAACAAAAAGGTAAATCTGACAGATTTCTCAAATTTGATTTACGAAGTCGGCATTTCAGCAAGCAGCATAAACCTAGAAACTGACAACAACATATCAAAAGCAGCAGAGCAACATTCACGTAAAACAAAAGATGCCTATATCAACGCGCACGATGAAAGAAGCAGAAGAACATGCGTAGTATGTTTTGGGAACTGCGATAGCGTTGAGAAATGTACAAAATTCTTGACTGCAACAAGAAGCGAAAGATGGAATTTGCTGCGAAAATATAATTTATGCAAATTGTGTCTTCGACGTCATAATGGAATTTGTAATAGCAGAGTCGTTTGCAGAGAAAAATATTGTCAAATAAAACATAATACATTGCTACATAAGCCAACAGCTGATGAAAGAGAAAAAAACTTAAAAAATGAAAACGAAAATAAAACCAAAACAGAAAATCTACATGCAGCGCACAATGGGAATGAAAGCAATCAAATGTTGTTTAAAATTATACCCATTACATTATATGGAAATAATGACAAAATTTTAAAAACCTTCGCATTTATAGATGAAGGTTCGTCGGTAAGTTTAATAAATGAACAAATTGTTAATAAATTAGATTAAACTGGTGAATTACAACCTTTATGTCTGACATGGACGGGGAAATAGGTCGCCAAAAAGAAGTCTCAAAAAAAATCTCAATGCAAGTTTCTGGTACAAATAAAACAAAATTTAAAATATCTGTCCGCACGGTTAAGCAACTATCGCTTCCGAGCCAAAGCCTCAATTACAAAAATTTAAGCGCAAAGTTTCCGCATCTTAAAGGGCTACCTATCAATGATTTTAAGAACGCTGTACCGGATGTACTGCTTGGTCTAAATAACTTAAAGATATGTATTTCAACTAGTATTAAAAAGGGTGAAAACAACGAGCCCGTTGCTATACGAACTCGCCTCGGCTGGCTTATATGTGGTGGCTCCAGTGTTGGGAAAAGAGCTCAAGCCCAATATAATTTTCATTTGTGTGAATGTCAACGAGAAAATGACCAAATTCTTAACCGCTTAGTCAAACAGTTTTATACAATTGAATCAACTGGGATAAGTAATTACACCCCAGCTCTGGGCACAAATGATCAGAGGGCTGTAAAATTATTAGAAAAATACACGAAACAAAAACATGATGGCCATTACGAGACAGCTTTATTGTGGCGGTACGACGACATTACAATGCCACCAAGCTACGAAATGGCGAAAAGGAGACTGATTTGTCTTGAAAAATCATTAAGAAACAATAAAAGCTTACTTGATCATTTTGAGAAAACCATATCAGAATATTTACAGAAAAATTACATAGCCAAAATTGACGATAATCAAATTAATAAACACAACGTGTGGTATTTGCCGATGTTTCCAGTATTTAATAAAAATAAGCCAAATAAAACCCGCATAGTCTGGGATGCGGCAGCGAAGGTGAATGGCATATCACTCAACTCTATGCTGCTTAAGGGGCCAGATTTGCTGTCATCTCTTGCGACCATTCTTTTCCGTTTTCGCCAAAGAAAAATCGCGATTTGTGGTGATATAGAACAAATGTTCCACCAGATCTACAAACGGGATGAAGATTGCCATTTCCAAAGGTTTTTATGGCGTAGCTGTGACGATAGCAGGGCACCCGGTATATATGTTATGAGGGTAATGATATTCGGTGCCTCCTGTGCCCCCTGTATATCGCAATATGTGAAAAATCTTAACGCGACAAAGTTTGAAGGTAAATACCCTCTAGCCGCAGCTGCTATAAGAGATAGCCACTACGTTGATGATTTTCTCGCTTCAACAGACACACCTCAAGAAGCCACTGAGCTCGCCAAAAGAGTGCGGCTTGTTCATAGTCAAGGTGGCTTCAAAATTAGGAACTGGTGTTCGAATAGCGATTACGTTTTGAAAGAATTGAGTTTTTCCAACCCTTCCAACAATATTTGCCTTAATGTTAGTGCAGGCGTAGAAACGGAAAAGGTACTTGGTATATTTTGGAATCCAGCACAAGACAATATAACATTTAAACTGTCAAAGTCTGTCTTAGACACCGAGCTCCTCTTAGGCGGAAAACTCCGACCAAGCGGGAAATTTTAAAAATTCTAATGAGCATATATGACCCTTTAGGGCTCGTAGGAAATTTCCTTATGTACCTAAAGATAGTACTGCAAGAAATTTGGCGCAGCGGTGTCGACTGGGACCAACCTATTTTGGAAAAACAGCAAGTAAAGTGGAAAAACTGGTTAACTTTTCTACCAAATTTAAGTGATGTAAATATACCTCGATGCTATTTAAAAAATTTCAAAAATTATAACAGTCTAGACGTACAATTGCACACATTTGTGGATGCGAGCGAAAGCGGTTATGCTGCTGTGTCATATTTCAGAATTCGCTGTGGAGAGGAAGTTACTATTTCATTACTGGGATCCAAAACCAGAGTAGCACCACTAAAGGTTGTATCAATTCCTCGTCTAGAGCTGATGGCTGCCGTTATTGGGGCTCGATACGCTAACTATATTGCAGATAATCATACCGTGAAAATTAGCCGCAAAATGTTCTGGTCGGATTCACGAACAGTTATAAGTTGGATTCGTTCAGACCACAGGAAATATCACCAGTTCGTCGCTGTTCGTGTGAGTGAAATTTTAGATAGTTCAGAGATGAACGAGTGGTTCTGGATACCAGGAAAATCAAATGTGGCTGATGAAGCAACGAAATACTTAACTAAACTTGATTTATCCCCAAGAGGGCGCTGGTTTAATGGCCCAGAATTTTTAAGACTGCCAGAGAATGAATGGCCAATCACGGATGAAAATTTTCAGGAATCAAAGCTCGAATTAAAAGAGTGCAATTTTGTTGCAGAAAATATAGAACCACTTATAAACATCCAAAGGTTTTCTCGATGGAGCAGAGCATTGAGATTTTGTTATCGCCTTAGAAATAAAACCAAATCTTTTAGGGAGGAAGAACTCACCCAAACTGAGTAACGTAAAGCAGAAACAACTATAATTAAAGATACTCAGAGTATATATTTCCAACATGAAATTAATTGTTTATTACGAAATAATAAATTAAGCAAAACAAATTTCTTGTATAAATTGTCACCCTACTTGGACGACGAGGGAGTTTTGAGAGTAGGTGGACGACTTGATTATGCCAACGTCCCTGAGGAACTAAAGTATCCGGCTGTTTTGCCGAAACAATTCCGGCTAGCAACACTCTTAATATGGCATTACCATAACTTATATTGTCATAGTAGCCATGAAACTGTAGTTAATGAACTACGACAACGGTTTTACATTCCGAAGTTGCGAACGGTTTGTAAGTCCGTCATTAAACAGTGTCAGCTATGCAAAATTAAAACTGCGTTGCCAGCGTTTCCGCAAATGGCAAAACTGCCACGCGCTGGACTGGGTTCAAATCTTTTACCATTCACATACACAGGCCTCGATTTTTTTGGCCCTATGATTATCACTGTGAATCGGCATACAGAAAAAAGATACGGTGTGTTATTCACATGTTCGACAATACGCGCCATCCATGTCGAAATTGTTTATTCGCTCAACACGAGGTCTTGCATTATGGCAATACGCAAATTTATCGCGCGACGAGGACAACCACGGGAATTTTTTAGCGACAACGCGACCAACTTTATTGGCACTGATAGAGAGCTACGTGAGGCATTGTGGGAAGTAGACAAGAGCGAACTGGTACGAAGCTTTACAACATCCTTCACAAAATGGAACTTTAACCCGCCTTCTGCGCCTCACATGGGAGGGGCGTGGGAAAGACTAGTCCGATCAGTAAAGACTGTACTCTGCAACATTAAAATCCAGAGGTCGCCGAGCGATGAAATATTACAGAGCATGATGGCGGAGGTCGAAAATATTATCAATTCCCGTCCCCTTACGTATATTCCAGTAGAAAACTAAAATGCAGAAGCTATCACACCAAATCATTTTCTACTAGGCAACTCAAGCGGCCTAAAACCATTAGCCTCTTTTGATAACGATGGTGTTGTGCTGAGGGAAAGTTGGTTGCGTTCAGAACAATATGCGGAGCTCTTTTGGAAGAGGTGGGTGACGGAGTACTTGCCTACTTTAACTTGTAGAACAAAATGGTTTGAGAAGGCCAAACCAATATCTGTTGGTAGTTTGGTGGTGGTGGTTGACCCGAATAATCCACGAAACGTGTGGCCAAAGGGAAGGGTCATAGAATTTAAGACATCGGAGGATGGCCAAGTACGGAGGGCGAACGGTCTGACAGTTTGTGGCATTTTAGAAAGACCAGCTGCAAAACTAGCGATTCTAGACGTAGCGGAAGAAAAGCTGAGGGAGTAAGTCATCGGCAAGCTCGCCATACTGTGGGGGAGTGTTACCGCCACTAAGAAATCGCTGCAAGTGCATAATTTTTTATCGCTATTTATTATTATCGATTAAACTGTCAAATGCAATTTTTCTTTTATCATTCCACGCGGTTTAAATAGCGAGCCATATTTTTTTACGAAAAAATCATATTTTATTCTTATAACATAATCATCCAAATTGATAAGATCGAGAAGTTTCGCTCCGAGTAGCCATACATGAAAAGTCAGTATCCACATTCATAGTATATAAGTTTTCTTTATAATAGTTGTGAATTATATTCCAGGAATTTTAACATTGAAGTACAAGGCAATAAATAATAATTGTATTCTAAAATCCTTATACTCGTGTTTATAATCTACAATTTGGTTACAAAGAGCTTGGGCAGCTTCACCCGTCCTACAAACACTTCTTAGTTGATCTATATATCGAAAGGGGAATCTACACACTAAATTTCAGCTCTCTAGCTCTCTATTATCATTAACAAAAAAACGGGTACGATGTTACCCCTTATAAATGCGAATTTTAAGAAAGTGCCAAATTTCATTTGACATTCTGTCTAAAAAAAGAACGCGCCAAAAAGTTTTTACCTCCTTTTTATCCCTAACAGTACACATCGAATTTTTAGTCTATTTAATATGGTTTCCAAGATATAAAGGTACTGATTTTGCTCTTTTCTACCCCTTTTTACCCCCTTAGCATTCGAGGTTTGAAAAATCCCTTCTTAGTGGATCTAGGAATTCAGCTCTCTAGCTTATTTTTACATGTATATCAGATGTACTTTATAATTAACAAAAAAGTATCGAAAACTGGTACGATATTAGCCCTTATAAAAGCGAATTTTCAAAAAGTACCAAAATCTATTTGGGATTCTGTCTACAAAAAAGGAATGCGTTTTTATCCCCTTTTAATCCCTAAAAGTACACATATCGAAAAAGTACCAAACATTTGTCGGCTTATTTCTTAGCAGCATTCCTGTGTTTTTGTAATTTTTAGTCTATCTAATGCGGTTTCCGAGATATGTATAAAGATATCGATTTTACCCTTTTTTTACCCCTTTTTGCCCCTTAGCATTCGAGTTTCCAAAAATCCCTTCTTAGTGGATCTATACATTGTAAGGGGAACTCACACACCAAATTTCAGCTCTCTAGCTATAGACGTTTGAGCTGTGCGTTGATACATCAGTCAGTCAATCAGTCAGTAACGTTACTCTTTTATATATATAGAATAGATAACAAGCATACACGCATCAACACTACTTTTGTTGATTGTTTGTTCATAACAAGAAGTCTTCACGTCATTGCTTGTTAGCACTCATATACACGAACACCTTCCACAATTCCTTGTGGAAGGAGACTTTATGAGCATGCCTGAAACTATCTCATCCGGTGTGCCACAGGGGAGTATACTGGGGCCAGTTTTGTATTTGATTTATACTTGTGATATGCCTCTGAGCAGCAATATCCACACTTCCACATTTACTGATGATACAGTTCACTGTTGTGGAAAAAGACTTTATGAGTACGCCTGAAATAATCTCATCTGGTGTGCCACAGGGGAGTATAATGGGGCCAGTTTTATATTTGATTTATACTTGTGATATGCCATTGAACAGTAATATTCACACATCTGCATTTGCCGATGATACAGCCTGCCTTAGTATGCATGAAAATCCTTACGAGGCATCCCGATATCTTCAAGAACACATTACCCAGCTGGAACTATGGTTAAACTTATGGAGAATTAAGGTAAACGAACAAAAGTGTGTTCAAGTAACATATACATTACGAAGAGATACTTGTTCACCCATTCGGATTAACAATCAAGTTTTTTTGTTTTACTTTTTTCAAATTCAGCAACCATTTTGCGGAAATCTTTTTCGTCATAAATTTGAATTTTAGTTTCATCGATGTTGCCACGTTTTGTTGGAACAATGTGAAATTTATTCTCACCAATGTCCGAAATTAATTTTTTAACAAGGGCATTTGAATTTTTTTGTCTCAAGTAGATTGGTGGCGGCTTGGATGTTTTGATCGAGGATACCTCGGGTTTGTCGTTGTCATCTTGAAGAATTTGAAAGCGGTTTTGGCGATTAGTTGAGGATGCGCTGTTATCCCTAGACATCTTTGGAGCAGATGCAATTTTAGTAGAATTTGGGCTTCGCCCGCGCTTTAAAATTGTAATGTATCTGTCCATTCCGACTTGGACCTTGGGTTTTGGGCTGCTCTGATCTTCAGTGACAACTTGTTTAAGTGATGACCACGAGCCCGAAGCGGATGATATCGCTGAGTTAAATGTAGAAGTACTAGGCAATATTGTCAACGATTCACTAGTTGGCATTGGGCAAAGCGAAGTTGATCGCTGACGAAACTGTGGTTTTGCCGTTAGAAAAAGTCTATTATCAGATTTTTGATTTTTATTAAGAGCTTCAGAACTCACAGTAAGTCTATCATCAGATTTTTTATTGTTGTCATTAAGGGCTTCAGAACTCGCAGTAAAATAGGCATTTCTGCCGTTAGAGCTCACTTCACAACTTTTTGCCTTTGAGGTACTCATATAGAGTATTCTTCAAGGGTATTTTGTGTGTTTTTTGTTTACGGTTTTTTTGTTTTTGTTCTTTGTATATGTAAAAATATTAGCAAAGCAAAAAAAAAGCTTATTTATCGAAGTTAATATGTACTACGAATATTTTTTTGTATGAATTTTTTTGTTTAGTATGTATGTAAGAAAAATTCCGCTATTACGTCTGTTCACTATGGAGGTACATGTGAAATACCTTTCTTTACTCCTTGATCGAAGGCTTACATTCTTGAGAACTTACATGTGAAATACCTTGGTATACACCTTGATCGACGGCTTACTTGGAAACACCACATTGGCTCTAAGTTAACCCAAATGAAACTAAAATTAACTCAGGTACATTGTCTGATTGGTAGAAATTCAACCCTTAGTCTAGATTGCAAACTTTTGATATACAAGTCACTTTTGAAACCTATATGGTGCTACGGAATTCAACTATGGGGCACTGCTTCAGCTTCCAATGTCGAGAGAATCCAACGAAGGCAAAATAAAATTTTGCGATTAATAACATCGGCTCCATGGTATATAAAAAACTCAAATATACATCGTGATTTAAACATGCCACTACTGATTGAAGAAATTGCAAAATATGCAGGAAAATATTTAACAAACCTCAAGTCACATCCTAATCCGCTTGCTCGTAATATTTTGAACTTTACTGGACACATCCGCCTAAAAAAGAGGGATACAAGTGCTCTTATACTCAACACTCCAGATGGGACTGCTTGAAAATAATTTTTATATTATTTATTTTTTCTTCCTTTTGATTATCACTACTTATGTATTATTTATAACTATCTCTAAACTTATGTCCGACAGCGGTCGGGCCTAATAATTATATTTTAGATTTAAGATTTGAATACACATTGTTAGTTCATATTTGAAGATACAATAAATAAAAAAAATATGTATTAAAAAAAATTTTTTTTTCAAAATAACGTGATTGAATATCATTTGGATCGCGACAAAACGGTCTAACTTATACGACTATCCATGACAGGTATCTGCTTCTATGGATGATTTGGCTAGTGGCCATCGGAGAGTCTCGTGCGGAACTATACCTTGAAAAATTAATGTCAAACAATGGTTTCGCAGAGATCCATACAGGTACAGCCAAATAGTGCTCAAATATGACTACATAATCCACGTTATAAACCTGGAGGAGATCATACGGGTAATGAAACAGCTTCAACAAAACCTCAACATGATAGGAGAGTCACCACACCAGCAACTTGCAAGAGATGAGTTGAATGAAATAGATGGTACAGTGCACACTCTATTTCCATTAAGAAAAACCAGGGGGCTTGTAAATGCTGGAGGCTCATTTATGAAGTTTGTTTTCGAAACGATGGACGAGGAACAAAACATAGAGGAGCATCAAAGAGTTTTAGAAGAGGATAACCATCAGGCAATAGGACAATTAAACCAGCAAGTAATCATTAATGATAATTTCAACCAATCGCTCAAAACATTTATGGACATTATACTGGCGGACATGCAAGAAATAGAGAGGAAAGTTAACGAAGTAAATGCTTTGGACAATTATTCAATTGTTCAAGATTAGTATATTAAAACGGAAAGTTGAAAATCTGCAACAGACCAAAGCTTCTGCAAGATTAGGCATGCCATCGCCCACAATCTTAACCAAAGTAGAAATAGAGGAATTAAAAATTGACGTTAAAAAGCTGGAAGGCGTTAAAATAGGAGTAATCACTAGCCAGGGGAAACAATAAACAAAGGCCCTCCAGGTTATAAACAAAATAAAATTAGACTTCAGGGTAGGAAGAGTGCTTGAATTAATTTCTTTCACAAACGAATTTAATTCGAACGAATTTTATTTTCGATATTGTAAAGAATCCAAGAATGCAAAATAAAATTCCTCTCGCAAATGTTTTTTTTTTTTTTTTTTTTTTTTTTTGAATGCATGATTTTTTATTTATTGTATCTTCATATATGAACTAACAATAAGTATTCAAATCTTAAATCTAAAAATATAATTAGGCCCGACCAGTGTCGGACATAAGCTTAGTAATAGTTATATATAATACATAAGTAGTGATAGTCAAAAGGAAAAAAATAAAGTATTTTCAAGAAGTCCCATCTGGAGTGCTATGAATAAGAGCCCATGTGTCCCTCTTTTTTAGGCGGATGTGTCCAGTAAAGTTCAAAATATTACGGGCAAGCGGATTAGGATGTGACTCGAGTTTTGTTAAATATTTGCCAGCGTATTTTGCAATTTCTTCAGTCACTAGTGGCATATTTAAATCACGATGTATATTTGAATTTTTTATATACCATGGAGCCAATGTTATTAAGCGTAAAATTTTGTTTTGCCTTCGTTGGATTCTCTCGACATTAGAAGCTGAAGCAGTGCCCCATAACTGTATTCCGTAGCACCATATTGGTTTCAAAATCGTCTTGTATATTAAAAGTTTACAATCTAGACTGAGTGAAGAATTTCTACCAATCAGCCAATGTAGCTGAGTTAATTTCAGTTTCATTTGTGTTAGCTTTGAGTCAATATGGGGCTTCCATGTAAGCCGTCGATCAAGGTGTATACCAAGGTATTTTACGTGTGAATGTTGAAGAACAACTTGATTGTTGATTCGAATAGGGGAACAAGTATCTCTTCGCAGGGTAAATGTTACCTGGACACACTTTTGCTCGTTTACTTTGATTCTCCATAAATTTAACCATAGTTCCAGTTGTGTAATATGTTCTTGTAGATATCGGGAAGCCTCGTGAGGGTTTTCGTGCATACTAAGGCAGGCTGTATCATCGGCAAACGTAGATGTATGAATATTGCTGCTCAAAGGCATATCACAAGTGTAAATCAAATACAAAACTGGCCCCAGTATGCTCCCCTGTGGCACACCGGATGATATAGATTCGGGCACACTCATGAAGTCTCCTTCCACAACCGTAAACTTCCGGGTAGTAATATAACTTTCTAATAGCTTCAGAAAATTTATTGGTAAATATGATTTCAATTTTAAAATAAGACCTTCATGCCACACTTTATCAAATGCCTGAGAAACGTCGATAAACAGCGCAGAACAATACTTCTTTTCTTCAAATGTTCTTCTTATAAATTGAACCAATCTATGAGTTTGTTCGATGGTGCTATGCTGACTTCTAAAACCAAATTGATGGTCCGGTATGCACCCATTACTAACTAGAATTGGGGACAATTTTGTCATGAGCAGTTTTTCGAAAAGTTTTGACATTGTTGATAGCAGACTTATTGGCCTGTATGACTCAGCCTTGGTAAGGTCTTTGCCCGGCTTTGGAATCATTTTAACTTTGGCAAGCTTCCAGCTATTTGGAAAATACTCCAGTCGTAAAATGGCGTTAAAAATAAATAATAGGATTCTAATTGCAATACGAGGCAACTTTATTAGCATCTGGTTACTAATTCCATCAATACCCGGAGCTTTCTTCGGGTTAAGTTCAGCAATTACTTTTTGTACATCACACGTTCTAAATTTTATGGGTCGAGGGGGTAGCGCCACTACATTCGGCAAATCAATAACACCAGTACACGAGTTAGGGGTAAATACTGATTTTAAATGCTCAGCAAATAGTTTACCTTTTTCAGTATCGCTTCTTGCCCAACCCCCTGTAGATGTACGCAGAGGTGGTTTAAACGCAACAGGTGTTTTAAGCTTTCTAGCAGCGCGCCACAAGGAGTAATTAGATGCTGGTGTGGCATCAAGACCCTCCAGATAGTTTTTAAAAGATGCAGTTTTTTCAAATGCAAGCAAGTCTTGGAGTCGTTTAGTGCACTCTTTAAATCTGATTTTATGTTGTGGTGATCTGTGCTGTTGCCATTCCCTTCTAGCTCTTCTTTTTTCACTTACAAGACGTTCAATATCCGTAGAATAAATTCTATTAAATCCAGTCTGCGGGTAGGAGGTAGTCGCATGTTCAGCAGCCTGTTTTATATTTTTGATAAGATTGCCAATGTTAAATTCAATATCTTCGGATGTTCTTAGTATAATGTTTTCCGTACAATGAGTACTGAGATATTTTCTGAACCCCAGCCAATTAACACGGTTGATCGTCTTCACATACGGGTGAGGTAAGTCACTACTTAGTGGGCTACAAATTGTAACGATCGTGGGAGAGTGATCGGAGGAAAGATCTTGAGACGCTTCAACATGAACTAATTCCCTAGAAATATTTTTCATGACTCCAAAATCTATAACATCCGGAATTTTTTGTATGTCCGTAGGCCAGTAAGTGGGCTCCCCACTCGAAATGACGTCCAAGCCCATTTTTGAAATTGTGTTGAACAATGCCCGACCTCTAGGTGTAATAAGACGCGAACCCCAGAACGTATGTTTTGCATTGTAGTCGCCAGCTGCTACGAAGCAAGGGCCAAGGGATTTGTAGAAATTCTCGTATTGGTCCTCAGTAATTGCGAACCTAGGAGGGGAGTAAATTGATGATATGACAAAATTAGTGCAAAAATTTTCGATACAAATATTCGTTGCTTGTAAATGTTCTTCGCAAATGTTGTCAATAATATAATGCTTGAGTCTTGACTTTATTAAAATTGCTGATCCACCGCATGCTCTTCCTCTCGGGTCCTTTGAATCATATAAGGTGTAGCCATAAATTTTAAAAAGGCTTCTCGAAGTCAAATGAGTCTCAGAGACCAACATTATATCAATATTTTTTTCCGTGAGGAAGTGCTCAAGTTCATTTTTATGTTGGCGAATGCCGTTTGCGTTCCAGAAACATATTGTTAACGTGTTCATGGCTTATTAAGTATTGCTTGAAGCAGAGTATTCTGCATTCGCAGCATTTCTTGCATCATGCTAGTCATACTTGTTGTAAAATTGTTTATAGTTTGCACCAGATTTTCAATAGTAGCTTCAAGGCGATTAAAATTAAAGCCTGAGTTTGTATTTATTGAAGTATTTGGCCGTGAAACATTTTGTGTGGGAATAGAGCTTGTTTTTGCAGCATCGGCATACGATACACGTGAATTAACTGGTTGGCTCACTTGGGCAAGAGTGGCGGAGTAAGTGTTTGCTGTTTGTGCTGGAGCTACTTTAGGTTTTTGCCCCATTGTCTTTTTAACGAAAGAATATACACGACAACCTCTGTAGTTAGCAGTGTGATTTTCTCCACAATTACTGCATTTTTTGTTACTTTGATCTTTCGGTTTATTGCAACTAGCAGTACCGTGCAATTCACCGCAAATAACACAAACTGTAGGTAATTTGCAGTAAGTTTTTGTGTGGCCATATTCTTGACAATTATGGCACTGTACGGGTCCAGAACGCTTGTGTGGTTCTTCAACTGTTATTTTTCGGTATAAAAGATATTTTAAATTATAAATTGGGTGCGTCTCATTTTTTCTCAATTTTATATCATTCGGCTCAAGTTCAACGCGAAATAGAGGCTGGGGGATCTTCTCCCTATTTATTATATTTGAAACATTTTTTACCTTGAATCCCTGGAGGACGAGTGCGTCTTTTATTTCTTCGGGAACAACATAAGAATCTATGCCCTTCAATACGATCTGCAGGCCTTTAGCACTCTTGAGCTGGTATGTGTAGAAACTTGTTTTATTTTTTTCAAATTCAGAAACCATTTTACGGAAATCTGTTTCGTCATAAATTTGAATTTTCGTTTCATCGATATTGCCACGTTTTATTGGAACAATGTGAAATTTTTTCTCACCAATGACCGAAATTAATTTCTTAATAAGAGCGTTTGAATTTTTTTCTCTCAAATATATTGGTGGCGGCTTGGAGGTTTTTTTCTCAGATATATCAGGTGTGTCGTTGTCATCTTGCAATATTTGAAAACGATTAGTGGAGGATGCGCTGTTATCCCTAGATACCTTTGAAGCAGATGCAAGTTTATTAGAATTTGGGCTTCGCCCGCGCTTTCCCACCATTATATATCGGTCCATTCCGACTTGGACCTTGGGTTTTGGGCTACTCTTATTTATATTGACAATTTGGGTAAGTGATGAACACGAGCCTGAATCGGATGATATCGCTGATTTAAATGACGAAGTAGTAGGCAACTGTAATGTTAACAAATCACTAGTTGACATTGGACAAAGCGAAGTTGATCGCTGACGAAAAATTGGCTTAGCCGTTAAAAAAAGTCTGTCATCAGGTTTTTTATTTATTTTGTTTATATTAAGAGCATCAGAACTCACAGTAAGTATATCATCAGATTTTTTATTGTTATCATTAAATGTAAAAATAAAATTCGCAAACGAGAAGAAAATAGAATTCGCGATTAAATTAAAAATACAAATATTCCAAAGTAAAAGTTTTTTAAGGGGATTTTATTATAAACGGCTATAGATAGAGAAATAAAATTTGCTGTGTAAGTTCCCCTTCCGATGTATTAAAATGGATTTTTGGAAATTCGAACTCGAAAAGGGACAAAAGAGGGTAAAATGGATATCATGATATCTCGGAAACTACGTTAGATACACTAAAAATTCTAAAAGCATACGAATGCTGCTAAAAAATAAGCTGACACGTGCTTAGTACTTTTTCGGTATGTGTACCGGTGTTATAAGGGCGTTACAACTGAATTTTTGTACCTTTTTTGCAGTCGACATATTTTTTAAATTATTAAACGTAGCAGAAAGATTTTTCCCGCGTTCTTTTCTTTTGAACAGAATCTCGAATCTGTTTTGGCAGTTTTTGAAAATTCTTACTTAAAAGGGGGTAAAATCGTACCCATTTTCAGTACTTTTTTGTTAATGATAAGGTACATATGACATACATATAAAAATAATTAACTCTGACTTCCTACCGGTCAGTAGAAGCTGGGGTAGTAAAATGTATGTTTTTTGAACTGCCCAAAGAGTGCTAAGGGGGTAAAAAGGGGTTATATCTCGGAAACTACATTAGATCGACTAAAAATTCCAAAAGTATAAGAATAATATATTTTAATATTTTTACTTTTAGGGGTTAAAAGGGTGCAATAACTGAATTTTTGTACCTTTTTTTTATTTGACATATCTTTTAAATTATTGAACGTAGCATTGGCATTAAAGGGTTAAAAAGACCTTTTTAAGAAAAACTACTTTTTGGAAAAAGGTGCTTATTGAAAATGTACTTTTTCTAAAAAGCAGTTTTTTAGAAAAAGGTACCTTTTGGGAAAAGTACTTTTTAGAAAAATATACTTAATTGAAAAAGTTCTTTTTAGAAAAATTTCTTTTTCAAGAAAGTACTTTTCGAAAAAGGTAATCTTTGGGAAAAGTACTTCTTAAAAAAGGTACTTTTTAGAAAAGGTAATTTTTAGTAAAAGTACTTTTAAGAAGGTACTTAATCAAGAAAGTACTTTTTAGGAAAAGGTTCTTTTTGAAGAAAGTACTTTTTGGAAATGTACCTTTTGGGAAATGTACTTTCAAAAAAGTTACTTTTTAGCAAAAGTACTTTTGAAAAAGGTTCTTTTTAGGAAAAGTACTTTTTAGACAAAGGTACTTTTTAGAAAAATACTTTTGGCTTTTTCATAAATTACTTACCCAAAAAGTAACTTTTTCAAAAAGTACCTTTTCCTAAAAAGTACTTTCTTGATAAATTATGTATATTTTTCTAAGAAGAACTTTTATCAAAAAGTACATTAAAAAATACTTTTGTCACAAAGTACCTTTTTCAAAATGTACTATTCTTAAAAAACTCCTTTTTCAAAAAGTACTTTCGTCAAAAAGAACCTTTTCCTAAAACGTACTTTCTTGATAAAGTAGATTTTTCTAAAAAGTACTTTTCTCATTAAGTACCTATTTCTAAAAAGTACTTTTCATAAAACGTACCTTTTCCAAAAAGAAGTTTCTTCAAAAAGAACTTTTTCCTAAAAATTACTTTCTTAATAAAGTATATTTTTCTAAAAAGTACTTTCCCCGAAAAGTATATTTTTCTAAAAAGTGCTTTTTAAAAAAGTACATTTTTACAAAAAGTACTTTTTCCTAAAAAGGACTTTTTAACCCTTTAATGCCAATGCTACGTTCGATAATTTAAAAGATATGTCAAATGCAAAAAAGGTACAAAAATTCAGTTTGTACCACCTTTTAACCCCTAAAAGTACACATAT
The DNA here is from genome assembly GCA_944452675.1 of Tachina lurida. NCBI lineage: Eukaryota > Metazoa > Arthropoda > Insecta > Diptera > Tachinidae > Tachina > Tachina lurida. The sequence continues at coordinate 57,348,829 of OX101755.1, read as the reverse complement.
TGAAAAGGTACCAAATACATGTCGGCTTGCTTTTCAGCAACATTCTTATCCTTTTGGAATTTTTATTCTATCTAATGCAGTATCCGAGATATAAAGATACCAATTTTACCGTTTTTAATCTTTTTTACACCTTTAGCGCTCTTTGGGCCCTTCCAAAAAACATACATTTTATGATCCTATTAATAGTAAATTATTTTTACATGTATGTATATTATAGCGTTATCGCCCAACAGTCAAAAAAAAAGTTCTCCGTACACCAGCGAATATAAAGTATTGTTTTAAGGAGATTTCAAAAAAATTTTTTTTATTTTTTTTTGCCGAACGAAGGGGTCGCCTTTTTAGTTTTTTCGTTATATCTTCCATATTTACAGTCCGATCGTAAAGCTTGATATAGCGAATTTTTTGTCTCACGGAGGCCACTATTTTTCGTCTTGGGTCCATTAACCTCAATTGTACCGTTCTAGTACTTACCCCTTAAATCTCATATCCTACCACCCTAATGTGATACCCTAATGTTAGAAATTTATAGTTCGCGAAAAATCATAAAACTTTTGCTAAGAAAGTATTTCAATAATTACAGCACAACTATTTAAAAAATGCTTTTATAAATCCATTGTTGCAGACCGTAGGGGTCACTTAAAAATTTGTCATAGCTTCAGTATTTACATTCAGATATTAAATTATAATATATCGATGAGTTTGTCTGTGGCAGACCAATTTTTTTTAGTTCAAAAGTTTTTGACCTCAAGTAACCTTTACATCATACCTCAAATTATACAACAAGCAATAAGCAACAAAAAGCAAAGTAAAATTATAGAAAGTTTAGTCGATCAGATCTTAACGTGATTCAAGTTGGCTATATTTTTGACGGCTCTAGAGTTTAGAAAAAATGTGGCTCATGCGTTGCTCGTCGGTGACCGCCATGGCAGATTCATGTACTACATGAACAAAACGCTCGGTGTTGTAAGAATGAGTTGTATAAGCTGTGAAAATAATTAGGTTTAGCAAAGAAAACTATGAAATGAAGATATTTTTCTTGCGCACCTGGTAATTCGATTACATTTTGCGAACATTGTAATGCTCTTGAGTATAGTTAAAACTGCAAGCATTGTGGTTCTGTCAATTCGAATTTATTCCAATTGATCATATCGAAGTATGAGTCACTTTCGTAGTTTATAAAATTAACAACTTGTGGACCGAACATTTGACGATATTAAAGTATAATATATCTATGAGTTTGTCTGTGGCAGGCCATTTTTTTTTAAATAACAAGTCTTTGACCTCAATTCGTCTATAGTATCAACCCATCATATCTCAACTTAAACAAAAAGAATTAAAAGTGTACGCGCCTTTCTGGTTCCTTGTGAAAAGCAAACCACTGGCAATTCACGGAAGTCGAAACATTTTCCAATACATAGCATGAATTCGTCAGTTGCCAAAAGACGTTCAACAGACCCTCCGTCCTGTTATCTAAAAGAACTCGTATTTTTTCCATCCTGAGAATGTTTTGTTATCGATGATAACAGACGAAGATGCGATAGTGCGTTCAGATGGCTATAATAAAATTTTATTAGCCCTTAATGATGCAACTGGATGCATTCGTCATTGTATATGTTTACATTATCATTAACATAAAGGTACCGAAGAAAATAACGCGCTAAGAATCTTTTTTCTTTGTTCAAATACTTAAAAGATATGTAGAGTGCTAAAAAGGTACCAGGTTTTTACCTCCTTATAACCCCTAAAAGTACACGTATCGAAAAAGAACTAAGCACGTGTTTGCTTATTTCTTTTATCAGTATTCGTATGCTTTTAGAATTTTTAGTCTATCCAACTTAGTTTGCGAGATATTATGATACCGATTTTACCCTTTTTTGTCCCTTTTCGCTATCGAGTTTCCAAAAATCCTTGCTTGGTGGATCTATACATCTTAAGGGAAACCTAAACACCGAATTTCAGCTCTATAGCTATATTGATTTGGGCTGGGCAATGATATGTCAAAAAGAACTCAATTTGCTGCATAACTCAAATATTTATACGAATAATTCGTCTGCATTCGTTCTTTAGAATTATAAAATAAAATTCGGAAGGTGCTTAACTTTAACATTAACCCTTCACGGCATCACTTAGTACACAAATGTCCAATATAAAAAATAATTGGCTCTAAACATATTGTCAATGGGTTGCCTTTTGCGGTATTTGATTGAAGAGTGTTAAACGAAGCTGTTTTAAAAAAAATTTAAATATGATACTTTTTATATACATATTTTCAAATTTTGTAGGGAGATTATTTCTTAAAAACTGTTAGAGGGTCAACTTTGGCCCACTGTAACTCCTCTGGTGCTTAAGCCAGAAGGCGGAAAAGACATGTGTTATTACTCCTAAGCTCTGCTCTAAATATGTTCGAAGTTTCAGATAAATCTAAGCAGCAGTTTAGAAGGTCGGGATTTATTACCAATTGTTTTTTGTGCAAACTCCCCTACTGTATCTGCTGCAGCAAATTTTATAATCATCTTATTGGTGTACGATGTTTGGATGCTTATATTATTAACTGATATATATTTTGTACTTTGGTTGAAGTAGTTAGCACGTTGACTACAAAACCGAAGGTCCTGGGTTCAAACCCAGTAATCAACAATAAATAACAACATCACGCATATTTGTGATGTTCATTAGAGTCCGTTTGTATCATTTGTTGTAGTAAGGTTAATGTGATGAGGGAATAGTCACTGGTCACTGAACTATACGGACTTCAGCAGATACTAATCCTAACATAACATCAGAGCGCCCTCCTTCGTTGTCTAGCAGAATCATCGCTGAAGTAAAATAACCACTAAAATGGCTACTAACCACACCTTAAAAACACCTGTCTTTTCTATCATTTTCCTTTTCCTAAAGAAGCTAAAACCTTAGCAATAGTAGTTGGCATTCATTTCCAAGTGTTACTTCTCTTCAAAAAATAAAAAAATATAATGAGGTTATATAATCTAAAGATCTTACCTTATAAAAAAGTGAAAACGGATTATAATTGTCGCTAACCGATTTTTAGCGAGAGCCGTTGAAAGAAACCCTCGCAAAGAACTCAGTTTCATCCCATTTAAAGAATTATGAAAATCCATATATAAGGCAAAATTATGATGTCCTATTTACTCTGAAAAAAAATGGTTAAACTTTTTTATTTCGAAAAACGTTGCATTTGAAAATTATGTTGCTTAAAGACTTTATTGTGAGGTTATAGGTTATTTTTGGCTGAAAAAGGCAACGTGCATGGCCTGTTTTCACGCTATCGTTGAAATTTTTGCACACACATAATTGACTTTTTATGTCCAGTATATTGGAAACTGAGTTGAAAATAATTTTTGGCATCCCATACATGTTTTGGCAGATCTATTGCATATCGTCAACTTAAATGCAAACGGACGTAACTGCACACAAATTCGAATCGAGTTTTTGATTGATTATGGCCAGAGCTCGCATGAGTTGAGCGAAACACACTAATCGGTCTCTTACTGACCGCATGATACGAACAGAATCGTTCGTTGCTCAGCTACTGAGGGTCAGTAAGTGAGTAAAACAAGCAAAGTGTTTGCAAAAAGGTCTTTATTTTTATTGTTGCGTTTGCTTTATGTTGTTGCCTTAAATATTTCGTCACAGGCAAAGCATTAAAGAGGAAGAGAGAAGATAGTAATAAATAACAATATAAATATCTGTAAATCAAAATATTTGTCAACGAAGTGTAAATGTAATATAAAAGACAGATATGTGTACAACAAAAACAAAATGAATCTTCATGTAAGTAAATGTTTGCCTATCGACACTCGCAACACACATACATGCTCAAAAGACCGTTTGCCGAGATCTTACGAAATAAAGGGTCTCGAGTGGACAAATGAGCCGAGCGATCGAACAAAAACTGTCGTTGGTTGAGCGAAGAGCAAGCCAAAGAAGAACGATGTTTGAGGGTTTTTTTGCGACAGTGTCGCATCATGTCAGTGGACGAGTGTTTTTTTTCTGACAACCAGTACGAGAGAGACCAATTATTTCGAGCTCTGATTATGGTTCATTTTATCAAACTACATGTTCACGCAAATATTTACACCTCTGTGATCAAAAATGACGACTTTATTAAAGAACTTCAAATGGACGTAACTACGATTGCATCTATTTTTTATTGCAAAAAACATAACTAACATAAATATATATAACAAGTAAAAATGCTATATTCAGCTGTGCTGAATCTTATAAACCCTTTACCAACGTACGTACATATACATATATAGTATACAGACACATACATTCATATTTGTTTTGTAAAAAAATTTATAATTTTCTCTAAAGCAATTAATAGTAACTGACCTTTAATTATTTTTCGATTAAAGAATTTGATTCAATTAATATATTTTCAATATTAGCAATAGTTGAATATTTTACTCTACACTCTGTGGTCTGAGTTTCTTAATACTAACTTATTTCTTTATAAAATATAGAATATATTTAATTACCAAAGAAATAATTAGTTTTATATACCAGAAAAAATTTAAGCTTTCCAGCTCTGGAGCTATGTCTTTTATTTTTCTAATTTCTATGCCAAACTATTTCATTCTAAGTCATAAAGTATATAAAACTTTTAAACAAAAAGAAAAAACTAACTTGACCTAGTTACTTTTGTAAAAAAAACAATAAATTCACCAAACCTGGAATCTACATTTTAGATTTTTCTGATTTAAAAAATCAATAAAGCTTAACACGTGAACAAAGAAATAAAAAAAATTAATTTTATACTTTAATATCAGAAAAATTCAAAGTTTCTATCTTTGGAGCTGTAATTTTCATTTTTATAATTTTATACGCCAATTTTTTCTTTCAGAACCGTAAAATATATTCAATTTATAAGGGAAAGGAAAAAATTTTTAGACCTATTTAATTTTACATAACACAAAAAGTGTAAGTTTTCCAACCCTGGAGTCAGAATTTTAGATTTTTCTGATTATTGATACCAATCTAGTTCTTTAAAAAATACATAAAATATGTTAAGTGAACAAAGCAAAAACGAAATAAGAAAAAACTTAGTTTCATTTAATTCCTTTAATATTAAAAAATTCAGTAAAGTGCGACTTTGAATCGCGCACGAAGGGTTTTTTCTTTTTTTTGCTTTTTGAAGTTTTTTTCAGTTTTGTCGTTTTGGCGACTTTTTTCTGTTGAAGTTTTTTTCATTTTGGCGATTTTTTTCTGTTTTTTGGGTTTTTATAATTTTAGAGATATTTTTCCATTTTGGCGATTTTTTTTTCATTTTGGCGATTTTTTCCTGTCTTGGGGTTTTTTCTGTTTTTTTTTGGGTTTTTTTTCGTTTTGACGATTTTTTTTCATTTTGGCGTTTTTTTTTATTGTGGCGATTTTCTAGAAAATTTTTTTTAAGTTGGTGCTTTTTTTTGGCGATTTTTTTGTATTTGACGATTTTATAATTTTTTGATTTTTTTGTTTTACCATTTTTGAAAATTTCAAGAGTTTTGCTCTTACGGTTTCCAAGATACAGCAAGTTGTCAAAATTGCATTAACTGATGGAACACCCTTTAATTTAAATTTTAGGATATTTTAGTGTTAACTTTTGTAGTCTGTATAAAAATACACTAACCTTACAAATTTCAAGTGTATATATGTACATACAATTGTATGTATATTACATGGGATTTTAACATTTTTCGTTGCTCGTTTTGGAACACCGTTTAATTTTCAATTGTCATGAATTTGTTGTTGTAGCGGCTAAGGGTCTACAGACTGTGTCCAAATTTCAGGTCTGTAGCTCTTACGGCTCTCGAGAAAATACCCTGTGACAGACATAGTTAATTTTACATAACACAAAAAGTTAAAGTTTCCAACCCTGGAAACGTCTCTTTGGCTTTTTTTAATTTTTTTTTCATATTTTTAATACAATTTTTATTCTTACTGAAATATAAAATAAGTTTATGTAACAAAAAAATTAAAGAAAATGTGTTATCTAGTTACTTTTATATGGCAAAATCAAGCTTAAGTTTTCCAGCTCTGAAACCGTCTGCTCGATTTTGCTGATTTTCAATACCAATCTAAGTTGGACCTTTTCTGACACACCAGTCCAAGAACGAAGTCTCTAGCTTTTCTGGGAGCTTCGGAAAACCGATTTCACGTACACCAGACGGACGGACGGACATCGCTTATTCGTCTTCCCTATTCATAAGGACCCAGAATATATATATTTTTTGGGTCAGAAATTAATATTATGGAAATTACACACGGAATGACAAACCTATATGTACAGGGTGTTTTTTTTTAGAGGTATAGAACTTCGAATTGAAATAAAACACAAGAAAATCGTTTTAATGTCCATCAATTTGGCTTTATTGGAAGGATAATTTTATGCCATTAATGTTTAAATATGATTTCGGGCATGTGGCCGGCGCGGCTGGCTCGAATAAAGCCAATTCTACAGGTCCAATTTTCAACCACTTTTTCGAGCATATGAGGCCGTATGTTGGCAATAACGCCACGAATGTTGGCTTCCAAGTCCCCTAACGTTTCTGGTTTGTTGGCGTAGACGAGCGACTTCACATATCCCCAAAGAAAATAATCCAATGGTGTCAAATCACACGATCTTGGTGGCCAATTGACATTTTGCGATGAAAATCAGCATCGAGATCAATCTCATTTTCGGCCCATACACCAAAATCACGACGCATTGCATGGTCTCGCGGCTTTAATTCTTGCACAAGCTGGATCTTGTAAGGTCGCAAGCCAAGATCTTTTCGCAAAATCTTCCATAAAGTTGATGGACAAAGCTCCAATTGCTGTGCACGGTGGCGAATCGATTCATTCGGGTCCTCTTCAACACTTTGCTCTACAGCGGCAATTGTTTCTTCGGTGCGCACTGTTCGACGTCTCTGCGGATGCGTATTATCATATAGAGTAAACGTAGTGCGAAAACGATCCATGGTTAACCGAATTAATTGCTCTGATGGACGATTATGTCGACCATAAAATGGACGGAGCTTGCGGTAAACTTCGCGAACTGAACCATTATTTTCGAAATAAATTTGCACGATTTGCAAGCGTTATTCTTTTGTCAACCTGTTCATGATGAAATGGCAAACCAAACTAAATATTAATCACTTGACAGCTGACAAAATGGCCGCCAGTTAAAAAAGTGATGCCAACTTAAAGTTCTATACCTCAATAAAAAACACCCAATATATACCCTTTTCCATTTTTGGTTAAGGGTTTAAAAAGAAAATAAATTGTTAAAAGCATATAAGTATTTGCAGTATGGAAATAAATTTCGAATAAAATTTTCAATAATACTTTATTATTATTGATATTGTAACGTTTTTTGTTTTTCCTGCAAAAAATATAAAACTGTAGTTACGTTCGTTTGCATTTAAGGTGACGATATGTAGATCCGATGGAATTACTGAAAATCGTTTTATATTTAGGTTTTATGAAATTACAAAATTACGCAATCAATTTCAAAGCATTTTGGAATCGTGTAATATGACCGCCTGTAAACCAATTGACGAACTTTCTAGTTCCGAAAGAGCTCGGCGCCATGGAGAAGTTCGAATATTAAAAGCTATTAAACGGAAACAAACATATCAAGAACATCGCAAACGAAAATTACTTAAACATCACACCAGTACAACTAATGACGATGATAAGGATTTTCAATATGCAGGTGATGACATACGAGATGTTGATTTTCGTCTACACATCGATACTACAAAACTTGAGGTAAGTATTTATACCAATATGTATGCAGATATATGTCGTCATGTACAATGCAAAATAGTGAAACATATGCATAGAAACATATCGTCGCTGTTTTAACTAACTGACATAACTGACATTTTGTAAATTTTACAGGAGAGGAACTTTTATGATTGTTTTCTACATGTATTCTTATGGAAACGTCTGAAATATTTTTACTGTTATAGGCTCGACAGTAATGTTTACACTCCTAAAAATTATGGACAAGATCTATTATGACTCATAAAGTCTAATAGTGGACTTAACTCATTTTTCAAAATGATGTCAGTTAGGTCAGTTAGTTAAAACAGCGACGATATGTGCATATCAAAATTTTGGCTTAAGTTTAGCTCTACCTCTCAAAAAAATTAAAATTGTGGGCTTAAAAATGCGATCAATATTGTGTGTTAAGTTTTATACAATCGGTAATCTTGCCTGACATGGTTTTTAAATCTGTCATATCATCATTTCAAAGTATATGTAATTCTGCATGGCTGTCAAAATTGTCTTATCACAATTTTCTATTATCGAAATTATGTCTCTCTTGTCGTACATAGTAGTTCGCACAGCCTTTGCATAAACCTAGATTGTTTTTGATTTCATTGTTTTTCCGCCGTAAAAAAATTCATAAATTTTTAAGATTTTTTGCTTAATTTCAAAGGTACCAAGTTATCATATAATAACTAATGCAACGCTAATTATATTTTATGGAAATAATTGCTAGTAAATAGTTTTATATAGATTTCTGACGTCATGCTTTTTCATAAAAAAGCAACTGATGTTAGAAAGTTTGTTAGAAGCAAATAGAGCACGCTCTATTTGAAATTGCGTCTGACTTTTACTGAAGTAATGTTTTAACGATAACACACGACATGTACGTACATTGCAGTGCGAAATTTTACATTTTCAGACTTTAACAGATGCTTAATACATAACGAAGATGATAAACAGGGTTATAACCGTCGTTTTGGATAACGAGCTTATTCGATCACTTTCAGTTTGAGATTATAGCATTCGCTATCGAACAATGTAATAATATGGTTCGATATAGAATGCCATAATCTCAAACTGAAAAAACGTGATCGAATCAGCTCGTTATCGAAAACGACGATTAGACCAGTACTTGTTACATATTGTAGAGGATCACCGAAAGGACTTCCAGCCTATATAAAATCTTCACTGACTGAAAAGAAAAATAATAGACCTATAAAATAAAAAAATACTTATACACTCAGGGAAAAGCTGCAACTTAAAAATACGAACGCGTCACATTAATTAACTGATTTGCAATATAATAGAAAATGTGTGGTGAGATACTTAAAAATAAATAAAATTAATAAATTAATACTGTAAATTAATATTTTTCGATATTGAAATAAGAAATTTCCACATGACTAGACTTTCGTTAATGTTTTTTATTAATTCAATATGGTTTTTATAGATTTGAAGCTGTTTTTTCCCTGGGTGTAGTATTTCTTATTAAAAAAATTTATAAAATGCAATAAACGGTATTTTTGTGGCTTTTCAAAATTTTAACGTGATCAAATCAGCTCGTTATCGAAAACGACGATTAGACTAGTACTTGTTACATATTGTAGAGGATCACCGAAAGGACTTCCATCCAGCCCATGTAAAATAATCATTGACTGAAAAGAAAAAAAAAATAAACCTATAAAATAAAAAAATACTTATAGTATTTCTTATTAAAAAAATTTATAAAATGCAAAAAAGGGTATTTTTGTGGTTTTTCAAAATTTTGACCCCTTGACCCAATTTTGGCATTATGGTTGACTTCATCCAATCAGCCTGAAAATTTGTTACATAAATTTTGGTGTCAAATCGCATATTTACAATGCTACCCGCATTCAAGTTTCTAACGTTATGATGTAAATTAGGTATGGCATATTGGGCGGCTTTTCAATTTGGACATGCAAAGACCCCTCATTTGTGAAGTATGGGAAAAAATATTTGAGCCAAAATATGGTGGCGGTTATATCAGAGCAAAGGTCGCCTCATTGTGCTCAAAGTTGAGGGTAAAAGAAAAAAATGTACAAGAAATCATCTAACTTTCCCGGGGTCATCCCTACAAGGGTCAAACGTATATCCAGCCCCCATTAATTTTCCACGCCCAACATGTTTTCTGAATACACCTAACTAATCTCCTTAAGGGTGCTCCCTTACAAAGGGGAAATTTTTATAAAATTTACTCGCGGGGCTCTAACTGACCCTAGGGCGTACCTATCGAAATCAAATGTTTGACCGACCTCAAATATTTTTTCAATACGAAGATTTTATTCAAACTTACTTATCGTCTATCTTCAACTATTAAGGTGGTCCCCATACAAAAAAACTATTTTTTGAATAATTTTTTTTCCGCTTTTATGGTGCCTTCCAATGGGGTAAAATGTAAGACCGACCCACAGTAATTTTTATTTCCAACTTTTGCTTCGAATATACAAATGCCCTATGGCGACTCCTTAAGGGGGTCCCATATAAAGGCAAAATTTTTATAAAATTTACTCGCAGGGCTATAACTGCTCATAGGGAGTACCTACCGAAGTCAAATGTATGATCAACTTAAAATATTTTTTCAATGCGAAGATTTTCTCTAAGCATACTTGTCATCTATCTTCAACCATTAAGGTTGTCTCCATACAAAAAAAAAGAATTCTTTCTTAAATCATTAATTTCGTTTTGGCATGTGTTGGATATATCTTTTTTTTGGCAACGACTTGAAGTAAAAATATTTTTTCTTCTTTTTCGCGGCACAACGCCTCATTATCATATACGCCGTCGCTGTCTTCGTATGATATTGTGATGCTCGTTGGATGGCGAAAGGGATATACTGCCTTAAAATGTTCTTATTTCGAGAATATCTTGATTTAACCAAAAATGAATTTGATGAAATCCGCGATGTCAGTATAGACATCGTTACACTTTATGTAAAAGATAAGTTTGGTTTAGTGCGATTAAAGCAATAGAAGCTCTAAATAATCATTTGAGCTTTTTTAAAGCTATTGCTCATTATAGTGAGGAAGAGTTATCCGATGAAGAGTTGGACGAATCATCAATTGAAAACAGCTACGGCGTAGATGATATTGAGGCTGAAGACGTCAAAATAAATAGCGGCGCTAGTGGAGAGGAAGGTGTCTCTCACTCAGTCATTGTCTTTACAGGTGTGAAGCGAATTACCTTGTCGCCCACAGAAGTACCCCTTGAAACAATGAAGGATTTGAGCCACTACGTAACACCTGCGACAGACAACTTTTTTCACGGTTTGGATTGCCAATAAGTTTTTAAATAGCGATCTAGAAACCTGGGACAATGTGAGGACTATAACCAAGAGATATTGCAAAAACTGCAATTTGCACACAACGCTGCAGAAACAGTCGCAAAATTATCAGAAGATTACAGCAGTGCATTGTCCCGCGACAAAGAAGAAACAATATTTTTATTTCAACACATGCCAAAAAGAAATTAATGATCTAACAAAGAATTCTTGTTTTGTATGGATACCACCTTAATGATTGAAGATTTTTAATGCTTGTAATTATTTATTGTATCTTCAAATATTAAATAACAATAAGTATTAAAATCTTAAATTTAAAATATAATTATTAGGCCCGACCAGTGTCGGACATAAACTTAGTGGTAGTTATAAATAATACATAAGTAGTGCCAATCAAAAATGAAGAAAAAAAAGTATTTTCAAGAATTCCCATCTGGAGTGTTGATAATAAGAGCCCTTGTGTCCCTTTTTTTAGGCGGATGTGTCCAGTAAAGTTCAGAATATTACGATCAAGCGGATTAGGATGTGACTCGAGTTTTGTTAAGTATTGGCCTGCATTTTTTGCAATTTCTTCAATCACTAGTGGCATATTTAAGTCACGATGTAAACTGGAATTTTTAATGTAGCCGATGTTATCAAACGTAAAATTTTGTTTTGCCTACGTTGGATTCTCTCGACATTAGAAGCTGAAGCAGTGATCCATAACTGAATTCCGTAGCACCATATTGGGTTCAAAAGCGACTTGTATAGTAAAAGTTTGCAGTCTAGGCTGAGTATTGAATTTCTACCAATCAGCCAATGTATCTGAGTTAATTTAAGTTTCATTTGCGTTAGCTTTGAGTCAATATGGAGTTTCCATGTAAGTCGTCGATCAAGGTGCATACCAAGGTATTTTACGTGTGAATGTTGAGGAACAACTTGATTGTTGATTCGAATTGGAGAACAAGTATCTCTTCGCAGGGTAAAAGTTACCTGAACACACTTTTGCTCGTTTACTTTAATTCTCCATAAGTTTAACCATAGTTCCAGTTGTGTAATATGTTCTTGTAGATATCGGGAAGCCTCGTTAGGGTTTTCGTGTATACTTAGGCAGGCTGTATCATCGCCAAACGTAGATATATGGATATTACTGCTCTAAGGCATATCACAAGTATAAATCAAATACAAAACTGGCCCCAGTTTGCTCCCCTGTGGCACACCGGATGATATAGATTCGGGCACACTCATGAATTCTCCTTCCACAACCGTGAACTTCCGGCTAGTAATGTAGCTTTCTAATAAATTAAGAAAATTTATTGGTAGATATGATTTCAATTTTAAAATAAGGCCTTCATGCCACACTTTATCAAATGCCTGCGAAACGTCAATAAACAGACCAGGGGGTCGATTCTGGTTCTGTGATAATGTGAAATGAAAACTTTTTTCGTCTTTTCATAGTGTTTCTGATTCTAGTTCAGTGAAAAAATTAAAACAAAATTGAAATGATTTCATATGAAAAAACAAGTGGAATGAAACAAAACGTTTTTACCGTTACACATCATTACTGATTCTCGTTTTATGAAAAAGTGTAAACAAGTGTAAAAACCTTTTCATATGAAAAGTTTTCTTGCACACCCAATTTATTAGTGAAAAAGCATGGAAAACCATGAAACCATACCAATACTACAATTACACTTTTAAAATATTTAATTCACTTATCCTCATCCCGAATTTCGTCTAATAGGTCAATTAAAACATTTAATACAGACAATTTCTATTTTTATTCCTGTTCATATCTGCCTAATTTGGCAATTGATCAGAAGTCGAGGGAGGCATAAGTTAAGTTATTATCGGCGGCAAAAAAATAATTTGGCGACGGGTGCAAGTTAACTTGAAATATTATTTATAATAATTTTTATTATGAAATCTTTTAGTAATTAATATATCAAAATAGCATACCATACTAAAATGAATAAGGGTTTTCATGAGAATGTTCAAAAGTCTCGTAAACTGTGCAATTGTGTATTTTTACACTTGTAAAATTTATTTACACAACCCTGTTAAATTTGCCCAACAATTTTCATTCGTAAACTTAAGCTGTGCAATTTGCATTTTGTAAATAACAGCTTCTTTGATTTTTTTTACGCATTTTTAGACACACACACACTTTTTTATTTTTAGAGAAATATATAAATATGTTTTTATATTAACATTTGCTTTACATTTTATTATTATATTTTTATTAAATTAATTTTTTGACGTTTGTTTCAAATTTACATAAACTGTTTCAAAAGGGGCTGCATGCAAGTTTGCCCAATTGCACAAATGGCATGTTCTCATGAAAACCCTTAATTACTAAGAGAAATCAATGGAACAACTCCACAGTCCTTAAAAACAATTCTTATTTGAGAAGAATAATGCAAGTTTGTGGGTGTTGGTACATTCATATGTACATTTTTAAAAATTAGGTAAAAAACGCATGTTCTTTAGCTTGTTTATCCTTTATTTGAAATCCTCGTTTATGCTGATATTTTACACGTTTCTCTACCTGCCACAAACATGCACACTAAGATCTAAAGCTTAAATTAGACGTGACATAGCCATAATGCCATAACCATAAACAAACCAAAATTCAATTGGTTTCTATGGTGAGAGTGAGAGAGACTCGCCATAACGCCATAACTCTCATAATAGAAACCAATTGAGTTTTGGTTTGGTTATGGCTATGTCATTATGGATATGTCACGTCTAATTTAAGCTTTAAATGGAACCACTTGATTCAACAAAAACATTTTAAATTGTGTTTCTTGTAAAATATTTTATTGCAATGTGTTATTAGGTGAAAGTTAAACAAATATGAAATATGTATGTATACTGGTAAAAGGCTGAACAAATATGAAATATGTATGTATACGTATATACTAGGGACGTAACGAATGTTCGCATTCGCTTTCGCATTCGCAAATAATTCGCTTACTTTTGCTATTTGCATTCGCTTTTGCATTCGCTAAAATGTATGCGAATATTTCAAGCGAATACTAAAGACAAAAAAAAATGTATTTCTTTTACGAAAATAGTTTACGATTTTAAATTTAAAGACGAAAATTATTTTAAGCCAGCGTGAAAAAGATACATGTAAAGCAATAATATTTTAACGGAAAACTTTTCTATCAATAAGTATCAAAATGAAACCCAAATCCATCGGTGTTTGGAAATATTTTTCAGTTTTGAAAAAGAAAAGACAGTGTTTGATTTGCGCGAAAATATTTTCTGCTTAAGACTAGTCAGTTCTTTTGAACGCCATTCATTACTTCGTACAACAAATTTCAAATCCAAACAATATTAACTAGTCCTTGTTTGTTGTAAATTCCACGCGAAACAAGTGCCACTCATATTATTTCACATGAAAACTTAAAATGTTGAAGATATATTTCATATGTTTTTCCCAAGATGAACAGAGTACTACTTCTGCAAGATTTTTTCAGGAAAAATTCATTCCAAGTTTTCTTCATATCGTCAGCCCATTATTGGTTTGGAACATACGCCAAAAAGTCAGAATGGAGAAAAACGACAAAACAATTTTTATTAAACCTTAAAATAGTTGATATGGAGCAAAATTAATGCTAAATATCTCGGAAAATCATAATTAATTTCGCAAAACCTGTTTTGGATTCAGAAAGGGGATACTCAAAATATATGTATATAACCCATACCTAACTCATTTTTTTAAAAAGTGGTCTGTGGGTCAATCCAATAATGGGCTGACGATATGTATTTGACAGCATTTCACATGAAATGTTGAACAGAGTACCAGGATTTAGGGCTAAAGTACGAATGGGTGGATTTTCTAACAGTGTGTAAACTTATTTTCAATTATTATATATACTTACTCTTATATAAATTTATTTGCATGTGATATTTTAACGAATTGTAATATTTGCATTCGCTTTCGCATTCGCTTTCGCAAAAATTAAAATGTATTATTCGCTTTCGCATTCGCATTCGCTAAACTGGTATTCGTTACTTCTGGTATAAAAGAATGTACGTACCTGTGTATATACTAGACACAGGTACGTACATTCTTTTATTTACATACATACAAACGAACATACTGCATACATATGTACATATGTACATGAGTATGCATGAAAAAAGCAAAGCAACTGTTTGCGTTGTTTGAACTTAGCTTTTTACCCTCTATTGTTCTTGTGTGCCATCTTTTCCTTATGTATTGAAATTACATACATATGAATGTAATTTTTAATTATACTATTTCTTACTTATTTATATACATATATATTTGTTTTTAATCAATAAATCAGACAAAAAAAATAAGCCAGATTATATATTTCAATCATTTATATACGCAGCGGCAGCGGCTCAAGCAATGGAACATTTTTTCATTACTTAAACGAGAATCGCATTCTGTGAAACTGTGAAAAGACGGTGTGAAAAGCAGCGTTGTCAACTCGGTGCTTTTCGCACCGTTCTTAGTGCTTTTTGAAATTTTCGACGCGAACAATTTTGAAGTTAGTGCTCAGTGCTTTTTCAAATTAATTTTCGGTGCTTTTTGTTTCGAGCGGTGGCACTAAACCAAAAATTCAAAGAGAAATTTCCTTATCTTTTTGTTTTTCGAGGAAGTCTATCATTGAAAAAACATACTGCCTGGCTCACGATGTCGACAAGAAATTTTCGTTCGCTTATTTATATTGAAAACAAAAACAAATTTTCTTATTTTGTTTTTGTTTTCAATATAAATAAGCGAACGAAAATTTCTTGTCGACATCGTGAGCCAGGCAGATAAGCTCTGAAGTTAAATAGAGCATTTAAAAAAATTCTAATAATATTGTACAAGACTTGGTTGAAAAAATAAGCGCCATATTACCCTCAAACTTTAACATTTTAAGTACATATAATTAATGTAAGCAGTGCTTGCCACACAACAACGAAGACATATTATCTAATAGCGATTCAGTTAAAGTGAACTCGTTTGAGGCATTATTAAAAATTACATTATCATCAAACTTCTGTCACTTCCACATTTAAACGAAGAAGTTGAACGTGCTTTTGCCTCTATGACTGTAGTTTAGTCTAAACTACGTAACACTTGGTTAACACTTTGCTTCATATAAAAATTAAAAAAAAAATTTCCCAATGTCCAATGTTTTTTTTTCATTTCGATTACTTTTTTGCTATGAATATTTTTGTATATAACTTGATAAACTTTCAGATCACTTTTTTATTTATTGCGTTTGCTGCACAATACTTTTGACACCTTTTTTATTTCGTTCAAAATTTATTGCCCTTGTCACATAGTTCAGCTGCAGCCGAAAGAATGTTTTTACAGCATAATTTAATAACAACCAAATTTGGTAAGCTTTGATTAAAAAACAAACTATTAACCCCATCTTAACCTCATAAATACTTGTCGATTACTGCCAACTTGACTAAACTCGAGTGATTCGTTTGTTCCTTAACGAAAAAAATTAACTTTTTTATAATAACTAATTTTTATAATAACTGATTTTAGAATACACTGATTCCTATAGAATTAAAATGTGAATCGGATGCCTCTAATTCATAGCCACTCAAAATTTCATTTGCAAGCCCATGGGCTTGCGCAGTCGACGTTATGGTGACACACGTATACTTCGTACAAAGTATGTGTGATGTTGTGTGTTTGGCTGTTTCTTTGCTGTACGTCAGCTACTTCGGACAAAGTGTGTGTGATGATGATGACTCGAACTGCAAAAAGAACAACAAACACACATAGAAAGCAGAAAGAACATACACATGCGCACAAAAGCGCTTAGTCACGTTTGAGGGGCTGTGCTCTAATTTGACGGTTTAGGAACGAAATGCAAGGCGAACCGATTCCTTTATTTTTTTATATACGCACATATCCCACACTAAATCATAAAGTCACAGCTAAAAATTATAAAAGTGCCTTTTCTTTTCTATAAACCAGTTAATTGAAGAAATCTATAACGACCTCAACAATTTCTTTTGCAATACAGTCTTCTTGAAGAATATAAAATACCGTTATGATTGTTTTTGTGTCACATACTTGCGTCATTTGTACAGTATCAACAGTTGTTTGCAACTACTCAGCATATGAAATTTTTTGAGTAGTGACTCTTTATGATTTAGTGTGCGATATGTAGTTATGAATAACATCTTTTTAATAAAAGGAAAAAATTTTAAATTTAGTGCTTTTTAACTTATATTACGCGCTTTTTTCCTGATTTCAGTGCTTTTTAAAATTTGAAAGTTGACAACGCTGGTGAAAAGTTGCTATGGAAACGAAAATTAAAATGTTTTTTTCACTTCACATTATCACAGAACCAGAATCGACCCCCAGAACAGTACTTCTTTTCTTCAAATGTTCTTCTTATAAATTGAACCAATCTATGCGTTTGTTTAATGGTGCTATGCTGACTTCTAAAACCAAGTTGATGGTCTGGGATGCACCCACTAACAATTAGAATTGGGGACAATTTTGACATGAGCAGTTTTTCGAAAAGTTTTGACATTATTGAGAGCAGGCTTATTGACCTGTATGATGCAGCCTTGGTAGATCTTTGCCCAGCTTTGGAATCATTTTAAATTTGGAAAGCTTCCAGTTGTTTGGATAATACTCGTAAAATGGTATTAAAAATGAATGACAGGATTCTAATTGCAATACGAGGCAACTTAATCAGCATCTGGTTACTAATTCCATCAATACCTGGAGCTTTCTTCGGGTTCAGTTCAGCAATTAGTGTTTGTACATCACACGTCTTGAATTTTATGGGTCGAGGGGGTTACGCAACTACACTCGGCAAATCAACAACACCAGTACATGTGTTTGGGGTAAATACGGATTTTAAGTGCTTTGCGAACAAGTAACCTTTTTCAGTATCACTCCTTGCCCAACCTCCGGTAGAAGTGCGCAGAGGTGGTTTAAACTCAACATGTGTTTTAATCCTTTTCGCAGCTCGCCACAAAGAGTAATTAGATGCTGGTGTGACATCGAGATTTTCCGGATAGTTTTTAAGAGATGCTGTTTTTTCATATGCAAGCAGCTCTTGGAGTCTTTTATTGCACTCTTTAAATTTAATTTTATTTTAGGGTGATCTGTGCTGTTGCCATTCCCTTCTAGCTCTTCTTTTTTCACATACGAGATGCTCAATATCCGTAGAATATCTTATATTAAACCCAGTCTGCGGATGGGAGGTAGTGGCTTGTTCAGCAGCCTGCTTAATATTATCCTTAAGATTAGCAATGTTAGCTTCAATATCTTCGGGTGTTCTTAACGTAATGTTTTCCGTGCAATGACTACTGAGATATCTTTGAATCGCAGCAAATTAACACGACTGACCATCTTTACATTTGAGGGAGGTATAGCATTTCTCAGTGGGCTACATACCGTAACGTCGTGGGAGAGTGATCGCACGATAGATCTAGCGAAGCTTCAACGTGAATTAATTCCCTAGAAATATTTTTCATGACGCCAAAATCTATAACATCCGGAATTTTATGTATGTCAGTACGCCAATAAGTGGGCTTCCCACTCGAAATGACGTCCAAGCCCATTTTGGAAATTGTATTGAACAACGCTCGACCTCTGGGTCGAATGTGTGTTTAGCATTATAGTCGCCAGCTGCTACAAAACAAGGGCCGAGAGATTTGTAGAAATCCTCGTATTGATCCTCAGTAATTGCTAATCTTGGAGGGGAGTAAATTGATGATATGACAAAATTAGTGCAAAAATTTTCAATACAAATATTCGTTGCTTGTAGATGTTCTTTAAAAATGTTGTCAATAATATAATGCTTGAGTCCACTGCATGCTCTTCCTCTTGGGTCCTTTGAATCACATTAGGTGTAGCCAGAAATTTTAAAAATGCTTCTCGAAGTTAAATGAGTCTCTGAGACCAACATTATATCAATGTTGTTTTTGTTTAGGAAGTGCTCAAGTTCATTTTTATGTTGGCGAATGCCGTTTGCATTCCAGAAACATATTTTTAACATGTTCATGTCTTGTTAACTAATGATTGAAGCCATATAATGACTTATTTTTCTGATTACCAAATTTCATTACTCGCTTACAAAACACATTACCTAAAATTTAAACAAATTATGTACAAGTTGCTAAATGAGGGGAATATTTTTTTACATTAAATAGATTACGTGAACCAGTTGCCAAATAAAAAAAGTAAGTGCTTCTCAAGAATCGATTATTTTAGTCTCACGCCTTATTAAAATCAATAAATCCATTAGGGAACAGCTTCCACCAAAAATGCTTAATTCCAAACTCGATTACCTTTTTTGAAATTTTTTGCTTGGATGCCATAAAGAAAAAATATTTACTGTGAGATATCTGAAAAACTAATATAACGAGATACCTTGACATATTGTACGGATAACTCTAATTTTAACAAGTAGGCGTGGTGCCTCTCATGTAGTGCAATTTTTTTTTCTTCAAAAATAATACCAGCGTAACGATCTTGCTGATTTCCTGCTTTCGTAAGCAGTAACGCCAAAAGCGAGGATAGTATTATTATGAAAAGAAGTCAATAATGAAGCAAAAAGTGTGTCAGGTCCCAAGTAAATTAAATAAGAACTTTTAATTTTTTGGTATCTGCCACACACACAAACCTGAAATTCCGCTGAATCTGCCGATGATAAAAAACAATTGAGATTGGAAAAGTGAGCTTGTTTGCTTAAAAAATATCTTGAACACTAATGCAGTGAGAATTTTGAGACTCTTACTGTGGTATTCAGAAGAAATAGTTTTGGTTTACAAAAGGTTATTAAAAAAAATTTATGAAAATTTGTTTGTCAAACGTAATAATAAAATAATTTTTTTCTGAATAAGGGCTTTTGTATTCTAGAAAATAGTGAAGGTTCAACCGCAAGCGTGACACTTCTAATAAAAAAATCTTTTCATCTCAAATCGTTTATGAGGTGTAGCGAAACATAGGATTTTGGCTAGTTAAGCACTAAAAACATATTTGGAATGAATTGTTGTCAGTTACATTTAAAAAAAATTCGAACAAGAGATTGAATATTTCGAAACGCCAAAAAGCGGGATAGAAATTCGAGGCGGGATAGATCTGTGAAAAGCGGGATGTCTGGTCAGATTATGTATGGACCACAAAACGTATTTTTACTTTTACAATAAAGTAATATCAATTTCTAACTTAATTCATGAAAGTTCACAAAAATTTTGATTTTTCTTCAAAACATGTATCTGAAGCAGTGGTGCAAATTCAAAAGAAATCCATCGGGTATATTTTGAGAACACTTATGTAAACCTTCTTTGTGGCATATGGGATAAAACTATTCTGAGGCGACGATATATACATTAGTCACGGCATAGTGTTACATATATAAGAATGCTTAGTAACGAGATTTCGACTTGCAAGCAGCGTTGCCTTTTTGGTTACTTTTAACCAAAATTGGTTATTTTTTTTCAATGTGTACCTGAGTATTTTTTTCATTTTGGTTACTTTTTTAACACAAAAATAACCATTTTTACATGGTATTTAAATTTGCATATCATGATGCACTACCACAATTTTTAAATGAATTTCGTAGCTAAATAGCAAATGTGGCTGTGGTTTCCAAATTTAGTACATGATATAGAAGAAGAAATAGTATCCCACTAGCAATTGCTCAGATTTTCCTAATTGGAAATAAAAAGTATGTACATTGAAGGACTAAACTCTCCAAGCAGCCTGATTTTTGGGGTTTGACAAAATCTGGAAAAAGTTCAAAAAAATTAATTTTGCCAGTATTTAGGGAGCTGAGAAATAAGTTTATACAAAAAATAAAAACGAATTATAATAACTGCAATATTAACAAAAGTATTAAAATTTCATTGGGCAAAAGTCTCCATACAGGCATAAAATATATGAAAAATACGTTCAAAATGCATGGGATTCTAATCTTGTTTGAAAATTCAGTGATTTCCGGTACCAAGCCGGCAACGAATGGCATGCAAATATGGTCTTATATGTTCTTAAAATAACAACACTTTACATTAGCTTTGAAAGTGTCTAAAATATTTACTACAAATGACGCTATTGAATTTATTTTACCTCATGCATAATAAGGAATTGAATTTAAATCCAGTTAATAATGGTCGGAGCATTGTTAATGTTTAAAGGGCAATCGCGTCATTCGTGGCAACTGTTTTAGATACTTTCGGGGTTAATGTCAACTGTTGCTATTTTAAAAATATATTAGACCATATTCTGATGCCATTTGTTGACGGCTTGGTACCGCAAATCACTGAATTTTCAAACAAGATGAAAACCACATGCATTTTGAACGTATTTTTCATATATTTTATGCCTGTATGAAGACTTTTGTCCAATGAAATTTTAATATTTTTGTCAATATTGCAGTTATTATACGAGGGCGGTTCGGAAACTTCTTAGCCTATCAACGAAAGAGAATAGTTAGTTTTTCAAAAATATTTTTATTTTTCAATGTAATCTCCTGAAACTTCAATACACTTAGTCCAACGCTTTTCTAGCAAATTTTATCCATTGATTAAAATAGTTTTCCTCAAAGTCTACAAAATAGTGGTTTTCAACTGTAATTGCATCTTCAGTTGAGGTAAAACGCTTGCCAGCAAGGCATTTTTTTAGATTTGGGAACAGGTAAAAGTCATTGGGAGCCAAATCAGGAGAATAAGGTGGGCGGTCAAGCAACTCGCACTTTAATTCGTTGTTTTTAGCCATTGTTAAAACACTCTTGTGAGCTGGTGCGTTGTCTTGATGAAAAATTATTTTTTTGTGTTGTAAGCCAGGACATTTTTCTCGAATTTGTACATTTAATTGATCCAAAAGGTTGCAATAGTTATTGTTTTACCTTTTTGCAGATAGTCAATCAATAAAATACCTTTGAAGTCCCAAAAACCATTGCCATAAACTTCCTAGCCGATTGAATTGTTTTTGCCTTCTTTGGGGAAATTCCTCCAGCTTCAGTCCATTGTTTGGATTGTTCTTTTGTCTCTGGAGTATAGTGGTGGATCCATGTCATCAACAGTTATGAAACGACGCTTAAAATCCATTTTATTTCGCTTAAAACGATCCAAACAAGCTTGAGAAATGTTCATTCTTATGCGTTTTTGGCCGACTGTCAACAAATGCGGCACCCATCTTGCAGAAAGCTTTTTCATCTGTAGTTCTTCATGCAAAATTAAATGGACTCGATCATTTGAGATGCCCATGATATTAGCTATTTCACGCACTTGTATTCGTCGATCATTTAATACCATATCATGCACTTTGGCTACAATTTCTGTTATTGTTGCTGTTTTTGGACGTCCACTACATGGTTCATCTTCAATGCTTGTACGACCACGTTTAAATTCAGCAACCCAATTATTTACTGTTGCATATGAAGGAGCACTTTCACCTAACACATTCACCATATCATTATGAATTTCTTGTCCCGATAAACCTTTTTTATGTAAATATTTAATGACACCACGCATTTCTAATTTTTACATTGTTAAAAAATCGCGGATGCGTCTTTTGTGAACACCTGTTTCTATATGAAGGAGTTGCCAGATCGAAACAAAATTTAACATGTGTTCATAGCAGAGATGGAAGTTTCCAAAACACTTAACTTTTTTCTGTTTATACCGCGCTTTTTGTGCTAGGCTAAGAAGTTTCCGAACCGCCCTCGTAATTATGAATTACGTTTTTAGTTTTTGTATAAACATATTCATCAGCACTCTAAATATTGGCACAACTAATTTTTTAGAATTTTCCCCAGATTTTGTCAAACCCCAAAAATTATGGCTGCATGGGGAGTTTAGTCCTTCACTGTATGTATATTGAAATATTTTGCGACAGTTTCCAAACATACAAATGAATTGATTGCCACACAGCTCATCGGTTTCTGAAAGGATCGTGTGTGTTCTGTCTTAAACATCGTTTTCAGATGTTTTCTTGTGAGTTCGGATGTTAAAACACATGATACGCCTGTTTAAGCTGAAATTTAGAAAATACAAATTAATAGTATGTGTTTTAGCATCCGAATTTAGAAGAAAATAATTTGGAAAAGCACGATTTCAAACTTTTAGATTTTTTCGTTTTCACTTTTCAGCAAAAAACTCGTATTTTTTCACAAGACTGTTAACAAGTGAAAAGAATACGAGTTTTTTGCTCAAAATCGAAAACGAAAAAATCTAAAAGTTTGAAATCGTAAATTTTTAAATTGTGCTCATCTAAATTCGGATGCTAGAACACACACTATTAATTTTTATTTTCTAAATTTTAACTTAAACAGGCGTAGCATGTGTTTTAACATCCTAACTCACAAGAAAACATGTGAAAACGATGTGAAAGCCAGAACACACACGGATATCTTCGTAGCTAACTTTAATCAAAACAAAATGTAGGAAGCTGGTTTTTAATATCAACTCTATAATGCATATGTATATTTTAATACTTTATCTATCTATTCATGAATGTAATAAAATTTAATTTTTTTATTACAAATAACTTATTTCTTTTGTTATTGTGTATTATTTGGTAGATAATTATAACACATATCGAACCTTATTTTCTATTTAATCGTAAGCGACAAAGATTTTAGTTTTCAGGAGAAGTTTTTTTATAATATTAAAATTTTTTTAAATATGTAAGTAAATTATCGCTCACGATAAAATTTTACAGCCCGTATGTTAAAAGTTATAAGCATTTTGGCATTTTGATAATTCTAAACTATGGGTCCATACAATTTTAATTTAAATAAATAAGTCTATTTTCGATTACATGTCGCTTATGATAAAATCGAAAATAATCCTCAATACAATTATGAAACTGAATTACAAATTTAAATGTAATAGCTAAGATTATATGATTTTATAATGATTATACAGTAAGCCCCGGCTTATTACCTCATCAAAAATTTCATGATTTTTGGGTTAATTATTCGTGAAAAGTATTAAAGCGAAGACGCTTAATTATCTCATATAGGTAATTATCAGAATACACTTAAATACCTTTAAAAATGCATTTATCCGAACTTACTGTGGTATTTAGTACATTATTACTTGAAATAAATATTTTATTGAATTAAGTGAGACATTTTTAGATTTAATTGAACTGTAGTGAAATTTAATCAGAAATAATTTCTTAATCAGGCTTAAGTTCAGTAATTTCAGTTATTATTATTATTTTTATTAATTAATGTGAGTTTCTAAAGAAGACAAGAAAAATTAAACTAGACTTTATTAGCTGTGTTAAATACCCATATTTTTCTGTGTAGCCATGCACTTCATCAGCACTCATGTCTATCTACTGGGCTAAGTAGCAAAAACATTTCATAGGGGCATGTGTCAAACGGTAGAAAAGTATCTACTATGGTAAAAAAATATTTGTCTGTGGGTAAAAAATTTAATTTTTCTGCGGTGTCAAATGATATTTTTTTTGACAATGTAAAATTTGGACAAGTTCGCCTTAGCATAAAAAGGTGATGAAAAAATCGCTGCGGCGGCGAGGCCAAAGATTTTACTACAAGCTGACGGCTACCAACAATTTTTTAAAAGGAAATTTTTTTAAATAAAACAATATTCTTGTAGCAAAAAATTGTAAAGTATTATATATATGATGCAAAATTTTTCGCAAATTAAAATAAACAATGTATTTTTCAGTCTAAAAACATTTAAGAGACGTAGAAATCTATGCATTGAGCAACGGCTCGAAGAGAAGGGGGTGAGTTTACCGTTTATGATACCATGCTTTTTATTTGCTGCTTGTCAAAATTTCTACTCAATAAAAACGTAAAATATGTACAACAGCTGATTCACAATTTTGGCGCTAAAAAAATTATACATATGTTTCGGGCAGAACATCTACAAGCAACAAATATTTGTATTGAAAATGTTTGCAAAAATTTTGTGATATCATCAATTTACTCCCCTCCCAGATTCGCAATTACTGAAGATCAATACGAGGATTTCTACAAATCTCTTGGCCCTTGTTTTGTAGCAGTTGGCGACTACAATGCAAAACATACGTTCTGGGGTTCGCGTCTTATCACACCTAGAGGTTGCGCGTTGTTCAAGAAAAATTTTAAGTATGTTCTTGTACGTGACATAAAATTCCGGATGTTATAGATTTTGGCGTCATGAAAAATATTTCTAGGGAATTAATTCACGTTGAAGCTTCTCTAGATCTCTCGTCTGATCACTCTCCCATGATCGTTACAATCTGTGGCCCACTGAGAAGTGCTTTACCTCACTGTTATGTGAAGATGATCAGTCGTGTAAATTGAACTTGAGCACTTGTAAAATGAACTTGAGCACTTCCTAAACAAAAACATCATGTATATAATGTTAGTCTCAGAGACTCATTTAACTTATGTGATTCAAAGGACCCAAGAGGAAGAGCATGCGGTGGATCAGCAATTTTAATAAAGTCAAGACTCAAGCATTATATTATTGACAACATTTGCGAAGAACATTTACAAGCAACAAATATTTGTGTAGAACATTTTTGCACTAATTTTGTCATATCATCAATTTACTCCCCTCCTAGGTTCGCAATTACTGAGGACCAATACGAGGATTTCTACAAATCCCTTGGCCCTTGCTTCGTAGCAGCTAGCTGGCGACTACAATGCAAAACATACGTTCTGGGTTTCGCGTCTTATTACACCTAAAGATCGGGCAATGTTCAACACAATTTCAAAAATGGGCTTGGACGTTATTTCGAGTGGGGAACCCACTTACTGGCCTACTGACATACAAAAAATTCCGGATGTTATAGATTTTGGAGTCATGAAAAATATCTCTAGGGAATTAGTTCATGTTGAAGCGTCTCAAGATCTTTCCTCCGATCACTCTCCCACGATCGTTACAATTTGTAGCCCCCTAAGTAGTGACTTACTTAACCCGTATGTGAAGACGATCAACCGTGTTAATTGGCTGGGGTTCAGAAAATATCTCAGTAGTCATTGCACGGAAAACACCCGAAGATATTGAAGCTAACATAGCCAACCTTAACGAAATTATTGCACTGGCTGCTGAACATGCTACTACCTCCCATCCGCAGACTGGGTTTAATAGAATTTATTCTACAGATATTGAACGTCTATTGTGTGAAAAAAGAAGAGCTAGAAGGGAATGGCAACAGCAGAGATCACCTCAACATAAAACTGGATTTAAAGAATACACTAAACGACTCCAAGAATTGCTTGCATTTGAAAAAAATGCATATATTAAAAATCATCTGGAAGGTCTTAATGTCACACCAGCATCTAATTACTCTTTGTAGCGCGCTGCTAGAATGCTGAAAACCTCCGTTAAGTTTAAACCATCTCTGCGCACATCTACCGGAGGTTGGGCTAGAAGCTATACTGAAAAAGGTAACATATTCGCTGATCATTTAAAATACGTATTTACCCCAAACACATGTACTGGTGTTGTTGATTTACCGAGTGTAGTTGCTCTACCCCCGTGACCCATAAAGTATAAGATGCGTGATGTATAAAAACTAATTGCTGAACTTAATCCGAAGAAAGCTCCAGGTATTGATGGAATTAGTAACAAAATGCTGATGAACTTGCCTCATGTTGCAAAGAGAATCCTGCTATTTATTTTTAATGCAATTTCACGAATTCAGTTTTTTCCACATAAGTGGAAACTTGCCAAGATCAAAATGATTCCGAAGCCGGGCAAAAACCTTACCAAGGATGAGTCATATAGGCCTATAAGCTTACTATCAACAATCTCAAAGCTTTTTGAAAAGCTGCTCATGACTATAATGTCCAAAATTTTAGCTGATAATGGGTGCATCCCGGGTCATCAATTTGGTTTTAGAAGTCAGCATAGCAGAATTGAGCAAACGCATATATTGGTTCAAGTTATAAGGAGGATATATCTGTCAATAAACATACAAAAACTTTTGGATAGTTATATTATTCATAGAAAGTTCACTGTTCTAGAAGGAGACTTCATGAGTGTGCCCGAATCTATATCATCCGGTGTACCACAGGGTAGTATTCTGAGGCCAGTCTTTTATTTAATATATACTTGTGATATGCCTGTGAGCAATAATATACACACCTCTACATTTGCCGATGATTCAGCCTGTTTTAGTATGCATGAAAGCCCTTATGAGGCATCCCGCAATCTCCAGGAACATATTACTCAGCTGGAAACATGGTTGAACTTATGGAGAATTAGAGTAAATGAACAAAAGTGTGTTCATATAACGTTTACCCTAAGAAAAGATATCTGTTCCCCCATTCGAATCAACAATCAAAATATTCCTCAACATTCTCAAGTGAAATACCTTAGCATACACCTTGATCGACGGCTTACAGGGAAACCCCATATTGACTCAAAGCTACCACAAATGAAACTTAAGTTAACACAAATACATGATTGATTGGCAGAAATTGAACACTTACCCAGGTAGCATTTTGTATCATAATCCAATCGTTTCCGAATCAGCTTGACGGGAAAAATAACTGTATATGAGCTCATTTTTCGATCATAAATGATACTCCCGTTGTGAGAAAATGGTACCCTACAGATGAATCATACCAAAGAATCAGTTATGATACGATTTGCTGATTATTTTTGAGCAATTTTCATATTAAATCATTTAAATCACCTTTTTGCGGTTTGCATGATGTTTCTCTATTTTCAAGAAATCATTATTTGATCATATAGATGAATCATAAGTGAATCCTCTTTCAATCGCCCAAGTGATAAATCACTTTTTAATCATCAAAAGCGATCTGTAGAGAATCATATAAGATATTTCTGCCAAAAATGATCACCCAAATGCTAGCTGGGTAGCCTAGACTGCAAACTTTTACTATACAAGTCGCTTTTGAAGCCAATATGGTGCTACGGAATTCAGTTATGGGGCACTGCTTCAGCTTCAAATGTAGAGAGAATCCAACGAAGGCAAAATAAAATTTTACGGTTAATAACATCGGCTCCATCAAAAATTCAAAAATACATCATGATTTAAATATAGTGCAAAATACGCAGGCAAATATTTAACTAAACTCGAGTCACATCCTAATCCGGTTGCTCGTAATATTTTGAACTTTACTGGACATATCCGCTTAAAAAAGAAGGACACTAAGGCTCTAATTCGCAATACCGCAGATGAAATGATTTGAGAATATTTTTGTACATCTTTCTTGTATTACTATTTACTATCACTAAACTTGTGTTCGGCATTGGTCGAGCCCATTAATTATATGTGACCTGCTCCACGAAAAGGGACCTCTGCGCCGAAAAGAAGTTATTGAGAAAAACGCGTTTAAAAAAAGCGCTTCGTTTTTTCGTGTCTTACGCATGGTTATGCAACTCTTCCTTCAACCTGATCATCTGGCGATGCATTTCGACTCTCTGGTACTTTGTACGGTGTTCACTATGCAGTGTTGCCTCTATGAAAATTATTTTTGTAATTTTGTACCTTTGATATTGAACTTTTTTAAATTTCAAATATTATATATATTATCTGTTTATATCACATTTTTAAATTTTTTCATTAATTATGTTCATCTTTACTAAAAGACATAGAAACTTGCGGTTTGCGGCATTTTTTTCCTATAAGAATCACTCAAAAAGTAAAAAAAAAAATTTTCGGTGCAGAGGCCCTTTTCGTGGAGCAGGTCACATATATAGACGTAAGATTTGATTCCTTATTGTTAGTTCATTTATTTTTGAAGATACAATTAATTAATATTTTGTAGTATAAAAAATGTTATATGGCAAGTAGTTCTAATGGTAATGTGTAATTTTATACTGGGAGGTTTCATACCCAGCATGTCTAATTCGAACTTTTTTCCTGAAAGACAACGCACATTATAAAAATCGTTACAAAATTCATGTTTCCTGCTGAAAGATATTTCAAAATAATAAAAAATTATAGGGGAGGTGCCATTAAAAAAAAATTGCGAAATCGGTGCAGCTGCTCTTAATTGATGCGATTACCAAAAAACGACATTTGATTTTTATTTATACAGATAAATAACTTTTTTATAAATACTTTGCCTATTTAAAAGCGTTTCTTTTGAGTTGAAAACTGTGTTTTTTAAGTACATACAAAACTGTGCGTGCATATTACACATCCCGCTTTCTAAAAGATACTTCTTTTGAAATCCCGCTTTTTTGGCGGTATTTTCTTCAAAATCCCGCTTTTACATCGATCATGTCCCGCTTTTTGCAAAAACCGTCTGGTCACGTTATCCATACACTTCTCTTAATATATTTTCAAAAAGTAGTTTTTTTTTGCTCCATACGTATACTTAACTGCCGTGTCACAGCTGTGAATTAGAATATTGTTGTTTTGTTTATTTTTCTTCCTGTCCAGAGAAATAAGTCGATCGTTTAACGCCGACTAATAAGCCGCCGCCGTAAAATTTTTCACTATCAATCCGCTTATACACTTACACAAGAAAGACAAGTAATTGAAGAGTATTTAATATAAAGAATGAAATTAAATGATTCCTGTTCTACTCTAACATGGATAATTAAGGTTTCTTTTATTTTATTTTAGTGTTTAATAAGTTTATATTAAAACATGTAATCGGAGCGCCGCGGCTAATTGATAATGTTTTTGCTTAACAGTTGCCGTTGAATTTTTCTTGCGGCATCTTATATTTTTTATTATTAATTTCCCGTAGAAATGAAGCAAAATAAGAGTTAACTTTACTTCGTATGTTTTTGTATGAGAAATTTGACGCAAACGCCAAAATGTGGCGTGTATACCAAAACAATACTTATTAAACCTAAAATAGTGGTTATGGAGCAAAATGAATGCTTAATATCTCGGAAACCATAATAAATTTCGTGAAACGCGTTTTTGATTCAGAAAGAGGGTATTAAAAATATGTATATTGTATATATGAATGGTCAGTAGAGCAGAATTATTCTGGGTCGACAATATGTATGTAAGTATGGGTAAGTTCTTCCAGGTTTTACTGCTTATGCGTGATAATTTGTTGCACATGCCTTGCAACTGCTGAACATCTGTGCTCAGTTGGCATTTTTGAACGAACTGGCAAGTAATTTTATTTAAAATAATCGTGATAATAAAAGTGAAAATTTGATTTAAAAAAAAAAAAAAATTCAAAGCGACTATTTCTCATGAGAACACAATTGGCTATAAAAAGCACTCAACTCAAATAAAAACTCCTTTAAAATAATAGAAAACTACCAAGATTATGTGTTTCAAAGTTATTTTCGAATTTATGAATCTCCTTTTTTGGCAACATTAGAAACAGGTAATTTAAATATCAAAATACGTATGTACATATATTCAACTTTTTGTTGCAATGCAACTTCTTGCATCTTAAAATAATTTACTGTGCCATTTGCAGAGATTTGCGGCATGTATGCCGATTAAATGCATTAAAAAGCGTTTGACTCTAAAGAGTGCTGCCAAGTTATGCATTTTTGGACGTTAGATGTTCGTGATGCTGCTTTTACGAACATTTAGTGTTTTCAACCTGCAAGTTAAAACCTGGTTTTAACGTTAAAACCATAAACTGCTGATTTTGCATTCACACTTCAAGTTTGTTAAATTCAGGTTTTAACTCACAGACTGTCTAATAACGTTGCTCAAAATAAAATAAATCTACTGCAGAAATGCGTGTGTTTGTTGTTCTATTTTTTTCTGCTTTTTATATTATTTGACAAACTGTACAACTGTTTTTGTTTGTATGAAAAACTAAGAAACTTTACAATGCGCTATAAAATGGAAATTATTTTATATTTTGTAAATTAATATTTTAAAATTGTGGAACTAGTAATACAAACTGAAGAAGTGCTTGGAAATCAAGTTATTGTAACTTTACAATGCGCTATAAAATGGAAATTATTTTATATTTTGTAAATTAATATTTTAAAATTGTGGAACTAGTAATACAAAGTGAAGAAGTGCTTGGAAATCAAGTTATTGTATATAAAAAATGCACAAATAAATCACAAAATACAACTTTATTATCGGTGTATCGATATGTCATATCGTTTATTTTCCCTTTCCAGAGATCAATGAAAATATTTTTGTTGTTTTCCTTCCAAAAAAAACTCCGATTTTTCCATAATTTTTTACTTATTGTTGCTGCTGAATCCATTTTTAAGTTAAAAATCTTTCAAGTGCATAGTTAGTAAAGAACAAACGACAATGGTAAGACTGTTGTAAATTTAGAAATGGCAACTTTGAGCCTTCATTACAAAACACATGAGCAAATTGAAATACGATGAATCAAACCAATTCACATATTCCATTTGCAATAAAGTTTCGTATATAGGGCACAAATCAACATCAACTGACACCACACACAGTGGACCAAAACACAGAAGAAAGCTGATGAGGAAGGTTTAGTGGCCTTCGAAAACGGCTGGCTGTTCCGTTCAACTATGTGTTGTTGTCAGAATATTTACAACTAACTTTGATGTTATTTGTTCATTAATAATTATCACATGTAATTTGGCTTAAAAAGCGTTACGAACATTAGCCTGTTCAATTCATAAGAATATAGAAACAAATACAGTTCGAAAAATAATAATTAAAAATTAACTAAAATTAATAGTCATTGGCTTGTGACAAAAATTAAATAAAAATATACTTAATAGTAACAAACCAAAAAAGTCTGTCTTAAGTAGAACAAAAATAAGCAAATTAACAAACATATGCATAGTTAGTAAAGAACAAACGACAATGGTAAGACTGTTGTAAATTTAGAGATGGTAACTTTGAGCCTTCATTACAAAACACATGAGCAAATTGAAATACGATGAATCAAACCAATTCACATATTCCATTTGCAATAAAGTTTCGTATATAGGGCACAAATCTACATCAACTGACACCACACACAGTGGACCAAAACACAGAAGAACGCTGATGAGGAAGTTTTAGTGGCCTTCGAAAACGGCTGACTGTTCCGTTCAACTATGTGTTGTAGTCAGAATATTTACAACTAACTTTGATGTTATTTGTTCATTAATAATTATCACATGTAATTTGGCTTAAAAAGCGTTACGTTAGCCTGTTCAATTCATAAGAATATTGACATCTCTTGTTATTCAATGGCATAAACATTACCAGCTGCTGCCGGACATTTTAACTTGGCAGCACTGAATTTACCACAGCGAAAACATGGTTGCATTTCATAAAACCAAAATAAAACCAATACAGAAATGGTTTTAAGTTGGATTTAACAAAAACAATTTGATTGGTAAAACCAGGTTTTAAAAGTTGGTTTTAACATTAAATCCAACTTTTAGTAAAACCAAGTCAGTGTGAAAACACTATTATATTACAAAGTAAACCACATTTAATTTTATTTAATTCAATTTAATTTTTTAGGAAACATGTGTGCTATTTTGTATTTCAGATGACGACATAGATATTATTATATTAATGTTATAATTTATTTTCTCCTTTCTTTTTTTTCTACAGGTTTTAATAAATTCGTCCAGAACAGATAAATTACGTGACATTATTTTATTAAAACTTATTATTGTAAGCGGATTTTATCCCCAAATTGCTATAGCAGACGAATTCAACTATTGCAAGAGTGGCTCACAGCAATTTTTTCATACGGTTTTAAAACCTTTTACAACCGTTCATCCAAATTCCTATTTTTTCAAATCATTTGATATTTTAAAATTAAATGATAGTGATATCTTAGATAAACCTTTTTATTATACTCCTAAGCAAGTGTTGAGTAAAGCGCATCAAGTTCTGTGCTACCAGTAAGTCGTATAAACATATTTAATTATTTTAAAAACGTCATAACTCAAAAAAATTTGTTTTAGAGAAAACGGGTTTTAAGGTTTCAATTTATATACAACTTAAAGGAAAAAGAAAAATTTATTTTTCGATCAAGAGTTTTAGAATACAAAATATTTGTACTAGATTTTCATTAATAAGTCAAAACTTCACAATTTTGATTTATAACGTTATTGAAGTAAATAAGTGATATGTATGTATGTGCATCAGTGATGGCAAATTGGTTTAGGTATCAGAAAAAAACATATCGTAATACATATTTTAATACCTGGAGTAACGAATTTTGTTTAATATGAGTTTCCATTCACAAAAAGAAAAACAAGTGATTTTTCGTTCAACTTCACATAAAGGCTTTCTGCTCATACGTATTCTTCAAGAGGTAAATATAGTACTTTTCGTTTATAGTCACATCTCTTATTTGCACGCAATGTTGTGACTATATCGCTAATGTGATTATAAGAACAATTTTTTTATATGCTACAATATGGCATTTTTTTAATGCTTGTAATTATTTATTGTATCTTCAAATATGAACTATCAATAAGTATTCAAATCTTAAATCTAAAATATAATTATTAGGCCCGACCAGTGTCGGACATAAACTTAGTGGTAGTTATAAATAATACATAAGTAGTGCCAATCAAAAAAGAAGAAAAAAAGTATTTTTAAGAAGTCCCATCTGGAGTGTTGAGAATAAGAGCCCTTGTGTCCCTTTTTTTAGGCGGATGTGTCCAGTAAAGTTCAGAATATTACGATCAAGCGGATTAGGATGTGACTCGAGTTTTGTTAAGTATTTGCCTGCATATTTTGCAATTTCTTCAATCACTAGTGGCATATTTAAATCACGATGTAAACTGGAATTTTTAATGTAGCCGATGTTATCAAACGTAAAATTTTGTTTTGCCTACGTTGGATTCTCTCGACATTAGAAGCTGAAGCAGTGACCCATAACTGAATTCCGTAGCACCATATTGGCTTCAAAAGCGACTTGTATAGTAAAAGTTTGCAGTCTACCAATCAGCCAATGTATCTGAGTTAATTTAAGTTTTATTTGTGTTAGCTTTGAGTCAATATGGAGTTTCCATGTAAGTCGTCGATCAAGGTGTATACCAAGGTATTTTACGTGTGAATGTTGAGGAACAACTTGATTGTTGATTCGAATTGGAGAACAAGTATCTCTTCGCAGGGTAAAAGTTACCTGAACACACTTTTGCTCGTTTACTTTAATTCTCCATAAGTTTAACCATAGTTCCAGTTTTGTAATATGTTCTTGTAGATATCGGGAAGCCTCGTTAGGGTTTTCGTGTATACTTAGGCAGGCTGTATCATCGGCAAACGTAGATATATGGATGTTACTGCTCTAAGGCATATCACAAGCATAAATCAAATACAAAACTGGCCCCAGTATGCTCCCCTGTGGTACACCGGATGATATAGATTCGGGCACACTCATGAATTCTCCTTCCACAACCGTGAACTTCCGGCTAGTAATGTAGCTTTCTAATAAATTAAGAAAATTTATTGGTAGATATGATTTCAATTTTAAAATAAGGCCTTCATGCCACACTTTATCAAATGCCAATAAACAGACCAGGGGGTCGATTCTGGTTCTGTGATAATGTGAAATGAAAACTTTTTTCGTCTTTTCATAGTGTTTCTGATTCTAGTTCAGTGAAAAAATTAAAACAAAATTGAAATGATTTCATATGAAAAAAACAAGTGGAATGAAACAAAACGTTTTCACAGTAACACATCATTACTGATTCTCGTTTTATGAAAAAGTGTAAACAAGTGTAAAAACCTTTTCAAATGAAAAGTTTTCTTGCACACCCAATTTATTAGTGAAAAAGCATGAAAAACCATGAAAACCCCATACTAATACTACAACTACACTTTTAAAATATTTAATTCACTTATCCTCATCCCGAATTAGACAAAAAACATTTAATACAGACAATTTCTATTTTTATTCATGTTCAAATTTGCCTATTTGCCTAATTTCAGTTCTCGTGGTACCTTCATAGCGAACAGTCGAATAGCGGAATTTTACTTACTTACCAAACAAACAAAAATTACATATACAAAAAAAAATATTAGTAGTACATATTATTCGTAATAGGTACATACATACTGTCTTTAATAAATAAGCTTTCTGCTTTGCTAATATTTTTTACATAGTAAAAATAACAAAAACAAAAAAACCGCAAAAAAAACTTAAACAAGTGATATTGAGGAATACCTCAAAGTCAAACAAACAATCATAAATAACAAAAACAAAAAATACTGAAAATAAAAAAAAAACATAAACGAA
This sequence comes from Tachina lurida, assembly GCA_944452675.1. Lineage (NCBI taxonomy): Eukaryota > Metazoa > Arthropoda > Insecta > Diptera > Tachinidae > Tachina > Tachina lurida. Next base: position 57,313,705 of record OX101755.1, on the reverse strand, counting down.
TAACCCTTGAGGAATTCTTTGTATGAATTCCTCAAATACAGAAAAACTTGAAGTGAGTTCTAACGGCAGAAATGCTTATTTTACTGTGAGTTCTGAAACTCTGAATGAAAAAAATATAAAAAATAAATCTGATGAAAATCTTTTGTTAACGGCAACGCCAATTTTTCGTCAGCGATCAACTTCGCTTTGTCCAATGCCAAATAGTAATGATGCATTAACATTACAGTTGCCCAGTACTTCTTCATATAAGTCAGTAATATCATCCCCTTCAGGCTCGTGTTTATCACTTAACAAAGTTATCACTACAGATAACAGCGGCTCGAAACTCAAGGTACAAGTTGGAATGGACAGATACATTACAATTTTAAAGCGCGGGCGAAGCCCGAATTCTTCAAAAATCTCATCTGCTCCAAAAGTGTCTAGGGATAACAGCGCAGCCTCAACTAATCGCCAAAACCGCTTTAAAATTTTTCAAGATGACAACGACAAACCCGAGGTATCCTCGAACAAAACATCCAAGCCGCCACCAATCTATTTGAGACAAAAAAATTCAAATGCCCTTATTAAAAAATTAATTTCGGTCATTGGTGAGAATAAATTTCACATTGTTCCAATAAAACGTGGCAACATCGATGAAACTAAAATCCAAATTTATGAAGAAAAAGATTTCCGCAAAATGGTTGCTGAATTTGAAAAAAGTAAAACAAGCTTCTACACATACCAGCTTAAGAGCGCTAAAGGCATGCAGATCGTATTGAAGGGCATAGATTCTTATGTTGTCCCCGAAGAAATAAAAGATGCACTCGTCCTCCAGGGGTTCAAGGTAAAAAATGTGTCCAATATAATAAATAGAGAAAAGATTCCCCAACCCCTATTTCGTGTTGAACTAGAACCTAATGATATAAAATTGAAAAAAAAAATGAGACGCATCCAATTTATAATTTAAAATACCTCTTGTACCGAAAAATCACAGTTGAAGAGCCACATAAGCGTTCAGGTCCTGTACAGTGCCATAATTGCCAAGAATATGGCCATACAAAAACATACTGCAATTTACCCTCTGTTTGTGTTGTGTGCGGCGAATTACACGGCACCGCTAGCTGCAACAAACCAAAAGATCAAAGTGATAACAAATGCAGTAATTGTGGAGGTAATCACACCGCTAACTACAGAGGTTGTTGTGTGTACTCTTTTGTAAAGAAGACTATGGTGCAAAAACCTAAATTAGCTCCAGCTCAATCAGCAAACGTTTACTCTGCCACTTTTCAGCAAATGAGCCAACCAGTTACTTCCCGTGTATCGTATGCAGATGCTGCTAAGGCTAGTTCTATTCCGACACAAAATGTTTCACCGCAAAATAATTCTACAAATACAAACTCAAACTTTAATTATAATCGCCTTGAAGCCACTATTGAAAATCTTGTGCAAACTATAAAAAATTTTACAACAAATATGACTACCATGATGCAAGAAATGTTGCGAATGCAGAATACTCTGCTTCAAGCAATACTTAATAAGCCATGAACACGTTAACAATATGTTTCTGGAACGCAAACGGCATTCGCCAACATAAAAATGAACTTGAGCACTTCCTCACGGAAAAAAATATTGATATAATGTTAGTATCTGAGACTCATTTGACTTCGAGAAGTCTTTTTAAAATTTATGGCTACACTATATATGATACAAAGGACCCTAGAGGAAGGGCTTGCTGGAGACTACAATGCGAAACATACGTTCTGGGGTTCGCGCCTTGTTACACCCAGAGGTCGAGCATTGTTCAACACTATTTCAAAAATGGGCTTGGATGTCATTTCGAGTGGGGAGCCCACTTATTGGCCTACTGACATACAAAAAATTCCGGATGTTATAGATTTTGGCGTCATAAAAAATATCTCTAGGGATTTAATTCAAGTTCAAGCTTCTCTTGATCTCTCGTCCGATCACTCCCCGACGATCATCACAATTTGTAGCCCATTAAGAAGTAACTTACCTGACCCATATGTGAAGATGATCAATCGTGTAAATTGGCTGGGGTTCAAAAAATATCTCAGCAGTCATTGTACGGAAAACATTACGCTTAGAACACCCGATGATATTGAATCGAACATTGCCAATCTCAGCGAGAATATTAAACAGGCTGCTGAACATGCCACTATCTCCCATCCGCAGATTGGGTTTAATAAAATTTATTCTACAGACATTGAACGTCTCGTACGTGAAAAAAGAAGGGCTAGAAGGGAATGGCAACAGCACAGATCACCACAAAATAAAATCAGATTTAAAGAGTGCACTAAACGACTCCAAGAGTTGCTTGCATCTGAAAAAATTGCATCTCTTAAAAATTATCTGGAGGGTCTTGATGTTACACCGGCGTCTAATTACTCCTTGTGGCGCGCTGCCAGAAAGGTTCAAACACCCGTTGAGTATAAGCCACCTCTACGCACATCTACCGGAGGTTGGGCAAGAAGCGATACTGAAAAAGGTAAAATATTTGCTGAGCACTTAAAATCCGTTTTTACGCCAAATATATGTACTGGTGTTGCTGATTTGCCGAATATAGTCGCTCTACCCCCTCAACACATAAAGTCTAAGACGCGTGATTTACAAAAATTAATTACCGAACTCAACCCGAAGAAAGCTCCGGGTATTGATGGAATTAGTAATCAGATGCTGATGAACTTGCCTCGTATTGCAATGAGAATCCTGTTATTCATATTTAATGCAATTTTACGACTGGAGTATTATCCACACAACTGGAAACTTGCCAAGGTTAAAATGATTCCAAAGCCGGGCAAAGATATAACAAAGGCTGAGTCATATAGGCCAATAAGTCTACTATCTACAATGTCAAAGCTTTTCGAAAAACTGCTCAAAACAAAATTGTCCCCAATTCTAATTAGTAGTGGGTGCATACCAGACCATCAATTTGGTTTTAGAAGTCAGCATAGCACCATTGAACAAACTCACAGATTAGTTCAATTTATAAGAAGAACATTTGAGGGAAAAAAGTATTGTTCTGCGCTGTTTATTGACGTTTCCCAGGCATTTGATAAAGTGTGGCATGAAGGCCTTATTTTAAAATTGAAGACTTACTTACCAATAAACATTTTAAATCTTTTGGAAAGTTACATTATTTCCCGTAAGTTCACTGTTGCGGAAGGAGACTTTACAAGTAGGCCTGAAACAATTTCATCTGGTGTGCCACAGGAGAGTATACTGGGACCAGTTTTATATTTAATTTATACTTGTGATATGCCTGTGAGCAGTAGTATCCATACTTCCACATTTGCCGACGATACAGCCTGCCTTAGTATGCATGAAAACCCTGATGAGACATCCCGCAAACTCCAGGAACACATTAGCCAGATGGAGCTTTGGTTAAACTTATGGAGAATCAAGGTAAATGAACAAAAGTGTGTTCAAGTAACATTTACTTTACGAAGAGATACTTGTTCCCCCATTCGGATTAACAATCAAGTTGTTTCTCAACATTCACATGTGAAATATCTTGGTATACACCTTGATCGACGACTTACATGGAAACACCACATTGATTCTAAGTTAACTCAAATGAAATTTAAAATAACTCAGGTACATTGGCTGATTGGTCGAAATTCAACACTTAGCCTAGACTGTAAACTTTTAATATACAAGTCGCTTTTAAAGCCAATATGGTGCTACGGAATTCAACTATGGGGCACTGCTTCAGCTTCAAATGTAGAGAAAATTCAACGCAGGCAAAATAAAATTTTACGCATGATAACATCGGCTCCATGGTACATCAAAAATTCAAATATACATCGTGATTTGAATATGCCACTAGTGACTGAAGAAATTGCAAAATACGCTGGCAAATATTTAACAAAACTCGAGTCACATCCTAATCCGCTTGCCCGTAATATTTTGAACTTTACTGGACACATCCGCATAAAAAAGAGGGACACAATGGCTCTTATTCACAGCACTCCAGATGGGACTTCTTGAAAATACTTTTATTTTTTTCCTTTTGATAATCACTACTTACATATGTATTATATATAACTACTACTAAGCTTATGTCCGACATTGGTCGGGCCTAATTATATTTTTTAGATTTAAGATTTGAATACTTATTGTTAGTTCATATATGAAGATACAATAAATAAAAATCATGCATAAAAAAAAAAAATATTTGCCTAATTTGGAAATTGATCAGAAGTCGAGGGAGGCATAAGTTAAGTTATTGTCGGCGGCAAAAAAATAATTTGGCGACGGGTGCAAGTTAACTTGAAATATTATTTATAATAGTTTTTATTATGAAATCTTTTAGTAATTAATATATCAAAATAGCGTACCATACTAAAATGAATAAGGGTTTTCATGAGAATGTTCAAAAGTCTCATAAACTGTGCAATTGTGTATTTTTACACTTGTAAAATTTATTTACACAACCCTGTTAAATTTGCCCAACAATTTTCATTCGTAAACTTAAGCTGTGCAATTTGCATTTTGTAAATAACAGCTTCTTTGATTTTTTTTACGCATTTTTAGACACACACACACTTTTTTATTTTTAGAGAAATATATAAATATGTTTTTATATTAACATTTGCTTTACATTTTATTATTATATTTTTATTAAATTAATTTTTTGACGTTTGTTTCAAATTTACATAAACTGTTTCAAAAGGGGCTGCATGCAAGTTTGCCCAATTGCACAAATGGCATGTTCTCATGTAAACCCTTAATTACTAAGAGAAATCAATGGAACAACTCCACAGTCCTTAAAAACAATTCTTATTTGAGAAGAATAATGCAAGTTTGTGGGTGTTGGTACATTCATATGTACATTTTTAAAAATTAGGTAAAAAACGCATGTTCTTTAGCTTGTTTATCCTTTATTTGAAATCCTCGTTTATGCTGATATTTTACACGTTTCTCTACCTGCCACAAACATGCACACTAAGATCTAAAGCTTAAATTAGACGTGACATAGCCATAATGCCATAACCATAAACAAACCAAAATTCAATTGGTTTCTATGGTGAGAGTGAGAGAGACTCGCCATAACGCCATAACTCTCATAATAGAAACCAATTGAGTTTTGGTTTGGTTATGGCTATGTCATTATGGATATGTCACGTCTAATTTAAGCTTTAAATGGAACGAACCACTTGATTCAACAAAAACATTTTAAATTGTGTTTCTTGTAAAATATTTTATTGCAATGTGTTATTAGGTGAAAGTTAAACAAATATGAAATATGTATGTATACTGGTAAAAGGCTGAACAAATATGAAATATGTATGTATACGTATATACACAGGTACGTAAATTCTTTTATTTACATACATACAAACGAACATACTGCATACATATGTACATATGTACATGAGTATGCATGAAAAAAGCAAAGCAACTGTTTGCGTTGTTTGAACTTACCTTTTTACCCTCTATTGTTCTTGTGTGCCATCTTTTCCTTATGTATTGAAATTAGATACATATGAATGTAATTTTTAATTATACTATTTCTTACTTATTTATATACATATATATTTGTTTTTAATCAATAAATCAGACTAAAAAAATAAGCCAGATTATATATTTCAATCATTTATATACGCAGCGGCAGCGGCTCCAGCAATGGAACATTTTTTCATTACTTAAACCAGAATCGCATTCTGTGAAACTGTGAAAAGACGGTGTGAAAAGCAGCGTTGTCAACTCGGTGCTTTTCGCACCGTTCTTAGTACTTTTTAAAATTTTCGACGCGAACAATTTTAAAGTTAGTGCTCAGTGCTTTTTCAAATTAATTTTCGGTGCTTTTTGTTTCGAGCGGTGGCACTAAACCAAAAATTCAAAGAGAAATTTCCTTATCTTTTTGTTTTTCGAGGAAGTCTATCATTGGAAAAACATACTGCCTGGCTCACGATGTCGACAAGAAATTTTCGTTCGCTTATTTATATTGAAAACAAAAACAAAATAAGAAATTTTTTTTTGTTTTCAATACAAATAAGCGAACGAAAATTTCTTGTCGACATCGTGAGCCAGGCAGATAAGCTCTGAAGTTAAATAGAGCATTTAAAAAAATTCTAATAATATTGTACAAGACTTGGTTGAAAAAATAAGCGCCATATTACCCTCAAACTTTAACATTTTAAGTACATATAATTAATGTAAGCAGTGCTTGCCACACAACAACGAAGACATATTATCTAATAGCGATTCAGTTAAAGTGAACTCGTTTGAGGCATTATTAAAAATTACATTATCATCAAACTTCTGTCACTTCCACATTTAAACGAAGAAGTTGAACGTGCTTTAACACTTTGCTTCATATAAAAATTAAAAAAAAATTTCCCAATGTAGAATGTTTTTTTTTCATTTCGATTACTTTTTTGCTATGAATATTTTTGTATATAACTTGATAAACTTTCAAATCACTTTTTTATTTATTGCGTTTGCTGCACAATACTTTTGACACCTTTTTTATTTCGTTCAAAATTTATTGCCCTTGTCACATAGTTCAGCTGCAGCAGAAAGAATGCTTTTACAGCATAATATAATAACAACCAAATTTGGTAAGCTTTGATTAAAAAACAAACTATTAACCCCATCTTAACCTCATAAATACTTGTCGATTACTGCCAACTTGACTAAACTCGAGTGATTCGTTTGTTCCTTAACGAAAAAAATTAACTTTTTTATAATAACTAATTTTTATAACTGATTTTAGAATACACTGATTCCTATAGAATTAAAATGTGAATCGGATGCCTCTAATTCATAGCCACTCAAAATTTCATTTGCAAGCCCATGGGCTTGCGCAGTCGACGTTATGGTGACACACGTATACTTCGTACAAAGTATGTGTGATGTTGTGTGTTTGGCTGTTTCTTTGCTGTACGTCAGCTACTTCCGACAAAGTGTGTGTGATGATGATGACTCGAACTGCAAAAAAGAACAACAAACACACATAGAAAGCAGAAAGAACATACACATGCGCACAAAAGCGCTTAGTCACGTTTGAGGGGCTGTGCTCTAATTTGACGGTTTAGGAACGAAATTCAAGGCGAACCGATTCCTTTATTTTTTTATATACGCACATATCCCACACTAAATCATAAAGTCACAGCTAAAAATTATAAAAGTGCCTTTTCTTTTCTATAAACCAGTTAATTGAAGAAATCTATAACGACCTCAACAATTTCTTTTGCAATACAGTCTTCTTGAAGAATATAAAATACCGTTATGATTGTTTTTGTGTCACATACTTGCGTCATTTGTACAGTATCAACAGTTGTTTGCAACTACTCAGCATATGAAATTTTTTGAGTAGTGACTCTTTATGATTTAGTGTGCGATATGTAGTTATGAATAACATCTTTTTAATAAAAGGAAAACATTTTAAATTTAGTGCTTTTTAACTTATATTACGCGCTTTTTTCCTGATTTCAGTGCTTTTTAAAATTTGAAAGTTGACAACGCTGGTGAAAAGTTGCTATGGAAACGAAAATTAAAATGTTTTTTTCACTTCACATTATCACAGAACCAGAATCGACCTTCAGAACAGTACTTCTTTTCTTCAAATTTTCTTCTTATAAATTGAACCAATCTATGCGTTTGTTTAATGGTGCTATGCTGACTTCTAAAACCAAGTTGATGGTCTGGGATGCACCCACTAACAATTAGAATTGGGGACAATTTTGACATGAGCAGTTTTTCGAAAAGTTTTGACATTATTGAGAGCAGGCTTATTGACCTGTATGATGCAGCCTTGGTAGATCTTTGCCCAGCTTTGGAATCATTTTAAATTTGGAAAGCTTCCAGTTGTTTGGATAATACTCGTAAAATGGTATTAAAAATGAATGACAGGATTCTAATTGCAATACGAGGCAACTTAATCAGCATCTGGTTACTAATTCCATCAATACCTGGAGCTTTCTTCGGGTTCAGTTCAGCAATTAGTGTTTGTACATCACACGTCTTGAATTTTATGGGTCGAGGGGGTTACGCAACTACACTCGGCAAATCAACAACACCAGTACATGTGTTTGGGGTAAATACGGATTTTAAGTGCTTTGCGAACAAGTAACCTTTTTCAGTATCACTCCTTGCCCAACCTCCGGTAGAAGTGCGCAGAGGTGGTTTAAACTCAACATGTGTTTTAATCCTTTTCGCAGCTCGCCACAAAGAGTAATTAGATGCTGGTGTGACATCGAGATTTTCCGGATAGTTTTTAAGAGATGCTGTTTTTTCATATGCAAGCAGCTCTTGGAGTCTTTTATTGCACTCTTTAAATTTAATTTTATTTTAGGGTGATCTGTGCTGTTGCCATTCCCTTCTAGCTCTTCTTTTTTCACATACGAGATGCTCAATATCCGTAGAATATCTTATATTAAACCCAGTCTGCGGATGGGAGGTAGTGGCTTGTTCAGCAGCCTGCTTAATATTATCCTTAAGATTAACAATGTTAGCTTCAACGTGAATTAATTCCCTAGAAATATTTTTCATGACGCAAAAATCTATAACATCCTTGATTTTATGTATGTTAGGACATACACAACACAAATATTCGTTGCTTGTTCTTCACAAATGTTGTCAATAATATAATGCTTGAGTCTTGACTTTATTAAAATTGCTGATCCCCCGCAAGCTCTTCCTCTTGGGCCCTTTAAGTCATATAAATTGTAGCCATTAATTTTGAATAGACTTCTTGAAGTCAAATGAGTCTCATACCACCTTTATACGCAGGGCTTATTTGCGAATAAAACTCTAAATTGTTGCCATATTATTGTTTTTATTGCGACTTACTAATTCAGAAAAATATTTACGATTAACGCACTATTTGCAAGAAAAATGCTTGAGGTTGCCACGCTTACAAATGTTTCATAACAAAAAACAATAACTGTATAAATATTGCACAAAAAACATAGATAGAAGCAAATAATGACAATTAAAACAAATAACTATTTGATATTTTATACATTTACACTATTTTTTTATTTGCAAGTATTTTTCTTTGCAAATAGTGCGCGTATAAACGTAGTATCAGAAACCGACATTATATCAATATTTTTTTCCTGATGAAGTGCTCAAGCTCATTTTTATGTTGCGAATGCCGTTTGCGTTCCAGAAACATATTTTTAACGTGTTCATGGCTTGTTAACTAATGCTTGAAGCAGTATTCTGCATTCTAAAGGTACGGTCACACTTGACAAACATTTGCCCAAAAAAGCGTAACCAGTATATACTAATGAGAAATCTTTTGATTCAGACACGTGTTTATTAAGTTCAATAGTTTCCAATGATATTGTATTCTATAACTTTGCCTAATTTTTAAATACAAAACTAATAAACTTAATAAACACGTGTCTGAAGCAAAAAATTTTGTAATAGTATTTATTGGTTACGCTTTTTTGGGCAAATGTTTGTAAAGTGTGACCGTAGCTTAAGCATTTCTCGCATCATGCTAGTCATATTTGTTGTAAAATTATTTATAGTTAGCACCAGATTCTCAATAGTAGCTTCAAGGCGACTAAAGTTAAAGCTTGAGTTTATATTTGTGGAATTATTTGGAGGTGGAACATTTTGTGTGGGGATAGAACTAGTCTTAGTTTAGGAATCTTCTCCCTATTTATTATGTTAGATACATTTTTTACCTTAAATACCTGGAGGACGTGTGCATCTTTTATTTCTTCGGGAACAACATAAGAATCTATGCCCTTCAATACGATCTGCAGGCCTTTGGCACTCTTAAGCTGATATGTGTAGAAACTTTTTTTACTTTCTTCAAATTCAGTAATAATTTTGCGAAAATCTTTTTCTTCATAAATTTGGATTTTAGTTTCATCAATATTACCATGTTTTATTGGAACAATGTGAAATTTAGTCCCACCAATGACCGAATTTAGTTTTTTAATAAGAGCGTTTAAGTTTTTTTCTCTTAAATAGATTGGTGGCGGGTTGGAGGTTTTGTTCGCAGATTCAGCGGGTTTGTCATTGTCATCTTGCAATATTTTAAAACGGTTTTGCTGTTATCCCTAGACATCTTTGCAGCAGATGCAATTTTAGTAGAATTTTGGCTTCGCCAAAGGCAACAATAATTTCAACGAGTCACTAGTTGGCATTGGACAAAGTGAAGTTGATCGCTGAACTGTGGTTTTGCCGTTACAAAAAGTCTCGCAGTAAGTATATATTCAGATTTTTTATTGTTGTCATTAAGAGCTCCAGAACTCACAGTAAAATAGGCATTTCTGCCGTTAGAACTCGCTTCACAATTTTTTTCCTTTGAGCTACTCATATAGAGTATTTCTCAAGGCTATTTTGTGTGTTTTCTGTTTACGATTTTTTTTGTTTTTGTTATTTCTATATGTAAAAATATTAGCACAGCAAAAAAAAGCTTATTTATCAAAGTTAATATGCACTACGAATATTTTTTGTACGATTTTTTTTGTTTAGTATGTATGTAAGAAAAATTCCTCTATTACGTCTGTTCACTATGAAGGTACAAAGAGAACTCACAATATGGCATATAAACAAAATCGGATATAAGCATCTTTTGTGATTATAAAAAGTAAACAGATTTATTTAATTTATATGTATGTGTAGTATGTACGTATACGTATTGTTAATACAATAAAAACTATTCATCAAAAATAACAAACCGTTTTAGGTTAAAAAAAACTGCATTTTTAGTTTGACTTAGTTTCAACGAATTTTTTAGAGGCTTTGCTTCTATTTTGGCAAACAAAAAGTAGTGCTTTGGAAAAAACAAAAACTCAAAATAAACAACACGTTTGAATTTTACCATTTGATTTTTAGTATATTTTATTGGTTTGTGGGGTAAAAAGCTAATTTTATCTAATGACATTTTCTTTTCTGGAAAAATATGTTACACTTATTACACTTTTCAATGAAAATTCGAAATAAAATGACTTTCTGATAACTATATAAGTACATTTTATTAGAAACTATTGCACCATGCTTTGCGAGCTTAAATTTTTTCTTTAAACGAACTCTAAATTGTATTTTTTTTAATAAAAAGTTAAAAAATGTTACACCTTTTCCAGAAAAGAAAACGCCATAAATGTATGTGACAATATCCTAAATAATTTGCACATAAGCACCCTTTATATAACATATAAATGTAATATATGTCAAATGTGATTATATCGCTAATGGACTATATCGTTAATATTTTATATGAATTTTACTTATAGAGGGCTGTAAAAACGTATATTTTGGACTATATCGCTTTGTTATCAGCCATCTTCAATATTAAATGAATGATTAATATTTGTTTTTATCGAACTTTGGCTTTTGAAAATATATGGTCGCACTTATCTACGATAAGAAAATATCACTTTCATTTGCATTCTCTAACTATGAACTAAGCTTCATATAGAAAATATTTTTTTTGTTTTATATGGAGGTTGAGGGCTATGACATTGCAAATATTTTTTTGTTGAGATTTTTTTATATTTTGTTACAGCGTGACTTGCTTTGGGGGTTGTAAGAATTTAATTCAAATTTAATTTTAATTTTATTTGTTGATGACATCTTTTTTATTCTCCGAAATTTGGTCACCTTATATTAAGAAATAACCAGGTTTGTTTCTATAGTCTGAAACCTAGTATAATTGTATTACAGTACTTTGACTATAAGCGAAAAGTACTGTAATATGGAATTATGAAATTGGTCTAAGTCATATGCATTTTTGCTTCCAAATATTAAATAAATATTGAAAAAACTTCAATAACTGTAACTTTTGTGAACTTCTCGCATTGAGAAAAATTTCTTTTTTTATTCACGTGTTTTTATTTATTGTATCTTCAAATAAGAACTAACAATAATTATTCAAATATCAAATCTAAAATATAATTATTTCGCCCAACCAGTGTCGGACATAAACTTAGTGATATTTATAAAAAAATACATACTCGTAAGTAGTGATAATCAAAAAGGAAAATAAGTATATTCAAGCAGTCCCATCTGGAGTGTTGTGTATAAGAGCCCTTGTGTCCCTCTTTTTTAGGCGGATGTGTCCAGTAATGTTCAAAATACTACTTAAATATTTGCCTGCGTATTTTGCAATTTCATCAATCACTAGTGGCATTTTTAAATCACGATGTGTATTTGAATAATTTATATACCATGGAGCCGATGTTATTAACCGTAAGATTTTGTTTTGCCTTCTTTGGATTCTCTCGACATTGGAAGCTGAAGCAGTACCCCATAGTTGAGTTCCGTAGTACCATATAGGTTTCAAAAGCGACTTGTATATCAAAAGCTTGCGATCAAGACTGAGGTATTTCAATCAAAAGGTTGTTTCAGTCATTAATTTTATAGAAAATACTCTAGATATTTTTAAGAAACAAAGTTCATATTACTGCGCAAAATTTTATTGAAAACTAGTGTTGAAATAAAATTTCTAATTTTTTTTAACGAATAATTGCATTAGTTTTTAATCTAAATTCTTGTTAATTTAAATTTTATGTACAAAGATGAGTTTTGTGTTTTTTAAATAATCCATGCACCTTTTCTCTTAAAATGATGAATAAACCCAGCTAAAAAAATTATGTATGGTCCATATATTTTTAATATATGAATGTATATAAATATATATGAATATGTATGAATTCATGTATGGAAATGTATGGGATTATACATGGCAAAAATATTATATATAAATTGATATTTGGACTAACATATGAAATATATGAGCTTATATATTGAAATTTAATTATGAAGCTCTTCATATATATAGAAATAAGATGAAATATATGGAGCCATATAAAAATATATGCATACATGATATTTCACATAAGATTGTAATTAAAAATGCTTGCATCCTATTAACTCGATCTTTTTCTCTGGCGGTATTCCATGTTTGATACAAATGTTTTGCGTTAGTGCAAATGCAAAATATCGTAGCTTTTCTTTGGATTATGTGTGTATTTTGTTGTTCAGTCATTGACTGAAGTATCCTTTTTATTATTTCATTTATTTAATAGGGCCGCAATGTAAAAAATCGTACAAGAATTGGGTTTTTTAAACGCTGAGGCTGTATGAATATGAACTTTGCAACCCGTTTGTATTTTCTAATAGATTTGCAATTCACCAGTAATAAAAAAAAACAGAGGTGGTATTCGATGTTTGATGCAAATGTTCTTGCGTTAGTGCATATGCAAAATACCGTAGCTTTTCTTTAAAATCCAACAACAAAATACACACACAATCCACATAAAAGCTACGATATTTTGCATTTGCACTAACACAAAACATTTGCATCAAACATGAACTACCGCCAGAGAAAAAGTTGGAGTTAATAAAATGCAAGCTTTTTTGATTACAATCTTATGTGAGATATCATGTATGCATATATTTTTATATGGCTCCATATATTACATCTTATTTCTATATATATGAAGAGTTTTATAATTAAATTTACATATGTGACCTAATACATTATAATACATTTCATATATTAGTCCATATATCAATTCATATAAAATACTTTTGCCATGTATGTATAATCCTTTATATGTCCATACATGAATTCATACATATTCATTTATATTTATATACATTCATATATTAAAAATATATGGACCATACACAGAAAAAACTAATTTTCCATTTCAAACACAAAATTCTCTGAATCAAATATTAATTTTTTCAATTTAGGGCCTACAAAGAAATTTGTAAATTAAAATTTTTTTTTTATATAATACATGATATTTATTTATTGTATCTTCCTATATGAACTAACAATAAGTATTCCAATCTTAAATCTAAAAAATAATTATTAGGCCCGACCACTGTCGGACATAAATTTAGAGATAGTTATAAATAATACATATTTAAGTAGTGATAAACAAAAGGAAGAAAAAATAAATAAAAAATAAAAATTATTTTCAGTTAGTCCCATCTGGAGTGTTGAGTATAAGAGCCCTTGTATCCCTCTTTTTTAGGCGGATGTGTCCAGTAAAGTTCAAAATATTACGAGCAAGCGGATTAGGATGTGACTCGAGTTTTGTTAAATATTTGCCAGCGTTTTTTGCAATTTCTTCAGTCACTAGTGGCATATTTAAGTCACGATGTATATTTGAGTTTTTTATATACCATGGAGCCGATGTTATTAATCGCAAAATTTTATTTTGCCTTCGTTGGATTCTCTCGACATTGGAAGCTGAAGCAGTGCCCCATAGTTGAATTCCGTAGCACCATATCGGTTTCAAAAGTGACTTGTATATCAAAAGTTTGCAATCTAGACTGACGGTTGAATTTCTACCAATCAGCCAATGTACCTGAGTTAATTTTAATTTCATTTGGGTTAACTTAGAGTCAATGTGGTGTTTCCAAGTAAGCCGTCGATCAAGGTGTATACCAAGATATTTCACATGAGTATGTTGAGGGACAACTTGATTGTTAATCTGAATGGGTAAACACGTATCTCTTCGTAATGTATATGTTACTTGAACACACTTTTGTTCGTTTACCTTAATTCTCCATAAGTTTAACCATAGTTCCAGCAGGGTAATGTGTTCTTGAAGATATCGGGATGCCTCGTAAGGATTTCCATGCATACTAAGGCAGGCTGTATCATCAGCAAATGTGGAAGTGTGGATATTGCTGCTCAGAGGCATATCACAAGTATAAATCAAATACAAAACTGGCCCCAGTATACTCCCCTGTGGCACACCGGATGAGATAGTTTCAGGCATGCTCATAAAGTCTCCTTCCACAACAGTGAACTTCCGGGCAGTAATGTAACTTTTCAAAAGACTTACAACGTTTATTGGCAGGTATGTTTTTAATTTTAAAACTAGGCCTTCATGCCACACTTTATCAAATGCCTGAGAAACGTCGATAAACAGCGCAGAACAATACTTCTTTTCTTCAAATGTTCTTCTTATAAATTGGACCAATCTATGAGTTTGTTCAATGGTGCTATGCGGACTTCTAAAACCAAATTGATGGTCCGGTATGCACCCACTATTAACTAGAATTGGGGAAAATTTTGTCATGAGCAGTTTTTCGAAAAGCTTTGACATTGTTGATAGGAGACTTATTGGCCTGTATGACTCAGCCTTGGTAAGGTCTTTGCCCGGCTTTGGAATCATTTTAACTTTGGCAAGCTTCCAGCTATTTGGATAATACTGCAGTCGTAAAATGGCGTTAAAAATAAATAAAGGTATTCTAATTGCAATACGAGGCAACTTTATTAGCATCTGGTTACTAATTCCATCAAAACCCGGAGCTTTCTTTGGGTTGAATTCAGAAATTAGTTTTTGCACATCACGCGTCTTAAACTTTATTTGTTGAGGGGGTAGAGCGACTACATTTGGCAAATCAATTACACCAGTACATGTGTTTGGGGTAAATACGTATTTTAAATGGGCAGCAAATATGTTACCTTTTTCAGTATCGCTTCTTGCCCAACCTCCGGTAGATGTGCGCAGAGGTGGTTTAAACTCAACAGGTGTTTTAAGCTTTCTAGCAGCACGCCATAAAGAGTAATCAGATGCTGGTGTGATATCAAGATTTTCCAGATAGTTTTTAAGAGATGCAGTTTTTTCATGTGCAAGCAGCTCTTGGAGTCGTTTAGTGCACTCTTTAAATCTAATTTTATTCTGGGGTGATCTGTGATGTTGCCATTCCCTTCTAGCTCTTCTTTTTTCACATACGAGACGTTCAATATCTGTAGAATATAGTCTATTAAACCCAGTCTGCGGATAGGAGGTAGTGGCATGTTTAGCAGCCTGCTTAATATTTTCGTTAAGATTGGCAATGTTAGATTCAACATCATCAGGTGTTCTTAGTGTAATGTTTTCCGTGCAATGACTACTAAGATATTTTTTTAATCGCAGCCTATTTACACGATTTATCAAATTGGCATATGGGTGAGGTAAATCACTTCTTAATGGGCTACAAATTGTAACGATCGTGGGAGAGTGATCGGACGAGAGATCTAGAGAAGCTTCAATTTGAATTAAATCCCTAGAGATATTTTTCATAACGCCAAAGTCTATTACATCCGGAATTTTATGTATGTCAGTAGGCCAATAAGTGGGCTCCCCTATTGAAATGACATCCAAGTCCATTTTGGAAATTGTATTGAACAACGCTCGACCTCTGGGTGTAATAAGACGCGAACCCCAGAACGTGTGTTTAGCATTATAGTCGCCAGCTGCTACGAAACAAGGACCCAGAGATTTGTAAAAATCCTCGTATTGATGCTCAGTAATTGCGAATCTAGGAGGAGAGTAAATTGATGATATGACAAAATTATTGGAAAAATTTTCAATACAAATATTCGTTGCTTGTAAATGTTCTTCACAAATGTTATCAACAGGGAAACCGCAAATATGCAATTGCATGTTTTTTCTTGTATCACGTATTAATGCGGGGACAAGATATTTATCCGTTTCAGAACTTTTAATGAATTTTGGCATCGATTTGTTAGTGCATATTTTTAAATATTTTACCCTTTAAAGCATGTTTATGCATATATCGGTTTTACACGCATATTTTTAGCATATTTTCGAATTTTTAGAGCATAATTTACGCTTTTAGGGCATATTTTCATACTTTATAGAATTTATTTTATTTCAACGCGCTTGGAACCACCATCCTTTAAAAAAACTCTCCATTCCGAAAAAAAAATTTTATGAAATTTAAGTTAGAAAATTTTTTTCCTGTGCTATCTGGGTTAATATGCTTACAAATTATTTTTAACTTTCGCCATCTAAATCTCTGTTTCAATGTTCCATGTAGTGTATAAGTTTTTTATATATAACGCAGTTTTACGGACGTTAGGTGCAATACAAATTTAGCTATGTGTGATTTAGCTATGTGTGATTTACTCTGCCCGAAAAAACCTTGAAGAAATGTATGAAAGTTCATTAAGACGGGACAGAAAAGATTTTTATTTGAAATTCTAGGTCAATATTTTGTTATTTATTGCAATAAAAATTATAAATTAAAATCTTGTCTTATTTATCCAAAATACAGTTCCAAAGCCTTAATTCTGATATCGTGATCTTTTGAAATTAAAGTTAAATTCTTATGCATCCAATAAAAATTAATTTGTTTTAGTAAAAAATTTTATAGTAATTTTGTTTTAACCTGCACTTCAAACCCAGTTATTCTTTGTTAATTATGTTTCCGTTTTTTGGTTATTTATTTTTTTCTTATTTTATATGCAAATGTTGTTGAATTTTTGATTAAAAAATATATTTTCATTTACAAATAAACCAATTTATTCTATTTTTAAGAGCATATTTTTTGACTTTTAAGCGCATATTTACAAGTTTTTAGTGCATATGGAATGCGCATAAAACACTTTTTTTAGAGCATATTTGTGGTTTCCCTGATTATCAATAATATAATGCTTGAGTCTTGACTTTATTAAAATTGCTGATCCACCGCATGCTCTTCCTCTCGGGTCCTTTGAATCATATAAGGTGTAGCCATAAATTTTAAAAAGGCTTCTCGAAGTCAAATGAGTCTCAGAGACCAACATTATATCAATATTTTTTTCCGTGAGGAAGTGCTCAAGTTCATTTTTATGTTGGCGAATGCCGTTTGCGTTCCAGAAACATATTGTTAACGTGTTCATGGCTTATTAAGTATTGCTTGAAGCAGAGTATTCTGCATTCGCAACATTTCTTGCATCATGCTAGTCATATTTGTTGTAAAATTGTTTATAGTTTGCACAAGATTTTCAATAGTGGCTTCAAGGCGATTATAATTAAAGTTTGAGTGTGCATTTGTAGAATTATTTTGCGGTGAAACATTTTGTGTCGGAATAGAACTAGCCTTAGCAGCATCTGCATACGATACACGGGAAGTAACTGGTTGGCTCATTTGCTGAAAAGTGGCAGAGTAAACGTTTGCTGATTGAGCTGGAGCTAATTTAGGTTTTTGCACCATAGTCTTCTTTACCAAAGAGTACACACGACAACCTCTGTAGTTAGCGGTGTGATTACCTCCACAATTACTGCATTTTTTATCACTTTGATCTTTTGGTTTGTTGCAGCTAGCGGTGCCGTGTAATTCGCCGCACACAACACAAACAGAGGGTAAATTGCAGTATGTTTTTGTATGGCCATATTCTTGGCAATTATGGCACTGTACAGGACCTGAACGCTTATGTGGCTCTTCAACTGTGATTTTTCGGTACAAAAGGTATTTTAAATTATAAATTGGATGCGTCTCATTTTTTTCAATTTTATATCATTAGGCTCAAGTTCAACACGAAATAGGGGTTGGGGAATCTTTTCTCTATTTATTATATTGGACACATTTTTTACCTTGAACCCCTGGAGGACGAGTGCATCTTTTATTTCTTCGGGGGCAACATAAGAATCTATGCCCTTCAATACGATCTGCATGCCTTTAGCGCTCTTAAGCTGGTATGTGTAGAAGCTTGTTTTACTTTTTTCAAATTCAGCAACCATTTTGCGGAAATCAGTTTCGTCATAAATTTGAATTTTCGTTTCATCGATATTGCCATGTTTTATTGGAACAATGTGAAATTTATTCTCACCAATTACCGAAATTAACTTCTTAATAAGAGCGTTTGAATTTTTTTCTCTCAAATATATTGGTGGCGGCTTTTTTCGCGGATATATCAGGTGTGTCGTTGTCATCTTGCAATATTTGAAAACGATTAGTAGATGATGCGCTGTTATCTCTAGATACCTTTGAAGCAGATGCAATTTTAGTAGAATTAGGGCTTCGTTCGCGCTTTCCCACAATAATATATCGGTCCATTCCAATTTGCACCTTGGGTTTTGGGCTTTTTTTATTTTCAGTGACTAATTGGGTAAGTGATGAATCGGATGATATCGCTGATTTAAATGACGAAGTAGTAGGCAACTGTAATGTTAACGAATCAGTTGACATTGGACAAAGCGAAGTTGATAGCTGACAAAAAATTGGCTTAGCCGTTAAAAAAAGTCTGTCATCAAGTTTTTTATTTATTTTTTTTTAAATTAAGATCATCAGAACTCACAGTAAGTCTATCATCAAATTTGTTATTTTTATTGTTATCATTAAGATCATCAGAGCTCACAGTAAGATAGGCATTTCTGCCTATAGAGTATTCCTCAAGGGCACTTTGTAAGTGTATTCCTCAAGGGCACTTTAAGTTATTTTGTTTACGGTTGTTTTTGTTTTTTTTTTTGTTTTAGTTATTACTGTCTATGTAAAAAAAAAATATTAGCAAAGCAAAAATAGCTTGTTTATCAAAGTTAATGTACAACAAATATTATGTACTACAAATATTTTTTTTTGTATGGTTTTTTTTTGGTTTAGTATGTAAAAAGAAATTCCGCTAATACTTCTGTTCACTATGAAGGTACAACGAGAACTGTAAATTACATTTTGTAATAATTTGTTTGAAAAATAACTTTGTTGAGTAAAAAAAACAAGCCACGACGTCTTTCGGCTTCTTGTCCGAATTCACACGTATACAACACGAGCATTTAAAGAAAACAACAACATCAGCACATGACCACGTTCAGTCAATCAACAAGCAAGGAAAACACCAACACAAGCAAATGAAATTAAATGATACAGTTTTTTATGTAAAACAAAATTTAAACAAATAATTTACTGGAACAGTAAAAATATTTACCGAAACTAAATTTTATTTCAAAACACACGTTTGTTTGAAATTTTTTTGGGAATAATTTCTTCTGTATACATTGTAGCATTATCACATTCTTTTAAATACAGCACAAATTGTTTTCATCATTTTAAGTGCCTGCATGCATAATTTCAAGAGTCAAATATCGCACTAACCTTGAATTCATACTAACGGTGATCGTTTGACAATTTGTCGTTATGCAGTTTGACTGCACTTGAGAAATATTCAAGGCCAAGTGCAAATGTGCAAGGTCGGCATAATAGAAAGAATTAATATTGCTGTGAAGTGTGTGACACTTGAAATAGCCACACACAATCTGCCGCACCAAAACAATCGCCGCTGTGGGAACGAAATAATGTTTAAAGGGTGGATTGTATTTCACTTTAATTTCCCACCATATGTGTATACTAATTTTAGGCACTGATTTAGTTTTAATTCGTTTATAATTTTCCATACAATTCTAAATCTAGAATCTTCTCATAAGTAGTATATAAGCCTTAATATTTTAGTAATAAGTAAGCATTAATAAATAAGAATTTGAAGCGTCGATACAGTCGCTTAATAAATTCAAATTATTAAAGAAATTAACTTGTCTTCTTTTTCATAAAAGATATTAAATGCTTCATGGCGATCCTGCCAGTTTTAAAACAATAAAGCAAAAGGACTAAATAGCAGTTATTGCTTATCCTTTTTGCTGCAAGTTTTAAAAAAAGGACAATAGAATACGGCATACATATCTTATGCTCAGTCGTATTCTGTTAAAAATAATAGGTAAAGACTGTTGATGGAACAATCCTGGGAAGAGATCCTCAAAGACCTAGAAGAGGCTGAAATTAGGTGGAAGCAGCAATTGGAACAGGGTGCTCATCCAACCGAAAAGCCAACAATTCTGCTAAGAGGACCAAAGCCGTTGTTCCTTAAGAAGAAAAGGCCGGAGGAACTTAAAGATCCCATATTCCCCATCCCAAACATCAAATCAACCAGAGGAAGCCGCAGAAACAAATTAAAATCAGAGCTGAGGGTACTCCTACTCCAAGAGACGTATTTAAAGGGAGAAGAACTCAAAGTTATTAAAAACAAAATACAAATTACCAAACAAGCTATAAAAGAAATCCGAAATAAGAATAAAAAACTCAAAAAATAAAAACTCAAGTTTGTACAAAATGTCCAAGTTTTTTTTTCCTCAATACAACCATTTAAAAAGAAAAAAATTAAATTTAAATTCAAACAATTTTTATTATTATAATTGTTCAAATATCATAGAGAATATTTTTATTAAAATATTATTTAAGTTAGCAGTAAAACTTATTTTATAACAAAAAAAAAATAAAAATAATGTCCAGTAAGAAATAAAACTACTTGAATATATATATAAAATTTTATAGTATTTTTTTTTCTCCGTTAAACTGTAAATGGTTCTTTATAGAAAAATGAATAGGAACAAAAACAAAAATAGGTCTAAAAACCCAATACAATGGGACAAACCCACAGATTAAAATGAAATGAGCATAGAATAAAAAATCAACTGGTTAGCTAAAATCTGGAAACTAATAGGTTTAGAGGGCACACCCACTGAAGAAGATATTATAAATGCACCAAGAATAGAAGAAGAAACAATAGCAGCAATAAGATGGTCGGAACGCATTGAAAAGAAAAAAATAAGTCTTTAATAATTTTTTTTATAACTTATGGACTGGTTAGCTGTCATAAAATACTGTAGAGAAATCCAAATAAACTTCGATAAATCTTATAAATGTCTAAATATAGACAGACAAATTAGCCAAGAAACTGTAACAAAACACCTAAAAATTCTCTTACAAAGCTTAGAAGAAATAAGAAAAACTTTAAATGAAAACTATGAAAAACTAGCTACTCCACATAAAATAGCTGCAGATGCTTTCTATCAGGATATTAGGAATAAACTCTCAAACTTGCTAATTAAGAAAAATATTCCACTAAATATAACAGATAGTCTTCATACAGTAATCGAAGTTAACAGTTACCTTTCGCAAATAGAAATAAAACCAAACACAACAATGGGACAGACAGCAATGGAATTCCTCAATACAGCCTCAAAGCTAATTATAGACTTGGTAAACCAGAAAACTTAAGAACATTTATTGATTCCTTGCTATTAATAGACACAATTAAAGACACACACGAAGCCATAGCCATTTCCATAATTAAAACAAAGCTAAAAGGTAATGCCAGAAATTTAATTGACCAAGAAAGCACCATCTCGGCAATCATAAATAAACTCAAAAGTTCAGTCAAAGGCGAATCAGTAGAAGTCTTGACTGCAAAAATCTTAAACATAAAACAAAATAATAAAACAGCCAATGTTTATTGTAATGAAATAGAACTTCTTACAAAATCATTGGAAACAGCCTACATATCCGACGAATTAACAAATGAGCTAGCAACAAAATATTCAACACAAGTTGCCGTGAAAGCTCTCACTAAAAACTGCACCATAGATAAGGTAAAACTTATCATGGAAGCAGGTCAATTTAACAGCATGAACGAAGCTGTTACAAAATTCGTAAACAGTTGTAAAGAAGCAACTGGACAACAAAATGCTATACTATACTTTGGTCAAAGACCAAATAACAGGAATAACTATTTCCGTGGAAATTACACAAGATTTCGTTGAAGAAATAATTACCCACGAAATGGAAAGAATAATAATAGAGGCTATAATAACAATAGCAATAATAACAGAAGTAGCAACAATAAAAATAACAATTACAGGCGAAGGCCTAACAACAACCCTAGATATACAAACTATGTTAGAGCAATAGAATCAAACGAATTTGATTCGGAAAACCAAGATGTTCCCCTAAGACCAATTCAATAAATAATAAGGTATACAATCTAAACCTCAACTTATGTTTCTGCGTTCAATTACAAATAGCCAACACTAACACCCCAATAACATTACTAATAGACACAGGAGCAGATATTTCACTAATAAAACTAACATATTTCAACATAAATCAAATAAATACTTATAAAACAATAACATTAAGCGGAATAGGACAGGGTAAAATACAGTCAATCGGTAGTATATTTTTCGATTTAAAACACAAAAATTTTTTAATACCTCATAAATTTCAAGTAGTAAAAAACAATTTTCCAATACCATGCGATGGCATCATTGGCATGGACTTCATTAAAAAATATAATTGCATATTAGATTTCAATAATGATTCAGATTACCTTATTCTACGCCCATTTTATATCGCACATCCAATAGAAATACCAATCACAAATAACAGTGATGACATAATTTTACCACCAAGATCAGAAGTTATACGACAAATAAAACTAGTATCCGAAGATAATGAATTATTAATCCCTAATCAAGAAATAGAACCAGGTGTTTTTATCGTAAACACATTAGTAACAACAAATAACGCATTTATCAGAATACTTAACACTAACGACAACATTACTAAAATTAAACAAAAGAAAATAAAAACCGAAAACATCTCAAACTACTGCATATTTAAAAGTAATCCTAAAGTAAATACAAACAGAAATGAGGAAGTCTTAAAAGTCTTGAAGAAAAATTTTCCGGAGCAATTCAAAAATACATTAACAGAGCTATGCACCTCATACTGCGATATTTTCGGTTTAGAAAAAGAATCAATAACTACTAATAATTTCTATGAACAAAAGTTGAGAGTAAAAGATATACAACCTGTATACATCAAAAATTATAGAATTCCACATTCACATAAAGAAGAAATTGATAAACAAGTAAAAAAAGCTCATAGACGACAATATAATCGAGCCATCACAATCAGAATACAATAGCCCAATACTATTAGTACCAAAGAAATCATTGCCTAATTCGCAAAACAAAAGATGGAGATTGGTTATAGATTACAGACAAATAAATAAGAAATTAATAGCAGACAAATTCCCATTACCTAGAATAGATGACATTCTAGACCAACTGGGCAGAGCAAAATATTTCTCTTGTTTAGATTTAATGTCAGGATTCCACCAAATTAGCTTAGATAAAAACTCAAGAGACTTAACGTCATTTTCAACCAATAATGGATCATATAGATTCACACGATTACCGTACGGTTTAAAAATAGCTCCTAATTCATTCCAAAGAATGATGACACTTGCCTTTAGTGGATTGAATCCAGATCAAGCTTTCCTTTATATGGACGACTTAGTTGTTCTTGGATGTTCAGAAAAACATATGCTAGCAAATTTAAAAAATGTTTTTAATCTATGTCGCAAACACAATTTAAAACTTCATCCAGAAAAATGCTCATTTTTCAGGAAGGAAGTAACTTACCTTGGTCACAAATGCACAGACAAGGGAATACTACCAGATGATAATAAATATTCAATAATTGAAAATTATCCTACACCAACAGACGCAGACAGTGCCAAAAGATTCGTAGCGTTTTGTAACTATTACCGTAGATTCATTAAAAATTTTTCTGAATACTCTCGACATCTAACAAAATTATCAAAGAAAAATACACCATTTGAATGGACGAAAGAGTGCGACTCTGCATTTAAATACCTCAAAAGGGCACTAATGAGCCCTACTTTACTGCAATACCCAGATTTCACTAAAGAATTTTGCATTACAACAGATGCAAGCAAATACGCTTGTGGGGCAGTTTTAACCCAAGAATATGAGGGTAGACACCTTCCAATAGCTTATGCATCAAAAACATTTACTAAAGGTGAGAGCAACAAATCAACAATAGAACAAGAGCTAACGGCCATATATTGGGCCATATCACATTTCAGACCATACGTATATGGGAAACATTTTCTTGTCCGCACAGATCACAGACCACTTTCTTATTTGTTTTCAATGAAAAATCCAACCTCGAAACTAACAAGAATGAGACTCGACTTAGAAGAATATGATTTTACGGTTGAATACCTTAGGGGAAAAGATAATTACGTTGCTGATGCTCTATCACGCATTACAATAAATAAATTTAAAGACATGAATAATAAAATTTGTTCTATATTAAGAATCAGGACAAGATCGATGACAAATAAAGAAAACAATGAACAGCATGAAATTAATAATGATGATCTATATATAAATAGGCAAGTGAATAAAGTTAAGAACCATTTTAACTGACTTAAACTCAACGTATTCGCTTGATTTTTTTTTGTTAGATAGATTGACAATAGGAGCAGTGCAGAATGTATTTTTTCTTCTACATTTTTGTGTCTAAGATAGTTAAAAAAAGTTAAGAATATTAGCCAATCATAAAGCCATGATTTCTCTTTCTCTCTTGATTTGCTAAAAAAAATTACAACAATTTGGCTTGGCAACTCCATAAACACTCAGAAGGAAAAACGTATTTTATTTGTTCATTCTATTCTTATTTCCATATTTCTATGTACTTAAACGATTATTGCTAAAACTAATAAAATTTGGATATTTAAATAACGAGTGGTACTGTATTATTTTTCTTTAGATGCTTAAAAATAATATATTTTTTAAATTATTAATAACTTTGATTAAAGTTAAATTCACCTACAGCACAAAGTAAGTTTTTTATTTTTGGTTTATTTTGTGTGCGTTTTGTTTTTGTTCATTGTTTTCATTATTTTTCTGTGCTTTAAATTACTGAACATACTGGAATGTTCAATGAAAAAATAAACGAATATTTTTGTTTTGGGCAATAATAATGAATATGAAATGAAAACACTAGGAGCAAATATCTAATTACATTTAGTTCAAAAAGTGAACAACTTTTTTTAAATAGTTTGCTTAAAATCTATTCTTATTTATGCCGATAAATGAAATTTTAAATTCGTATTTAGTAGTTAAGAAAGTGGTTTAAGAGAGTGGTTTACCTTGGTGTCTATACATATGTATATTTGAATATAGTTTTTAAATTGTGTTTTAAATTCATCAAACTTTAAATATTTTCATTCTATTCTCCACCTCTGTGCCTTAATGGTTGATTTTCAACCACTGGGCGAACACTCGTTTTTGTAATTATCTATATATAAATAGGCAAGTGAAAAAAGTTAAGAACCATTTTAACTGACTTAAACTCAACGTATTCGCTTGATTTTTTTTTTGTTAGATAGATTGACAATAGGAGCAGTGCAGAATGTATTTTTTCTTCTACATTTTTGTGTCTAAGATAGTTAAAAACAGTTAAGAATATTAGCCAATCATAAAGCCATGATTTCTCTTTCTCTCTTAATTTGCTAAAAAAAATTACAACAATTTGGCTTGGCAACTCCATAAACACTCAGAAGGAAAAACGTATTTTATTTGTTCATTCTATTCTTATTTCCATCTTTCGATGTACTTAAACGATTATTGCTGAAACTAATAAAATTTGGATATTTAAATAACGAGTGGTACTGTATTATTTTTCTTTAGATGCTTAAAAATAATATATTTTTTTAATTATTAATAACTTGGATTAAAGTTAAATTCACCTACAGCACAAAGTAAGTTTTTTATTTTTGGTTTATTTTGTGTGCGTTTTGTTTTTGTTCATTGTTTTCATTATTTTTCTGTGCTTTAAATTACTGAACATACTGGAATGTTGGAATATGATGGAATGTTGGAATATGATGGAATGTTTATATTATTAGGCTAGCATATTCGTACATACATATGGGATCTTTCTCAAAGAATAGGGAATAGAAACATTATTTGTAACAAACGTTTTAATAGGGAGTCTAAAACTTTAGAGCAAAAGCGTTCAATGAAAAAATAAACGAATATTTTTGTTTTGGGCAATAATAATGAATATGAAGTGGAAGCACTAGGAGCAAATATCTAATTACATTTAGTTCAAAAATTGAACAACTTTTTTTAAATATTTTGCTTAAAATCTATTCTTATTTATGCCGATAAATGAAATTTTAAATTCGTATTTAGAAACTAAGAAAGTGGTTTAAGAGAGTGGTTTACCCTGAAGTCTATACATATGTATATTTGAATATAGTTTTTAAATTGTGTTTTAATTCATCAAACTTTATATATTTTCATTCTCTTCTCCACCTCTGTGCGTTAATGGTTAATTTTCAACCACTGGGCGAATACTAGTTATTATAATAAGCCCAGTATATATGAACCTTTAACAAACACTGACGTCAGAAAATATTACAAACTAAAGATTTCCCCCGGAAGATGTTACATCAAACGAGGAAAATCCAAAGTAACATATATACCAATTAATGATTGTTTACTAATGGGAACTTTGACTTAGGACAATTTTTCCCTAGGCTCGAATATGTGGCCGGTAAACATAATATACATATATAAAATACAAGTGGCACCTAGTGAGAAAATTTTCGAATTTATCTCTTTTAATGAACTTAAAAATATGGGCAATAAAATATTAAAGAAAATTAAAGTAGCGCTACTAAATGAGGTGACCCAAATTAATAGTAAGAATGCCAAGGCAATTCTCGAAATCATGCTGAAATATCACGATGATCCAATAGAAGGAGGACATTGCGGTATCTTTAGAACAATACAAAAAATTAAAAGATATTACTACTGGAAAAATATGTTAAAAGACATATCTAATTATGTAAAATCATGTCATAAATGTCAAACATCGAAAACAACCAAACATTTGAAAAGTCCAATGACCATTACAGAAACACCAACAAAACCATTTGACACGGTGTATGTAGATACAATAGGTCCATTTCCAAAATCAATTTACGGAAATGAATATGCAATCACAATAATATGTGATTTAACTAAATATTTAATAACCATACCAATACCTGACAAAGCCGCAAAAACAATTGCTAAAGTTCGTAACGCTTTTTTAAGCCAAATTACATGTGATAATTATTAATGAACAAATAACATCAAAGTTAGTTGTAAATATTCTGACAACAACACATAGTTGAACGGAACAGCCAGCCGTTTTCGAAGGCCACTAAACATTCCTCATCGGCGTTCTTCTGTGTTTTGGTCCACTGTGTGTGGTGTCAGTTGATGTAGATGTCTGCCTTATATACGTAACTTTATTGCAAATGGAATATGTGAATTGGTTTGATTCATTGCATTTCAATTTGCTAATGTGTTTCGTAATGTATACGCAAGTTACCATCTATATATATATACCATCTTCTATATATATTACCATCTTCTATATATATTACAACAGTCTTACCATTGTCGTTTTTGTTCCTTACTAACTATACACATGTTTGTTAATTTGATTATTTTTTTGTTCTACTTAAGACAAACTTTTTTGGTTTGTTACTATTAAGTATATTTTTATTTTTAATTTTTGCCACAAACCAATGACTATTAATTAGTTAATTTAATTATTTAATTATTATTTTTAATAATTATCACATGTAATTTGGCTTAAAAAAGCGTTACGAACTTTAGCCTATTCAATTCATAAGAATATAGAAACAAATACAGTTCGAAAAATAATAATTAAATTACAGAAGACTTAAATGGAAGTTTCGTTATAAATCGGCCAAAAGAATCTCTACAAATTGACTCAAGGAAGATTTGCTCACATTCTTGCTCTTCTTTAGTTAAAAATTTTGTTTTAGTAGAAATCATTTCCATTTCCCAGAATTTTTCAACCAACTTACTCAAGTCTTTATCTTCATTACAGTTATGGCTGACCAGCAAGTTATTCACTGTGCCTTTTGACGTTGCGTACTCTTTAGCTTTACCTGCAATTATCCATGCTAGTATGGTTTTTTGCAATATGGGTAGCTTCTCATCAAGCACAATACGTCCGATTGACAGCAGTTCAAAAAACATTTCCGCTCCAATTAAAATATCTACTCGTGTAGGTTTATTAAAAGTTGGATCAGTCAACTGAATGTTTTTTGGTAGATTCCAATTAGACACATCGAAATAACGATCCGGTTTAGAGCTTGTTATTTTTGGTAATACATAAAACTCTAAGCGAACTCAAATTCATTTAATCTTGATTTAATTGTAGTCATAGTCTGCTTCTTAAAAACAGTTGTAACAGCTCCAACGCAACAGCAGTCGACAAGACGTCCTTTTTAATAACAGCTTCTGCGCAAGATTCTCACGCATTAAATTCACCTGAGAACCAGAATCTAATATGGCGCGAGCGCGATGATAATTACCACAATTATCTCTCACCATTACTATAGCCGTTGCTAGGAAAACTTCAGGCTCACCCGTTACATTCATCACTGATGACTGGGCTGCAGCCTGTACAGAAGTCGAGGGCAAATCACTCGAAGTTTGCATATTTGCTTCCGAGACATAATCTTTATGTAAAAGTTGATGGTGGGCTAAATTACACTTAGGGCACTTAGCAGCAGAGCAATCCTTTTGTAAATGTCCTCTTTTTAGACATGTAAAACATACACTTAATTTACGTGCAGCGTTGTAGCGTTCTCTCAAAGAAAAGCTTTTAAATCTATTACAATATGGTAGATCATGGCCACTGCCATTACAAATTTTGCATGAAGATTTTACAACCGCAAGTGATGTTGGATTTTGGCGTTTATTTTTGAAGTCTTTCTGAGTATTTATAGACTTTGAGTATACTTGACTGACTTTTGATTCCCGTGCCTCAAGATTCTCATATCGCCTCGTTAAAATTGTTGAGCAATTATTCCAAGTTGACAGCTCACTATAGTCGACTGACTCTTCCCATTTTACTTGCGAATCTTCATCCACCCTTTCCATCACTAAATGTATAAGGATGGCATTCGTTACATCTTCGTAGCTACCTAGGGACAACATTGCACTTAAGTGAGCGTTCACTGAGTTTACCACATTTCTTAAATGAGCTGCAGATGCTTTTGTTGATTTTGGCAGAGCAAAGAGGGCTCGAATATGTTCATCGAACATCAATGCCTTTTTATCAAAGCATTCTTTTAATCTGTCAAGCGCCTTGGGGTAGTTGACATCAGTAACGTCAAAATCTTCTATAGATGCCAAAGGGACAGCGCCCAAATGCACTTTAAGGATTAGAAATCGCTCACAATCTTCAAGAGATTCATCCTGGTGAATTAATTTTCTAAAAAGCGTAATAAAATTTGTATATTCAGAATACTTCCCTGAAAATGTTGGCAATTTTATCTCACGACGTGCTCTAGGAGCTGATGGAAACGACGCTGTTGTATCAAGTAGACTGACATTCGTTACAGATGGTTTCCGCTTCGATAGTATCGTCATTATCGCTGCTTTTGTTGATACAAACGTTTCCTCGATTTCAGTAGCAGTTATGTCAGCTGAACCACCATCAGTGGCTGCTTTGATTTTATCCATATTTGCTTGTACACTCAAAAACTTCTTGAAATAGGGCTCCAATATTCCCAGCCTACAGTTGAGTTCCTCTGAGGACAAATTAACACCTTTTTTGGATATCATCGTAGATCTTAATGACTTTAGCTCACTCATTTTGTCTTGATTACTAACTTCTTGCTCACCACCAGTCGCTTCATGCACTTCAGACGAGGCCATCATTATTTTGAATTATATTAGTCAAATATTGTAATTCACAAGAATTTTCAATAAAATTCTATAATTTTGCAAATTATACACGAAGGTAATTTGTATTGCTCTTGCAGTATGCCTATTCTTCCAATGTCAGCTGTTTTCTGTTTTTTATTCATACAGTTTGGCAGCTACTGCTTGATCGATGAAGTTTTCTAAGTTTTTTAGCAGTAGTAAAGCTTTCTGTTATTCGATACGATTAAGTTTCTGTTATCTTAATAACATTGAGCTATTATGATGTAACCCTTGAAACGTCCTCACGTTTTCAATTAACAGTGATGTCTTTAACATCTATGAACCATATATTAACAGCAAATGTTCTTCCTATAACTTACCCACTGCAATACACTTTTATTGTTTGCAGAAGAATTACAACTTTTTACTATGGGACTTAATTCCCGGGTTTCGGCACCAAAATGTTGTCGCGTTAGTTTACGGACCAAATAAAGAACTTCAGTTTATTTAGATTTATTTCAGTTTATTAATTCTTTCAACAATGGCTTCTTTCTTCTACTTCTGCTGCTAGACCAAGACGGTCTTTTTTCTCACATTCTTCTCAAACGCGTGTAAAATTCTAGCAGTCAGAGCTTACATATATATGAAAATTAATATTTGTTGCTTAAAAATGCAACACTTAATGTAATACTATTTAATTCAGAGAGTTCGTTATAAATACAAAATATCATTGCAAACAACTTGTTTAAAATATCTAATACTTAACAAGTTCGTTTTAAATTGTTTATCCAACCAAATGTTTCATCAAATACAACTTCGATGTTTAAAATCTTAAAAAAAGTAATTTTTATAACTATGAATATCAATTTACACGTATGTATGTACATGTATGAAAATGTATGAATATATATTTCAATTATTGTATGGAAACTTCTGACAATATGTGAAATAATAAATTTCTTCAAAGTTCAATTAGTGTTTTATTTTTCACTTAGCCTTGTAAATACTTTTATTGTTATCCGATGGATTTCTAATTGTATAAGGATGTAGAAAAATAAAATGAGTTGAAATAAATATAAATTATTTGCTGGGTTTTGTATCAGTTTCAAAGCCTACCAGTGACAAAAAAGAGAGAAAAAATTCTAGTAAAAAAAATGCAAGCTTTTTTGATTGCAAAAACGATCTTATGTGAGATATTATGAATGCATACATTTTTAAATTTTTTTTTTTTACGCATGTTTTTTATTTATTGTATCTTCATATATGAACTAACAATAAGTATTCCAATCTTAAATCTAAAAAATATAATTAGGCCCGACCAATCTCGGACATAAGCTTAGTAGTAGTTATATATAATACATATGTAAGTAGTGATAATCAAAAGGAAAAAAAAATAAAAGTATTTTCAAGAAGTCCCATCTGGAGTGCTGTGAATAAGAGCCATTGTGTCCCTCTTTTTTAGGCGGATGTGTCCAGTAAAGTTCAAAATATTACGGGCAAGCGGATTAGGATGTGACTCGACTTTTGTTAAATATTTGCCAGCGTATTTTGCAATTTCTTCAGTCACTAGTGGCATATTCAAATCACGATGTATATTTGAATTTTTGATGTACCATGGAGCCGATGTTATCATGCGTAAAATTTTATTTTGCCTGCGTTGAATTTTCTCTACATTTGAAGCTGAAGCAGTGCCCCATAGTTGAATTCCGTAGCACCATATTGGCTTTAAAAACGACTTGTATATTAAAAGTTTACAGTCTAGGCTAAGTGTTGAATTTCGACCAATCAGCCAATGTACCTGAGTTAGTTTAAGTTTCATTTGAGTTAACTTAGAATCAATGTGGTGTTTCCATGTAAGTCGTCGATCAAGGTGTATACCAAGATATTTCACATGTGAATGTTGAGAAACAACTTGATTGTTAATCCGAATGGGGGAACAAGTATCTCTTCGTAAAGTAAATGTTACTTGAACACACTTTTGTTCATTTACCTTGATTCTCCATAAGTTTA
Organism: Tachina lurida; assembly: GCA_944452675.1. Lineage (NCBI taxonomy): Eukaryota > Metazoa > Arthropoda > Insecta > Diptera > Tachinidae > Tachina > Tachina lurida. The sequence goes on along the minus strand of OX101755.1, from coordinate 57,281,603 downwards.
ACCAAAGCTCCATCTGGCTAATGTGTTCCTGGAGTTTGCGGGATGCCTCATCAGGGTTTTCATGCATACTAAGGCAGGCTGTATCGTCGGCAAATGTGGAAGTATGGATACTACTGCTCACAGGCATATCACAAGTATGAATTAAATATAAAACTGGTCCCAGTATACTCCCCTGTGGCACACCAGATGAAATTGTTTCAGGCCTACTTGTAAAGTCTCCTTCCGCAACAGTGAACTTACGGGAAATAATGTAACTTTCCAAAAGATTTAAAATGTTTATTGGTAAGTAAGTCTTCAATTTTAAAATAAGGCCTTCATGCCACACTTTATCAAATGCCTGGGAAACGTCAATAAACAGCGCAGAACAATACTTTTTTTCCTCAAAAGTTCTTCTTACAAATTGAACTAATCTGTGAGTTTGTTCAATGGTGCTATGCTGACTTCTAAAACCAAATTGATGGTCTGGTATGCACCCACTACTAATTAGAATTGGGGACAATTTTGTTTTGAGCAATTTTTCGAAAAGCTTTGACATTGTAGATAGTAGACTTATTTGCCTATATGACTCAGCCTTTGTTATATCTTTGCCCGGCTTTGGAATCATTTTAACCTTGGCAAGTTTCCAGTTGTGTGGATAATACTCCAGTTGTAAAATAGCATTAAATATGAATAACAGGATTCTCATTGCAATACGAGGCAAGTTCATCAGCATCTGATTACTAATTCCATCAATACCCGGAGCTTTCTTCGGGTTGAGTTCGGCAATTAATTTTTGTAAATCACGCGTCTTAAACTTTATGTGTTGAGGGGGTAGAGCGACTATATTCGGCAAATCAGCAACACCAGTACATATATTTGGCGTAAAAACGGATTTTAAGTGCTCAGCAAATATTTTACCTTTTTCAGTATCGCTTCTTGCCCAACCTCCGGTAGATGTGCGTAGAGGTGGCTTATACTCAACGGGTGTTTTAAGCTTTCTGGCAGCGCGCCACAAGGAGTAATTAGACGCCGGTGTAACATCAAGACCCTCCAGATAATTTTTAAGAGATGCAATTTTTTCAGATGCAAGCAACTCTTGGAGTCGTTTAGTGCACTCTTTAAATCTGATTTTATTTTGTGGTGATCTGTGCTGTTGCCATTCCCTTCTAGCCCTTCTTTTTTCACGTACGAGACGTTCAATGTCTGTAGAATAAATTTTATTAAACCCAATCTGCGGATGGGAGATAGTGGCATGTTCAGCAGCCTGTTTAATATTCTCGCTGAGATTGGCAATGTTCGATTCAATATCATCGGGTGTTCTAAGCGTAATGTTTTCCGTACAATGACTGCTGAGATATTTTTTGAACCCCAGCCAATTTACACGATTGATCATCTTCACATATGGGTCAGGTAAGTTACTTCTTAATGGGCTACAAATTGTGATGATCGTCGGGGAGTGATCGGACGAGAGATCAAGAGAAGCTTAAACTTGAATTAAATCCCTAGAGATATTTTTTATGACGCCAAAATCTATAACATCCGGAATTTTTTGTATGTCAGTAGGCCAATAAGTGGGCTCCCCACTCGAAATGACATCCAAGCCCATTTTTGAAATAGTGTTGAACAATGCTCGACCTCTGGGTGTAACAAGGCGCGAACCCCAGAACGTATGTTTCGCATTGTAGTCTCCAGCTGCTACAAAACAAGGTCCAAGAGATTTGTAGAAATCCTCATATTGATTCTCAGTGATTGAAAATCTGGGAGGGGAGTAAATTGATGATATAACGAAATTTGAACAAAAACTTTCAATGCCAATATTTGTTGCTTGTAGGTATTCTTCACAAATGTTATCAAGAACATAGTGCTTGAGTCTTGACTTTATTAGAATTGCTGATCCACCGCAAGCCCTACCTCTAGGGTCCTTTGTATCATATATATTGTAGCCATAAATTTTAAAAAGACTTCTCGAAGTCAAATGAGTCTCAGATACTAACATTATATCAATATTTTTTTCCGTGAGGAAGTGCTCAAGTTAATTTTTATGTTGGCGAATGCCGTTTGCGTTCCAGAAACATATTGTTAACGTGTTCATGGCTTATTAAGTATTGCTTGAAGCAGAGTATTCTGCATTCGCAACATTTCTTGCATCATGGTAGTCATATTTGTTGTAAAATTGTTTATAGTTTGCACAAGATTTTCAATAGTGGCTTCAAGGCGATTATAATTAAAGTTTGAGTTTGTATTTGTAGAATTATTTTGCGGTGAAACATTTTGTGTCGGAATAGAACTAGCCTTAGCAGCATCTGCATACGATACACGGGAAGTAACTGGTTGGCTCATTTGCTGAAAAGTGGCATTTTTTTATGCATTTTTAAATGGCTTTGTATATTACATATTATTTCTATATATGGATCCACATATGAAGAGCTTCATAATTAAATTTCCATATATGAGGAGCCGCAGAACAAAATCGAGATTTATTTTTTTCGCCCTTTAAAAAAGGGCAAGAACCTGGAAATGCTAACAAGTTTTTTACTTATCTACAGATGCATCTAACTGTCATAAGTCACCCCATTAAATGTTAAGGATGTTTGATATAATTTCATTTTTATTTCGGAAAATGCACCTTTTGCAAAAAAGAAAGCAAAAAATTACCTTTTCCTTAAAAAAGGCAAAAAACACGTCTTGTTAAAAAAAGTAAAAAGCACGTTTTGTTAATAGAAGGAAAAAGTACATTGTGTAATGTGAATACACATATATGACCACAAAATTTTGACTGAATGTGGTTCAACCTGATCTAATGTATTAAAAAACGCCTTTTGTTAAGCATAAATTTTTTAGAACCCATTTACTTTGTAAAAACAATAAAAATAATGCTAACTTGATTGTTTCTACAAGATTTCAAACTAAATATTATAAAAATACCAAAACATCAATTTTTCGAGATATGCGAAAAAGCACCTTTTGTTCTGGGACTCCTCATATGACCTCACATATTATAGTAAATTTCATATATAATAGTTTTGCAATGTATAATCCTATATATTTCCATACATGAATTCATACATATTAATGTTTATTTATATACATTCATATATTAAAAATATATGGACCATACATATTTTTTTAGCTGGATAGGTTATTTTTATATAAAAAAAGTTAAAGTTCCCAACCCTGGAAACACCTTTTTTATTTTTTTTTATATTTTTAATACAAAATTTATTCGTACTGAAATATAAAATAAGTTTATTTAACAAAAAAAAATCCAAAAATTTGTGTTATCTAGTTACTTTTAAATCTAGTTTAAGTTTTCCAGCTCTGAAACCATCTGCTCGATTTCGCTGATGTTCTACCAATTTATTTTGGACCATTTCTGATACACCAGTTCAAGACCGAGGTCTCCAGCTTTTTTGGGAGCTTCGTAAAACCGATTTCACGTACACCAGACGGACGAGCGGACAGACAGACGGACATACAGACGGACAGACAGTCGGACATCGCTTATTCGTGTTCCCTAATCATAAGGACCCTGAATATATATATTTTATGGGTTGTATATGAATATTATGGAAATTACACACGGAATGCAAACCTATATAGATCCTTTTCCATTTTGCTAAAGGGTATAAAATGGTTGCATCTTATTAACTCATTTTTATAACTGGTGAATTGGCAATGTATTAGAAAATACATAAGTAGTAGTGAACTGTTCGTCCCACCCTAATTAAAATTGTGAAATTTGGGTAATTAAAATTGTAAAATTCTTGGAAATTTGTGAAATTTGATACCTTGAGTTTTCGGCGGCACGCTTTGATGTTTTTTTGTTTACATTACATTACTGACACCACACACAGTGGACCCAAAACACAGAAGAACGCTGATGAGGAAGGTTTAGTGGCCTTCGAAAACGGCTGGCTGTTCCATTCAACTACGTGTTGTTGTCAGAATTCATAAGAATATAGAAACAAATGCAGTTCGAAAAATAATAATTAAATTAACTAAAATTAATAGTCATTGGCTTGTGGCAAAAATTAAATAAAAATATACTTAATAGTAACAAACCAAAAAAGTTTGTCTTAAGTAGAACAAAAATAAGCAAATTAACAAACATGTGCATAGTTAGTAAAGAACAAACGACAATGGTAAGACTGTTGTAAATTTAGAAATGGTAACTTTGAGCCTTCATTACAAAACACATGACCAAATTGAAATACGATGAATCAAACCAATTCACATATTCCATTTGCAATAAAGTTTCGTTTATAAGGCAGAAATATACATCAACATGAGCAAATTGAAATGCAATGTATCAAACCAATTCACATATTCCATTTGCAATAAAGTTTCGTGTATAAGGCAGACATCTCCATCAACTGACACCACACACAGTGGACCAAAACACAGAAGAACGCTGATGAGGAAGGTTTAGTGGCCTTCGAAAACGGCTGGCTGTTCCGTTCAACTATGTGTTGTTGTCAGAATATTTACAACTAACTTTGATGTTATTTGTTTATTAATAATTATCACATGTAATTTGGCTTAAAAAGCATTACGAACATTAGCCTGTTCAATTCATAAGAATATAATAGAAACAAAATACAGTTCGAAAAATAATAATTAAATTAACTATAACAGTATAGTTTTTCGAATTTTATCTGACCTTAAACTTCATTCATCTAAATGTTATAAGTGTCCAGCTACTTGTAAACTAATAACCCAATCTGAAACAGATAACCTGATCTGAAAATCTTAACATCTCCTGATAACCTGATCTGTTTAACAGATCAGCTGCCTCGCAACCTGATCTGACAACTGATAACCTGATCTGAAAACCAGACTAGGTCCTGATAAGCTGGTCTGAAAACCAGACCAGGTCCTGATAAGCTGATCTGAAAACCAGACCACCTCCTGATAGCCTGATCTGAAAACCAGACCAGCTCCTGATAAGCTGATCTGAAAACCAGACCAGCTCCTGATAAGCTGATCTGATAGCTGATACCTGATCTAATAGCTAATACCTGATCTAATAGCTGATATCTCTTATTTGATATTATTAAACTTGGATGTGAAAATTTTAGAACAGTTGGTGTTGAGAATAAATGTCTTGAAGAAAAAGCTTCGTAGTATAAAAACTAGTGAAATAGACACACGTGAACAACTAAAAGATATATTTGATCCTATAACAGATCCTCTCAAAGAATTCATAAATAGTTCTAAAAATATTGAAAGAATACACAAGAAAGAACAAAGTAAAAACAATACAGAATCTGAAAATAATACAAGTTTTTAAGCCTCAGTCAAGAGAGAGAGAGAGAGAGAAGTTAAAGAAACTTTCAAAAGGAGCAATATTTGATAATACCATCTTATTTAATGATTCTAATACTGAGAATGAACATGATGATGAAGAAGATGATTTTTACCCACAGCCTTCCAACACCGAAGATACTTATATTGACTTATTAGTCTTGGAAGGTTGAAATTAATTAGATACAAACTATGGCTCACGTAAAGATTTCAATAATGAATGGAAATTTGGTGATAGTAATCTAAAACTGAATAAAGATAAAATACAAGTTGATGGTCAAATATGGGGCTTAAAAGTGGGGTTATTTTCTTTAGTGATTAATAAAATGTGTAAATACTATGACAAATTTGATTTTGAACGCTAAATAAAATATATAATTTCTACCAATGTATACATAGAGAATCATCATCATTCACTGACGGAGAATAATGTTATCAGTAAATTGTTTCTGGAAACTGAAATCGAGAAACTAAAGGATGAATTAATAATAAAGCTTAAGGCATTAATATAATTCAAGGATATATTCAAATGCAAATTGATGGAGTGGAGTGTGAAATAAAATTAACGATAGAAAATAGATATAAAATTGAAAAAGACATTCTAAAAATTAAATCATCTTTTGACAAACAAATTGAACAGCTGAGCGATAAAATTTATAGACTGGAAAATTAACTACATTTTAGTATAAATAGATGAAAGTGTATCAAGTAGATCACAACACTCTCTAAAAAACTGTAAAACAACTCAATGTCTTTAAAAAGAAATTTAGTAAACGAATAAATAATAAATTTCGAAAATTGTTTGTGCATTGTAGTGATGTAATGAATGGAATAGATGATCTTTTATGGAGCTGATTTAGGTGTAGTGGGTAGCTATTCTACAGAAAATAGAAATTATTGATTTTTGTAGACTGTAACTGACACATTCTTAAAGTTTATATGGTGAGTATCGTTGCAAATAAAAGCTGCTCTCGAAAAAACCAAGGCAATGGAAAATATTTTTGAAATGGTACGAGTACCAAAAAACTTACAAATAGATGATGGTAAAGAATTTTTTTAATAAACACTGCAAAATTCATGCATAAATAGAGGATTAAAAATTACTTAATATGAAAGCATCAAGAGTAGAATGGTTTAATAGATCATTAAAAGGAATTATGTGATAAGAATTTAGCTTTAATGGTTCATATAAGTGGAATGATATACATATATAAAGATTTACTCAGTGCATGAAATAGAAAAGTTCATCTCATCACTAAAATATTTGCGATTAAAGTTAACTCAACGAATGAGAAAAAGGTGCAAACTACAGGAGGCTTATTCTGTATTGCGATGCGAAAGTCAATGCGACTCGAAAACATGAAAATGCGAACATTCTGTGTTACGATGTTCGCAAAGTACTTTTTTTATTCGCATTTAAAATGCGAAAAGGTGGCAAGTCGGTATTCTGAAAATCGCAAATTATATTCGACTGCAAAACAGCATTCGCAAAGCGCAAAAATGTAAGTGAAAAATAATAATTTTGTTTATTAATTCTTAAATTAATTGATAAATTATTCAGGGAAACAAACAACAAGACCACCAAATCGCACCAATATGACATAATGGTGGAATTTATGATGAAACAGCCAAAAATTGTTTATAAAGCTGGAATAGAAATATTTTGCATAATTAATTGTTTTCAATGCTTCAAAATAAATTACCGATTCGCTTCTAAGCAATCTTCTTTGCACCCTTTCATTTTGGTCATGCGCGTCTTCATCATCAAACTATAATGCCACAGAATCCATTTTTGGTAAATTACACAAATATTATATAAATTATTGTTATTTTGTAAGCACAATCACAAATTTCTTTTTCTTTTGTAAATTTAACTTTGACGTTTATTTTAGACCGGCGTTGCCACGATTTAAAATAAAATGAAAGCCGTATAGAATACCAATTTTCTTTCGCATCGTATTTCATTTGCGCATCGCATTGATTTTCGCATCGCAATTCAGAATAAGCCTCCAGTATATAGAAATTTGAAGATGTACAAAATGTTGAAATTTAATGAAAATATAAATAAAATTAAAAAGGCAAAATCTAGTTTGTATAGGTTTTTGAAGGATTGATTAGGTATGTTAAGTCTCAGGGAAGATAATTAGCCTAATGTACTGGAATTCTCTAAACTTGATGGTCTGTATGAAATATTGTGAAAACTTAAGAGTTCAAAATGAACTATAACACAGTATAATATTCAGCAACACATCATATTATAACTTTTTATAGGAAAAGGTGTATATTTTGCATTTGCTCTAGCACACAAAATTTTAAATTGTGAATATGGGGTTATTATAATAGATATTCACTCTGGTCATTTCTAGATAAATTAAGAAAATTGGACTTTGATATCCAATCTTTAACAATGTACATGTGTATGAATGGGTATCAAACAAACTTACTAAATAAATATAGACTTCAACTAGAATCATGGTGAAGCATGCATAAATAAATGGAATGTAAACAGATCTTATTTTATATCTGTATCTTTATGAATATGAAATAAATTTACCGAAAAAAAAATATTGGCAGCATGCCGAAGCATGTATAATTTAAAAAAATTCCTCACATCATACTTTTATAAGCACCGAAATTTTAAGAATTTGTGGCAAATCAAATACATACATATGTATCTACTTTGTTAAAAATTCAAAAGAGTGAATTCGTTATTCTAATAGTATAGATTTTTAATTAAAACACCACTAAATGTCGGACTCTCGCATGCTAAAGCATGCATGCTAGCAAAATATTAAACCTGTTAGAAGGTGATGAGATAGCTATTTTCTAATCATTAATTTGTAGACAGCAATTGTATCTGGATCAACTCAACTCATGAATGTATTGTATACAACGATGCCAATTTAGCGCGTTTCGCGCTAGATTTAGCGCGTTTTAACTACTCCAAACGCGCTTTTTTTTCGTCTTAGCGCGTTTAATCAAAAAAGCGCTAACTTAGCACGTTTTTGGATAAAGTCAGTAACATCATTTAAGTTAAATTTTTGTTCTTCTTTTGTATAAATTTACCAATTTTCTAGTATCCAAAATTCTGATACAGTTTTTTTTTAATTTCGTTAATTATTCAGCTGTTGCAAATAAAATTCCCTTGCCTGTGATTAGAATTAAAAACGCATTTTAATACTGTAAATGGCAAATATCTATAAATTTCACAACAATAAATATGTAGTCGTACTTGTTACCAGAAAAATTTTTTTATATAACTTATCAAGCATCTATTATAGCTGAAGGATTTCGATTATTTGGTGATTCTGATCCTGTATTAAATTATTTTAGTTATTTAGGATATAATTTCTAAGAAGCAATATTGCAAAATCTGAAAAAGAGTTGCTAAAAAAAGTATATTTACTAATACATACATCGACTTTTATTAATTTAGCGCGCAGAAAAATAGCGCGTTTTAGTTATAAATAGTTGATAATGCTGTAACTAAGCGCGTTCTAGCGCGTTTTGAGAAGGCGAATAGCGCGTTTGGGTTGTAAATAGTTGGCATCACTGATTGTATACAGGTATGATTGGTGGTAATGAAGACTTTTTGTAAGTGAGAAATCATTAGATCTGAATGCGATACAACGCAGCCTACGTTAACCACAATAACGTCAAGGAGTCACCCACCAAACCTTATATAGAAACACTTGAAGTAAAAATTCTCCCAACCATAGATGTTCCAATGTTTCTAACACTTTATGAAAACACTGACGGTGAATTGATGATGGAGGTAACTGTGTTATTTAAGATCGATTTTCTAGAATAGTTGATTATTAAACATGTATTTCTTTGTATATGAACTAATTTCTACGTACATACATATATTTACCTATATGTATGTATATATTAATACATTTAAAAATTACACAAATATTCTCTATTTGAAGTAGAAAAATTTGTAAAAATAGTAGTGACACATTAGAAGAAAAAATTAATAAAAAGAGACTGACTGATACGTACACTGATACGTACACTCTGTCTGACGGGTACAAAAAGCTCACTTAAATATATTAGAAATATATACGCAGTACGCTAAACTTTAATAAAATGAGAAAAAAAAACACTTCATCCAGAACATCAAATAAAAGCCATAGGCGGTCACCCGTCATAAAATAAACATATACTCGTACATTATTAATGTACTTAAAGATATTATCAGTATGAAGTAACACAATTTGAAGAATAAAAAGTTTAAAATTTAATTATGCATAACGCTGACAAAGAGTAGACAGAAATGCTGACATACAAAGTCATCTTGTATACTAGAGGAGCAGTTGAGAGGTCAGACCTAAATTGTAAGAAAACGACTTTGTTTTATGTTGATCGCTATTCAAGAAGACAATAAGATTGTTCATTATGAATTAACTAATTTAAAATATATTTAAGTTCAGCCGCATATCCATATGATGATGATCCTAACATAAAATTTAAAAATAAACGTTATGCAATTCTATATAGTTATTATATGTTTCTAAGATTCCAGCAAAGGGAGTATATGAAAGAATCTCTAGCGCTTCTACCTGTACCAGAGTTTTAGATAAAAGCTCCTTTTATTCAATAGCAGTCCAATTGAAAAAAATTTTAATTTGAAATAGTAAGCAAAGACATCAGCTTACTGCATTCTTATTCATGATCATATGAATATATACCCATCAAAGGTCAAATTCTAAAAGTCTTATAAATTAAGCAATATGGAAAATAACATAATTTTTATACATGTACAAGGTTTCAAAAATAACTCAAATGAATTTATTGGAAAAGAAGTAGCGATTGTTTTCAACAATTACGAATATAATAATTTCATTATAAAACTCAATAATCAATAAAAAATAAAAAAAGAAGCAAGCTGGCTAACAAAAAAAAAAAAAAGACTATCGTTACATAAGCTGGACTGCTGGATCAGTTTTATTTAAAAATGTTTGTAAATGTATAAAAGGCAATGCAAGTTGTTCTAAAATAAATGTAAAAGGTGGTGAAAAAAGCCTTAGGTTGGAAGAAATTTAACATCAAAAAATTTCTGAGAATGACTATCAGGGGCCCGTTTCTCAAAACTACAAATCTACAAATAAAATACAAACAAAACAACAACAAAATTTGTAAAAGTGTTGTTGTTTTGTATGTATTTTACTTTGAAATTTATTTGCTGGTGGTTCAGCGATGTCTATATGCATTTCATTGTTGCTGTAACAAATCGTCAGTAGACTTCAACCACAAATCTTGAACAGTCACAAACCTCTTATCTTATGTACAGACTTTCAAAAACTATTTGAGAATTCACAAATAATAATATTTTTGAAAATCACAAAAGAAAAATAAGCATAGTAGGCTTAGAAACTTATACAAAACCCAGCAAATAATTTATATTCGATATGAATCTATTCTATTTTTCTACACCTTTATACAATTAGAAATCCTTTGGATAACAATAAAAGTAATTATAAGGCAAAATGAAAAATAAAATCTAAATTTAACATTTAAGAAATTTATTAATCGACATATTGTCAAAAGTATTTGAATTTGAAATTTATTTGCTGGTGGTTCAGCGATATCTATATGCATTTCATTGTTGCTGTAACAAATCGTCAGTAGACTTCAACCACAAATCTTAAACAGTCACAAACCTCTTATCTTATGTACAGACTTTCAAAAACTATTTGAGAATTCACAAATAATAATATTTTTGAAAATCACAAAAGAAAAATAAGCATAGTAGGCTTTGAAACTTACACAAAACCCAGCAAATAATTTATATTCGATATGAATCTATTCTATTTTTCTACACCTTTATACAATTAGAAATCCTTTGGATAACAATAAAAGTAATTATAAGGCAAAATGAAAAATAAAATCTAAACGGGCCCCAGGCTGCATCAACTTTAAACAAATGTAAATTAAATATAGGAAATATTTCTATTATAGTTACTATTAATCTAAAGCATGTATCTTAAGGAATTCAGTTTTACTTAAAACAGAAAATCCTCACAAACTTTTAAGTAAATACAGATAAAAATTAAAGCAACGCTTTTTAATTTCAAATAAAAAAAAATATGAAGATATTTCACATCTATACATAAAAGACCAGGCGAAAATTTACAACAACAACAAAAGACCGCACATGACAAAAAAAATGTATTCAAACACGGAGTGAAACACATATTTGTATGTACATACATACGTGCATAAAATCAATTTGTAGATATGTATGTACACATAATATCAAATTTCTTATCAATACTCAAGTATTTATTAGTTCTTGACAATCACACTTACATATCTACATCATGAAAATATATGAACAGCGCAAACCATTTAGCAGAGCACATGCCAAGGCTAAACGACCTTATTATGGGCAGAGAAACTATAAATTCCCATGATCGTATGAAAAGAAGTTCAGCCAAAGAAGTCCGGATGTAGTTAAATAAACAAAATCTGTAATATAAACAAATTTCTCACAGGCAGACTTTAAAGCTGGACAATTTTAAGCATGATAAAATAACCAGCAATCTTAAGTATAAAAGCATACTAGGATTAAAAAAAAAGTTCTGATATAGCTAATATTTTATACTACCAAATGTCTGGCATAACACACAAAGAGGTGATGACGTAATACACAAGCACAAACATACATAATGAAATTTTATAATATTATTAAATTCGTACACACAGCTACACACACACACACACACGCATACATACTCACATACATACACACACATACAAATTCCCACAATTCATATGATAGTCGTGTAGTAGTCATCAAATCTAATTTATCTGATGGTATTACGATATATGATGAAATTCATATATACAGCAACACCTAGAACAAAATCGCTAGCATCAGTTTGACATAGCAAAGGTGACATACAAAATCGGGACACGTAAAAGTAGATGCTTCTATAAGTTTTGGTGTATGTCTCCAAAAGCTATTTCCTATAATTGTTACATTAAAGTAAAATATACTGAAATAAAAATAGCATTACCCCTTTTCAAAAAACTCTGCTTATCAACCTGATTGGATTTAAAACATTTAACATCTGAAATTCACTTGTACATATAAGCTTATGCCAACATAATATTTTCTATCTCCATAAGAATAGCAACGTCAAAGCCTAGAAAACATATACACATTCATTTGTAAATATGTATGAAAAACTCTCGAAGGCCAAACGATACACACAAGCAATGATATTCTTCAAAGTAAAAAAAAAAAAAAATACGATCACATACATGAATCCAACAACATATACATACATTACCAAATACATTCCCTATCCACTTCCATTCACAACAGGGTTGCAACTCTCTGGAGCTATTAGATTATTTCCCCAGAGATCGCAAACATAAATGCATACATACAATAACCCTACATAAGCATATCAACGATAACTCAAAACGCAACTCAAAGTCTATCAAATAACAATCACTACATGCACACAAATACACAGATCCCTTGTAACTACCCTGTAATCAGAATCGGAGCAAGTGTCTTTGTGTCAACACTAAAATTCTAATTACAACTTTTGTATAATAAGTTTTCTTCTATCCGTCAGTATAAAAGAAGGAGAGAGGTGGAATTGACAATAACTTGTCAATATACACACATTTGTATGTTCGTAAGTTATAGAAATGTACCAGTAACTAACTGTCTGGTTGGTATGTTTCATCACCGTATAACAACTACGATGTCACTACCTAGTGACTTGTATTTTTAATAGTAGGGTTTAAAAGTATTGTATGGGGGATAATTATAGAGTAGTACTGGTGACAAGCTAGTTAAAAGCTAGTCAGCACATTTTCACTATCAACATTTCTTACTGGGTATAATGATTGTCTGCCACTACAACAAAAGTATCGGACACCTGCAGACACAAAAGTAAATAGAAACACACATACACAGTTATATATACACACATACACATACACACACACGTACACCCATGCAAACACCCACTGTAAGCACAACGCTTCTCTACAATAACAACAGAAGCTGTACACACAAGTATACATACATACCCATAAACAAAGAATCAAAGTCACACACACACAGAGCCAAGAAAATCTCAGCATGAAAATCCCCAAAATCTCCCCATTTGTAACAGGGTTGCCACCCTTTTTGATTTTTCCCAGTTTTGAATTCCCAAAACATGTCTATCGCCCCCATTACTACACTACTATCAGCCTTAAATTCTCACAGCCTTACACAGATCCCTACGTATACATATTACAACAACACCCTCACCTCTCCCAAATCACGATCAGCCTTAAGCTCCTACAAACATATAGACATACATACACGCAGTCGATCAACCTCAACTACACCACACCCCCTCACAATAACAGCCTCGCTGAAATTCCCCCAGACAGACACATCTACAAATCCCATGGATACATATTACTCGTACAACAACACCCTCACCTACCCCAAATCGCCATAAGCCTTAAACTTACAGACCTTAAACTTACAGACTAGGAACACCTGCATATACGCAGTCGATCTACCTCAACTACACCCCGCCCCCTATCAATCACACCCTCACACAAATTCCAACAGACAGGTATACACACATACACTCAATCCATCTACCTCAACTACACCACGCTCCCCCGGCCAATCACAGCCTCGCACAACAGACAGACAGATACATTCATAAACTCCCTCGGTTATATATTACAACAACAACCCCACCCACCCAAATCACGGTCAGCCTTAAACTCCTATATTAGCATTAGAAATAACTTTTATGTTTTTCCCGTCGGAATTATGAAAAATAATTTTCCCGTCGACATTTGAAAAAAAAAATAATAATAATCATGTTTTGCCGTCGGCATTAGGAAAAAATATTCATGCATTGCCGTAGGCATTAGGAAAAATAATCATGTATTGCCGTCGGCATTAGGAAAAGTTAATTTTCACTATTTCACTCCCATTGGTACTAGGAAAAATCATTTCTTGATTTTCCCGTTGGTACTAGGAAAAATCATTTTAAGATTTTCCCGTCGGCATATATGTACATACATACACTACAAAAAAGAAAAACCTCCACCCTACATATGAACCCACTTAACGTATTCCCACAAAAAAATAATCACCCGTTCACACAATTAATGTAACCCCAAAAAAATCACCCGTTCCCACAGGGGTTAATGTAAACAAAAAACTCCTAATGTAAACAAAAATTCCTAATGTAAACAAAAAAAAACATCAAAGCGTGCCGCCGAAAACTCAAGGTATCAAATTTCACAAATTTCCAAGAATTTTAAAATTTTACAATTTTAATTACCCAAATTTCACAATTTTATTTGGGGTGGGACGAACAGTTCACTACTACTTACATAGTTTATATACGTTTACATACGTCAACGTTTATTAAAGAAAAACTCTTGTAACTAAAATATTTCTATTCTTATTGTATGATTTTATATATTGTGGCCTCATTTAATAAATAAAATAATCAGAAGGATAATTCTGTCATTAATTTTACAGAAAATAACGGTATGATCTTGATATTATTAAGAAACAACGTTCATGTTACTGTCAAAAATTATGTTGAAAACCATTGTTAGCATAAAAAGCGATTATTTTTTATTTCATAATTAATTGCATTAGTTTTTAATCTTTTATTTCCTAAATTAAATTTTTTGTGCGAATATGAGTTTTGTATTTTTTAAGTAATCAACCTTTGCTTTTAAAATTACGAATAAAATGTTTTTAGTTGGTTTTTATTTATTTTGTTCGAACTAATTTTTCATTAAATACAACCTCCTTGTACAAAATCTTACAAAAATGTAATTTTAGTAATTAAATTTATTGTACAGCAGTGCGCTTTTTTGAATCAATTTTAACTTTGCATAGGGAATATTTACACATAATACATGTATGAAAATGTATGAATATATATTATCATATATGTATGTTCATATGCCCTCATTTTTCGGATCCGAACCATATATGGGATATCGTATATGCTTAACGTGACCAGATGGTTTTTACAAAAAGGGGGACATGTTCGATTAAAAAGCGAGATTTTGAAGAAAATACAGCCAAAAAGTGGGATTTACAAATAAATATATAAAAACTGCCCTCGCTGCCCACTGTGCAGTAAGCGGTCACAAACCTGACTTTGATAGTGTTAGAATATTACAAGAAGAAAACAACTACAAGAAGAGATTTATATTGGAAATCTACACATAATTAATGTACCAACAAATAAACGTCTCAGCTACAAGACTGACACAGACAAGTGCGCGCAATTATATCGGCACATAATAAATAAACACAAACTAAATAAGTAATAATTAATTACTTAATAACTCGCATAAAAGACGGACGGTTGTTGTACTCGTACTTTTTAAAACTTTTACATATTTTTTAAATAACTTTTTAAGTATCTATGTAAATACTTGTTGTTTTTTGTGAAAATGGTTTTATATAATATATGTATGTATAATTTGTTTATAGAATCCTTGAAAATGGTTAACGACGTTAACCGAAATATCGGAGATAATTAAAATATAATTAAATAAAAATAAATGAGTTTTATGAAAATAAAATTAATTGTTTTTATTTGAAAAACGAACTTAAGCCGAAAGAACAATTCTCGTCAAATAAATATATTTTAACAAGAGGGATGTGTAATTTGGACATGCACAGTTTTGTATGTACCAAGGAAACACAGTTTTCAACTCAAATGTTTTTAAGTAAACAAAAGTACTTATAAATGAAAATATTTATCTGAAATTTTTTCTTATTTTTATTACTTCAACTCGAAAGATTTTGAAGTATACTGATGATTTCCTTAAGCAGGAACGAGATGCATGTAGACAATGGTGCTTAACAGTGGGATTACACGAGACATAAGTTTGGAAATTTTTGTGTTGGCAATTGTCAAAATCTGTTGCTAACACAAACAATGACTGTGTAAGCCTTAAATGTTAGCGTTCGAACACATCAAGGCCTATTTATCAGGTCAACGCAACTCTACAAAAACACAGCAATACAAAAAACAACTTTATGTTTAAGTTGTCAGATACTACGTTTATACGCGCACTATTTGCAAATAAAATTATTTGCAAATAAATTAACTCACTGTTTATACGGCATAGCAAAAGTACACAAACTTGGTAGCACTTCTATAGAAAGTTTACTTATGTTGACAAAAAAATAGTGTAAAATGCACAAAATATCAAATAATTATTTGTTTTAATTGTTATTATTTGCTTCTATCAATGTTTTTTATGCAATATTTATCCATTTATTGTTTTTTCTTATGAAACATTTGTAAGCGTGGAAACCTTTTCCATTTTATTTGCAAATAGTGCGTTAATCGTGAATAGTTTTCTGAATTAGTAAGTCGCAATAAAAACAATAATATGGCAACAATTTACTGTTTTATTTGCAAATAAGCCCTGCGTATAAACGTAGTAAGAAATACACACAAACATGAACTAAAGTATATGGTGCAAATAACTTTTGACAGCTCAAACAAGAAAAAAACCATAAAAACAAAAATCATCGTGAGAGTTGCGTTGACCTGATAAATAGGCCTTGGAACACATGTTTGGAAATAATTGCTCAAACACAAGTCTTAGCAATTATGTTAGGACACAAGCTGTCAAATTTACTTTTTTCGTAGAAAATAATTGCGGAAAACTAAAAATAATATGTTTTTTATAAAAAAAACCAAGCAAAAGAACAAAATATATGCTCTGTGGTAGAAGCATTAAAAAATCAGAACTTAAAACGCACATTTTGCATGCAAACGAGAACTCAAATTTTGATTTTTAACACTATACGTCTAGCCACCCCTTAAAATAAGTTTGAACACAAACATTTTGTGTCATTCTGCCGACGTTATTTCTTATGTTCAGAAATAAAAATTGCTCGTCTATTCGTACTGTAACCCTAAAAAAAAAGCAAAAATTTCAAATAAAAAAATAAAAGCTTTAGGTCAAATAAATATAGTTCAGTATTTCTTGTAAAAATATTTATCTATATAAATAAAAATCAAATGTCGTTCGTTAGTACTCCCATCACCGCTGCACCGATTTCGTTTCCTTATTAAATATTTGTCATAATATAACATAAGTTTTTACGGAAAGAAATTTACCACGCCCAAATGTTTAAGTATATCTAAACTCGCAGAACGGCAGGATGGATCTGTCTAATTTTGTTTAAATTCATAGTTGTGTAAAGATATAGCATTAAGGAGCGGACAAGGTAGCGTTGCACCTCCCATATATGGGAAATATTTATTTTGAAATATCTTATGAACTAATGCGGTAAAACAGCTGAGATTTTGTAATAGTTACTCCATTGTCCTTATCAGCTTATTAAAAAAATTGATTTGTGCATCAGCGTTGTCAAGTTTAAAATTTTAAAAAGCACTGAAATCAGGAAAAAAAGCGCGTAATTTAAGTAAAAACGCACTAAATTTAAATTTTTTTATTTTATTAAAAAAAAATTTATTCATAAATACATATGTATGTACGTACATATATAAACAAATCCCGTTCCTAAAACGTCAAATTAGAGGCATCCGATACACATTTTAATTTGACGAAGACTTTTGAAGTTATTATAAAAAAAAATTTTAATTTTTTTTCGTCAAGGAACAAACGAATCATTCCAGATTAGTCAAGTTGGCAGTAATCGACAAGCATTTATGAAGTTAAGAGCTGATTACATTTTGAAGTCGATGGGCTTAGCAGTTTATTTAATTTTTTTCTTATCAAGGCTTACCAAATTTGGTTGCTATTAAATTATGCAGCTGAACTATGTCACAAAGGTAATAATTTTTAAACGAAGTAAAAAAGGTGTCAAAAGTATTGTGCAACAAACGCAATGCAAATAACAAAGTTAAAAATAAAAAAAGTGATTTGCAAGTTTATCAAGTTATATACAAAAATATTCATAGCAAAAAAGTAACCGAAATGAAAAAAATATTGGACATTGGGAAAAAATGTTACCAATTTTGGTTATAATTAACCAAAAAATGCAGCTCTATTCATGACAAAAATGTCTCGTTTCAGGACGATTTTTATATAAAGCAAAGTGTCAACCAAGTGTAAGGACATTCTGTTACGCACTTTAAACTAATATACAGTCATAGATAAATATGGAAGTCACAGAAGTTTGATGCTAATGCAATTTTTGATAATGCCTCAAACGAGTTCATTTCAACTGAATCGCTATTAGATTTTACTTCTGCCCAAAATTCGATAGTGGACTCAATACTTGTATTATGTCTACCTTGTTGTGTGACAAAACACTGCTTACATTAATTATACTTAAAATGTTAAAGTTGTTGGTAATATGGCGCTTATTTTCTTGTATAGGGTGTTTTTTATTGAGGTATAGAACTTTAAGTTGGCATCACTTTTTTAACTGGCGGCCATTTTGTCAGCTGTCAAGTGATTAATATTTAGTTTGGTTTACCATTTCATCATGACCAGGTTGACAAAAGAACAACGCTTGCAAATCGTGCAAATTTGCTTTATTCGAGCCAGCCGAATTGGCTTTAAAAAAGCCGAATTGGCTTTATTCGAGCCAGCCGCGGCGGCCACATGCCCGAAATCATATTTAAACATTAATGGCATAAAATTATCCTTCCAATAAAGCCAAATTGATGGACATTAAAACGATTTTCTTGTGTTTTATTTCAATTCGAAGTTCTATACCTCTAAAAAAATCGTGCAAATTTGCTTTATTCGAGCCAGCCGAATTGGCTTTATTCGAGCCAACCGCGGCGGCCACATGCCCGAAATCATATTTAAACATTAATGGCATAAAATTATCCTTCCAATAAAGCCAAATTGATGGACATTAAAACGATTTTCTTGTGTTTTATTTCAATTCTAAGTTCTATACCTCTAAAAAAACACCCTATACAATCTTATTAGAATTTTTTGAAATGCTCTATTTAACTCAGAGCTCATGTTTTTTAAATGATAGACTTCCTCTAAAAAAAATAGATAAGGAAATATCTCTTTGAATTTTTTGCTTAGTGCCACCGCTCGAAACAAAAAGCACCGAAAATTAATTTAAAAAAGCACTGAGCACTAAGCTCAAAAATTTTCGCGTCGAAAATTTCAAAAAGCACTAAAAACGGTGCGAAAAGCACTGAGTTGACAACGCTGTTGTGCATGTGGGTGTGGCACACATAAAGAGAAAATATTTACTTTCAAATATCTGGAAAACTAATATAGGGAGAACGTTGAAATTTTGCAGGGATACCTTTGTTGATAATGTGAATTGTATCTGGAAACAATTTCAGAATTGAAAAATTAGGCGTGGTGCCTCTTATAAGGAGCAAATTTTTGTTTGTCTTCAAAAATAATACCAGTGTACTGATCTGGCTGATTTGCCTACAGTGTATTACTGATGTTCTAGAGGGAGCAATAGGCTACTAATTTTATGAATAATAAATATTTTAATCCTGACATTTTTAGGAATACGCCGACCTTAAATTCGCAATTGACGACTCATTGAGCTCTTCTGAAAAGTACAAATTTGCATATTGGATAGTTTGACGTGGTAAGGACGATATCTTGGAGGCCAAAACAGTCAAAATTTAGAAATTTTTCGTAAGCAGTATCGCCAATAAGAAAAAAATATTATAAAGTAGAGTCAATAATCAAGCAAAAAGTGTGTCTCAAGAAAATTTAATATTAATTTGTATTATCTTGTTATCTGTTACACAAATACTACAAATTTTAAATTCTGCTGATTCTGCCGAAGATAAAAAATAATCGGGGTTGAGCAAGTGAGCATGGCTCCTTTCAAAAAGAGAAAATGTTTTTTTACTTTTTTATTATTTCTATTCTACAAAATACTGAAGGTTGAACTGTTAACGTTTCACTTTCAACAATAACAATTTTTCATTTAATCTCAAAACGTATATGGGATGCAGCTAATAAGCACACATTTGGAATGCATTTTTATCAGTAACATTTCAATAAAAATCGAATAAAAGATTGAAAACTTAAAAACTTTAAAAAGCGGGATAGAAATTCGAGGCGGGATCGAGATATGAAAAGCGGGATAATCCCGCCTAAAGCGGGATGTCTGGTCACGTTATATATGCTCCATATGTATAGAGCATATGTATATGATATCCCATATATGATTCGGATCCGAAAAATTAAGGTATATACACATATAAGATAACATATTGTCCGACATTTTCATACATGTACTTTTTTCGAAATTCCTTGATGAACATCGATATTCTTAATCTACTCTAAAATCCAATAATTTTGGTGTATAGCAATTAAATATTGATGAACCAGAAATGGTCTCTCAAATCATTTTTTTGTTTTTTTTAAGAAAAAATGCAACTTTTCTAAAAAGTTAAAAATCTTGCTTTAGTAATTTGCCTCTAACTAAAGCAGTTCTTAACGGATTTGAACCTAATTACTTGCATTACAAAGCTTATTAAATTTCCAAAATCGTTTTTAAATCAACGATGCTACTTGATTCGATGGTTTTTTGTTCATAGCATTACCAATTCAGATTTTCAAAGACGAACTTATAATTGTTTTTTTAATTTTTGCTTACCTTTTCTTATTTAAAAATAGAACGAGACTAAATTTTTATATTCTATAAACGCATGGTAGGAAATTTTAAGATAAAGATTTTGGTGCAAATAACATTAGCATTAAAGTTTTTTTCAATTTGCTTCAATTTCATAAGTACATTATAATATATAAGAAAATATTGATGTTGGTTTTTATTTTTTCCAATTTGCTAAAATTGTACTTTTGTTGGAGTTTAGATGTGTTTTGTTAAATTGCTCGACGAATTGAATCAAATCATTTTGCTCACTGTTTTCATCACTAGTGTACTGTTGACGGTTTTTAAAAGGCCAATTACGTGCTCAGCAGGGTCGTTAACTACTGTTAAGTTTATTTCAAACTGTAATCTTTTTTTTGAAATTTTAATTTTCGTGCCAACAGGAAGATGGACTTTGAAAAAATTCATAAATTATTCCAATAATATCGAACAACATTTTTATGTTCTCTGACCAGGTCAATGATTTTGAGGTTAGCTTCTTTGAAAAAAAAAACACTTATAACAAAACAAATTTTGCTGGTCCCTTGGACCATTTCCATTTTTTCAAGCAGTCCCATCTGGAGTGTTGAGTATAAGAGCCCTTTTATCCCTCATTTTTAGGCGTCCAGTAAAGTTCAAGATATTACGAGCAAGCGGATTAGGATGGGACTCGTATTTTGCAATTTCTTCAATCACTAGTGGCATATTTAAATCAGGATGTATATTTGAATTTTTTATATACGATGGAGCCGATGTTATCAACCGTAAAATTTTGTTTTGCCTTCGTTGGATTCTCTCGACATTAGAAGCTGAAGCAGTACCCCATAGCTGAATTTCGTAGCACCATATAGGTTTTAAGAGGACTTGTATACTAAAAGTTTAAAATCTAGAGTGAGGGTTGAATTTCTACCAACCAGCCAATGTATCCGAGTTAGTTTAAGTTTCATTTACGTTAGCTTAGAGTCAATGTGGTATTTCCATGTTAGCCTTCGATCAAGATGTATACCAAGGTATTTCACATGTAAGTTCTCAAGAATGTAAGCCTTCGATCAAGGAGTAAAGCAAGGTATTTCACATGTACCTCCATAGTGAACAGACGTAATAGCGGAATTTTTCTTACATACATACTAAACAAAAAAAATCATACAAAAAAATATTCGTAGTACATATTAACTTTGATAAATAAGCTTTTTTTTTTGCTTTGCTAATATTTTTACATATACAAATAACAAAAACAAAAAAACCGTAAACAAAAAACACACAAAATACCCTTGAAGAATACTCTATATGAGTACCTCAAAGGCAAAAAGTTGTGAAATGAGCTCTAACGGCAGAAATGCCTATTTTACTGCGAGTTCTGAAGCCCTTAATGACAACAATAAAAAATCTGATGATAGACTTACTGTGAGTTCTGAAGCTCTTAATAAAAATAAAAAATCTGATGAGAGACTTTTTCTAACGGCAAAACCACAGTTTCGTCAGCGATCAACTTCGCTTTGTCCAATGCCAACTAGTGAATCGTTGAATTTACCGTTGCCTAGTACTTCTACATTTAACTCAGCGATATCATCCGCTTCGGGCTCGTGGTCATCACTTAACCAAGTTGTCACTGAAGATAAGCGTAGTCCGAAACCCAAGGTCCAAGTCGGAATGGACATATACATCACAATTGCAACGCGCGGGCGAAGCCCAAATTCTACTTAAATTGCATCTGCTTCAAAGATATCTAGGGATAACAGCGCATCCTCTACTAATCCGCAAAACCGTTTTAAAATATTGCAAGATGACAATGACAAACCCGCTGAATCTGCGAACAAAACCTCCAAGCCGCCTAATCTAGTTAAGAGAAAAAAACTCAAACGGTCTTACTAAAAAATTAATTTCGGTCATTGGTGAAAATAAATTTCACATTGTTCCTATAAAACGTAGTAACGTTGATGAAACGAAAATTCAAATTTATGAAGAAAAAGATTTTCGCAAAATGGTTTCTGAATTTGAAAAAAGTAAAACAAATTTGTACACAAACCAGCTCAAGAGTGCTAAAGGTCTGCAGATTGTATTGAAGGGCATAGATTCCTATGTTGCTCCCGAAGAAATAAAAGATGCACTCGTCCTCCAGGGATTTAAGGTAAAAAATTTATCCAATATAATAAATAGCGAGAAGATCCCCCAACCTGTATTTCGCGTTGAGTTTGAGCCGAATGATATAAAATTGAGGAAAAATGAGACGCACCCAATATATAATTTAAAATATCTTTTATACCGAAAAATAACAGTTGAAGAACCAAACAAGCGTTTTGGGCCCTTACAGTGCCATAATTGTCAATAATATGACCACACAAAAACTTACTGCAAATTTCCTACAGTTTGTGTTATTTGCAGTGAATTGCACGGTACTGCTGTCAAGTAGGCAAAAAAGCAGTAATTGTGGAGGTAATCACACCGCTAACTACAGAGGATGTCCTGTATATTCTTTCGTTAAACAAACTATGGGACAAAAACCTAAATTAGCGCCCGCTCAATCAACAAACTCTTACTCCGCCACTTTTGCCCAAATGAGCTAACCTGTTACTTCACGTGTATCGTATGCCAATGCTGCTAAGACAAGCTCTATTCCCACACAAAATGTTCCACCTCCAAATAATTCCACAAATGCAAACTCAAGCTTTAACTTTAGTCGCCTTGAAGCTACTATTGAGAATCTGGTGCTAAATATAAATAATTTTACAACAAATATGACTAGCATGATGCAAGAATCAGTTCTCGTTGTACCTTCATAGTGAGCAGACGTAATAGCGGAATTTTTCTTACATACAAACTAAACAAAAAAAATGTTACAAAAAATATTCGTAGTACATATTAACTTTGATAAATAAGCCTTTTTTTGTTTTGCTAATATTTTAACATATTGAAATAACAAAAACAAAAAAAAACCGTAAACAAAAAAACATACAAACATACCCTTGAGGAATACTCTATATGAGTACCTCAAAGGCAAAAAATTGTGAAGTGAGCTCTAACGGCAGAAATGCCTATTTTACTGCGAGTTCTGAAGCCCTTAATGACAACAATAAAAAATCTGATGATAGACTTACTGTGAGTTCTGAAGCTCTTAATAAAAATCAAAAATCTGATAATAGACTTTTTCTAACGGCAAAACCACAGTTTCGTCAGCGATCAACTTCGCTTTGCCCAATGCCAACTAGTGAATCGTTGACAACATTGCCTAGTACTTCTACATTTAACTCAGCGATATCATCCGCTTCGGGCTCGTGGTCATCACTTAAACAAGTTGTCACTGAAGATAAGAGCAGCCCAAAACCCAAGGTCCAAGTCGGAATGGACAGATACATTACAATTTTAAAGCGCGGGCGAAGCCCAAATTCTACTAAAATTGCATCTGCTCCAAAGATGTCTAGGGATAACAGCGCATCCTCAACTAATCGCCAAAACCGCTTTCAAATTCTTCAAGATGACAACGACAAACCCGAGGTATCCTCGATCAAAACATCCAAGCCGCCACCAATCTACTTGAGACAAAAAAATTCAAATGCCCTTATTAAAAAATTAATTTCGGACATTGGTGAGAATAAATTTCACATTGTTCCAACAAAACGTGGCAACATCGATGAAACTAAAATTCAAATTTATGACGAAAAAGATTTCCGCAAAATGGTTGCTGAATTTGAAAAAAGTAAAACAAGCTTCTACTCATACCAGCTTAAGAGCGCTAAAGGCATGCAGATCGTATTGATGGGCATAGATTCCTATGTTGTCCCCGAAGAAATAAAAGATGCACTCGTCCTCCAGGGGTTCAAGGTAAAAAATGTGTCCAATATAATAAATAGAGAAAAGATTCCCCAACCACTATTTCGTGTTGAACTTGAGCCTAATGATATAAAATTGAAAAAAAAATGAGACGCATCCAATTTATAATTTAAAATACCTCTTGTACCGAAAAATCACAGTTGAAGAGCCACATAAGCGTTCAGGTCCTGTACAGTGCCATAATTGCCAAGAATATGGCCATACAAAATCATACTGCAATTTACCCTCTGTTTGTGTTCTGTGCGGCGAATTACACGGCACCGCTAGCTGCAACAAACCAAAAGATCAAAGTGATAAAAAATGCAGTAATTGTGGACGTAATCACACCGCTAACTACAGAGGTTGTCCTGCGTACTCTTTTGTAAAGAAGACTATGGTGCAAAAACCTAAATTAGCTCCAGCTCAATCAGCAAACGCTTACTCTGCCACTTTTCAGCAAATGGGAAAACCAGTTACTTCCCGTGTATCGTATGCAGATGCTGCTAAGGCTAGTTCCATTTTGACACAAAATGTTGCACCGCAAAATAATTCAATAAATACAAACTCAAACTTTAATTTTAATCGCCTTGAAGCCACTATTGAAAATCTTGTGCAAACTATAAACAATTTTACAACAAATATGACTAGCATGATGCAAGAAATGTTGCGAATGCAGAATACTCTGCTTCAAGCAATACTTAATAAGCCATGAACACGTTAACAATATGTTTCCGGAACGCAAACGGCATTCGCCAACATAAAAATGAACTAGAGCACTTCCTCACGGAGAAAAATATTGATATAATGTTAGTATCTGAGACTCATTTGACTTCGAGAAGTCTTTTTAAAATTTATGGCTACACTATATATGATACAAAGGACCCTAGAGGAAGGGCTTGCGGTGGATCAGCAATTCTAATAAAGTCAAGACTCAACCACTATGTTCTTGATAACATTTGTGAAGAATACCTACAAGCAACAAATATTGGCATTGAAAGTTTTTGTTCAAATTTCGTTATATCATCAATTTACTCCCCTCCCAGATTTTCAATCACTGAGAATCAATATGATTATTTCTACAAATCTCTTGGACCTTGTTTTGTAGCAGCTGGTGACTACAATGCGAAACATACGTTCTGGGGTTCGCGCCTTGTTACACCCAGAGGTCGAGCATTGTTCAACACTATTTCAAAAATGGGCTTGGATGTCATTTCGAGTGGGGAGCCCACTTATTGGCCTACTGACATACAAAAAATTCCGGATGTTATAGATTTTGGAGTCATAAAAAATATCTCTAGGGATTTAATTCAAGTTCAAGCTTCTCTTGATCTCTCGTCCGATCACTCCCCGACGATCATTACAATTTGTAGCCCATTAAGAAGTAACTTACCTGACCCATATGTGAAGATGATCAATCCTGTTAATTGGCTGGAGTTAAAAAAATATCTCAGCAGTCATTGTACGGAAAACATTACGCTTAGAACACCCGATGATATTGAATCGAACATTGCCAATCTCAGCGAGAATATTAAACAGGCTGCTGAACATGCCACTATCTCCCATCCGCAGATTGGGTTTAATAAAATTTATTCTACAGACATTGAACGTCTCGCACGTGAAAAAAGAAGGGCTAGAAGGGAATGGCAACAGCACAGATCACCACAAAATAAAATCAGATTTAAAGAGTGCACTAAACGACTCCAAGAGTTGCTTGCATCTGAAAAAATCGCATCTCTTAAAAATTATCTGGAGGGTCTTAATGTTACACCGGCGTCTAATTACTCCTTGTGGCGCGCTGCCAGAAAGCTTAAAACACCCGTTGAGTATAAGCCACCTCTACGCACATCTACCGGAGGTTGGGCAAGAAGCGATACTGAAAAAGGTAAAATATTTGCTGAGCACTTAAAATCCGTTTTTACGCCAAATATATGTACTGGTGTTGCTGATTTGCCGAATATAGTCGCTCTACCCCCTCAACACATAAAGTTTAAGACGCGTGATTTACAAAAATTAAGTGCCGAACTCAACCCGAAGAAAGCTCCGGGTACTGATGGAATTAGTAATCAGATGCTGATGAACTTGCCTCGTATTGCAATGAGAATCCTGTTATTCATATTTAATGCCATTTTACGACTGGAGTATTATCCAGACAACTGGAAACTTGCCAAGGTTAAAATGATTCCAAAGCCGGGCAAAGATATAACAAAGGCTGAGTCATATAGGCCAATAAGTCTACTATCTACAATGTCAAAGCTTTTCGAAAAACTGCTCAAAACAAAATTGTCCCCAATTCTAATTAGTAGTGGGTGCATACCAGACCATCAATTTGGTTTTAGAAGTCAGCATAGCACCATTGAACAAACTCACAGATTGGTTCAATTTATAAGAAGAACTTTTGAGGAAAAAAAGTATTGTTCTGCGCTGTTTATTGACGTTTCCCAGGCATTTGATAAAGTGTGGCATGAAGGCCTAATTTTAAAATTGAAGACTTACTTACCAATAAACATTTTAAATCTTTTGGAAAGTTACATTATTTCCCGTAAGTTTACTGTTGCGGAAGGAGACTTTACAAGTAGGCCTGAAACAATTTCATCTGGTGTGCCACAGGGGAGTATACTGGGATAAGTTTTATATTAAATTTATACTTGTGATATGCCTGTGAGCAGTAGTATCCATACTTCAACATTTGCCGACGATACAGCCTGCCTTAGTATGCATGAAAACTCTGATGAGGCATCCCGCAAACTCCAGGAACACATTAGCCAGATGGAGCTTTGGTTAAACTTATGGAGAATCAAGGTAAATGAACAAAAGTGTGTTCAAGTAACATTTACTTTACGAAGAGATACTTGTTCCCCCATTCGGATTAACAATCAAGTTGTTTCTCAACATTCACATGTGAAATATCTTGGTATACACCTTGATCGACGACTTACATGGAAACACCACATTGACTCTAAGTTAACTCAAATGAAACTTAAATTAACTCAGGTACATTGGCTGATTGGTCGATATTCAACACTTAGCCTAGACTGTAAACTTTTAATATACAAGTCGCTTTTAAAGCCAATATGGTGCTACGGAATTCAACTATGGGGCACTGCTTCAGCTTCAAATGTAGAGAAAATTCAACGCAGGCAAAACAAAATTTTACGCATGATAACAGCGGCTCCATGGTACATCAAAAATTCAAATTTACATCGTGATTTGAATATGCCTCTAGTGCATGAAGAAATTGCAAAATACGCAGGCAAATATCTAACAAAACTCGAATCACATCCTAATCCGCTTGCTCGTAATATTTTGAACATTACTGGACACATTCGCCTAAAAAAGAGGGATACAAGGGCTCTTATTCACAGCACTCCAGATGGGACTTCCTGAAAATTCTTTTATTTTTTATATTTTTTCCTTTTGATTATCAATACTTATGTATTATATATAACTACTACTAAGCTTATGTCCGACACTGGTCGGGCCTAATTATATTTTTATATTTAAGATTTGAATAATTATTGTTAGTTCATATATGAAGATACAATAAATAAAATATCATGTAATAAAAAAAAAATGATGCAAGAAATGCTTAGAATGCAGAATACTCTGCATCAAGCATTAGTTAACAAGCCAAACGGCATTCGCCAACATAAAAATGAACTTGAGCACTTCCTCAGCGAAAAAAATATTGATATAATGTTGGTTTGATAAAGTGAGGCATGAAGGTCTTATTTTAAAATTGAAATCATATTTAGCAATAAATTTTCTGAAGCTATTAGAAAGTTATATTACTACCCGGAAGTTTACGGTTGTGGAAGGAGAGTTCATGAGTGTGGCCGAATCTATATCATCCGGTGTGCTACAGGGGAGCATACTGGGGCCAGTTTTGTATTTGATTTACACTTGTGATATGCCTTTGAGCAGCAATATCCATACATCTACGTTTGCCGATGATGCAGCCTGCCTTATTTTGCACGAAAACCCTCACGAGCCTTCCCGATATCTACAAGAACATATTACACAACTGGAACTATGGTTAAATTTATGGAGAATCAAAGTAAATGAACAAAAGTGTGTCCAGGTAACATTTACCCTGCGAAGAGATACTTGTTCCCCAATTCGAATCAATAATCAAGTTGTTCTTCAACAATCACACGTAAAATACCTTGATCGACGTCTTACATGGAAGCCCCATATAGACGCAAAGCTAACACAAATGAAACTGAAATTAACTCAGATATATTGGCTGATTGGCAGAAATTCAACACTCAGTCTAGATTGTAAACTTTTAATATACAAGTCGATTTTGAAACCAATATGGTGCCACGGAATTCAGTTATGGGGCACTTCTTCAGCATCCAATATAGAGAGAATCCAACGAAGGCAAAATAAGATTTTAAGACTAATAAGATCGGCTCCATGGTACATTAAAAATTCAAATATACATCGTGATTTAAATATGCCACTAGTGACTGAAGAAATCGCAAAATATACAGGCAAATACATAACAAAACTCGAGTCACATCCTAATCCGCTTGCTCGTATTATCTTGAATTTTACTGGACACATCCGCTTAAAAAAGAGGGACACAAGGGCTCTAATACTCAACACTCTAGAAGAAACTGCTTGAATATACTTTTGTTTTAGCTTATCACGACTTATGTATTATTAATAACTTTCACTAAGTTTATGTCCGACACTGGTGGGGCCTAATTAATTACATTTAGATTTAAGATTTGAATACTTATTGTTAGTTCATATTTGAAGATTCAATAAATAAATATATGTATTAAAAAAAATAATAATAATAATGTTGGTTTTTGAAACTACGTTTATTCGCGCACTATTTGCAAATAAAAATACTTGCAAATAAATTAACTCACTGTTTATACGGTGCAGCAAAAATACACGAACTTGGTAGCACTTCTACAGAAAACTTATGTTGATAAAAAAATTGTGTAAATATATAAAATATCAAATAGTTATTTCTTTTAATTGTCATTATTTTCTTCTGTTTATGTTTTTTGTGCAATATTTATACATTTATTGTTTTTTGTTATGAAACATTTCCAAGCGTGGCAACCTCAAGCATTTTTTTTGCAAATAGTACGTTAATCGTGAATAGTTTTGTGAATTAGTAAGTCGCAATAAAAACAATAATATGGCAACAATTTACAGTTTTATTTGCAAATAAGCCTTTCGTATAAACGTAGTATGAGACTCATTTTACTTCAAGAAGTGTGTTCAAAATTAATGGCTACAATTTATATGATTCAAAGGACCCAAGACAAAGATCTTGCGGGGCATCAGCAATTTTAATAAAGTCAAGACTCAAGCATTATATTATTGACAACATTTTTGAAGAACATTAACAAGCAATTAATATTTGTGTTGCGTATGTCCTACTGACATACATAAAATTCAGGATGTTATAGATTTTGGCGTCACGAATGTCCTGTATATTCTTTCGTTAAACAAACTATGGGACAAAAACCCAAATTAGCCCCCGCTCAATCAACAAACTCTTACTCCACCACTTTTGCTCAAATGAGCCAACCAGTTACTTCACGTGTATCGTATGCCAATGCTGCTAAGACAAGCTCTATTCCCACACAAAATGTTCCACCTCCAAATAACTCCACAAATGCAAACTCAAGCTTTAACTTTAGTCGCCTTGAAGCTACTATTGATAATCTGGTGCAAACTATAAACATTTTTACAACAAATATGACAAGCATGATGCAAAAAAATTTGCGAATGCAGAATACACTCCTTCAGGCTTTAGTTAACAAGCCATGAACACGTTAAAAATATGTTCCTGGAACGCAAAAAAATATTGATATAATGTTGGTCTGAGAGACACATTTGACTGGGAGAAGCCTTTTTAAAATTTATGGCTACCACCTTGTATGATTCAAAGGACCCGAGAGTAGGCGCATGCGGTGGATCAGCAATTTTAATAAAGTCGAGTTTCAGGTAATATATTCTTGACAACATTTATGAATAAAGTCAAGACTCAACCACTATGTTCTTGATAACATTTGTGAAGAATACCTACAAGCAACAAATATTGGCATTGAAAATGTTTGTACAAATTTCGTGATATCATCAATTTACTCCCCTTCCAGATTTTCAATCATTGAGGATCACTACGAGAATTCCTACAGATCTCTTGGACCTTGTTTTGTACTAGCTGGCGACTTCAATGCAAAACATACCTTCTGGGGTTCACGTCTTATTACATCTAGAGGACGCGCGTTGTTCAACACAATTTCAAAAATGGGGTTGGACGTCATTTCGAGTGGGGAGCCCACTTATTGGCCTACTGACATACAAAAAAGTTCCGGATATTATAGATTTTTGTGTCATGCAAAATATCTCTAGGACATTAATTCAAGTTGAAGCTTCTCTAGATCTCTCGTAAGACCACTCTCCCACGATCGTTACAATTTGTAGCCCATTAAGAAGTGATTTACCTCACCCATATGCGAATTTGATAAATCGTGTTAATTGGCTGCGATTTAAAAAATATCTTAGTAGTCATTGCACGGAAAATATTACGCTAAGAACACCTGATGGTATTGAATCTAACATTACCAACCTTAATGAAAATATCAAACAGGCTGCTGACCACGCCACTACCTCCCATCCGCAGGCTGGGCTTAATAGAATTTATTCTACGGATATTGAACGTCTGGTGTGTGAAAAAAGAAGAGCTAGAAGGGAATGGCAACAGCACAGATCACCTCAACATAAAACTAGATTTAAAGAGTGCACTAAATGACTACAAGAGTTGCTTGCATTTGAAAAAAACTGCATCTCTTAAAAATTATCTGGAAGGTCTTAATGTCACACCAGCATCTAAGTACTCTTTGTGGTGCGCTGCTAGAAAGCTTAAAACACCCGTCGAGTTTAAACCACTTCTGCGCACATCTTCCGGAGATTGGGCAAGAAGCGACTCTGAAAAAGGTAAAATATTTGGTGAGCATTTAAAATCCGTATTAACCTCAAACACATGTTCTGGTGTTGTTGATTTGCCGAGTGTAGTTTCTCTAACCCCTCGGCCCATAAAATTTAAGACGCGTAATGTACAAAAACTAATTGCAGAACTCAACCCAAAAAAAGCTGCGGGTATTGATGAAATTAGTAACCAGATGATGATGAAGTTGCCTCGTATTGCAATTACAATCCTGTTATTAATTTTTAATGCCATTTTACGACTGCAGTATTATCCAAATAACTGGCAGCTTTCCAAAGTTAAAATGATTCCAAAGCCGGGCAAAGATCTTACCAAGGCTTATATATAAATATCTTAGTATATATACGATGGCAGTTTATACCAAAGTATATTTGGAGTTCTCGTTGTACCTTCATAGTGAACAGACGTCTTAACGGAGTTTTTCTTACATACATACTAAACAAACACAATCATAAAAAAATATTCGTAATACATATTGACTTTGATAAATAAGCTTTATTTGCTTTGTTAAAATTTTTTACATAGTCAGAACTAACAAAAACAAAAAAAAACCGCAATCAAAAAAACACAAACAAAGTGGCCTTGAGGAATACTCTATATGAGTACCTTAAAAACAAGTAAGTGTGAAGTGAGATATAATGGTAGGAATGCCTATGCCTATTGTGAGTTCTGACGCTCATAATGATAACAACATAAATAAAAAATCTGATGATAGACTTACTGTGAGTTCTGAAGCTCTTAATACAAATATAAAGTCTGATGATATACTTTTTCTAACGGCAAAACCACAGTTTCGTTAGCGATCAACTTCGCTTTGTCCAATGGCAACTAGTGAATCGTTGACATTACCATTGTCTAGTACTTCTACATTTAACACAGCGATATCATCCGCTTCGGGCTCGTGGTCATCAATTAACCAAGTTGTCACTGAAGGTAATAGTAGCCCAAAACCCAACGTCCAAGTCGGAATGGACAGATTTATCACAGTTGTAAAGCTCGGGCGAAGCCCCAATTCATCAAAAATCTCATCAGTTCCCAAGATATCCAGGGTTAATGACGCCGCATCAGTTAATCGTCAAAATCGTTTTTCAATATTGCAAGCTAATAAGGATCAACCCGCTGTATCATCAAAAAAAAACTTCCAAACCACCACCAATATACCTGAGAGAAAAAAATTCGAATGCCCTTATTAAAAAATTAGTCTCGGCCATTGGTGAGAACGCTTTTCACGTTATTCCAATAACACGTGGTAACATTGATGAAACGAAAATTCAAATATACGAAGGAAACTATATCCGCAAAAATATTACTGAATTCGAAAAAAAACTAAATCAAGTTTTTATACTACCACCTTAAGAATGCAAACCGTAATCAGATCATATTGAAGGGCATTGATGCTTATGTTAATCCCGAAGAAATAAAAGATGATAAGATAAGGTAAAAAGTTTTACTAATATAATTAATAGAGAGAAGATCCCCCAGCCTCTATTTCGTGTTGAACTGGAGCCAAATGAAATACATTTGAAAAAAAAAACGAGACACAACAAATTTATAGCCTAACATACATTTTATACCGCAAAATCACAGTTGAAGAGCCACATAAGCATTCATGTCCCGTACAGTGCCATAATTACCAAGAATATGGTCATACTAAAACGTACTGCAATTTACCTACAGTGTGTGTTATCTGCGGTGAATTGCACGGTACTGCTAGTTCTACTAAACCAAAAGATAAACAGAAAAAAAATCAGTAATTGTTGAGGTAATCACACTGCTAACTACAAAGGATGCCCTATATATTCTTACATTAAACAGACTATGGGGCAAAAACCTAAATTAGCTCCAGCTTAAAGAGCAAACGCTTACTGCGCCACTCTTGCCCAAGTGAGCCAACCAGTTACTTCCCGTGTATCGTATGACGATTTTGCTAGGACTAGTTCTATTCCCACACAAAATATTTCACTGCCAAATAATTCTGAAAATACAAACTCAAGCTTGAATTTTAATCGCCTG
Source organism: Tachina lurida (assembly GCA_944452675.1). Lineage (NCBI taxonomy): Eukaryota > Metazoa > Arthropoda > Insecta > Diptera > Tachinidae > Tachina > Tachina lurida. Next base: position 57,247,929 of record OX101755.1, on the reverse strand, counting down.
GAAGCTACTGATAATCTGGTGCAAACTATAGATAATTTTACAACAAATGCTAGTCATCATGATGCAAGAAATGCTGAGAATGCAGTATACATTTCTTCAAGCATTAATTAACAAATCATGAATACGTTAAAAATATGTTTCTGGAACCCAAACGGCATTCGCCAATATAAAAATGAATTTGAGCACTTCCTCACGGAAAAAAATATTGATGTCAGAAATTCATTTGACTTCAGGAAGTCTATTCAAAATTAATGGCTACAATTTATATAATTCAAAGGACCCGAGAGGGACAGCATGCGGTGGATCAGCAATTCTAATGAAGTCAAGACTTAAGCACTATAGCTTTGACAACGTTAAGGAAGAATATATGCAAGCAACGAATATTTTCGTAGAAAATCTTTGCGCGAATTTTGTGATATCACAAAGAAGATCAGTATGAGAAGTTTTACAAATCGCTTGCATCTTGTTTCATGGCAGCTGGCGACTACAATGTAAAATATACATACTCGGCCCCGTGCCTTGTTACACCTAGGGGTCGAGCGTTGTTTAATACAATTTAAAAAATAGGCTTGGATGTCATTTCAAGTGGGGAGTCCACTTACTGGCCTACTGACGTACGAAAAATTCCGTATGTTATAAATTTTGGCGTCATGAAAAATATCCATGGGGATTTAAGCCACGTGGAGACCTCTCTAGATCTCTACTCTGATCATTCTCCGATAATAGTTACAATATTCAACCCTCTGATTTAACTTACTCATGTGTGAAGATGATTAATGGGGTCAACTGGCTAGGATTCAAAAAATATCTTAGTAGTCACTGCGTGAGAAAACATTCAGCTTAGATCATCTGATGATATTGAATTTAATATTGCCAATCTTAACGAAAATATTAAATAGGCTGCTGAACATGCCACTACCTCCTATCCGCAAACTGGCTTTAATAGAATTTATTCTACGCAAATTGTATAAGAAAAAAGAAGAGCTAGAAGAGAATGGCAACCACACAGATCATTCCTAAATAAAATCAGACTTAAAGAATGTACTAAACGACTCAAAGAGCTGCTATCGTCGGAAAAAGCTGCATTGCTGGAAAAATATCTATAAGGTCTCGATGTCACCTCAGTAGCTATGTAATTATTCTTTATGGCGCGCTGCTAGAAATCTTAAAAAACCAGTTGAGCTTAAATCACCACTAAGCACTTCGACCGGAGGCTGGGCAAGAAACGATATTGAGAAAGATAACTTATTTGCTGAGCATTTAAAATCTTTACTTACTCCCATTTCCTGTACGAGTGCTGTTGATTTACCGAATGTACTTTCTTTACCCCCTCATCCCTAAAGGTTTAAGATGTGTGAAGTCAAAATAATTGCTGAACTCAACCCAAAGAAATCTCCAGGTGTTGATGGCATTAGTAACAAGGTGCTGGTAAACTTGCCTCATATTGCAATAATAATCATGCTATTTATTTTTAATGTTATTTTACGAATGCAGTATTTTCCACATAACTGGAAACTTGCCAAATGATTCCAAAGCTGGGCAAATATCTTACCAAGGCTGAGTCATATAGGCCTATAAGCTTACTATTAACAAACTCAAAGGTTTTCGAAAAGCTGTTGATTACTAAATTGTCCAAAATGTTAACTGATAATGGGTGCATCCCGGACCATCAATTCGGTTTAAGAACTCAGCATAGCACCTTTGAACAAACGCATAGATTGGTCCAAGTTGTAAGAAGAACATTTGAGGAAAAGAAGTATTGTTCTGCTCTCTTTAGTGATGTTACTCAGGCATTTGATAAAGTATGGCACGAAGGCTTCATTTTAAAATTGAAGACATATCTGCCAATAAACGCACAAAAGCTTTTGGAAAGTTATATTGTTGATAGGAAGTTCACTGTTTTGTATTTAAGATATACTTGTGATATGCTTTTGAGCAATAATATCCACACTTCTACATTTGCCGATGATACAGCCTGTATGAGTATGCACGAAAGTCCTTATGAGACATCTCCAGGAACATATTACATTTCGAATCCATAGTCAAAATATTCCTCAACATTCTCAAGTGAAATACCTTGGTATACATCTTGATCGAAGGCTTACATGGAAACATCATATTGACTCTAAGTTAGCTCAAATGAAACTTAAATTAACTCAAATATATTGGTTAATTGGCAGAAATTGAACACTCAGTCTAGACTGCAAACTTTTGATACACAAGTCGATTTTGAAGCCAATATGGTGCTACGGAATTCAGCTATGGGGCACGGCTTCAGCTTCAAATGTAGAGAGAATCCAATGACGACAAAATAAAATTTTACGGTTAATAACATTTTTTTTTATTTTTTTAAACAAACAACCCGTAAACCGATTAGCTTGTCTGCAGAAAACACCCAGGGTCTATGGCGGGAATCGAACCCACGACCTCTGGACTGAAAGGCTAGCATCGGTATCACTCAGCCACAGGGGCACTCATCGGCTCCATGGTACATAAAAATTCAAATATACATCGTGATTTATTTATACCACTAGCGACTGAAGAAATTGCAAAACACGCAGGCAAATATTTAACAAAACTCGAGATACATCCTAATCCGCTTGCTCGTAATAATATTACTGGACACATCCGCTTAAAGAGGGGGACATAAGGGCTCTAATACTCAGCACCCGAAATGATACTTCTTGAAAATAATTATTGTGCTTAATACGAAATTTATGTATTATTAATTACTACCTCTAAGTTTAATATGATACATTCATCCGGGAGTCTGAAGAATATTTTAATTCCGAATTCTGGAATATATACGCCCTTCCAGTCCTGAGCCGTCAGTGAAAACCTGTATAGCTCTGCACGCTGGGGAAAACCCCTTCTGTCAATGAAATACTAAAATTCCTATTGAAGTAAGGATCATTACAATGCACAGTGGGGACTTTTGCAAAATAAATGGTAATAAACCTGGAACTTCTAAACTACTGATTGGATTTATATGAAACTTCGAACATCCATAGAGGAGGACTTAGACTTTATAATAGATGTCTTGGTAGCCGTCTGGCTTAAGCTGGACAGGAGTTACAGTGGACCTAAGTTGTCAACATGGGACTAAAAAAAAATTCTGAGGGTTGTAGCTTTTAAAAAAATTATCAGATTTTAATGAGATAAAGCGTTTTGATCTAACCTCAACATTTTTAATAAATAATGTCCTAAGATGTGTTTTCGTATCTCTCATAACTTAGAAGATATTTAACTTTTAACAAAAAAAAATTTTTTTTCGCCTTGACTTTTTTTTAGTATTTCACCTACAACTTTTTAGTTTATTGTTGGATTTTAAATTAAAAGACAGCATTAAATTTTCGATCAGAATGTAAATAAAAATAAGTAAAAAAAAATTCAGTTTTAAAATTTTCCTGAAAAAGGCACGTTTTTTTAAGAAAAAGTATCTTAATTATTTTAAATTTTGTGAAAACTTTGTTTAACACATGCACTTTTAAACTACATAGCGCTAAAAACAATCTATTCAGAATATGCTAAGAGCCAATTATTTTTTATTTTGGCCATGCACACTACACACACTGCAGTGTCCGAAAATTGCCATTTTTTTAAATATTTTTTGTGCTTATGCGCTTATAAAAAGTTGTGACGGTATACCTTGAAAGCTTTAACTATTGAATTTAATTGTTATGATAGTTTGCAACATGTTAAACTTAAATTTTTGACAGCCGTTTCATAAATGCGAACATACGCGCAAATTTTCTGAAAAAAGTAAAAATTTTGGAAAAATTTTGTTTTGTACCATAAAAAATATATATTACAATAATTTTCTTTTTTTATGTTGGCCTTTTTGACTTCTATATGAGTCTTTCTATTTCACCTGAAAAAAATTATTCCAATGTAATTAACTGATATAGAGATATTCCGATTGTAGGGTGCAATACAAAAGATATATATAGAATGCGCTTAACTGTTTTCCCTTTATTTACACATCAGCTGTTTAAAACTTTTATGAATTCTGAAATTCAACATAAGTATAAAAACAATAACAGATTTGGAATGTTATCCAATAAGTCTATGTAAATTTTTCGTAATAAAAAATATTTATGGTCTAACCATATGTTTTTCCATGTAAGTGTAGTTAATGCTAATACCAGGTAAGCATTTAACGAATAACAACACACATTTGTAATAGATTAAAAAAAGGTTTTCGCGCATTATTTTACAGCGGCATCGGGAGGTGCTACCTGATTATGCTACTACTTAAAATAAATAACACTACACAGTATCAGGTAATTAGACAAAATTAGCAAATGTGCTTATAAAGTATGATGTATTGTATAAAAACGCACGGTTCTTTTATAAGAATAATCACTCTATATTGAACTGTTATGAAGATTAGTATTAAATATAACACGGCATGTAAACTTATATGGGAATACGTTCTTGTTAGTTTATTGCGCCAAGAAAAATGTTCTAAAATCATAGATATAATTGACAACTCATTTGGATTAAAACTTAATGAAGATGCTACTAAAATAGAGAACTTTTTGGTAGCGTACGAAAGAAAAATAAAAGAATTAAATTATAATAAAACTAAGCTCCAAAAACAAAATGAACACTGGCTAAAAACTGAGATAGTTACACAGATTGGTATGAAATAATTGGTAAGGCCTAATAAATTATAGGAGGAACTTCAACCAAGAAGCAAGAAGAGAAAGCAAGAGGACCTCATTGAAAACCACTCTTTTGGCATTATAAAGGATGCCTTAACCAAAAACAAACCGAAAGAAGTTGGCCAAATTGTAGATGCTCCTCCAAAAGCATCTCCAAAGAGAATACAACGTATGGTGGAAAACATACCAACGCCTAAATCTAAGACAGATTTTTACTAATAAAGATGCATTAGCCCTTATTTTAAACTTAGGTCCAACAAGGAATTAATATGAAATATTAAGGAAAGCTATGACTGAAAAGAAATGGGGAAATTTGTCATCTACAAAGTCATTGAAGGCAACAAAGGATGTAATTTGGCCATCGATTTCGAACGTTAATAGCACGGGCGCCACTATTGAGTTATTCAGTCTTCTTGAAAATACTGCTTCTAGGATAAGTTCAACCTTTATCGAAGAAGACATAAGTAAATGCCACAAGTTCGAGCTAGTATTATTTTGTAAATGGGGTTGTGATGGGACTACTGGATTTTCTGAATATCTGACAACAAAGCGAAGATAATATATCTTTTCCATCGATATTTATGTCTACGTTGGTACCTCTTAGAATGTATTTATATACAAATTCATCATCATCATCCACTGTACCTGCATTTGAAGATGTATGGATAAATAGGACGCCTGCATCAAAGTTATTATGTCGACCAATGAAATTGGAATATATGAAAGAAAATAGAAATGAAACTCAAAATATTGTGGTTACAATATCAGAAGAAATAAGGAACTAACCAAGCATTGCAGTAAAAATTTCTGACTGCATTATAAATGCCACATTTGATTTACAATTGACTATGATAGATGGAAAAGGTGCCAATGCCCTATGTGGGAAAAAAAACCTCTGAGTTTGAAGATAAATCTGATGAAACTATAAGAGAGGAAGCCCTTAAATTTGGAATTTCCCCACTTCATGCTCGCATTAGATTTATGGAGTATTGCTTGCATCTATCATATAATATATAATATAAAAATATCAAAGGTAATGAAACTGCCTCCGCAAAGACTTAGCAGAGACACGAAGAACTGAGAAGAAAAGGATACAAGATGAATTTAGAAAGCATGTGCTTATAATTTATAAGCCAATTAACGGTTATGGTAGCTCGAATAATGGAAAGACTGCTAGACGCTTTTTTGAGGATCCTGAGACCACATCCTTGATAGTCGGCTTGGATAAAAAACTAATAAAGAACTTCAAAATAATACTGGCAACTATTAACAGTAAAAAGCAAATCAATGCAAAAAAATTTGATGCTTTTGCTAATGAAACCAAAGTACTGATAAAAAATTTATATCCGTGGAGATTGATGACGCCAACTGTACATAAGGTATTATCTCATGGAAAAGATATTATTGAAACCAACATCCTACCTCTGGAAGAACTTACAGAAGAAGCTCAAGAAGCAAGGAACAGAGATGTAAAGCAGTACAGATTATTTAATAGTCGAAAGTGTTCAAAATTAGCAGAAAATTATGATTTAATCCTCCACTTATTGTTATCCTCAGATCCAGTTTTGCAAGCACTACGATTGAAATGGTTACCAAAGATAAAGATAGAGAAAGACGACAGTGAAGCAGTTCAAATAAATAACCTCTTAAGCTTCGATATTTTAGATTGTTTTCTAAAAAATAATTAAAATAAATAAATTGTAAAATTATGGTAATTAACATAATTAACATTCATTTAGGGTTAAAAAGTTTTGCTTAGTTATAGCCTAATATTAAATAGATTATCTATTGGTAAAAAATAATAAAAAACAATACATACAAATAAAAATTTTCCAATTTTTTATGCAATACAGCATACTTCATAAGCACCTTTGCTAATGTTGTCTAATTACCTGATACTGTGTAGTGTTATTTATTTTAAGTAGTAGCATAATCAGGTAGCACCTCCCGATGTCGCTGTCAAATAATGCGCGAAAACCTTTTTTTAATCCATCAAAAATGTGTGTTGTTATTCGTTAAATGCTTACCAGTTATTAGCATTAACTACACTTACATGGAAAAACATATGGTTAATTACCATAAATATTTTTTATTACGAAAAATTTACATAGACTTATTGGATAACATTCCAAATCTGTTATTGTTTTTATACTTATGTTGAATTTCAGAATTCATAAAAGTTTTAAACAGCTGATGTGTAAATAAAGGGAAAACAGTTAAGCGCATTCTATATATTTTTTTTGTATTGCACCCTACAATCGGAATATCTCTATATCAGTTAATTACATTGGAATAATTTTTTTCAGGTGAAATAGAAAGACTCATATAGAAGTCAAAAAGGCCAACATAAGAAAAGAAAATTATTGTAATATATATTTTTTAGATCATTAATCTTAATAGTCCGCTATTACAGACGTAATAGCGGAATTTTTCTTATATACAAACTAAACAAAAAAAAAAAACATACAAAAAATATTCGTAGTACATATTAACTTTGATAAATAAGCATTTTTTTGCTTTGATAATATTTTTACATATAGAAATAACAAAAATAAAAAAAAAACCGTAAACAAAAAAACATACAAAATACCCTTGAGGAATACTCTTTATGAGTACCCCAGAGGAAAAAAATAGTGAAGTGAGTTCTAACGGCAGAAATGCCTATTTTACTGTGAGTTTTGATGCTCATAATGATAACAATAAAAATAAAAAATCTGATAATAGACTTGCTGTGAGTTCTGAAGCTCTTAATAAAAATCAAAAATCTGATAATAGACTTTTACTAACGGCAAAACCACAGTTTCGTCAGCGATCAACTTCGCTTTGTCCAATGCCAACTAGTGAATCGTTGACATTATTGCCTAGTACTTCTACATTTAACTCAGCGATATCATCCGCTTCGGGCTCGTGGTCAACAATTAAACAAGTTGTTACTGAAGACAACAGTAGTACAAAACCAAAGGTACAAGTAGGAATGGACAGATATATAACCATTTTAAAGCGCCGGCGAAGCCCAAATTCTACTAAAATTGGATCCGCCCCAAAGATGTCTAGGGATAACAGCACATCTTCTATCAATCGTCAAAATCGTTTTTCATTATTGCAAGACAAAAACGACAAGCCCGCTGCATCATCGCAAATATCTTTTAAGCCACCACCTATTTATCTGAGAGAAAAAAATTCAAACGCGCTTCTAAAAAATCTACTGTCGACCATTGGTGAAAATACTTTTCACATCATTCCAATTAAACGAGGTAATATTGATGAAACTAAAATCCAAATATATGATGAAAAAGATTTCCGAAAAATTGTTAGTGAGTTTGAAAAAAATAAAACAAATTTTTATACATATCAACTTAAGAGTGCTAAAGGCCTACAAATAGTATTAAAGGGCATAGATTCATATGTTGAGTCTGAAGAAGTAAAATGTGCACTTATCGAACAAGGATTTAAAGTAAAAATTATTACCAATATAATCAATAGAAAGAAGATTCCCCAGCCTCTATTTCGTGTTGAACTGGAGCCGAATGATATACAGTTAAAGAAAAATGAGACTCACCCAATTTATAGTCTAAAATACCTTTTACACCGAAAAATCACAGTTGAAGAGCCACGTAAGCGTTCAGGTCCCATACAGTGCCATAATTGCCAAGAATATGGCCACACAAAAAGCTACTGCAAATTACCTACAGTTTGTGTTATCTGCGGTGAATTGCATGGTACTGCTAGCTGTACCAAGCTGAAAAAAAATGCAGTAATTGTGGAGAAAATCACACCGCTAATTACAGAGGATGCCGTGTATATTCTTTCGTTAAACAGGCTATGGGTCAAAAATCTAAATTAGCTCCAGTTCAATCAGCAAATGCTTACTCCGCCACTCTGCCTCAAACTAGCCAACTAGTTAATTCACGTGTATCGTATGCCGATGCTGCTAAGACTAGTTCTATTCCCACACAAAATGTTCCACCGCCAAGTAATTCAACGAATGCAAACTCTAGCTTTAACTTTAGTCGTCGTGAAGCTACTATTGAGAATCTGGTGCTAACTATAAACAACTTTACAACAAATATGACTAGCATGATGCAAGAAATGCTGAGAATGCAGAATACTCTGCTTCAAGCATTAGTCAACAAACCATGAACACGTTAAAACTATGTTTTTGGAACGCAAACGGCATTCGCCAACATAAAAATGAACTTGAGCACTTCCTCACGGAAAAAAATATTGATATAATGATGGTTTCTGAGACTCACTTGACTTCGAGAAGCCTTTTTAAAATTTATGGCTACACCTTATATGATTCAAAGGACCCGAGACGGAGAGCATGCGGTAGATCAGCAATTCTAATTAAGTCAAGACTCAAGCACTATATCCTTGAGAACGTTAGTGAAGAATATATGCAAGCTACGAATATTTTCGTAGAAAATTTTTGTGCGAATTTCGTGATATCATCAATTTACTCACCTCCCAGATTTTCAGTTACCGAAGATCAGTATGAGAAGTTCTACAAATCGCTTGGATCTTGTTTCGTGGCAGCTGGTGACTACAATGCAAAACATACGTACTGGGGCTCGCGTCTTGTTACACCTAGAGGTAGAGCGTTGTTTAATACAATTTCAAAAATGGGCTTAGATGTCATTTCGAGTGGGGAGCCTACTTACTGGCCTACTGACGTAAGAAAAATTCCAGATGTTATAGATTTTGGCGTCACGAAAAATATCCATAGGGACTTAATTCACGTAGATCTGTAGATCTGTCCTCCGATCACTCTCCCACAATAGTTACAATTTTCAACCCACTAAGGAGTGATTTAACTAACTCATATGCGAAAACGATTAATAGGGTCAACTGGCTAGGATTCAAAAAATATATTAGTAGTCACTGCGTAGAAAACATTCAGCTAAGATCACCTGATGATATTGAATTTAATATTGCCAATCTTAACGAATATATTAAACAGGCTGCTGAACATGCCACTACTTCCTATCCGCAGACTGGCTTTAATAGAATTTATTCTACGGAAATTGAACGTCTTGTATGTGAAAAAAGGAGAGCTAGAAGAGAATGGAAACAACACCGATCACCCCTAAATAAAATCAGACTTAAAGAATGTACTAAACGACTCAAAGAGCTGCTATCGTCGGAAAAGACTGCATTACTGGAAAAGTATTTAGAAGGTCTTGATGTAACGTCAACATCTAATTACTCTTTATGGCGCGCTACTAGAAATCTTAAAAGATCCGTTGATCTCAAATCACCATTGCGTACTTCGACTGGAGGCTGGGCAAGAAGCGATAGTGAGAAAGGTAACTTATTTTCTGAGCATTTAAAATCTGTATTCACTCCCAATTCATGTACGGGTGCTGCCGATTTACCGAGTGTAGTCTCTCTACCCCCTTGTCCCTTAAGGTTTAAGATGCGTGAACTACAAAAAATAGTTGCTGAACTCGACCCTAAGAAAGCTCCAGGTATTGATGGCATTAGTAACAAGATGCTGATGAACTTGCCTCATATTGCAATAAGAATTTTGCTATTTATTTTTAATGCCATTTTACGAATGCAGTATTTTCCACATAACTGGAAACTTGCCAAGATTAAAATGATTCCAAAGCCAGGCAAAGATCTTACCAAGGCTGAGTCATATAGGCCTATAAGCTTACTTTCAACAATTTCAAAGCTTTTCGAAAAGCTGCTCATGACTAAATTGTCCACAATTTTAGCTGATACTGGGTGCATCCCGGACCATCAATTTGGCTTTAGAAGTCAGCATAGCACTATTGAGCAAACGCATAGATTGGTTCAAATTATAAGGAAGACTTTTGAAGAAAAGAAGTATTGATCTGCCCTTTTTATTGATGTTTCTCAGGCATTTGACAAAGTATGGCACAAAGGCATAGTTTTAAAATTGAAGACATACCTACCAATAAATATACAAAAGCTTTTGGAAAGTTATATTGTTGATAGGACATTTACCGTTGTGGAAGGAGACTTCATGAGTGTACCCGAATCTATATCTTCTGGTGTGCCACAGGGTAGTATTCTGGGGCCAGTCTTGTATCTAATATATACTTGTGATATGCCTGTGAGCAATAACATCCACACTTCTACATTTGCCGATGATACAGCCTGTTTGAGTATTCACAAAAATCCTGATGAGGCATCCCGCAATCTCCAAGCACACATTACCCAGCTTGAAATATGGTTGAACTTATGGAGAATTAAAGTCAATGAACAAAAGTGTGTTCATATAACGTTTACCCTAAGAAAAGATACCTGTTCCCCCATTCGAATCAACAATCAAAATATTCCTCAACATTCTCAAGTCAAATACCTTGGCATACACCTTGATCGAAGGCTTACATGGAAATATCATATTGACTCTAAGTTAACCCAAATGAAACTTAAATTGACTCAAATATATTGGTTAATTGGCAGAAATTCAACACTCAGCCTAGACTGCAAACTTTTGATATACAAGTCGCTTTTGAAGCCAATATGGTGCTATGGAATTCAGCTGTGGGGCACTGCTTCAGCTTCAAATGTCGAGAGAATCCAACGAAGGCAAAACAAAATTTTACGTTTGATAACATCTGCTCCATGGTACGTTAAAAATTCAAATATTCATCGTGATTTAAATATGCCACTAGTGAGTGAAGAAATTGCAAAATACGCAGGCAAATATTTAACTAAACTTGAGTCACATCCTAATCCGCTTGCCCGTAATATTTTGAGCTTTACTGGACACATCCGCTTAAAAAAAAGGGACACAAGGGCTCTTATACCCAACACTCCAGATGGGACTGCTTAAAAATACTTCTTTTTGATTATCACTACTTATGTATTATTTATAACTATCACTAAGCTTATGTCCGATATTGGTCGGGCCTAATAATTATATTTAGATTTAAGATTTGATTACTTATTGTTAGTTCATTTTTGAAGATACAATAAATAAATATGTATACGAAAAAAAAAAAAAATATATATATATTTTTTATGGTACAAAACAAAATTTTTCCAAAATTTTGACTTTTTTCAGAAAATTTGCGCGTATGTTCGCATTTATGAAACGGCTGTCAAAAATTTAAGTTTAACATGTTGCAAACTATCATAACAATTAAATTCTATAGTTAAAGCTTTCAAGGTATACCGTCACAACTTTTTATAAGCGCATAAGCACAAAAAATATTTTTAAAATTGGCAATTTTCGGACACTGCTGAGTGTAGGGAGCATGGCCAAAATACAAAATAATTGGCTCTTAGCATATTCTGAATAGATTGTTTTACATTTTGATCGAAAATTTAATGCTGTCTTTTAATTTAAAATCCAACAATAAACTAAAAATTTGGAGGTGAAATACTAAAAAAAGTCAAGGCGAAAAAAAAAATTTTTTTTGTTAAAGTCAAATATCTTCTATGTTATGAGAGATACGAAAACACATCTTAGGACATTATTTATTAAAATTGTTGAGCTTAGATCAAAACGCTTTATCTCATAAAAATCGGATAATTTTTTTAAAAGCTACAAGCCTCAGAATTTTTTTGAGTCCCATGTTGACAACTTAGGCCCACTGTAACTCCTGTCCAGCTTAAGCCAGACGGCTACCAAGACATCTATTATAAATTCTAATGCCCTAATTCTGTCCGACGAATGTATCGTCCTGACTATGGACGAAAAAAAGAAGCAGTTTTGATTCTTTAAAACGATTATTATTTATTGATTTTGTGATTTCATCATGGGCAAGTGACAAAAATATGTTCACTTAGCGATCACTGTTCACTTGGCTATCACTGCTTCAGAATGCTGAAAAAGCGAAGTCAACTGTAGAAAGCAAAAACAAAGTAACATAAAGCCACTACAATAATACTTATATGTATGTACCGATGGTGCATCGAATAAGTAAAAATAATTAATGTGATGATCGTAAAAGATAAGTAAGAATAGTTAAACATACATAGGTAGAGTGATATAACTTCGTGCTAACCTAAATAGAAAATGGAAAAACAGAAAATGAATAGTGATACTTACAAATGTGTTTGCCAAAGGCAAATCAATAATTGTATACACAATCAATTCTCATATTCCATTTCATAGAAATTTAAGTTTAATAGCTGATGTTAATAATAATCTCTACCCCAGTAGATAGACATGGGTGCTGATGAAGTGCGTGGCTGCACGGAAAAATATCGGTATTTCCCCCAGCTAATAAAGTCTAGTTTAATTTTTCTTCTCTTCTTTAGATACTCACATTAATTAATAAAAATATTTCATTCAATAAGAATTGAAATTACTGAACTCAAGCCTGATTAAGAAATTATTTCTGATTAAAATTCACTACAGTTCAATTAAATCTAAAAATGTCTCAAATATTTGCGAATATCTAAACAGTTACATTTGTCACATCACTATTATGCATGTAGAAAGTAAATAAGTATATACATTCATAAATACATAAGTAAATTATTTTAATTATTATTTTATGAATTCCCTTTTATTTACTTAAATAGAAATTTATTAGAGACTGCTAAACCTTATTTAATGAATTGTATACGTATGCCAGCTGCCCAATGTTTATTATTGTTCTCTTATAATATTGACACAAATTCTTCGATTACTCGTTTAATATGTGATTCTTGGCTGTGTTTAGAATTTCCCACAGCAGAAACGGGATTGGAGTTACTGAAAAGGGCCATTAAGGTCCGGAGGCTATGGAACAAACTTTTAATGAATAAATTGACAGGTAATACATACATAAGTATTTCATCATTCATTCGTTTTCAGTTCTTAATATTGATTGTTTTTTAATACAGACTTGGAATTAAATGCTGACCATCAGCTAGTTACAAAGACATCTTTTGCATCAGCCAACAATTATGAAGAGGAATTATGGCAAAAACTAATGGGGTATATGAGTGCCAATGTAGAATATACAATAAAACGTTTGCTACCAGCTGATTTAAAAAATATTTACAGCCACAATGATTCACAGAAATTAGCTGAAAGATTTAAAATAAATCCATTCGATATCGATTATGAAGTAACACCTAATGTTGAAAAAGGTGGGATAAATATCAGTGAAAATGTTGTTTACAATTGGTAAGTTTTACATTTACACATTTATAAAATGTATAAATTTCTTTAAAATATAATTGCTCAATTTACCAGCTTATTTCTTAAGGCTATTATTATAACTTTGATTTATTTAAAGGTAGAATTTTATCGGATGGGTAAACACAATTTGTTACACACAGAGAAAACAGTGCCTACTAAATACCTCATAAAATAGAACAAAATTAATAAGAAATCTGTATGTTTTTTTCAATAAGGAAATCTTATTAATTTCATAGGGAAAACCTTTTTGAAAAAATTAAGAAGAAATCTTCTAGTTTTCATTAGGTTATCTTATTGATTTTTTTCAATAATGTTTTCCTCTTGTTTTTATTAGGCGACCTCATAAAAAATAAAAAAATGCGTTTTTTTCTCTGTATTTATGTATTTTCATTTAAATTCTATACCATATACATATGTATGTATGTATGTAGTATATTGTAGATGTTATTTGTTTATACATACATACATACATACACACATACTGATTGTGTTATATTCTTAACTAACTTACTCACCAAGTATTGAACCAGCAAATTTCTGACTGATAGACAAGCACTCTAATCAATATGCTAACAAGCAGCCTGCATAACGATTGAAATTATTGTGCAAACATTCTTATACAAAAATGATAAATATCATAAAAAATGTATCTATGTCTATTTATAGATATGAAATAAATTCAGTAAATTGCGACTTTGACTCGCGCACGCAGGGTTCCATATGTTGGGCTTTGAGCATTAAAATGGCGTTTTTTTTTTGCTTTTTTGACGTTTTTTAGCTGAAATAATTTCCCCCCCCCCCCTTTTTCTCATTTTGACGATTTTCTTTCAGTTTTTGGCGTTTTTTTTCAATTTTGGCGATTTTTTTATCTTGGCGATTTTTTTCATTTAGGCGATTTTTTTTCATTTTGGCGATTCTGTTTCATTTTTGCGCTTTTTTTTATTTTTGCGATTTTTTTTAATTTTTGTGGTTTTTTTTTAATTTTAGCGATTTTTTTATATTAATGCGATTTTTTACATTTTGGGGATTTTTTTTTAATTTTTGCGATTTTTTTTTAATTTTGGCGATTCTTTTTCAATTTGACTATTTTTTTCATTTTGGCGTTTTTTCCGGTTTTTCGCGATTTATTTTCGTTTTAGACATTTGTTTTAATTTGGTGCTTTTTTCGTTTTGGCGATTTTTTTTTATTTTGGCAATTTTTTTTGGTTTGGCGATTTTATAATTTTGGGATTTTTTTGTTTTACCGTTTTTGAAAATTTCAAGAGTTTAGCTCTTACGGTTTCCAAGATACAGCAAGTTGTCAAAATGACATGGTCAAAATTGTTGTAGTCTGTATAAAAATACACTAACCTTACTAATTTCAAGTGTATATACATACAATTGTATGTATTAAAATTTTTCGTTGCTGGTTTTGGAACACCCTTTAATTTCTAACTCTCATGTATTTGCTGTTGTAGCGGCCAAAGGTCTACACACTGTGCCCAAATTTCAGGTCCTAGCTCTTACGGTTCTCAAGAAAATACACTGTGACAGACGGACAGCGTAGCGAAAACAATAGGGGTTCTTTTCACCTTTGGTGTACGAAACCCTAATAAAAAGACACCTCATAAAATCAAGAAGATTTCCTTATTAAAAAAATCAATAAGATGCTTTACACATAATCATATAGGAACCTACTAAAATCAAGAAGAAAACCTTATTGAAAAAATCAATAAAATAGCCTAACAAAATCCAGAAGAAAATCTTTTTAAAAAAATCAATAAGGCAACCTAATAAAATCAATAAGAAATCCCTATAGTTTGCAATTTATAAGAAAACCTAAGAGAATCAAGAAGTTTTTCTCTATGGATTGTTTTTTTGGTGGCAAAAATAACGGAAATTGAGTAAAAAAAAGTTGATTAAATCTTCTTGATTTTATGTGGTTTTCTTTTTGATAAAAGCAATAACATTTACCACTTAAAAACAATAAGTAATCTCCATGAAAAAATCTTCGATTCTTCCTGCTGGGATACCCCTTAGCCTAAAAACGTTTCATAGAGAAAATCTTCTTGATTCCATAAGGCAGTTTTTTCTCTGTGCAGTTTCAGTACCCTACTTGCAGCTGTAATGATTGCAGTTAGGATATGTGATGTATGGCCCTATAGTCCCTTGTTTTGTTTTTAAAGCTGTCAGGGAGACCAGCTTGTCAGTAGGCGCTCAAAAGAGGTGCCAAAAGATTTAGAGAAGTTAATTAAAAAATAAGCAAGTTATTTTTACAAATCTTAATTAGCCTTTCTAACCTACGTTTAATATTTACAATTATCTTTTGTTTCTTTCTTCATCATAGCGAACAGTCGAATAGCGGAATTTTACTTACTTACCAAACAAACAAAAATTATAAAAAAAAAAAATATTAGTAGTACATATTATTCGTAATAGGTACATACATACTGTCCTTAATAAATAAGCTTTATGCTTTGCTAATATTTTTTATATAGTAAAAATAACAAAAACAAAAAAACCGCAAAAAAAACTTAAACAAAGTGATATTGAGGAATACCTCAGAGTCAAACAAACAATCATAAATAACAAAAACAAAAAATACCGAAATAAAAAAAAACACAAACAAATAACCCGTGAGGAATTCTTTGTATGAATTCCTCAAATACAAAAGAATTTGAAGTGAGTTCTAACGGCAGAAATGCTTATTTTACTGTGAGTTCTGAAACTCTGAATGAAAAAAATATAAAAAATAAATCTGATGAAAATCTTTTGTTAACGGCAACGCCAATTTTTCGTCAGCGATCAACTTCACTTTGTCCAATGCCAAATAGTAATGATGCATTATTACAGTTGCCCAGTACTTCTTCATATAAGTCAGTAATATCATCCCCTACAGGCTCGTGTTCATCACCTAACAAAGTTATCACTACAGATAACAGCGGCTCGAAACTCAAGGTACAAGTTGGAATGGACAGATATATAACCATAGTAAAGCGTGGGCGAAGCCCGAATTCTTCAAAAATCTCATCTGCTCCAAAAGTGTATAGGGATAACAGCGCAGCCTCAACTAATCGCCAAAACCGCTTTAAAATTTTTCAAGATGACAACGACAAACCCGAGGTATCCTCGAACAAAACATCCAAGCCGCCACCAATCTATTTGAGATGGAATGTGGAACCATCGATAAAACTAAAATCCAAATTTATGACGAAAAAGATTTCCGCAAAATGGTTGCTGAATTTGAAAAAAGTAAAACAAGCTTCTACACATACCAGCTTAAGAGCGCTAAAGGCATGCAGATTGTATTGAAGGGCATAGATTCTTATGTTGTCCCCGAAGAAATAAAAGATGCACTCGTCCTCCAGGGGTTCAAGGTAAAAAATGTGTCCAATATAATAAATAGAGAAAAGATTCCCCAACCCCTATTTCGTGTTGAACTTGAGCCTAATGATATAAAATTGAAAAAAAAATGAGACGCATCCAATTTATAATTTAAAATACCCCTTGTACCGAAAAATCACAGTTGAAGAGCCACATAAGCGTTCAGGTCCTGTACAGTGCCATAATTGCCAAGAATATGGCCATATAAAAACATACTGCAATTTACCCTCTGTTTGTGTTGTGTACGACGAATTACACGGTACCGCTAGCTGCAACAAACCAAAAGATCAAAGTGATAAAAAATGCAGTAATTGTGGAGGTAATCACACCGCTAACTACAGAGGTTGTCCTGTGTACTCTTTTGTAAAGAAGACTATGGTGCAAAAACCTAAATTAGCTCCAGCTCAATCAGCAAACGCTTATTCTGCCTTCCCGTGTATCGTATGCAGATGCTGCTAAGGCTAGTTCTATTCCGACACAAAATGTTTCACCGCAAAATAATTCAACAAATACAAACTCAAACTTTAATTTTAATCGCCTTGAAGCCACTATTGAAAATCTTGTGCAAACTATAAACAATTTTACAACTAATATGACTAGCATGTTGCAAGAAATGTTGCGAATGCAGAATACTCTGCTTCAAGCAATACTTAATAAGCCATGAACACATTAACAATATGTTTCTGGAACGCAAACGGCATTCACCAACATAAAAATGAACTTGAGCACTTCCTCACGGAAAAAAATATTGACATAATGTTGGTCTCTGAGACTCATTTGACTTCGAGAAGCCTTTTTAAAATTTATGGCTACACCTTATATGATTCAAAGGACCCGAGAGGAAGAGCGTGCGGTGGATCAGCAATTTTAATAAAGTCAAGACTCAAGCATTATTTTATTGACAACATTTGTGAAGAACATTTACAAGCAACGAATATTTGTGTCGAAAATTTTTGCACTAATTTTGTCATATCATCAATTTATTCTCCTCCTAGATTCTCAATTACTGAGGATGAATACGAGGATTTTTACAAATCTCTGGGCCCTTGTTTCGTAGCAGCTGGCGACTATAATGCTAAACACACGTTCTGGGGTTCGCGTCTTATTACACCCAGAGGTCGAGCGTTGTTCAATACAATTTCCAAAATGGGCTTGGATGTTATTTCGAGTGGGGAGCCCACTTATTGGCCTACTGACATACATAAAATTCCGGATGTAATAGATTTTGGCGTTATGAAAAATATCTCTAGAGATTTAATTCAAATTAAAGCTTCTCTAGATCTCTCGTCCGATCACTCTCCCACGATCGTTACAATTTGTAGCCCATTAAGAAGTGATTTACCTCACCCATATGCGAATTTGATAAATCGTGTTAATTGGCTGCGATTTAAAAAGTATCTTAGTAGTCATTGCACGGAAAATATTACGCTAAGAACACCTGATGATATTGAATCTAACATTACCAACCTTAATGAAAATATCAAACAGGCTGCTGAGCATGCCACTACCTCCCACCCGCAGATTGGTTTTAATAGAATTTATTCTACCGATATTGAACGTGTCGTGTGTGATAAAGAAGAGCTAGAAGGGAATGGCAACAGCACAGATCACCACAACTTAAAACTAGATTTAAAGAGTGCACTAAACGACTCCACGAGTTGCTTGCATTTGAAAAAATTGCTTCTCTTAAAAATTATCTGGAATGACTTGATATCAGATCAGCATCTTATTACAATTTGTGGCGCCCTGCTAGAAAGCTTAAAACCCCCGTTGAGTTAAAGCCACCTCTGCGCACATCTACCGGAGGTTGGCCAAAACGCAATACTGAAAAAGGTAACAATTTGCTGATCATTTAAAGTACGTATTTACCCCAAACACATGTACTGGTGTTGCTGATTTGCCGAGTGTAGTTGCTCTACCCCCGCGACCCATAAAGTTTCAGATGCGCGATGTACAAAAACTAATTGCTAAACTTAATTGTTCTGCCCTTTATATTGATGTTTCTCAGGCATTTGATAAAGTATGGCACGAAGGCCTATTTTAAAAAGACATATCTCCCAATAAATATAGAAAAACTTTTGGAAAGTTATATTGTTTATAGGAAGTTCACTGTTGTGGAAGGAGACTTCATGAGGTTGCCCGAATCTATATCTTCCGGTGTACCACAGGGTAGTATGCTGGGGCCAGTCTTGTATTTAATATATTGCGATATGCCTGTGAGCAATAATATACACACCTCTACATTTACCTATGATACAGCCTGTATGAGTAGGCACGAAAGCCCTTATGAGGCACCCCGCAATCTCCAGGAATATATTACTCAGGTGGAAACATGGTTGAACTTATGGAGAATTAAAGTAAATGAACAAAAGTGTGTTCATATAACGTTTACCCTAAGAAAAGATACCTGTTCCTCCCCTTGGAATCAACAATTCCTCAACATTCTCAAGTGAAATACCTTGGCATACACCTTGATTGAATGCTTACATGGAAACATCATATTGACTCTAAACTAACTCAAATGGAACTTAAATTAACTCAAATACATTAGTTGATTGGCAGAAATTCAACACTCAGTCTAGACTCCAAAATTTTGATATACAAGTCGCCTTTGAAGCCAATATGGTGCTGCAGAATTCAACTATGGGGACTGCTTCAGCTTCAAATGTAGAGAAAATTCAACGCAGGCAAAACAAAATTTTACGCATGATAACATCGGCTCCATGGTACATCAAAAATTCAAATATACATCGTGATTTGAGTATGCCACTAGTGACTGAAGAAATTGCAAAATACGCAGGCAAATATCTAACACAACTCGAATCACATTCTAATCCGCTTGCTCGTAATATTTTGAACTTTACTGGACACATCCGATTAAAAAAGAGAGATACACGGGCCCTAATATTCAACATTCCAGATGATGAAGCTGCTTGAAAACACCTTTTTCTTTTTGTTACTAATCACTACTTATGTATTATTAATAACTACCACTAAACTTATGTCCGACATTGGTCGGGCATAATAATTTTTTTTTTGTTTTTTTATAGATTTAAGATTTGAACACTTATTGTTAGTTCATATTTGAAGATACAATAAATAAAAACATGCATTACTAAAAAAAAAAAAAAAAAAAAAGTTTCTTTCTTCACTATGACAATGGTAAGCATTATTTTAAACGACCAATCAAAAAAAATTTTAAACTCAAAAAAAGGGAATTTGGTAATTATTAATTTATATTGTGACTCAAAAGTATGTCACTCAATTTCTTGCATTCAGCATTCTTATTCTTTTGGGCTGTGTTGCAATGCTTGTGCATTGAACTGCTATTACAGCAATGCAAGTAATTTTTGTTACAGTGCATTACTATAAGTGTGGTACACTACACCCTCACCCTTAAGAGAAAAATTATGTAAGTAATTTTTCTTACCATTCTCATAATAAAGTTACAATATTTAAAAAAAATTTTTTTAATGTATATGATTTTCTTAAAATAATAATGTTTTTAGTGTATATAAAAAAATATAAAATATAAATAAATTTATCTTATTATATAAAATACAAAAACACGTTTATTTGTTATGGGTGAACTCTTCAATGCCCCAACCGATTTTCGTTTCCACCCCACAAAATATTTGTAAAAGACAGGTGCGTGTTTTTATATATATTCTACCCCGGTAAATGCTACGCCCCTTTCAGAAATAGTGACTAGTCCGACAGATGGTGCAATTTTTAGTTTTTTGTGTTTTTGCACCGTAACTCAAGAACTACTAAACTGATTTTGACCAAACTTAATATACATACTCTATAAGGCGTGAGTAGTGTTTCTGTGTAGTTTGAAGTTCGTCCGACAGATGGCCCAATATTTAGTTTTTTTTTATGTTTTTGCACCGTAACTCAAGAACTACTGCACCGATTTAGACCAAACTTTATATACATGCCCTATGGGGCGTGAGGAGCGTTTCTGTGTAGTTTGAAGTTCGTCCGGCAGATGGCGCAATATTTAGTTTATTCGTGGGCAAAATCCAATTTTCATATTGTACCACCAATGACATATACAACACTAATGTTTGCTTAGGGCCAGCAACGCGGACCGGGGTCAGCTAGTTTTGGTATATAATGTTTTCTTAAAGTGTAATAAAATTTTAAAATGTTATAAAATATTTAGAGTTTTTATGGGAATTGTTAAAATTTAAGTTAAAAATTTTTAAACGCACTAATAATCCCAAATTATTATTTTACTTATTAAGTAAAAAATATGTTTGATTATTTTTGAGTCTAAGTTATAATTTTTTTTGTAATTGCTTTCTTTATATTATTTGCTGGCAGATAAAATTTTGTTTAGTATTTATTATTTTCTTACAGTTTATATTAATAGTATTCTTATGAATTTTATGTTTATTTACATATATAATTATCCTAGAATTTATATTTATAAATTTTTATAGGGTTTCAAATTATTGTTGTGTATTTCTTTTGGTTTTCCTTCATATTCTATTGTAGTGTTTACACCGTTTCTACTTAATATTTTATAAGGTCCCTTGTATGGTCTTTGATTTTTCTTTCTATTTTCTACTTTAACTAGTACTAAATCTCCCATCTTTAAATTAAGTCTATTTTCGTATTTATTGTTTATTACTCTATTTTCTTTTGCTTTTGTTGATAAGTCTCTAGCTCTTTTTAGTGTAAATTGTAATTTGAGTCGTAGTTCTTGTGCGTAGTCATTATAGTTGTAAAATTTTTTTTTTGTTGTCTACAATGTCAGATGGTAGGGATGGTAATTTTCCATATACTAATTCATATGGCGAGTAGCCTGTGTCAATGTGTGGTGCCGTGTTATAGGCAAAAGTAAAATATAGAATCCACTTATCTCACTCATAATCATTTGCGGTTGTTAATAGAAATTCGTTAAGTACCCTGTGATTTCTTTCAATTGATCCTAGTGTTTCATGATGATAAGGCGTTGAAAAATTTTGTTTTATTCCTAATAACGAACATATGTTACTCATTATTTCATTTTTAAATTCTGTTCCTCTATCTGACTTAAGTAATTTAAATTGTCCGTATTTTAAAATAAATTGTTCAACAAGTGTTTTGGCTGTTGTAAGTGCATCTTTTGTCTGCATTGGGTGAGCAACGACAAATTTTGTCAGTTCGCACTGAATGGTTAAAATGTATCGGTAATCATTTGAAATACGAAGAGGTCCTACGGTGTCAATTGAAATTACTTCAAAACTATTGTTTGGTGTGTCTGTTAGTGTAAGGGGTTCCTTAATGTGTTTTGTTTGTTTATTTTTCGTACATTTGTCACAATATGACACAAATTTCTTTACCATTTTTGAGATGTTTTTCCAAATATATTTTTGTTTTAACTTGATGATAGTTTTTCTAATTCCTAAGTGGACTGCGTGTGTGGCATTGTGGTATTCGTCAATTAGTTTGTATTGTAATATTGCATCTGTTATTTTTGTTGGGGCATTGTATATTAATATTTTTAGTTGACTTTTGTAATTTACCTTTATCTTGGCATATGCTTCTTTTATTTCTTCTTTTGTATATATTTTAAATATTTCATCATTATTTGATAGCGCTAATTCTTTTATATTTTCTTTCTTCATTTTAGATATCAGTTTCCTCAGAATTGAATCTAGTTTCGCTGAGTTATCGCTGAATCTTGCTAGCTTATTAATTTCATTACATATTAATTTCATTATTCATATTTTGGGTATGTAACTTCTTCATAGTCGAATCTGGTTTCGATGAATTATCATTACATCCTATATTCATATTTTTGGTACGCAATTTCTTCATGTTCGAATCTGGTTTCGATGAATTATCATTACGTCCTATGTGCACAATATTATTTTCAATAAATATATCTTTTTCTTTTATATTTGCAAGCTTGTTAAATTTCAATTTCTTCATATTTTTGATGTCATTAATGGATATGCATTCCCATATTTGAAGTTGATCAGGCTTCTGAGAATCATATTTTTCCATATTTCTTTCTGTTGCGCGCGCATTATTTTCATTTATATTATTGTTAGTTGCCTCATTGTTTTCTTTTATATTTGCCTCATTAGTTTTATTTTTCATTGCCCTTGTAGTTACTAATAATTTTTTTTCTTTTTCATCGTTTTCTAATGGTATCATTTGTCTTAATATGTCAGAGTCAATTTTTATTCTTGAAAGTGCATCAGCATTAGTGTTCATTTTTCCTTTCTTATAAATAATTGTAAAATCATAATCTTTTAAATCTAGTCTAATTCTTGTCATTTTAGATGAAGGGTTCTTATATGAAAAGAGCGAAATTTAAGGTCTGTGGTCTGTTACTCTATGAATTGTCTTCCGTATAGATAAGATTTAAAATAATTTATTCCCCAGTGTATTGCTAATAGTTCTTTTTCAATGACTGGTTTATTCATGTCATGTTTTTGTAATGCTTTACTTGCATATGAAATCGGTAAATCTTGTCCTATTTCTCCTTGTGATAGTACAGCACCTAAGCGTAGTTTGAAGTTGTTAGTATAAAACGTTTTTCAAAATTTCGGTATTGTAATACAGGTGGGTTGATTAGTTTTTCTTTTAGTGTTTCGAAGGCATGTTGGCATTGTTCTGTCCATTTGAATTCTGTCGATTTCTTTAAAAGTGCGTTTAGATCTTTAGCGATGTCAGCAAAATTAGGTATGCATTTTCTGTAATAATTGCAAAATGCAATGAATCGTCTTACTTCGTCTGTGTTTTTAGGTATTGGATAATTTTTTATTGTTTCATATTTACATGGGTATGTCTTTACACCGTCTTTTGTTATTAAATGTCCGAAGTAAATCACTTCTGGTCTTAAAAACAACATTTCTTTGGATTAAGTTTTAGATTGTACTTTTAAAGTCTGTCCAGTACTTTTATTAAATTTTGGTTGTGATGGTTTAAGCTACATCCATATACTATTATGTCATCTACATAAAGAAATGCTCCGGATTCTAGTCCGGAAAGTGCTATTGTTAGCTGAAAGCTGTTTGAATAAATCTTTTGAATTGATAGTGGCCTTGAGGCGTAGAAAGTGCTCTAAGTGATCTAGATTCCTCATTTAATTCAATCTGGTGAAATGAGCTTGTCATGTCTAGTGTAGAAAACCATTTGGCTCTACCAAGTTTGTCTAAGATATCTTCTAGTCTAGTTAGTGGAAATTTGTTGCTTACAATTTTGTCGTTCAGTTTTCTAAAGTCTACTACTAGTCTCCATTTCTTTTTGTCTTCGGTGTTCTTTTTGGGTACCAAGAGGAGTGGAGCATTATATGGGCTAATTGATGGTTCTATTATATCATCATCAAGCATTGTTTGAACTTGTTCGTTTATTATTTCAGTATGTGCATGAGGTAATCTGTAGTATTTTATGTACACTGGTGTATTGTCTGACGTCATGATGTTCTGTGTGTAAAAATTATTGACGCTTAATTTTTCGTCTTCAAGGTGAAAAACATTTTAATATTTCCTAAAAATGTTTATTAATTCTGTTTTTGCATAATTGTCATTATTATTTATTTGCAAGTC
The DNA here is from genome assembly GCA_944452675.1 of Tachina lurida. NCBI lineage: Eukaryota > Metazoa > Arthropoda > Insecta > Diptera > Tachinidae > Tachina > Tachina lurida. Next base: position 57,223,237 of record OX101755.1, on the reverse strand, counting down.
ATTTAGTATTTGTTCAAAACGTTTGGGGTTATTAACATTATTGTAATTTAATATTTCATAGTTTTTAAGTGGGTCAGTTTGGAGTTTAATGCCTTTAAAAATTATTTCATCATTTGTTGTATTTAATATTTTTAAATGAGTCATGCCGTTTTTCGGTGCTATTGAATTACTTAAAAATACGCCTGGTTTTAATTCATTATTAAAAATTACGCTATCTTCAGTTAAGTTTAATTTTAATGCTTGTATTATTTCTGTTCTTGGTGGTATTTTTATTTGTAGTGACGTAAATGATTTTGTAGCATTGGAAGTGTTATAGTTGTATTATTTGTAAATATGGAAATTGTGAATGTTTCGTAATCTATTTTGCAAAGGTATTTCTTGAGAAAATCTCTACCTATTATTCCGTCTGTTTCTATGGGATAGTCTGAATCTACTATATGAAATGGGTGTAAGAATATTTCATTTGCTAAATTTAGTTATATTTCTATTGTACCTAGTGAATGGATTTCTTCTGTAGTAATGCCTGTTAATTTGCATCTTTCTTCTTCGTTTAAAAATTCATATTGGAATTCATTCTGCATTCGACAAAGTGAAATATCAGCTCCTGTGTCAATAAGAAATGTGAAAGTTTTATTTTTGTACTTAGTGGTTATGAAATTTGTGTTATTATCAGATAATTTGTGTATTTTTAAATTTGGCTGTCCGGAATATCTCTGTATTCCGAGCCTAATGCGTTTCCAGAATCATGTATTGTGTGTATATGTCTGTTGTTGTTATTTCTGTATGTGTTATTTTGTCTATTATTAATGTTTCCATTCCTATTATTGAAGGTGCTATTTCTAGTGTTTGGATTATTGTTTCTATTGTTATTAAAATTGTTTCCTCTATTAAAATTTTTATTTCTGGACTTAAAAAATTTATTGTTTCTGTTATTATTGTGGTTATTACTGCGATTTGTGTTGTTAAAATTACTATTATTTCTATTCTGATTTCTATTATTAAATCCAATTCTCTGATGCATAATATGTGCTTGGGCATTTAAATTGTTGGATTCTTCTGCAATTTCTAAAGCTTCTGCAAATGTTTTTACTCTGCTTGCTTCTATTGTTTTGACTATTTCTCTATTGGCTAATCCATTTTTAAGTGCGTTAAATGCAATGATACCATTTGATTGTATTATTGCATTTCTGCTTTCTTCACCTATGCTTGATATTTGTAATTCGTTTAATTCTGAAATTAAACTTTAAATTTTGTCTGCAAATTTTCGTATGTCGCCTTGTTGTTTTATTTTATTTAAGTCATTTAGGATGCTATTTGGTGTTAGTTTTGTCTTATAATTTTTCTTAACTTTTATTAATTCTTCTAAATTGTTTGGTATACTAGTTTGCTTTATTCTGTTTTGTACTTTTTGATCTAATCTGGTTTTAAAAATGAATTGCAAGAAATTGTGTTTCTTTGTATCATCTAGGGTCTCTTGAATCAATTCCAAATTGGCTATGAATGGGTTAAGTTCTTCCTTTCTACCAGAGTAGATGGGAATTAATTTTGCAATTGATGCAAGCTCTGAAGCGTTCATTGTCATTGTTGCAGTTGATTGTGTCATGTCTGAGTTTTTCGAAATTTTTATAATTAATTGTTGATGTAGAGAGCTAGGTATTTCTAATTCTAATCCTTTTCTTGTTGATATTTTTGAAAGTTTATTTCTTATATCTAAGAAAAATGCGTCGGCTGCGACTTTGTGTGAAGTTGTCAGTCGATTATAGTTTACGTTTAATATTACTCTTATTTCTTCAGATTTGGTTATTAAATTCTGTATGTGTTTTTCAATTGTCTCGTCTTTTGTTGCTCTATCAGTGTTTAAACATTTATAGGAATTATCAAGATTTTCTTTTATCAATCTAATTTTACTAACAATATTTTGTCATTCCATTGATTTAAAAATGTATGTTTATTTAATTTTGTTTTCTTTTAAATAAAATTTTATCTAAATTGTCACTACGGCTAGCATACTTTTTTCTCAAGGATCTTTTGTGTAAGATATATAATTTAATTAATATATTTAATGCGCTTAATATAACTAATATTTACATAGGTATAAATACTGAATCTATTTGTTTGGTATGGTCTATAATTTCAACATTATTTATAACATTAGCGTTTGGGTTTGCTATTTTTGATGATTTTCCTCCCATTTTTACTAATTTGTATTGATTTTAAAAATATTTCTTCTAAATATTATATTTTCGTAATAATAAAATTGTCTCTAATTCTGTTTTTGTTGGGTTCAATACCTCCTCTTTATCGGGAGTTCCTTCAATTCCTAAATCTTTCCACATTCGAGTCAACCATTGAATAGAATATTGAATTTGTTTTTCAGTGTTTTCTTCTTGTAAGACCTGATTTTCTATTAACATAGGCAAAGACTTCTGTTTATGTTTCGGTTTTACCATTTTTTTTATGTGTCCTTAATAATATTTAAATTTTATATAAGTTTTCAAAATTTATTTAACAAAAGTATAATTTTTTTTTATTTAGTTTTTCTTGCAATGCTTATTTTTTTTAATTCTTTTTTATCTTTAATTGTACTAGCTAAAGTTAACTGCGTGTAAAGTTGTGCTAGCTTTTTCCGTTGCTGGAATTTTTTCCGCCACGTTTTCTTTTGTTTACGTCTTGAATTTTTGTTGGTGTTGTGTTGTTTGCTTTTTGGCCGCTTGTCGTCTTCTATACTCTTCTATAGTGATGGCTTTTGGGCCGGATGAAAAGGACCTTTCATCCTGTCAAGTGTCCTTTGAAGAAAATATCCAATGACTTTTACAAAAATTAACAGAGTTTCATGAAAGTTGAAATATTTGTACAAATCTAATAGCAAAATTCAAGTTTTGAAAAAAATTGGGCAAAGTTCGCGCCTACCGCGCATGGTACACAAAGTCAAAATTGTTGAATTTACTATATTTTTCTAAATATATAAACTTATATTTTTATCACAATGCACCCAATTGGGTCTCCGAGTAGAGGTACGGTATAGCACCACCATTCCTAACCTATGTTTTTTGTAACCATATAAATCGTAACTAGGGGATTAGTTTTTACCGTAACTGTGAAAAGGACATTTCGTCCTGTCAAGTGCCCTTTGAAGATTATATGCAACAATTCTTTAACACCATTTCATGAAATTTTAAATATTTGTACAAATCCAATAGCACAGAAGTACGCGTGTCTGTTTTTGACTTACTGTCACGTGCGATCACAGTGAGAATATAGTCACTCAAGTGAGCGTGACTGTCACGTAAATTTTTTTTAACATATTTATTTTTGAATGATCACGCACAACTAAGTTAAATATGTTTCAGTTTCACACACTCTTACGCATGAAAAAACATTTATTTGAGTTGTCACTCACTCTCACGTCAAAATATAAATAAGCTTTTAATAAATTGTTATTTATTTTTTTTATTAAAGGTCTGATTTTAACATTGTTTATTTGTATATATAGTTTTTTTTTTAATTATTGTGCTCCTTCAAGATAAAAAAGGATCTGAAGTAAGGAACAAATGAGGTATTAAATCCTTATGAATGTTTATCCGAGAGAAATTTTTTTGCATGCAACAACCGCATCATTCTCACATTTTTGTGATTGGCTTCTAACACTTCTTCCCACAACCAGACCATGATGTTCTTTCTATGAATTATGACTAGATATTTCAATTAGTAATTTTAAAATAAATAATTACAGGAAATTTTTAATGGTCTTACTACGGTTATGATAAGATCTCGTCCATGAATTAAAATTTTGTGTACAGTACTTGGCATATGATACCATCCATAATGAATTAAATATATGTAGTCTAGTCATTGTTAAGCCACATGATAGCACTCTTAGTGTAATACCAAAATTGCCAATAATTTTTTTAAAGCAGTTATTTCGGCTGCTACAGCACTATCTGAGAAAGAGTGACGATCAGTATTTCCGTCATTGATATTACCATGCCGAGACTGAATTTGATCTAGTATTATTTTTTATTTTTTCTGAATTTTTCTAAAAAACATTTCCTTATTATTCTTACCAATTAGCCAGATTTTGTAGAAAATCGGGTAAGAAATGTGCAATAAGCATTCGAAATATATTATTAAACAGTGAGGTACTCAAATATAGTGTTGTAAAAAGCGGCTACTTTTGAATACTCAATACTACTTGATACTTTTTCAATTGGGTACTCGATACTACTCAATACTTCAACCGTTTTGAATTTAATATTAAAAACACACATACATGTGAACGTATGTGCATATATCGTCGCTGTTTTAACTAACTGACCTAACTAACATTTTAAAAATTTAAAAGGAGAGCAGCTTTTATGGTTGTTTTGTACATTCATTCTTATGGCTGTGTCAGAAATCTTTTTACTTATATAGGCACAAAAGTAATGCTTACAGTCATGAAAATTGTAGACAATGTGTACTATGAGTTATAAAGTCTAGTAAAGGACTTAACTGATTTCCAAAAAAATGTCAGTTAGGTCGGTTACTTAAAACAGCGACGATATGAGAAGTTAAAAATTATTATTAATAAAGCAAATTAACCTGCAATACATATTATATAATGCAATATGCAACAACCAAAATTAAATATATTTACATAAATTTATAACAAATAAAAATAAATTACTTTGAAGATTAGTTTTTGTACGTTAATTGTTGTTGGTTTCATGTGCTTTCCACCACTCTAAAGGGTCACTTTTTCTCCTCATGAGTGAAGTTGTTTAGTTCAATGAAGTATTTTGAAGTCCTTGTTTCATTATGAGTTTTCGTATCAAAATAATTCGGAACATTCCTGTTGCTTTCTGAATTTGTATTTGTTACACTAATTCCAGGAGGTCCAGAGATATATTTTTCTTCTTGAGAGATATATTTTTATCAACCTTAAATTCGCACACAGAGTTGTGTAAATTTGATGTATTCTAAAGGAATAATTTCGTTTGAATACTAGAAAATGCAACCCTGAAAGTATTGAGTAGATACTTTTGTGTATTGAGTACCGGAAAAAACACTCGGTATTGAGTACTCAGTACTCAAATACTCAATACTTTTACAACACTACTCAGATATGGTCAATGTGAGTATCCGTATTTAGAATTTTGGAAAAATTAAAGTTATTCATTTTCGTTGGAACTGCATTGCAATTATAATACAAGTTTGCAGAATTTGTATATCTTAAGATATTAGGAACGGCACCATTTACCATTGTATAATGCATTTCGTATGAAACATCTAAAATAACCCCATTGATCTAAAAGACATCACATTTCAAGTTTATAATATGTATTGTAATCACTTTCATTAAAAACATTTCTTATAATATTTTTATTCTCTCTTTCTAAAATAAACTTAATCTGCAGGCCAATAAGTAGATAGATAGATGTTCTATTCAACCACAAATCTTCCTTGATGTTGTTATTATCATCCTTTACAATATGAATAATGAAATAAAATTTAGTTTTAAAAATTTTGATGCATAAATATTTTATAGTAATTCTTTAATGGCACAAATGCATTAGAAATCATAAATGAGAATTTCATTTTCAACTATCTGATTTAATGGCTATGGCCAGAGCCGCCATCCATGAAAGGCAAATTAATGTGAGATTATTCACCTTTTCAGATGTATTCCAGAGTTAAACTATATTTCCCGGGCTGCTACTCCTTAAAGATTTTAAGCTCACTTCTACTAAATTTTCATGCGCAGGTACAAGTGGAACAATTTTAGTTTCTTGCGTATATTTGCATGTTGTATATTGCAGATCATCAGGGAACCTTTACACAAAAAATTCTTCGAGTTACTAGAGTTATTATGTTAAACTTTCATTTCTTGCTACGATTCAAGACAATTTGCAAAAGATTGAGAATCTAAAATCTCCTCAAAGTAATGTATTAATATTGCACTAGCACCACATCAGATGGCCAAACATAGACTAAGTTTGCATTACCTCTACACGCATTATAAATAATATTTTTTCATTTTCACTGAAAAATATAATGTAAAATAGAATTAGATAAACCTTGAACGTGTACATATGTACATAAAAATATACGAACATATAGAGAGCTGCAAACATCATGGTTCGGTAATACATCACTGCGCTGCATCTGATGCGTTTTGCGTTCTGAAAATCAACAGATGGCAACACTTCAAATGTGGTGAATTCTAAAATGCATCACTGAAGTATATGATGAACAAAATAACATCAAAAACTAATCACAAAAATGGTTGATGCAATAGATGAGTAATTACACAGTGTGACAAAAAAAATACCTGCGAAGTGTTACTATTTTTCTGGTAGGTATTGTCGAGTATAGCAAAACTGTGCATTTTAAATCCAAACACCTCCTAAATCTTGAGTTCGGGTAAAAACCGGTTTTTCGTACCCATAGTCACTTATCAACCTCTATCTAAGTTAAACATCAACCGATTTTAAATTTATAAACGGATATAGAAAGAAGACACTAAGATCTTTTGAACCATATATATCTTGTTTCAATGAATTTCAGATATATGTCTGTATTTTTTCACCAAATATAATTTTTTCAGTTTTTTTCGACACTTTTCTACTTTGGACTCGTTCTTAGGCAGTATTTTTGTACTGGAACTGTAGTGTTTATAACTTTATTTATAAAACATAGTTGATTAAGAGTAATTCGCATGTTTGTTTTAAAAAATTCCGTAGAAAGTTACTGAGTTATTAACCATTTTATTAGAAGACTCGTTGTTAAAAAACTACTAGTATGATGTATTTCACGTTCTATTTATACGCTTCCGGTGTATTTAAGCTTCCAGGGTGATGAAAGTAGAATTTAATAGACATGTATTACTAACAATCAACGGTGAATAACATCTGCATCGTATTGATGATCGGTTCATTGGTGTGATAGGAAGTGGAGGGATTGAACATGTTTTACTCATATCACTCACCATACATTAATGTTTTATTCACACTTAATCATACACCAAAACTCATTATTGAACATTACAGCCTGTTTTTGGCAGACGACACCATTGAAATGCAATCAGCCGATACATAGACGACTACGTAAAAAATATCGTTCATAGGACACGACACGATTTTGACGTGCGACTTACGTTCCATTACGTATATATCAACTCTGTGTCAAAATGTCATGTTGCCAACGTGCTCAAAAATAGTTTTTGTTTATCTTTTTTCATACAAAATTATGTATGCAAATTGGTAAAAAGGCAACACTATTCTAGCGCCGAAAAAGAAATACAGCTGACTAGAGTAAATAAGAAAATTAGCATTAAAGATTCATTTGTTTTAAAAATTTCAATTATATTTTAAAATTGTGTTAATTGAAAAATAAAAAGTGTGGGTTTTCTGAAAACAATTAAATTTTATGTAAGTGCATGTAGTGGCCTTTAGCAAGTAAAAAATGCATTATTAAGAAAGCTGCTGCCTCCTGGAAAAATGTGAATGCAATATTTTTTGAACTGTTTCTTAACCCAGTGGAAATTTATGGAAATGTACCAGTTGTTCGTTCGTTGTTTTTGATGGAGGACCGTAGGTATTTATTATCTTTGCCACCGTCTCCCATGTACACGTCATAGAAGCTTTGTTGCCTTCGAACTGCGGATTTCCTGTTGCCAAATGAGGAAACCAGCGTTGCCACTTTCTGTGCAATAGTGCAAAATCTTTACTATTTCAAACTCTTTGCACTATTTTTGCACCATACATTTTTGGTGTAATTTTGCACTATTTGATATAAACGGAATTTATATTTCTGTACTTAAAAGCAGAGCTCGCAAAATATGCACAACCAAATTTCTCTGTGCGGTCTTCTCACTCAAAAGACCTAAAAAAATGAGACGGCATCACTCAGTGTCTGAAGAGCAACCCTCTTTTTCGTTTCAATTGTGTTCTCGCTCCTGGGTTATGGGGTATGATGACAAACACAAAAATTAAAAAATTTTGAAGCTGAAAAGCACAAATTTTGCATGAATTTTATGAAATTTATAAAATTAAAAATGCTAAATAATGCTAAAAAATTAATACAAAAATGCTGAAAAAAATGTTAAATGCAAAATAAAAAATTCAATGCTAAATCAAAATATATAATGCTAAATTTAGCAGTGAAAATGCTAAAAGGGTCACACTGGTAACACACGAATCGGTCTCTTACTGACCGCATGATACGGACAGAATCCTTCGTTGCTCAGCTACTGAGGGTCAGTAAGTGAGCGAAATAAGCAAAGTGTTCGCAAAAAATGTCTTTATTTTTTTTTTGTTGCGTTTGCTTTATGTTGTTGCCCTACATACTTCGTCACAGGCAATGCATTAAAGAGGAAGGGAGAAGATAATAATAAATAACAAAAAAAAATATCTGTAAATCAAACTATGTGTTTGTCAACGAAGTGTAAATGTAAAATAAAAGACAGATATGTATGTGTACAACAAAAACAAAATTTATTTTCATGTATGTAAATGTTTACCTATTCACACTCGCAACACAAATACATACATGCTCAAAAGACCGTTTGCCGAGATTTTACGTAATAAAGGATCTCGAGTGAACACATGAGCCGAGCGATTGAACAAAAACGGTCGTTGGTTGAGCGAAGAGCAAGCCAAATAAGAACAAAGTTTGAGGGTTTTTTCGCGACAGTGTCGCATCGTGTCAGTGGACGAGTGTTTTTTTTCTGACAACAAGCACGAGAGAGACCAATTATAGCGAGCTCTGCTTAAAAGCGATAACAGCATAAGATGACATAGGACAAACTCGAGTTATATATGTACATATGCTACAAAATTATGCAAACGAAACTCATACTTGCGTGCAATCCCAATATCTCTAATAGTGTTTTCACACTGCAAGTTAAAACCTGGTTTTAACGTTAAAACCATAAACAGCTGATTTTGCATTCACACTGCAAGTTTGTTAAATTCAGGTTTTAATTCACAGGCTGTCTAATAACTTCGCTCAAAATAAAATAAATCTCCTGCAGAAATGCGTGTGTTTATTGCTGTATTTTTGTCTGCTTTTTATAACACTTATTTGACAGACTGTACAATTGTTTTTATTTGAATGAAAAACTAAGAAACTTTAAAATGCGCTCTAAAATGGAAATTATTGTATATTTTGTAAGTTAATATTTTAAAATTATGGCACTAGTAATACAAAGTAAAGAAGTGCTTGGAAATCAAGTTATTGTATATAAAAAATTCACAAATAAATCACAAAATAAAACTTTTTATCGGTGGATCGTTATGTCATATCGTTTATTTTCACTTTCCAGAGCTCAATGAAAATATTTTTCTTGTTTTCCTTCCAAAAAACTCTTATTTTTCCTTAATTGTTTACTTATTGTTGCTGCTGCATCCATTTTTAAGTTGAAAATCTTGCAAGCGACATCTCTTGTTATTCACTGGCATAAACATTATCAGCTGCTTCCGGTCATTTTAACTTGGCAGCACTGAATTTACCACAGCGAAAACAGGGTTGCATTTCATAAAACCAAAATAAAACCAATTCAGAAATGGTTTTAAGTTGGATTAAACAAAAACAATTTGTATGGTAAAACCAGTTTTTAACAGTTGGTTTTAACATTAAAACCAACTTTTATTAAAACCAATTCAGTGTGAAAACACTATAACGAAGTTTATTATAAAGATATATGTATGTATAAACAAAACAATATTGACCTACATAAGTTTTAATAAAATATCAATAAAATTTATAATAAGGGTCAAATTATACTCGTTATAAAAATATTTAGAGGATTTGCTAAGAAATATTGGATTCCATTTTAACCATAGTTGTTAAAGGCAATGTATCAAAAATATCAACGATATTTCCAAGTAGGGAGCCACAATATTTTATCACCTTTTATAACGCAATAGTTATTGAGTATTGAGATGATATATAAGATTAGAAGTTTTAGAAGATCCTTCAAAAATAACTGAATCAATGCATTGGATGAAAAATCTGCAAAATGTCATTTATTTAATTGATAACGACTTACCTACATAATATGTATATTATGTATGTATACATAAATACATGTGTCGAATGTCAATTTTTGATATTCAAAAATTCGAATATTTAAAATGATATCCGCGAATACGAATATTTAAAACGATATTAGCGAATACGAATATCTATTGTATGTGAGATTTATAGACATTTAATTGGGGGTCTATTTTATTCTGAAAAATTATATAAAAAAAATTTTATGGAATGAACGTCATACGCGTACATTAAAATTTATGAAAACTATCCAAAAATTTAATGGTTGTTTTTAAATACCATTTTAAAATTATACAAAATTTTTATAATAAATTTACCAATATGCCAGAATAGACTTTTTGCGAAAAATAACTTTTAAATTGTTGAAAATGGTACTTTAGAGCTTCAGCAGCAACCTTTGTTCTGTGACTTTTTCATAATTCCGTTATTTACAAAATTACCGTTATAATTAGGTTATTGAAGAAAATCAAAATTTTGACCATTAAATTGCCACAATTCGACCAAATAATGTTTGGCAAATTTGTACGAAATCATTTGGCGAATATTTTTGCTGAACATATGAACTCATAGTATTTGCAAATACAGGGTGTTTTGATATATTTTTTAATAAAAATTAATTTTGCGCCATCTAGCGGCAATAATTTGGGCTAACTATATTCAGCAATTTGAAACGTAATTTAAATACCTTTTCATTTAAAAATCCGTTGAAATTTAACCGAATGAGAAAGAGAAGAGCTATAAAATAATTAAATAGTTTCAAATTTATATTAAAATATGTACAAATTTAATACATTTTTAAACGTTTTTTTAAATAAAATGCAAAGAAAAAAGTAAAAACCACGGCCGTTTTAGTTGTCTTTCAGTTAATCAGTAAAATTATAAAAGAGAATGAGAAATTAATATCGTTTCACCTATGCAATAATTAGCATGCATTGCTGATATTAGCTCTGTTCTAGTACCCAAAAATTTGTAGTAATTTTTTTTAATGCTTGTAATTATTTATTGTATATTCAAATATCACCTAACAATAAGTATTCAAATCTTAGATTTAAAATATAATTATTAGGCCCGACCAGTGTCGGACATAAAAAGGAAAAAAAGGAAGTATTTTCAAGAAGTCCCATCTGGAGTGTTGAGAATAAGAGCACTTGTGTCCCTCTTTTTTAGGCGGATGTGTCCAGTAAAGTTCAGAATAATACGAGCAAGCGGATTAGGATATAACTCGAGTTTTGTTAAGTATTTGTCTGCATATTTTGCAATTTCTTCAATCACTAGTGGCATATTTAAATCACGATGTAAACTGGAATTTTTAATGTACCATGGAGCCGATGTTATCAAACGTAAAATTTTGTTTTGCCTACGTTGGATTCTCTCGGCATTAGAAGCTGAAGCAGTGCCCCATAACTGAATTCCGTAGCACCATATTGTCTTCAAAAGCGACTTGTATAGTAAAAGTTTGCAGTCTAGGCTTAGTGCTGAATTTCTACCAATCAGCCAAAGTATCTGAGTTAATTTAAGTTTCATTTGTGTTAGCTTTGAGTCAATATGCAGTTTCCATGTAAGTCGTCGATCAAGGTGTATTCCAAGGTATTTTAAGTGTGAATGTTGAGGAACAACTTGATTGTTGATTCGAATTAGAGAACAATTATCTCTTCGCAGGGTAAAAGTTACCTGAACACACTTTTGCTGGTTTGCTGTAATTCTCCATAAGTTTAACCATAGTTCCAGTTGTGTAATATGTTCATTTAAATATCGGAAAGCCTCGTTAGGGGTTTCGTGTATACTTAGGCAGGCTGTATCATCGGCAAACGTAGATGTATGGATATTACTGCTCAAAGGCATATCACAAGTATAAATCAAATACAAAACTGGCCCCAGTATGCTCCCCTGTGGCACACCGGATGATATGATGCGGGCACACTCATAAATGGGTGCCTCGGTAGGCTAGTGAGTAGTGTGCTAGCCTCGTCCGTGTCCACGTACAGCCCAAACGGCTGGACCGATTTTGATTTAGTTTTCTCTGTTTGAAATGTGACTTGATCGAGATGGTTCTTAACCATGTTTGAAGAAAATCGGTACAGCCGTTTAGAAGATGTCACATCTTTTCTAGATATATCGGGGATTTTTGAAATTTTTAATTTTTGTTATTTATTTTTTCTTCATAAATGAACAGAGACTCTAAAACCAAATTTAGAAAATATATATAGTTTTCTATTTACATTTATTTCCAAATATTTTTGTGGGTAATAATGAACTCGCATAAATAAATGTTAACTTGCAACTTCATGATTTATGCCCTTATGGAAAAACGATTGTTAAAGTTAAAGCATGCTTTAAAACCGGGCTTGCCATACAAAATTCGTTTGTTAAGCCAACTTTAAGTTTAACAATCGTTTTTGCATAAGGGGGTTATTATTTACTTCCATATTACCATGTTTCGACATGTTGTCTATTTCCGCATACGTCTATGTACATATGTACTTTTATTAGTCGGCAAGATGGTCTGGCATCTCCAACAACACAGACTTTTCTCTTATGAACAGTGCTGCCACAACCAAAAAATTTTTACAACCAAAATTCGCTTTGAAAGTTACCAAATGAGAAAAAAATAACCAAATTTCAATATGTAGTATTTTTATTAAATAACATTTAAAATGCATACACTTTGTGCCGCACTACAACAAAAAATCAAGGTAATTGAAACTGACTTGTAAGCATTAGTTCAATGCTCATTGATAAGGTATATGCCAGTCGGCAGCTGATTAATTTTTTCTTTTTTAGTTTTCCGTTTTATTTTTGAATTTTGTTTTTCTTCACACGTTAAGTTTTTGTATTTGACAGCCGAACAGTATTTTTACACAAACAACTTACGTGCATATTCTTTATATAAATTTACTTTGTAAAATCTTTTAATTTAATGTTGCCGCCCTTACAAAAGACGTGTCATTTCTGTAGTACAGAGTTGCGATCATTTAGTAAAATTAAAAGCTGTTGACAGTGTTGCAAAAGTATTGTAAACAAGTGAGTAGCAATCAACCCGAATTCATAACAGGTGGCTGCGCTAGCGATTCTTCTCACAGCTGTTTTATTTTCAGTTGCCTTAGTAGGAATACTAAAAATTGAAGAACATAAAAGCTTAAAAAGTATAACATAAGAAATATGTACATGTGTATCATTATTTTGGCAAAAAAAAATAACCAAAATGAGAATGCGTATGAATGCGTATGCTTTAAGAGAGCCTAATCAGCAATTGCAAGCAGTGCTGCCACAATGATGATTTTATCATATTTTTGATGATTTTTGGAACAAAATATGATTTAAAGATTTATTTCCTCGAATGATGATTTTTAATTTTGCAAATTATGATTTTTAAGTTCAATACATACATATGTATGTACAATTTTCTTTATTGTTCTACAATGTTTTTCAATAGCTTTACCTTTAAAGAAAACATTTTTGTCCCAGCGAAAATATTCGTCTACATGAAAACAGGTTGGTAAGCGGGACAGAGCACAAATTTCCCTCCTCCTCTGGGGTCGTTTGAAAACGTCACTTTACAAACAAAAATAAAAAGGAAAAAAACCAGATGGTTTAAAGGAATTCGCACGTAGCCAAAGAAAAGCAATTTGCTTCTAATGCAGCTTTGCATACACAGAAAAAAGTAAAAACAATATTCAATTAAAAAAGCAAAGATTCAGCTAAAAAAATAATTAGTTTTCAACCAATCACGGAAATTGTAGTATTAACTCATCCATTTTAATAGAATTTTTTTTCAATTAAAAAAATATTACATTAACTAAAAATTTAATTTATGGTTTTTTAAATATTCAATTAAAATTTAATTGAAATATTTTTAAAGATTCAATTAAAAAATTAATTGAAATATTCATTTAAAAAAATTTTAAGGATTCAATTAAAATAGTAATTGAAATATAGAAAAAATCTAAGAGTATAAAAATATAAAAAACTAGCTGACTCCGGGTCCGCGTTGCTGGCCCTAAGCAAACATTAGTGTTGTATATGGCATTGGTGGTACAATATGAAAATTGGATTTTGCCCACGAATAAACTAAATATTGCGCCATCTGCCCGACGAACTTCAAACTACACAGAAACACTCCTCACGCCCCATAGAGCATGTATATAAAGTTTTGTCAACATCGGTGCAGTAGTTCTTGAGTTACGGTGCAAAAACACAAAAAAAAATTGCGCCATCGTTCGGACGAATCATTATTTCTGAAAGGGGCGTAGCATTTACCGGGGTAGAATATATATAAAAACACGCACCGGTCTTTTACAAATATTTTGTGGGGTGGAAGGCGAAAATCTGTTGGGGCATTGAAGAGTTCACCCATAACAAATAAACGTGTTTTTGTATTATATATAATAAGATTATGTTACATACATATAAAAAATTAAAAAAAATGTAAACATTTGTCTATTGTACTATAAACCTAACTGATGCATCGTATGGCTTTTGAAGTTGGAATGGAGCACAAAAGTGCAATGGCCGTATTTCGGTGTTTAATAGTCGTGCGTAAGTGTAAAGGCAGAATAGAGTAGCTTTTCTTTGAATTGCGTGTGTATTTTGTGATTGGATTTTAAAGAAATGCTACGCTATTTTACATATGTATGTACTTACGCAAGACTATTTGTATCGAACACCAAATACCGCCAAGGTACTATCTTTACCAACCACATTTTGTATATAAGGTTGTATTTCTTATTATTATTTGCTTGTTATTTCTCAACAAAAGGGAACAAAATGAATTTCTGTTTATTATATTTTAATATTTTATTATTATTCAACGCATGTCAAAATTACCACGAATAAAAAAAATAAGCCGAGTAGTTTTTTTCTCCCATATAAAATATCAAAACCAATTAAAACATTAATTGAGTATTTTAATTGAAAATGTTTTTTCAAAACAATGTCTTATACTATAAAAAACAGCTCTATTTTCACATGCAAAAGAAAAAGTTACATTATTTATATACAATCAATTGGAGTATTCAGATGGAACTCATAAACTACGTGATAATACATACATAATTACTTTTATTATTATTAGAAGTTGTATGTATTTTTAAAGGAATACCTTCCCTTTTTTTTATTATAAATATAAAATTTTGTTTATGTAGTATTTTAAGGTCATTTAACCAATGGTTTGTTATAAATTAATATTTAATGTAGTTTCTGCTTATGTTGTATTCTAAGTTCATTAACCAAGTTTTATTTACAAATTAATAAGTTTCATATTGCAATCAGTCATTTACCTTTAGATATTCTTATACTCATACAATTAATTCAGTCATTTACCTTTAAGAGTAGTATTACAATAATTCATAAAATGCAAAGTCAGGCTTTATGACAAGTGCTGAAAACGTACATTGCTAGTAATTTTAATATAGACGTATGAAATTAAAATTGTATAAAAGACTGGGAAAAATAAAGAAATTATGGCAAACAAAAATTAACTTTCTTGATTGCTAGACTAGTCTTAGTGCTTCTACTAAGACTTAACTTCAATTCATATTAGCACATGGTGATTCTACCTGGGCTAAAAACAAATAAAAACAAAACAAAAAATCACCCACTCTGAGCTCCAAAGGAAACCTTTGGTGCTCAACCTTTTACAAACAGTTGTAAACGCAACATTTGGTGACCCCGACGGTCCTGTAGCAAGGTACAGGATTCCATCAACAGAAGACATTCTTCAACTCGACGGTCCTGTAGCAAGGTACAGGATTCCATCAACAGAAGACATCCTTCAACTCGACGGTCCTGTAGCAAGGTACAGGATTCTATCAACAGAAGACATTCTTCAACTCGACGGTCCTGTAGCAAGGTACAGGATAACATCAAAACACGAAGCAATCGTAGAAAATATCGTTCCTTGTACATAAGCAATGGAATCGTTTGAAGACCTGGTAGCAGCCCAACAGAAGACGGCGGAGCAAATAGAGGCAATAATCCGCAATTTCAAAAAAGACTCTTCTACAAGAAAAACTTCGGAGTACTTCTTGGAGCGTCTACAGCGGCTTGACAAGGCATGGCAAGAATTTGAGACCACTGACAACAAAATAAGGTGCCTCTCAAATCTACCACAACACAATTATTTTACAGACCAATACTTACGTATTTCGGACGATACACTCAAATACAAAGAACTATTTGAGTCCGAAAGTAAAAAAGTGAAGAAACCAACACCATCGATGAGACAAATAGAAGAAGGTGCAAGCAGAGGTATGCAGGAAAAGACACTACCTGATGATATCACAAGCAAAGTTCTTCGCAATCAGCGGCCATTGAAGAGAGCATTAAGACGAACTATTGATGAAGTCAGAACAGAGGGAAATCAACAGATAGCATATTATCAAGGCAAATTATCGCTCATTAATAAATATATGCACGAGTTCTCTACAAACAACAATACATTATGGCAATTGACTAATGAAGAACAAATAGACGGCTACACCTTGGATGACTTTTACGAACTGCAAGCTGAGGTGCACGACATTCAATGTGAGCTAGAGCAGCATGTGAGTAATATCAGCGAAAATAATCCACGCAGCACTGAGCATTGTCAAACCCATCTTCCAAAAATTCAGATTCCGAAATTTAGCGGCAGTTACCTGCAATGGGTAGCCTTTAAAGATCTTTATACCCAGCTAATCCACAACGCATCAATGAGCAAAGTTGAGAAAATGTTTTACTTAACTACACATCTAGCAGACGAACCAAAAGCACTAGTAAAACATTTGCCAATTACAACAGCAAATAACGAAGTTGCATGGAACATTTTGGTTGATAGGTACGATAACAAAAGGCTCATTGTGACAACACTACTAAACAACTTGCTTTCTCATCCGCAAATAAAAACCGAAACGGCACAAGCGCTAAAAAATATACATGATGTCAGTAAAGAATGCATCCATGGTTTAAGCGCGCAAGGACTGCCAGTGAACAGTTGGGACGCCATAATTTTTCACATTTTATTGAAAAAACTCGATCAATCAACTCAAACTTTATTTGAGCAATCGCTAGAAAACAACAAAAACCTCGTAAGTCTAAAAGATCTTCTTAGATTTATAGAGCACCGTTTCCAAGCATTGGAAACACGCGGAAGGTCCCACGAATCTGGTGGGGGGAAGGATAGAGCCAAACTTATAACTGCAGCTACATCAACCCCAAACTGTAAAGTATGTGGAATGCCTGGGCATCCCATATATTACTGTGAAAAGTTCCTAAAAATGTCCCCATCTGGGAGACTACAATGGACAAAAAAAAGAAGCTTTGCGTCAACTGCTTTAAATCAGATCATGCTACCAAGGCATGCACGTCACGGTCTTGCTCAAACTGCACAAAAAGACACAACACATTGTTGCACTTAGAATTAGCAAGAGGAATTTCGGCAGAAGGAACACAAAAGCTAGCGTCTGTATCGAATGAAAATAAGCCAATCCTAGCTACAACAAACAAACAGGTCATCGACAACACTTACGTATTACTAGCCACTGCAAGAGTAAAGGCAGTTGGAGCCAATGGTCACACATGCACATTCCGAGCTTTATTAGATTCCGGATCACAAGTCAATTTGGTTACAACCCGCGTAATGAACAAACTGTCCTTGAATTCCTCAAACTCTTCATTGCGCATTGAAGGAATTGGCCGTAAAGTTCAAAACGTATCCCAACGAATCAATATAGAACAACATGCATATTCAGGCAGCTATGCCACCAGAATCGAAGCATTTGTTCTTCCAACCATTATACCACCTCAGCCTACAAATTCTTTCGACCTTTTTTCAAATATTTTTACGCGTTTTGAGTCTTAAAAGTTGGCATCACTGCCTTTGTACATTGCTTACTCTCTCTCTCTCTCAATTCCTTTGGTAAAATCTCATGCATTTCAACATGTAGTTATGACAAACAATAAACATAGCTGAGAAAGTCTTATTACTTTATGACCTTTTTGATTGAACCACAACAACAATTTTTTTTAAAATATGTTAAAATGTTAAGACATTATGACACTTAGGACACTGGTGTGAATACCCCAAATATGTAATAATTGTTAACCATTTCATAGTATTCTGAGTTAAGCTCCGTTGATTTTTTGATAGAAGCAGTAAATTCAATTAATATAAACACATATTCAATTAAAATATTAATCAAAAATAATATTTTTTTAAGCAATCACTTAATTGAAAAAAATTCAACAAAAATTTTTGCTGTACTTTATATGATAAGAATATTAGCAATGTCGAATACTTTTTTTGTTTCAATTTCGTAACTAATTTCTTATTTAATGCAATTTTTATATTAGTTACTTTAATGATCTCATTTTTTTAATGCATACAATTTGAAAATCCTTTCTGAGTTCTTTTTGTAAAATAGGATAGGTTTTTTATTGATGAAAACAAAATAACTTTGGTGTATGTCGAATAGTTTTTTGTTCACTGTTAACATGTAATTTGTTACTTTTTTATTGGAAAAAAATTGGACTTGTGATGATTTCTTTTTTCAAAATATGGGTTTCTTTCCGACAAATGATGATCTTATTCGCAAAACTTCTGGCAACCCTGATTGCAAGTACGAAAGAGAAAAGTTGAATAAAATAATCGCTTTTAGATTCAATAAAAGTGCCGGTTTTTTACAATAACAAATTGCACTGAATTTGCGGTATTTATTTTGCTTGTGTTTTGTTGCTATAATTATTTGACAAAATTTGATTTTAAGCAAAATAAGAATTTAGGTGTTAAATGTATTTATACAATTTTACTTGCATACAAATTTATGTGAATGTGTGTTAGAAATGATTACATACAAACATGTGCATGTGTGTTTAAATGTGTATGTTTTTTGAGTTTTTTTTTGTTGTTGACTTTGGAAATTTTTCTACTCGCGGTTGTTTCTGGGTATCTTGAGGTCAAGAATGATAAACTACAAGATTACGCCAATGCAAAAAAAATAGTGGACGTGTGACGTAACTGCGTTTCTATTGGCTGACAATTTGGTTTATTATTTTTTATAGAACTCTTTAACAGCGTGACCGTTTGACCGACTAAAGTGGAAAATTGCCACTTTAAAGACTGCCTTGTCTCTTATTTCCCCTTTCTTCACAGTGAATTATATAATAATACATTAAAAATAGGAAGTTTAATCGTTAATCGCTTTTTTTTTAATTTTGCCCCTTTTTGGTGCCACTTTTTAAAAAAATGTCATCGGTCACTTTGCTCTTTAAAGTTATTTTGACTGCAGGGTTGCCAACCGCTATGCAAGTACTGGTTTTTCGAAGTTCGGTGACAAAAAGTGGACATATGTATAATAATCCCAATTTTTTACTCTTGCAGGTACTTACGAACAAAAGACAAAACAATTTTGTTTTTGTTGTAGGTATTTACCCTTTTTTTAAATTCGCGGTAATGAGATAATTGATTTTTAACCGATATGCAAATTATGACCTGTGATCTTTTAAGGAGTTCAGTTTTAATGAGTTTTTTCTTTACAATAATGCGTGTGTGTTGATAGCAGGTAACCAAAAGTATTTCTAACAACTTTTATCCATGAAAAATTTTAAAATATTTTTTAAATAATTAACTGACCGCTTTGCGTATGTAAGTAGATATTATGTTTATATGGATATACATACATACATACTACATACGCACATTCATTGGCATACGTACATATGTATATGTAAGTAAGTATGAAATGCAAAGTTGTTAAATTGGGTATTTATTACCACAACAAACAAGTTTAAGTTTTAAATATTGAAATATATATGTATGTATCTATACATATACATACATATGTATATAAATTATACCCACTTACAGAAAAAAAGTTCTTGTTACCCCTCTCAGATTAAAGTTCGGTAGTTTTAATGAGGCCGTGTCTAAAAAGGTTTATTTTTGTAATTTTTTGCATATTTTCTGTCAATACAACATTTTTAAAAAAAAATCATCTGAAAGAGCCGCATTCAATTGTGCATTAAACTTTATCATCATACCATCAGCAATGCGTTATTACATAAAACTAATATTTTTAAGAGTTTTTGTAGTAGAAAATATAGAGAATATTCTCAAAAACTACAACCATCACTTTTTATGAATGTATGTTGTATACAAATTTGTCATTCCTTACGTAATTTGTATAATGTGCCTGCTTGAAGAGGTGCTATGCCAACAAAATATTAGCGCCTTTCACACTGCATTTGTTATATGTTTACTTGGAAAAATTATGTATCATATTCGATGTTTAAAATTTAACTATTTTTCTTTCTAAAATTTTGAACAAAAAAATTATAAAAAATGCTCCCATTTTACTAAATAGACAAATAACTATTTAAAAATATATCATAATTACAGTCTTTAGTTTTGGTATGTTTCGATTTGGTGTTATGTATTAACACAGAAAATATTAAATAACTAAAAAAATTCAAAATTAAGCGCTTTGTTAAAATTAATAAAACAAGTTGAATTTCAAAAATTAAAAGAAACTCTCAATAACAAAAAATTTTATAGAGAAAATAAAATAAAGTCGAATAAAATTTGATTGTTGCGATTTCTTTGTTTAAATTTCTTAGTTTCCCATACTTATGCCTTAAATATTTCATTGGATTTCTCCCAGCCTTTATGGCAACTCTTACAGGAGACGTGTGACGTCACGTCTAATGGTAAACACTCCGATTGGCGGAATCTTGTAGTTTATCATTCTTGTCTTGAGGTGATGTCAACTCGACTACCTTCGATGATGGACCTCTCAATCTCTCCAATTTCAGTTGTGCTATACCAGGGAAGGAAAATGACTTCTTGGATTTTGTACCAACTGTGAAAACAAAATTTACTTTTTGGACCATGACGGTACCAATTTAATATTTATTAATAAGAACGGAAACGTAAAAAAATGTGTACAAATTCAGATCTAAACAATAAAAAACAGAAACTTAACAAAAATGTGTATAAAAATTCAGTATAAAAAATAACATAGAAAATATTAAATATAACATTCATTCGTAGATTAGACTGGTTAGAGATCGGTTATTTTACAAATTTTGCTTATTAACAGGCCTGTTATTTTCATGCACTATAAAATCTAAATTATGCGCATAAAAAATGCGCGATAAGACCTAAAACACACTATTGAAATAAAGGAGCGAAATGTAGTCAACAAAAATAAGTATAACCACAGCCAAGGCGAGTCAATTTAACAGGTACAGTTAAAGTACTAGACAGATTTTTTTGTTGCAGACTTGACACCACCTGGTACATGAATTTGCCTTGACAACAGCATTGCAACAAGAACAGAGAAGCTGACCGTCTAAAATAAAACGCACACAAAAATATGAAACACAACATAGGCAAAATTAATGTTACCATGTATTGAAACATTGGCATTTTTAAATTGTACCAAGTAACTCGCGGTAGTACCACGGTACCAACGAGGTCAAAAATGTACCATAAAAAGTACAATTGTACCATGATTTCCATCCGTGGCTATACATATGTATGTATGTTCATATATGTAAATACATACATATATGTACGAATGATTGTATGTATGTATGTATGTACGTTGTTCGACGAGACTAATTCATCCGGCATAAAAATGTATACGTACACATAGCTTTGTGTGTTTAGTGTTTTTGGTATGCATTTGATATTTGCTGTTTTTTAAAGTTATGTGTGTATTGGTTTTGTGCTGGTGATTCGGGGTTGTAGCTGGTTAAAAAATTATGCCAAACACGAAACCCCTCTCTTTGCCTCGAACACCAACAAACTGGCATGTTATGCCAGCACAATTGTTCTCGTGTGTGACAGGCCATATGGTATAATAGAAATTCCTGGCACTTGTATGTAACTTTTCGTGTTTATTTTTTCTCTCACGGGTATATTATAATGGATTTGCGTCAAAAGATGATGTACATACATTTTTTTTTAATACATGATTTTTAGGGTTCCGTACACAAAAGGTGAAAATGGAACCCTATTGTTTTCGCTACGCTGTCCGTCTGTCCGTCTGGCCGTCACAGGGTATTTTCTCGGGAACCGTAAGAGCTACGGACCTGAAATTTGGACACAGTGTGTAGACCCTTGGCCGCTACAACAACAAATACATGAGAGTTGGAAATTAAAGGGTGTGCCAAAACGAGCAACGAAAAATGTTAAAATCCAATGTAATATACATACAATTGTATGTATATACACTTGAAATTTGTAAAGTTAGTGTATTTTTATACAGACTACAACAACTAACACTAAAATTTAAAAAATTTTAATTAAAGGGTGTACCATCAGTTAAAGTAATTTCGACTATGTAATTTTGATAACTTGCTGTATCTTGGAAACCGTAAGAGCAAACTTGTTGAAATTTTCAAAAACGGTAAAACAAAAAAAAAACTCAAATTTATAAAATCGCCAAACCGAAAAAAAATCGCCAAAATAAAAAAAAATCGCCAAAACAAAAAAAAAAGCACCAAATTAAAAAAAAAATCTAAATCGAAAATAAATCGCGAAAAACCGGAAAAATCGCCAAAATGAAAAAATCGCCAAAATGAAAAAAAATCGCCAAAATGAAAAAATCGCCAAAATGAAAAAAATCGCCAAAATGAAAAAAATCGCCAAAATAAAAAAAAAATCGCCAAAATGAAAAAAATCGCTAAAATTAAAAAAAAATCGTTAAAATTAAAAAAAGTTATTTCAGCTGAAAAAACGGAAAAAACACTATTAAAAAATGCTCAAAGCCCAACGTACGGAACCCTTCGTGCGCGAGTCAAAGTCGCACTTTACTGAATTTATTATTTATTGCATCTTCAAATATGAACTAACAATAAGTATTCAAATCTAAAATATAAAAATATAATTAGGCCCGACCAGTGTCGGACATAAAAATTAGTAATAGTTATATATAATACATAAGTAGTGATAATCAAAAGGAAAAAAATATAAAAAAATAAAAGTATTTTCAGGAAGTCCCATCTGGAGTGCTGTGAATAAGAGCCCTTGTATCCCTCTTTTTTAGGCGGATGTGTCCAGTAAAGTTCAAAATATTACGGGCAAGCGGATTAGGATGTGACTCGAGTTTTGTTAAATATTTGCCAGCGTTTTTTGCAATTTCTTCAGTCACTAGTGGCATATTTAAATCTCGATGTATATTTGAATTTTTTATATACCATGGAGCCGATGTTATTAACCGTAAAATTTTATTTTGCCTTCGTTGGATTCTCTCGACATTAGAAGCTGAAGCAGTACCCATAACTGAATTCCGTAGCATTATATAGGTTTTAAGAGCGACTTGTATATTAAAAGTTTACAATCTAGGGTGAGGGTTGAATTTCTACCAACCAGCCAATGTATCTGAGTTAGTTTAAGTTTCATTTGCGTTAGCTTAGAGTCAATGTGGTATTTCCATGTGAGCCTTCGATCAAGATGTATACCAAGGTATTTCACATGTAAGTTTTGAGGAACAATTTGATTATTGATTGTAACGGGGGAACAAGTGTCTTTTCTTAAGGTAAATGTTACCTGAGCACACTTCTGTTCGTTTACCTTTATTCCCCACATGTTTAACCATAGTTCTAGCTGAGTAATATGTTGCTGAAGATATCGGGAAGCCTCGTGAGGGTTTTCGGCAAACGTAGATGTATGGATATTGCTGCTGAAAGGCATATCACAAGTATAAATCAAATATAAAACTGGCCCCAGTATACTCCCCTGTGGCACACCGGATGAGATTATTTCAGGCGTACTCATAAAGTCTCCTTCCACAACAGTGAACTTCCGGGCAATAATGTAACTTTCCAGCAGATTTAGAATGTTTATTGGTAGGTAAGTCTTTAATTTTAAAATTAGGCCTTCATGCCACACTTTATCAAATGCCTGAGAAACTGTAATAATTATGCTTGTAATAATTTAAAAATTCCCTACTGTCTACCTGCCCGAGGGTGCCGGCGCTAATAAACGCCACTGGCTCAAAATAGTTGAAGGCAGATGAATGCCTGAATGAAGTAAACTATTTCTTTTATTATTAGAGCTCAGCAAGGAGCTCACAAGAAAGTTGTTTATTCATTAATTTTAAAATAAAAATACATTGTCTTATATACTAGTTATGAGAATAAAGCTTAACCTATCTTAACATAAGAGGGAAAAGAAAGCAAATTGTTCCTTTTAGTTTCCCACGGTAGGCGTGCGGCGTGTGTCTCATAAGAAAACATGGATTTTGTATTGTTTATATTTATTATATAAACACATGTGGTTATTAATTTTGATTCATTCAAATGCATTTTGCTGCGGCCTTTGATCAGACTGGTCAAATATCATTTGTACAAAATACATATTTACATTGCAGTCTGTCTAATGCATTTGCATGAGTGTCAAATGTCCAGCGCAAATATAATTTCAATGCCATTGGATGTTATGTATATTGCGGTCAAGTTGACTTTAAATGTTTACTACGCAATGTTAGTCGTAGTGATAGTTAGAACACGCTACAAAACGTCAATGAACAGCGCAGAGCAATACTTTTTTTTCTTCAAAAGTTTTTCTTATAAATTGAACCAATCTATGAGTTTGTTCAATGGTGCTATGCTGACTTCTAAATCCAAATTGATGATCCGGTATGCACTCATTATCAGTTAGAATTGGGGACAATTTTATCATGAGTAACTTTTCAAAGGGCTTTGACATTGTTGACAGTAAACTTATTGGCCTATATGACTCAGCTTTGGTAAGATCTTTGCCCGGCTTTGGAATCATTTTAACCTTGGCAAGCTTCCAGCTGTTTGGATAATACTCCAGTCGTAAAATAGCGTTAAAAATGAATAACAGGATTCTAATAGCTATACGAGGCAACTTCATCAACATCTGGTTACTAATTTCATCAATACCCGGAGCTTTTTTCGGGTTGAGTTCTGCAATTATTTTTTGTACATCACGCGTCTTAAATTTTATTGGTCGAGGGGGTAGCGCAACTACATTAGGCAAATCAACAGCACCAGAACACGTGTTTGGGGTGAATACGGATTTTAAATGCTCACCAAATATTTTACCTTTTTCAGTATCGCTTCTTGCCCAACCTCCTGTAGATGTACGCAGAGGTGGTTTAAACTCAACTGGTGTTTTCAGCTTTCTAGCAGCGCGCCACAAAGAGTAATTAGATGCTGGTGTGACATCAAGACCTTCCAAATAATTTTTAAGAGATGCAGTTTTTTCAAATGCAAGCAACTCTTGGAGTCGTTTAGTACACTTTTTAAATCTGATTTTAAGTTGGGGTGATCTGTGCTGTTGCCATTCTCTTCTAGCTCTTCTTTTTTCACTTACGAGACGTTCAATATCCGTAGAATAAATTCTATTTAACCTAATCTGCGGATGGGCGGTAGTGGCATGTTCAGCAGCCTGTTTAATATTTTCATTAAGGTTGGCAATGTTAGATTCAATATCATCATGTGTTCTTAGCGTAATATTTTCCGTGCAATGACTACTAAGATATTTTTTAAATCGCAGCCAATTAACACGATTTATCAAATTCGCATATGGGTGAGGTAAGTCACTTCTTAATGGGCTACAAATTGTAACGATCGTGGGAGAGTGATCGGACGAGAGATCTAGAGAAGCTTCAATTTGAATTAAATCTCTAGAGATATTTTTCATAACGCAAAAATCTATTACATCCGGAATTTTATGTATGTCAGTAGGCCAATAAGTGGGCTCCCCACTCGAAATGACATCCAAGCCCATTTTAGAAATTGTATTGAACAACGCTCGACCTCTGGGTGTAATAAGACGCGAACCCCAGAACGTGTGCTTAGCATTATAGTCGCCAGCTGCTACGAAACAAGGGCCCAGAGATTTGTAAAAATCCTCGTATTGATCCTCAGTAATTGCGAATCTAGGAGGAGAATAAATTGATGATATGACAAAATTAGTGCAAAAATTTTCGACACAAATATTCGTTGCTTGTAAATGTTCTTCACTAATGTTGTCAATAAAATAATGCTTGCGTCTTGCCTTTATTAAAATTGCTGATCCACCGCACGCTCTTCCTCTCGGGTCCTTTGAATCATATAAGGTGTAGCCATAAATTTTAAAACGGCTTCTCGAAGTCAAATGAGCCTCAGAGACCAACATTATATCAATATTTTTTTCCGTGAGGAAGTGCTCAAGTTCATTTTTATGTTGGTGAATGCCGTTTGCGTTCCAGAAACATATTTTTAACGTGTTCATGGTTTGTTAACTAGAGCTTGAAGCAATGTATTCTGCATTCGCAGCATTTCTTGCATCATGCTAGTCATATTTGTTGTAAAATTATTTATAGTTTGCACCAGATTATCAATAGTAGCTTCAAGGCGATTGAACTTAAAGTTCAAGTTTGTATTTGTTGAATTATTTGGTGGTGAAACATTTTGTGTATGAATAGAATTTGTCTTAGCAGCATCGGCATACGATACACGGGAACTAACTGGTTGGCTCACTTGCGCAATAGTGGCTGATAAAGCGTTTGCTGATTGGGCTGGGGCCAATTTAGGTGTTTGCCTCATAGTCTGTTTGACGAAGGAGTACACAGGACAACCTCTGTAGTTAGCAGTGTGATTACCTCCACAATTACTACATTTTTTGTCACTTTGATCTTTTGGTTTATTGCAACTAGCACTGCCGTGTAATTCGCCGCACACAACACAAACAGTAGGTAATTTGCAGTAAGTCTTAGTATGTCCATATTCTTGACAATTATGGCACTGTACGGGTCCTAGAGATGCTAATCGGGACAGGTTTTTTGAAATCCCGGGCTTCGGGATTTAGTGATGGAGTCTCGAAATCCCGAACCGGGATCCCGGGATTTTCGGGACTTACAAAATCCCGAAAAAATTGTGCACAAATGTGCGTCTTTATAGTAATTATAATATTGTATTTTAACAATTAATTTTTTTTTTTGCATATTTTAAGGTTACTTATATAACTCAGACATTTAATTGCAAATTTGAATTGAAAAGTGCGATGTATGTAAACATTTTTCCTAGAAAAGAAAACGCCATATATCTGTGGCAATAAATAATAATGGCTTAAGTCGAAATGTCTTGTTTCGAGATATTAAGGGTATTGTCTAAATTGTGTTTAGTTTTTATATAAAATTTTTAGCCACCGAAAAAGATGCACATTTATTTGGAACAAAACTGTTAATTTTATAAAAAAAAGAAAACGTTTTATTAGTTTATCTATATTCGTTGCTTTTTAGTTAAGATGTTATGAAAAAATCCATTGGCAGAAAAATAAAAACTAAAGTGCACTTAAGCTATTATATTGAAATGCAAAATAATTTGTTTTGATAGTAAGTCGCTTTAGATTAAATTGAAAATTGCGGAAAACCTGAGATAATGTATAGATATTTTTTAAATAAGTTTTCAAATTAAATTAAATTTAAATACAAGTTTTTTTCTTATGAGGAATATTTTGAATGGGCTGTAAGTTATTGAACTTAAATGTATACAAGTTTTAATGCTCAAACATTTTAATATTAATAATATTAAAGCTACCTTAAAAAAGATTAAGTTGAGTTAAGATGTTATGGCTTATGTATTCTAAAATATAAATGCGTATAGTTTTAATATTAATGACATTTTAAAATTGAATTTAGCTGAGTGATAGATCTTGAAGAAGAGAATAAGAATATGTAATAAAATGAAAAAGCACTTATGTCAACTTAATCCATTATTATTTATTGCCACAGATATATACCATTTAATATTATCTACGAAAATATTTATTCAAAGCGAATTTTTTATTTTAACAAGGAGTTTCTAATAATTTTTAATATAGAAGATGACCGCCAAAAACATTATTTATGCTAAAAATCGGGATTCAGATAATCCCGAAAATCCCGGGCTTTAAAATTAAAAAATCCCGGGTTCCGGGATTTGCATAGTCCCGAAAAGCCCGGGATTTCCGGGCTCGGGATTTCCCGTTTAGCATCCCTAACGGGTCCTGAACGCTTGTGTGGTTCTTCAACGGTTATTTTTCGATATAAGAGATATCTTAAATTATATATTGGATGGGTCTCATTTTTTTTCAATTTTATATCATTTGGCTCAAGTTCAACGCGAAATAGAGGTTGAGGGATCTTTTCCCTATTTATTATGTTAGATACATTTTTTACTTTAAAACCCTGGAGGACGAGAGCATCTTTTACTTCTTCAGGAGCAACATAGGAATCTATGCCCTTCAACACAATCTGCAGACCTTTAGCACTCTTGAGCTGATATGTGTAGAAATTTGTTTTACTTTTTTCAAATTCAGAAACCATTTTTCGAAAATCTTTTTCTTCATAAATTTGAATTTTCGTTTCATCAATATTACCACGTTTTATTGGAACAATATGAAATTTATTTTCACCAATGACCGAAATTAATTTTTTAATAAGAGCGTTTGAGTGTTTTTCTCTTAAATAGATTGGTGGCGGCTTGGAGGTTTTGTTCGCAGATTCAGCGGGTTTGTCATTGTCATCTTGCAATATTTTAAAACGGTTTTGCCGATTAGTAGAGGATGCGCTGTTATCCCTAGACATCTTTGGAGCATATGAAATTTTAGTAGAATTTGGGCTTCGCCCGCGCTTTAAAATTGTAATGTATCTGTCCATTCCGACTTGGACCTTGGGTTTTGGGCTGCTCTTATTTTCAGTGACAACTTGGCTAAGTGATGACCCCGAGCCCGAGGCGGGTGATATCGCTGAGTTAAATGTGGAAGTACTTTTCAATATTGTTAACGATTCACTAGTTGGCATTGGACAAAGCGAAGTTGATCGCTGACGAAACTGTGGTTTTGCCGTTAGAAAAAGTCTATTATCAGATTTTTGATTTTTATTAAGAGCTTCAGAACTCACAGCAAGTCTATTATCAGATATTTTATTTTTATTGTTATCATTATGAGCATCAAAACTCACAGTAAAATAGGCATTTCTGCCGTTAGAACTCACTTCACTATTTTTTTTTCTTTGGGGTACTCATAAAGAGTATTCCTCAAAGGTACTTTGTAAGATTTTTTGTTTACGGTTTTTTTTTTGTTTTTGTTATTTCTATATGTAAAAATATTAGCAAAGCAAAAAAAGCTTATTTATCAAAGTTAATATGTACTACGAATATTTTTTGTATGATTTTTTTTGTTTAGTTTGTATGTAAGAAAAATTCCGCTATTACGTCTGTTCACTATGAAGGTACAACGAGAACTTCATGTACATACATACATACATATGTACATAGTACATATAAGCACTTACATATGTATATGTACATACATATGTATGTATGTAAGTATGCACGTAAATCAATTTATACTTTAAAGTTTATGTTTATCTTCTAATTTTCACAATTTTATGTTTTATGTTTTTTTTAATTTTTCACAATTTTATATTTTATCCTTTAATTTTTTCCAATTTTTGTGCAGACAATTTTATGCTGCGACGCGTTTGATTTTACTTTCTTGAATACACTTTTTTTCTTATGTTGAACGAACTCTATATGCGTCATTCTACGTTAAGATGTAATTTGATGTTAGGAAGGGCGGCATGATAAAAATATTTAAAATAATAATTTTTTCCAAGATAATCGTATTTAATCATGTATTTTGTATGCATGTTTAACAATGGCCAGGCAATTAATCTACTTTTACAGGTACATATTTAAGTGACCAGGGGATATACTCTATACAGGGTAGAGACATGATGAAGGCCACCTTAATTTGCAGGGAAATACAAATTGAAAATAAACCTTATTTTCGTAAAAATCTACTTTAAGTATTCACTATTTCGTGATAGTTTATACCAAAAAAAATCTGACTATAATTACCATATGTGACAGCGCATAGAGAAAGGGACCTAAGGGTAAAAAAATAAATTTTCACTTTTTTTTTTTTGATGTGGACAACATCTGAGTATCGAATGAGACCGATCCCATGCCCCAAAAGTGTTCCCTCCCAGAGATATGCGCGTTTTATGAAATTGAAGTCGACGATTCTAAGGTTATGTGAAAAAATTGTCGTACTAGCAGAGTGATATTCACGATTTAAAAGAATTATAAATGAGTATTTATTATTATTCACAATTAATAATTTCAGAAAATAAACCTGGATTCGAAAAAACGCGAGCAAAATTGATATCAAATTAATGGAAACAGCGCGCTAGGTAGAAAACAGTAAAAACCAACTACACAAAACAAGAGATAGGGACGACCTACGCGCATTTCCAAGGTTGACCAACACGTTCCTGACGTCATGAGATGTTTGACTTTCAAATGATACCAATACCAACACGCTCACTGATACACGTATTTAAATCTTTAAAATGGATCTCCTGAACAAAACCGGTTTTTACCCTTAGGGACCTATTTTGTGCGTCACATATAGTCTTTTTTGTTTAATTTGAATTAGGTATTAAACTTCGAAAACAAAAATACTTATAGCGTTTTCTTTTCTGGAAAAATTGTACCATTTATTAACTTTTTATTTAAAAAAATCAATTCACCGTTCGTTTAAAGAAAGTATTTAAGCTATTTTCATTGAAAAGTGTAATAAGTGCAAAATTTTTTTTCCAGAAAAGAAAATGACATTAATATCTACTTACAAAAATAATATAACGTCGTTTTTCTAAAATAACATAAAAGTTCTCGAAAGAAAATAAATTATTTAATTGCACATATTTTGCAATGTGATATGACAAAATCATATAGAGCATCAATGCTCTAACAAAACCTTTAAACTTAAATAAGAACTTTTACTTATAAAAACAAACATTAGAAAATATACCCAATAAGCAATTTTGCTTGAAATCAAGTGTAAAACAAGTGTTATTCAAGTCAAACAATCAATTGTCAAAGGTTGAATTAGGCTTCATTTACACTTTAATTCAATAGCATTCTCCAGTGAAATGGGAACTTGAATTCAATTCGAACAATTCAATTGCATTGCAGTTCAATTCAAGCCTTGAATTATACTGTAATTCCACTTTGTATTACAATTGAATTCAAGTTTATTTCAAGCTCCAAAAAAAAAAACAATGGTTTTAAAATAGAAAGGAAAATTAAATCGACAAGTTTCCTTATAATAATTGTATCCATATCTACCTTCACTATTGTTTTCACGTTTTTAATCACCTTTTGTCTTTTAAAAATTCACTTTTTTATCTTTGCTATTTTTCACCACAATTTCAATTTTATTAAAAAATAAATTACGTAGTTGACAAGGTTTGAACATAAGTATATGTATGTATGTTGTTTGATTTTTTATTTCAAAATATTTTCAAACTTGAACATTACTTGAAAAATGCTTAAATTCAACTTTAAATTTCAAGTGCTTGAATTTTAATGTTTTAAGTGCTTATTGGGTAACGATTGAGATCACGCCTCGTCAAAAACATTAAAACTTTCGTCAAAAGCACAAAAAATCCTCTGTCCCTGCATTTTTAAATCTGCGGCTTGTATGTTGATGGTTGTTCGTTAACAAACTGGAATGCCTTCTCGGAAACTGCCCGAGAACAAAACTGAGAACATACTTCAAACTGATTTGACGTTTTATAATTTATTAGTCGTTCATCGACAGGTTCACTTTCAGTCCCATACATATTTCCAACATTAAGGCAAGGTTTTATATTCATGGAAGCAAAATCGAAAGTGCCGACCACAAATTGATAGCATACTTCAAGATCACAGAAACAGCCTAAGCTGTAGCGTTGGCTGAAGTAGTTAGCACGTTCACTACAAAACCGAAGGTCCCGGGTTCAATCCCTGTATCCAACAGTCATTAATTAAGAACACCACCCATTTTTTCTGATGTGCATTAGTGTCCCTTTGTATTAGTTGTTGTAGGAAAGTGCATCTGATGAAGGCATAGTCAGTGGTCATTGAACTACTCCTGATTCTGCGCAGAAGGCGCCCTCCTTCGTTGTTTAGCAGAATTATCGGAGAAATAAAATAACCAATGGCTACTAAACAGCTTCAAAAAATTTTATACGCCCCATTTAACACCAGAAGGAGCAGCAAACTGCATTACTAAAACAACATGCTAAAAGCAGAGTTGTAAAATAATGAAGGTCTCCTCTATCTATTTCTTCCTTCACTACCTGTCTTCTCTATCACTATCCCTTTCCTAAAAGAAGGTAACACTTACTAATAGTAGTAGGCATTTATTGCCTAGTGTTACTTCTCTTTAAAAAAACAGAAAAAAGATCTTAATTTTCAAGTGATTGGGGCAAGATATACTAAAACTAGTTTGATTGACCTTCATAGCATCTGACAAACTATTTAAATTTGTGGTATCTTTGAGTTCCTCTTCTTTCCCAGCTAATAAAGTCTATTTTAATTTAATTTGGCTTAAAAAGCGTTACGAACAGTAGCCTAATTCAATTCATAAGAATCTAATTCTAGTTTAGTTTTTCTTCTCTTCTTTAGAAACTCACATTAATTAGTAAAAACATTTCATTCAATAACAATTGAAATTACTGAACTTAAGACCGATTAACAAATTATTTCTGATTAAAGTTTGTAACGATTCCATGTATTTTGCAAACTGTTTTTGGGAACGGTGCTACCTTATATTCCGGCCGTGCTCGTCGTTGGGTGGGCTACGTTGTTCCCAAATAATACTAACAATTATAGCTCGCTACAACAGATTTTAAAATTTAGGTAGCTATATGAATTAATCCATATGAAAGAAAAAAGGGGGGGTGAAAGAATATATGTTGGTTGATGGTTGGAGTGTAGCTTATGATAGAATTTACTACACTAGCTCTAAGCCCTCCCTCCATGCTGATAAAATTAAAAGCTTAGTTATCAGCCCATAGCAAAAAAAAATTATAACTAATTTTCCCCTATACAGGACTTCAGCTTTCGTAATATAAAAAAAATTAATTTAAAATTCCATATTTGCAGTCAACAAAAAAAAAAATCAGAACTAAAACTAAGTGATGACAGTGTTAATTAGAAAAAAGTTTGGTAACCATTTAAAAAAAAATTAATAAAAGAAACTAATTAGGATATTTAGTGAAATTTTATGGTTGCAAAAAAGGTTTTGTATTAATTTGATGTTCTTATGTTGTTTTTTTTTTATAAATAATTCCAACAATGTAAGTAAGCTAATTAAGAAAATTTAACATGAATTTGTTAATCGTAAAATATTAAATTTAGGCTATTTTAACACTGTTAGTTTCTGAGTAAGAAAAAAAAAATTTGCAAAAGCTAAATTAAAATTTAATAGATATTATTCTTACGTTTTCTTAATGACTTAAAATTCGGTCTTTTCTTTTCTTTTAAGAAAGTAACACTTCAAATATTTATGTATATATGTATAAATAAATATTATCACAACTTACGTTTTCATTATCCCACGTTGTCAGCAGGCGCCAGATGACAGTAGAATAGTTGCGATTTGAACTTAATTTGAGTATACATTTTGAGTTGATTGTATGTATGTGTGGTGTATTAATCTAGACTTTAATTTAAATCTATAATCAAGCGAAGCTTACTGAATTGGAAATATTTTTGTTTTATTTTTTTTTTCTGTAAAATTTCTGATCTCTAGTGTCGGTGAATAGTGTACCTATAAATAAGTACTTATTGTTATTATTTAGTTAATTGTTAAGTTAAGTTAAAATTGATCAAAGTAGCAATTTTTATGACTCATTAGTAAAAGTAAAATCAATATTACAAAAATCTTTTTTTAAAAATTGTGTTGATACCGCGAATCAAATGCATCTAGAGTTTAGAAGTTAACAAAACTAAATTAAAAAAAAACTTAAAAAAAACTCTTATATATAAAAAGATTTATCTAATTGGTATAAACAAATTAAAGTTCTTTAATTCGGCAATACAAATTGTATATGAGGATCAGACCAAAAAGAAGTGGTTTTCGCAATAAATGAAACCTCTGCAGGAACTTTAGAACCTTACGACTTGCTTTTAATTAAAGTTGTATGGAAGAACTACGAACAGCAATTTATAGTTGTATCACTAATGTAGATCCCAGTGTAAATTTTGCAGACTTGACCGATTGGGGAAATCTTTTGGATGTTCCCCCACCCAATTATGTTGATAGTTAGTTCAAAACTCTCCAAGAAAACAAAGTTATTTGCAGCACATCTTGTAACAATCATATAAATCCACAACAACTTCGGATGACTCAATGGCACAATAGACACAATTCAGCTATACTTCCAATCAAATATTTCTTCTTTTTTTTCTCCCCAGAAATGTTCAAATTATATTTATTAAAAAAAATTCAGTTTTCAAAATTGCGATCCTCTTTCTTCAAATTATTTTTTTCAATCGTCAAAGTCTTAAAATTTTTTCCAATTATATAAAATTCTAAGCC
The DNA here is from genome assembly GCA_944452675.1 of Tachina lurida. Classification (NCBI taxonomy): domain Eukaryota; kingdom Metazoa; phylum Arthropoda; class Insecta; order Diptera; family Tachinidae; genus Tachina; species Tachina lurida. The sequence continues at coordinate 57,188,853 of OX101755.1, read as the reverse complement.
AATTAAAACAAAGTTTTATAATATTTTTTTTTTAAAGTACAAAGTATTATTTCTAACACCCACAAAAATAATGCCTGTAAAATCCTAAATCAACCTGAATACAATTTGTCGTCACCACAAAGTAGATTAAAAAACAAACATTGCTGCAGAGTTTAGTCTGAAACAAACGACAAAATTTAGATTTAAAGAATAAAGTTTATATCCATATATCTTTAATATGGTATACACCGATATGACCTCCTAATAGATCCTACAGCTCAAAATTGACATTGCCAATCCGTTTCTTAAAAACTTCTTGCACTCCAGTAGGAGCAAGCTTTGAATTAAAACTATCTATCCGTGAACTTTGCGAAAAATTCCTACGGATAACTGGATGGTACAGCTGTAAATTTGTGATCTACTGCGAATTTTTAAATTAACCTCTTAAATTCATGCGACTTTAACTGGCTACCATTAAACACGTAAATATTTCGTTTTCAAGATACTCAACAACAAGTTTTGTAACAAATTTCTTCAAGGGCTTTAAAAAAGTGTATTTCGAAAAATGGTCTAGAATAATTAATATTCCTATATTTCCTTTCTTAGTACGAGGAAACGGTCCAATGAAATCTATGTACATGTGCTGAAATGGCCTCTCGGTTTCAACAATTTGAGCCATAGGTGGCTTAAGTGATATATTTGGCACTTTAGACGTTTTGCATAACGAGCAATTTGTTACGTAATTTTTTACATCTGAAACCAATTTGGGCAAAAAAAAATAATTCCTAATGCGATCTACGGTTTTGGCTATACCACCATGAGCTGCATTAGGTACGTCATGCGCTGCATATAACACGTCCTTACGGAGTTCTTCTGGGACAAACAGCTTCCAAGAATTGGATTCGTCAATATTTCCTGATGTGAAATTGGTTCTCTTATATATGAATTTCTCAAGAACTTTATAGTCCGGAAGCTCTGCTTTTATAAATTCGTCTCTCAGTCTAGAGTATTCAGGACTTTCAAAAGCAGCAGAATTAAAATCGATTGAGGGTAGAACTTCTAGGTCTAGTTGCGAAACTAAATTTCCTTCATCAAATGATCGAGATGAGGCATCTGGTACAATATTGTCCTTACCCTTACGGTGTTCAATATTGTCCTTACCCTTACGGTGTTCAATAACGAAATCGAATCCCTGTAATTTAAGTGACCACCTCGCCAAACGTGCAGATAAGTCCTGTCTCATCAGCCATTTTAGGCTTGAATGATCAGTAATAACCTTAAATGGGTGGCCCTCGATATATGCTCTGAACTTCTTAATTGCCAAAATGACTGCTAGACACTCTAACTCCGTTATCGAATAATTCCTCTTTGCCTTGTTTAGCTTTTGGGACATATACGCTATCGGTCTCTCATTACCTTAATTTTTTTTTTTTATTATTACATGATATTTTATTTATTGTATCTTCATATATGAACTAACAATAAGTATTCAAATCTTAAATATAAAAATATAATTAGGCCCGACCAGTGTCGGACATAAGCTTAGTAGTAGTTATATATAATACATAAGTATTGATAAAGGAAAAAATATAAAAAATAAAAGAATTTTCAGGAAGTCCCATCTGGAGTGCTGTGAATAAGAGCCCTTGTATCCCTCTTTTTTAGGCGAATGTGTCCAGTAAAGTTCAAAATATTATGAGCAAGCGGATTAGGATGTGATTCGAGTTTCGTTAGATATTTGCCTACGTATTTTACAATTTCTTCAGTCACTAGAGGCATATTCAAATCACGATGTATATTTGAATTTTTGATGTACCATGTAGCCGATGTTATCATGCGTAAAATTTTGTTTTGCCTGCGTTGAATTTTCTCTACATTTGAAGCTGAAGCAGTGCCCCATAGTTGAATTCCGTAGCACCATATTGGCTTTAAAAGCGACTTGTATATTAAAAGTTTACAGTCTAGGCTAAGTGTTGAATTTCGACCAATCAGCCAATGTACCTGAGTTAATTTAAGTTTCATTTGAGTTAACTTAGAGTCAATGTGGTGTTTCCATGTAAGTCGTCGATCAAGGTGTATACCAAGATATTTCACATGTGAATGTTGAGAAACAACTTGATTGTTAATCCGAATGGGGGAACAAGTATCTCTTCGTAAAGTAAATGTTACTTGAACACACTTTTGTTCATTTACCTTGATACTCCATAAGTTTAACCAAAGCTCCATCTGGCTAATGTGTTCCTGGAGTTTGCGGGATGCCTCATCAGGGTTTTCATGCATACTAAGGCAGGCTGTATCGTCGGCAAATGTGGAAGTATGGATACTACTGCTCACAGGCATATCACAAGTATAAATTAAATATAAAACTGGTCCCAGTATACTCCCCTGTGGCACACCAGATGAAATTGTTTCAGGCCTACTTGTAAAGTCTCCTTCCGCAACAGTGAACTTACGGGAAATAATGTAACTTTCCAAAAGATTTAAAATGTTTATTGGTAAGTAAGTCTTCAATTTTAATATTAGGCCTTCATGCCACACTTTATCAAATACCTGGGAAACGTCTATAAACAGCGCAGAACAATACTTTTTTTCCTCAAAAGTTCTTCTTATAAATTGAACCAAGCTGACTTCTAAAACCAAATTGATGGTCTGGTATGCACCCACTACTAATTAGAATTGGGGACAATTTTGTTTTGAGCAGTTTTTCGAAAAGCTTTGACATTGTAGATAGTAGACTTATTGGCCTATATGACTCAGCCTTGGTTATATCTTTGCCCGGCTTTGGAATCATTTTAACCTTGGCAAGTTTCCAGTTGTGTGGATAATACTCCAGTCGTAAAATAGCATTAAATATGAATAACAGGATTCTCATTGCAATACGAGGCAAGTTCATCAGCATCTGATTACTAATTCCATCAATACCCGGAGCTTTCTTCGGGTTGAGTTCGGCAATTAATTTTTGTAAATCACGCGTCTTAAACTTTATGTGTTGAGGGGGTAGAGCGACTATATTCGGCAAATCAGCAACACCAGTACATATATTTGGCGTAAAAACGGATTTTAAGTGCTCAGCAAATATTTTACCTTTTTCAGTATCGCTTCTTGCCCAACCTCCGGTAGATGTGCGTAGAGGTGGCTTATACTCAACGGGTGCTTTAAGCTTTCTGGCAGCGCGCCACAAGGAGTAATTAGACGCCGGTGTAACATCAAGACCCTCCAGATAATTTTTAAGAGATGCAATTTTTTCAGATGCAAGCAACTCTTGGAGTCGTTTAGTGCACTCTTTAAATCTGATTTTATTTTGTGGTGATCTGTGCTGTTGCCATTCCCTTCTAGCCCTTCTTTTTTCACGTACGAGACGTTTTATGTCTGTGGAATAAATTTTATTAAACCCAATCTGCGGATGGGAGATAGTGGCATGTTCAGCAGCCTGTTTAATATTCTTGCTGAGATTGGCAATGTTCGATTCAATATCATCGGGTGTTCTAAGCGTAATGTTTTCCGTACAATGACTGCTGAGATATTTTTTGAACCTCAGTCAATTAACACGATTGATCGTCTTCACATATGGGTCAGGTAAGTTACTTCTTAATGGGCTACAAATTGTAATGATCGTCGGGGAGTGATCGGACGAGAGATCAAGAGAAGCTTGAACTTGAATTAAATCCCTAGAGATATTTTTTATGACGCCAAAATCTATAACATCCGGAATTTTTTGTATGTCAGTAGGCCAATAAGTGGGCTCCCCACTCGAAATGACATCCAAGCCCATTTTTGAAATAGTGTTGAACAATGCTCGACCTCTGGGTGTAACAAGGCGCGAACCCCAGGAACGTATGTTTCGCATTGTAGTCTCCAGCTGCTACAAAACAAGGTCCAAGAGATTTGTAGAAATCCTCATATTGATTCTCAGTGATTGAAAATCTGGGAGGGGAGTAAATTGATGATATAACGAAATTTGAACAAAAACTTTCAATGCCAATATTTGTTGCTTGTAGGTATTCTTCACAAATGTTATCAAGAACATAGTGCTTGAGTCTTGACTTTATTAGAATTGCTGATCCACCGCGAGCCCTTCCTCTAGGGTCCTTTGTATCATATAGTGTAGCCATAAATTTTAAAAAGACTTCTCGAAGTGAAATGAGTCTCAGATACTAACATTATATCAATATTTTTCTCTGTGAGGAAGTGCTCAAGTTCATTTTTATGTTGGCGAATGCCGTTTGCGTTCCGGAAACATATTGTTAACGTGTTCATGGCTTATTAAGTATTGCTTGAAGCAGAGTATTCTGCATTCGCAACATTTCTTGCATCATGCTAGTCATATTTGTTGTAAAATTGTTTATAGTTTGCACAAGATTTTCAATAGTGGCTTCAAGGCGATTAAAATTAAAGTTTGAGTTTGTATTTGTTGAATTATTTTGCGGTGAAACATTTTGTGTCGGAATATAACTAGCCTTAGCAGCATCTGCATACGATACACGGGAAGTAACTGGTTGGCTCATTTGCAGAAAAGTGGCAGAGTAAGCGTTTGCTGATTGAGCTGGAGCTAATTTAGGTTTTTGCACCATAGTCTTCTTTCATCATCGAGCTGAGCTAAAACAGCCCCAATTCCAAATTAACTTGCATCGCATTGCAGTATAAATGCCTTGTTGAAATTTGCATGAACCAAAACAGGTGCAGAAGTTAACTTCTGCTTAATGGCTTCAAACGACCTCTGAGCATCTTCCGTCCACATAAAGTTTTTCCTTTAGACAACAATTCCGTCAAATGAAATGTAATGGTAGCATAATCGTCAATAAATCGACGGTACCAACCTGCCATACCGAGAAATTGTCGAAGTTGTCGTACCGATTTTGCTATTGGAAAATTGGAGATGGCGTTAACTTTTCCAGGATCAGTTTTAAGGCATCCTTCACCAACAATATATCCTAAATATTGAACTTGTTTTATACCAAAGCTGCTTTTCTTAATGTTTGTGGTCAGATTCGCTTTACGTAATTGTGTTGCTACCTCCTCTAAAAGTCGAATGTTTAAATCCACTTTGGAAATAAAATAAATTGGAGGAAGCCTTGAAATTAGTCCGTCAATGTTTGGGATAGGTTATGCGTCCTTTGTCGTAAGTGAATTTAATTTGCGGCTGTCCACACAAAAACGTAATTTTCCTGGCCTTACAATCAAAACACCCGGAGATGACCAGGGAGATGTAGGACACTCTTCTATGACACCTGCTTTTAACATCCGGTCTATTTCCTAGCTCAAAAGTTTTTCCCTAGCAGGAGAAATTGGGTAATATTTCTGTTTAATGGGGGTTACATTTCCTGTATCAATATTATGCTCTAAAAGGGATTTACAACCCAAGCCATCACGTTCCGAATTTGGAAAGTAATCGATAGTACGCTGTAATAGTTGTCGCTGAATCGCAGCCAATGGGATCTTGTCCGGATTTTCGTCCAAACTTGCTTCGTCTAAGGTATTTACTGAGATAATTTGAATCCCAAATTTCTCCCAAAAGTCCATTCCGCAAATAATCTCTTGTGTAATAGACGGAATCAACAAAAAGTCGGTTAATTTGCTTTGGCTATTATATCCAATTTCTAAGCCCACTGTTCCTATAACGCATTGACTTTGTCCATCAGCTGTCTTGACGTTGCCAACTCCTCGCCTATAGACGCCATTATTAACGATTTCTTCACATAAACTACCACCAATAAAATTAATATTAGCGCCACTATCTAACAATGCGAAGTGATTTTTATCTTGCAGGTTTAGTAAAATATAGGGCCTATTATCATTCTGCTTGGTCAACACTGATGATATAACACAATTCCTAAAATGTTTTCTTCGTTTGAAATATTCATTAATTCTTTTCGCCGATCTGTTGGGCTTACGAGTAAGATCAGGTCCATTAAAAATTCTATGTCTGGCAATATTATAATCTCGCAAACGAACATGATAGGGTCGTTGCAAAGGATGAATTGATGTCAATACCGGTTCATTTTTTATATTAGGTGTCTCTCGTTCAATAAATGGTTTGGTCACATTAGGTAGATCAGATTCATATGGTTGGTTATTAACGTTCGGTAGTGTGCATTCTAAGTTTGTCTTGGATGTCCGTCCTTCTGTTGGCGAACATCCCATGATAAGTTTCCCCGTTTCTTACAGCAATGCAGGCATTTTGGTTTATAGACGTTTCTAGCTCCACATCCATAACATAATACAGTTCGTGGTTCTATACAATCGATAAAACTGTGACCAACTTTTTCGCAGTTCGAACATACCGATGTTTTAACCATCAAACAAACTTCAGTGTTGTATTCACTTGAATTAGGATCTAAATCCATTTGAATCCATCATGAATCACCTCTGAAACGTGTCCTTTTTGATAAGTGCGTTTATTTGTGTTAGAAGCAAGCATTTCTTTAACAAATTTTTCATGCCTTCTAACAGCACGTCTTAGTTGAGCAACTCTAGAAATCTCAAAATGAAGCAGCTCATGCCTCACCTCAGGTCTTAAATTCCGCTGAATAGTTTCGCACAATTCCGAGTCCGACAAGGGAGTGCGTAGCCTATCACATAATACCATAATGGCATCGTAATACTCATCAAATGATTCGCCTTGATGTTGCATCCTACGCAAAATATCTTCCTTAATATCAAAATCTGTATTATAGTCTTTATATTGTCTTTTTAAAGCATCGCACAGTTCGTCCCAGTCCATATCAACACAACTTTTGTGAAATCGCCAAAACCATTTTAATACTTTTCCTTCGAAAAGTATATGAGCGTGTTCACAAAGAAGTCCAAAATTCCCCTTAAGATTTGCGCTTGTGAGTGTATTAACTCTATAAATAAAATCATCTATAGTAAAATCTGAGGTATCGCCATTAAAACGAATTTGCCAATTCCGAATCAAGCCAAGTATCCTCTCTGAGTTCCTATCCGAGTCTTTTTCAACAAAGGGTGCATTGCGAATTCCCTGGTCGCATCGTTCACTGCGTGATTCAATATTTCTGTCATCTACTATATCTTGTCGTAAATTTAAATGCTGTGTTTCATCAGCTGGTCTCGCTTGTTCTTGATTCGATAAAGTTAACTGTCGAAATCCATCAGTCATCATAGTAATAATTTCATCCCTAAAACTCCTAAGGGAATCATTTACAATTTCCCGAACTCCATTGTCGTCCAAACTTCCCTGCTCTAATGCTTCCCTTCGAGATTGCAATCGAGTCCTTGGCCTTCCAACCGAATTCTTTGAAACTGGCACACCACCCCAAGCTCCTTCATCTAATGTAGCCTTGCTATTTGCAATATCCCGCTCTACTTCATCGGGTATATTTCCGGTACTGCGGATCAAAGGCATCTCAACCCAATAATAACCTAACAAACTAATTCAAGAGAAAAAAAAATAAAAAAATAGCGTAATACCTAGAGCTGAAATACAAGAAGTAGAAATCGTCTTATCAAAACTAACTCAAAATCTCAAACTTTTCACAAAAACCAGTAAAAACAATATTATTACTACTTAGTGAAGCCTTTAAGTATGGGTATATCCAAAAGAAAAAATAATAATAATAATACCAAAATAAAAATAATATATATAAAAAAGCTATATTGAATCCATCATCAACCAACAAAATTAAATAAATAGAGTAGGAGGAAAACTACTATAATTGTTGGAATCTTCTGACAAATGCCAAAAAAAAAATATTGTCCAAACAAAATATAGTAAGAGTTAATAATCCATTGCAGGAAAGAAATCAACTATATGTTTACTTCTTTAGTCCACACATTTGAAAAATAAAACAAAAAAGGAAAAATATAAATTAAAAAAAAAAGGAAGATAGGGGGGATATAAAATTATACTAGGATAGAAAACCCAAATTTTGGAGAAAATAAAACAAAGAAGACAAGGAGTTAAATGAGGATTGATCCGATGCTAACCAGAACAACTTCTCCAATTCAAAACTCAAAGAGTATATTAATTATTGTAAATAAGCAATCGTCCATCATAACTACAATAACCGATTAATTCCAAACTCACGATCGAAATAAGCAAGCCTCAAGAAAACCAAAACAAAAGGTATAAATATGAATAATTCAACCCACTTAAGATCCAAAGCCCCTCAGCATCTAGATGAAAATGCACAATAAAAATCTGAAAATAACGACAACTGAGTCCCCACGTTGGGCGCCAAAAATCTCTATAACGATTCCATGTATTTTGCAAACTGTTTTTGGGAACGGTGCTACCTAATATTCCGGCCGTGCTCGTCGTTGGGTAGGCTACGTTGTTCCCAAATAATACTAACAATTATAGCTCGCTACAATAGATTTTAAAATTTAGGTAGCTATATAAAGAGAATTAATCCATACGAAAGAAAAAAGGGGGAGTGAAAGAATATATGTTGGTTGATGGTTGGAGTGTAGCTTATGATAGAATTTACTACACTAGCTCTAAGCCCTCCCTCCATGCTGATAAAATTAAAAGCTTAGTTATCAGCCCATAGCAAAAAAAATTATAACTAATTTTCCCCCATACAGGACTTCACCTTTCGTAATATAAAAAAAATTAATTTAAAATTCCATATTTGCAATCAATACATATATACTATTTTATTTATAAATAGTCAACAAAAAAAAAATCAGAACTAAAACTAAGTGACGACAGTGTTAATTAGAAAAAAGTTTGGTAACCATTTAAAAAAAAAATTAATAAAAGAAACTAATTAGGATATTTAGTGAAATTTTATGGTTGAAAAAAAGGTTTTGTATTAATTTGATGTTCTTATGTTGTTTTTTTTATAAATAATTCCAACAATGTAAGTAAGCTAATTAAGAAAATTTAACATGAGATTTGTTAATCGTAAAATATTAAATTTAGGCTATTTTAACACTGTTAGTTTTTGAGTAAGAAAAAAAAAAAATTTGCAAAAGCTAAATTAAAATTTAATAGATATTATTCTTACGTTTTCTTAATGACTTAAAATTCGGTCTTTTCTTTTCTTTTAAGAAAGTAACACTTCAAATATTTATGTATATATGTATAAATAAATATTATCACAACTTACGTTTTCATTATCCCACGTTATCAGCAGGCGCCAGATGACAGTAGAATAGTTGCGATTTGAACTTAATTTGAGTATACATTTTGAGTTGATTGTATGTATGTGTGGTGTATTAATCTAGACTTTAATTTAAATCTATAATCAAGCGAAGCTTACTGAATTGGAATTTTTGTTTTATTTTTTTTTTTTCTGTAAAATTTCTGATCTCTAGTGTCGGTGAATAGTGTTATTATTTAATTAATTGTTAAGTTAAGTTAAAATTGATCAAAGTAGCAATTTTTATGACTCATTAGTAAAAGTAAAATCAATATTACAAGATCCTTTTTTTAAAAATTGTGTTGATACCGCGAATCAAATTCATCTAGAGTTTAGAAGTTAACAAAACTAAATTAAAAAAAAACTTAAAAAAAACTCTTATATATAAAAAGATTTATCTAATTGGTATAAACAAATTAAAGTTCTTTAATTCGGCAATACAAACTGTATATGATGATCAGACCAAAAAGAAGTGGTTTTCGCAATAAATGAAACCTCTGCAGGAACTTTAGAGCCTTACGACTTGCTTTTAATTAAAGTTGTATGGAAGAACTACGAACAGCAATTTATAGTTGTACCACTAATGTAGATCCCAGTGTAAATTTTGCAGACTTGACCAATTGGGAAATCTTTTGGATGTTCCCCCACCCAATTATGTTGATAGTTGGTTCAAAACTCTCCAAGAAAATAAGTTATTTGCAGCACATCTTGTAACAATCATATAAATCCACAACAACTTCGGATGACTCAATGGCACAATAGACACAATTCAGCTATACTTCCAATCAAATATTTCTTCTTTTTTTTTCTCCCCAGAAATTTTCAAATTATATTTATTAAAAAAAAATTCAGTTTTCAAAATTGCGATCCTCTTTCTTCAAACTATTTTTTCAATCCTCAAAGTTTTAAAATTTTTTCCAATTATATAAAATTCTAAGCCATTTAAAACAAATTTTTATAATATTTTTTTTTTTAAAGTACAAAGTATTATTTCTAACACCCACAAAAATAATGCCTGTAAAATCCTAAATCAACCTTAATACAATTTGTCGTCACCACAAGTTCCACTTCTTCCTTTGAAATGTCTTCGTCATCAATGATGAAAACTTTTACATTGGAACAATTTTTCTGGAGGGCGTTTGCTAAATCTTCCAGCGACGAAATGCCGTTCTCAGCTCCGACAAGTCTATTTGCAGTTCTTTTGCAGTCGCAGCTACTCTATCAAGCGCCCTAGCCGTGACCGATTTCGTGGCAATTCCACGTGAAGGCATACATTTTTAAAACGTTATTGGATATATATATGTATGTTGGTTTCACTTAAAATAATGTACGTGAAATACTAAGAAAGAAGTAATATCACACTTCCTTACCTACCCTGGAAGCAAAGTCTCTACCCTGGCAAGGGAGAGACGTTTTCATTAAAAAACTAATACAATCAGAAAAGTATGCACTGTAATGAAAAAATAAACTAACACGGTAAACTATGCTGAAATTGAAAGAAATTAATCTTACAAACAAACTTAAATGATAAATAACGAGTAAATAAAATCAACCAGGGGAGATACATCAATCCTGAAACGTTCGAGCGAGATGAGTAGCGTGGTCAAATTATCGGCCCAATGAGAGCACGCTTTTGGATCACGCGATGTTTGTTGTTAAATTCAGTTGAAAACAAATTTCCTGCTATTAAAGTTTGCAGCGTCAACGCATTTTAGCTGCATTTTTAAACAGACGAAAAAAGTGCAGGGGAGGAGACTTAAAATACGGGGGAGAAAATCTGCGTTATATTTTTTAATAGAATACAAAAAAATTTTAGATATTTTTTTAAAATAATAATCATTGTTATTTATACTACTTTATGTAATAAACAACGCTTAGATGATTCTGTTACAGATAACGTAGAATGCCCCATATGGACTGTATGTTTTGTTAGAGAGACAAAAAGAGTTGCCAGTATATTTAAAGGTTCGAATGGACCAATGAATAATTCTCTTGAATTTTTAGGATTTTAATTTACATATATTTATATATAAAGCAATGTTAAGCAAACACATGCATATGTATATAATGTGAAAGAGAGCAAATTGCATGCTTGTACGAATGTACGTGTAAAAAAGAGCATAACAAAGTGCCCACGGGCGGCCTTTTGATGATCATTAATATAAAGATAATACTTTTAGATATAAATACCACGGAATTTATCCTTGATTATAGGGAACCAATCGGGTTGGGTTAACGGATGATTAAATAAAACAGTGTTCTATTATAATTCAACTTACATAGTTTTGTACATATTTATATGTACGTATGTACATATATGTGTGGTTTATTGAGTTAAAAATTGGGATAAAAATACTTGTTAAATTGTTGAGAGCTGAACGGCAAGTGTCCGCTAGAATATTAAAAAGCCTTCTTAGTTTAATATTTTCGTTAAAAAAGATCCATAATCCACAAAAGCATCTATTTGAGATGAAACCGATTACACACATAATTATGTTTGAAAGATAATTATAAATCGATAATATACAAATTTCTTAAACTTCACAAAAAATACAAAATCTATATACATATAAATAGGCAAGTGAAAAAAGTTAAGAACCATTTTAACTGACTTAAACTCAACGTATTCGCTTGATTTTTTTTGTTAGATAGATTGATTCTGGAACGCAAACGGCATTCGCCAACATAAAAATGAGCTTGAGCACTTCCTCACGGAAAAAAATATTGACATAATGTTGGTCTCTGAGACTCATTTGACTTCGAGAAGCCTTTTTAAAATTTATGGCTACACCTTATATGATTCAAAGGACCCGAGAGGAAGAGCATGCGGTGGATCAGCAATTTTAATAAAGTCAAGACTCAAGCATTATTTTATTGACAACATTTGTGAAGAACATTTACAAGCAACGAATATTTGTGTCGAAAATTTTTGCACTAATTTTGTCATATCATCAATTTACTCTCCTCCTAGATTCGCAATTACTGAGGATCAATACGAGGATTTTTACAAATCTCTGGGCCCTTGTTTCGTAGCAGCTGGCGACTATAATGCTAAACACACGTTCTGGGGTTCGCGTCTTATTACACCCAGAGGTCGAGCGTTGTTCAATACAATTTCCAAAATGGGCTTGGATGTCATTTCGAGTGGGGAGCCCACTTATTGGCCTACTGACATACGTAAAATTCCGGATGTAATAGATTTTGGCGTTATGAAAAATATCTCTAGAGATTTAATTCAAATTGAAGCTTCTCTAGATCTCTCGTCCGATCACTCTCCCACGATCGTTACAATTTGTAGCCCATTAAGAAGTGACTTACCTCACCCATATGCGAATTTGATAAATCGTGTTAATTGGCTGCGATTTAAAAAATATCTTAGTAGTCATTGCACGGAAAATATTACGCTAAGAACACATGATGATATTGAATCTAACATTGCCAACCTTAATGAAAATATTAAACAGGCTGCTGAACATGCCACTACCGCCCATCCGCAGATTAGGTTAAATAGAATTTATTCTACGGATATTTAACGTCTCGTAAGTGAAAAAAGAAGAGCTAGAAGAGAATGGCAACAGCACAGATCACCCCAACTTAAAATCAGATTTAAAGAGTGTACTAAACGACTCCAAGAGTTGCTTGCATTTGAAAAAACTGCATCTCTTAAAAATTATTTGGAAGGTCTTGATGTCACACCAGCATCTAATTACTCTTTGTGGCGCGCTGCTAGAAAGCTGAAAACACCAGTTGAGTTTAAACCACCTCTGCGTACATCTACAGGAGGTTGGGCAAGAAGCGATACTGAAAAAGGTAAAATATTTGGTGAGCATTTAAAATCCGTATTCACCCCAAACACGTGTTCTGGTGCTGTTGATTTGCCAAATGTAGTAGCGCTACCCCCTCGAGCAATAAAATTTAAGACGCGCGATGTACAAAAAATAATTGCAGAACTCAACCCGAAAAAAGCCCCGGGTATTGATGGAATTAGTAACCAGATGTTGATGAAGTTGCCTCGTATAGCTATTAGAATTCTGTTATTCATTTTAAACGCTATTTTACGACTGGAGTATTTTCCAAACAGCTGGAAGCTTGCCAAGGTTAAAATGTCATATAGGCCAATAAGTTTACTGTCAACAATGTCAAAGCTCTTTGAAAAGTTACTCATGATAAAGTTGTCCCCAATTCTAACTGATAATGAGTGCATACCGGATCATCAATTTGGATTTAGAAGTCAGCATAGCACCATTGAACAAACTCATAGATTGGTTCAATTTATAAGAAAAACTTTTGAAGAAAAAAAGTATTGCTCTGCGCTGTTCATTGACGTTTCTCAGGCATTTGATAAAGTGTGGCATGAAGGCCTAATTTTAAAATTAAAGACTTACCTACCAATAAACATTCTAAATCTGCTGGAAAGTTACATTATTGCCCGGAAGTTCACTGTTGTGGAAGGAGACTTTATGAGTACGCCTGAAACTATCTCATCCGGTGTGCCACAGGGGAGTATACTGGGGCCAGTTTTGTATTTGATTTATACTTGTGATATGCCTCTGAGCAGCAATATCCACACTTCCACATTTGCTGATGATACAGCCTGCCTTAGTATGCATGAAAATCCTTACGAGGCATCCCGATATCTTCAAGAACACATTACCCTGCTGGAACTATAGTTAAACTTATGGAGAATTAAGGTAAACGAACAAAAATGTGTTCAAGTAACATATACATTACGAAGAGATACGTGTTTACCCATTCAGATTAACAATCAAGTTGTCCCTCAACATACTCATGTGAAATATCTTGGTATACACCTTGATCGACGGCTTACTTGGAAACACCACATTGACTCTAAGTTAACCCAAATGAAATTAAAATTAACTCAGGTACATTGGCTGATTGGTAGAAATTCAACCGTCAGTCTAGATTGCAAACTTTTGATATACAAGTCACTTTTGAAACCGATATGGTGCTACGGAATTCAACTATGGGGTACTGCTTCAGCTTCCAATGTCGAGAGAATCCAACGAAGGCAAAATAAAATTTTGCGATTAATAACATCGGCTCCATGGTATATAAAAAACTCAAATATACATCGTGACTTAAATATGCCACTAGTGACTGAAGAAATTGCAAAAAACGCTGGCAAATATTTAACAAAACTCGAGTCACATCCTAATCCGCTTGCCCGTAATATTTTGAACTTTACTGGACACATCCGCCTAAAAAAGAGGGATACAAGGGCTCTTATTCACAGCACTCCAGATGGGACTTCCTGAAAATTCTTTTATTTTTTATATTCTTTCCTTTTGATTATCAATACTTATGTATTATATATAACTACTACTAAGCTTATGTCCGACACTGGTCGGGCCTAATTATATTTTTATATTTAAGATTTGAATACTTATTGTTAGTTCATATATGAAGATACAATAAATAAAAATCATGTATTTAAAAAAAAAAAAAAAAAAAAAAAAAGATAGATTGACAATAGGAGCAGTGCAGAATGTATTTTTTCTTCTACATTTTTGTGTCGAAGATAGTTAAAAACAGTTAAGAATATTAGCCAATCATAAAGCCATGATTTCTCTTTCTCTCTTAATTTGCTAAAAAAAATTACAACAATTTGGCTTGGCAACTCCATAAACACTCAGAAGGAAAAACGTATTTTATTTGTACATTCTATTCTTATTTCCATCTTTCTATGTACTTAAACGATTATTGCTGAAACTAATAAAATTTGGATATTTAAATAACGAGTGGTACTGTATTATTTTTCTTTAGATGCTTAAAAATAATATATTTTTTTAATTATTAATAACTGTGATTAAAGTTAAATTCACCTACAGCACAAAGTAAGTTTTTTATTTTTGGTTTATTTTGTGTGCGTTTTGTTTTTGTTCATTGTTTTCATTATTTTTCTGTGCTTTAAATTACTGAACATACTGGAATATTGGAATATGATGGAATGTTGGAATATGATGGAATGTTTATATTATTAGGCTAGCATATTCGTACATACATATGGGGTCTTTCTCAAAGAATAGGGACTAGAAACTTTTTTTGTAACAAACGTTTTAATGGGGAGTCTAAAACCTTAGAGAAAAAGCGTTCAATGAAAAAATAAACGAATATATTTGTTTTGGGCAGTAATAATGAATATGAAGTGAAAACACTAGGAGCAAATATCTAATTACATTTAGTTCAAAAAGTGAACAACTTTTTTTAAATAGTTTGCTTAAAATCTATTCTTATTTATGCCGATAAATGCTGCCTGGCTCACGATGTCGACAAGAAATTTTAAATTCGTATTTAGTAGTTAAGAAAGTGGTTTAAGAGATTGGCTTACCTTGGAGTCTATACACATGTATATTTGAATATAGTTTTTAAATTGTGTTTTAAATTCATCAAACTTTAAATATTTTCATTCTATTCTCTACCTCTGTGCGTTAATGGTTGATTTTCAACCACTGGGCGAACACTAGTTAAATAAAAAGGGGTTAAATTAATTTAAACAATTGAGACGCTTAGTGCAATAACTATGTAAGCCACAAAAACAAAATATTGAATAAATCGACATTTAAGTTTAAAATAAATCTAAAAAATCGGGGTTTTAATATTTTTTACTTTAAACACCCTTAAGAAGCCTTTTAGGATGATAACTATGACGTGTCCATCTATGAATGCTTAAAACCCATTGGAAGTACCATTTGTAATAAAAAATTGTAGCTTACATTGTTACTGCCTAAGTTTATTGGAAAAATTTTTTAATTTCAAAAACAACATTTCTAATATTTTTCTATGGCTTAAAAAGTTATTGCAATAAAAAATTCCTCATTATTTTATTTTCAAATATTTATCAAATTTATTAATGCAAAGATTTTAAAACTATACAAAAAAGCTAATAATGATAACAATAACTAAATAATTTCTAAACACAAAAGTCCAAATTATGCAAAATAATAATTTTATCCATAAAGATAAATTTTGCGTGTATATGTGTTCGGCTTGAGGTCCGTTTTTATAAATAACTAAAATTACTTTTATATTAGATTTTGTATTTTTATTTATTTTCCGATATTTCGACCAACTTTGTTGGCCATCTTCAGGGTGCGATTAAACTATAAAACAATAATGATTTAATCTAGTTATCAAATATTTTAAATTTTAACACTATAAATTATAATTACTTTTTATTTCTAGAATTTTTGATCTTAGTTTTATATCTATTCCCTTTTAAATTCTGTCACCTACTGTTAATATGTTTTTCTTTAGTCTTGTGTTTGTTTATTATGTGTCTGTATATGTGTGCGCAATTATCAGTATCTGTCTTATAGTTAATTCTTTTTTCACTTGGTATATTTATTATATGTAACATCTCTTGCATGTATCGCTTAGTATAGTTTTTCTCTCTCTCTAATATTTTAATTTTATTAAGTTCTGGTTTATGTCCAGTTTTTACACAGTGGGCAGCAAGTGCAGTTTTTTGTGTCAGTGGTCTGTTTCTTGCTTTTAAGTCTGATTTATGCGATGCTAATCTTGTCCTTAATTTTGTTTTTGTCGTACCGACATATACTTTTTGGCATATATCAGTCTCGTCACCATTACACCTTATTTCATATATCACATTAGATTCATCCATAATATCTACTTTTGATTTCATATTATTAAATAATATGTTTGTTGTATTATTGGATTTCATTGCTAGAATGTATTTGTCTTTATCATAAATGTCTGAGTATTTTAACCTTTCCGATAATCCTTCAATATAGTTGATTGATTTGTAGATCTTTGTACTATTCTCTGTGTTGTTATTAATTTGTCTTATTTTTGTAATAGTTTTTCTTATAAGTTTATCCACTAATTTTTTAGGAAAATCATTTTTAATTAAAATGTTTTTTATTATTTCTTTGTTCTTTTCGTGAAACTGTGTGTTCCTTGTCTCTAACACTCTAGTGATAAAATTGGTAGCGGTGTTAATTATTATATATTTCGGGTGTTTAGAGTAGAAGTTTATCAGTCTACCAGACGCCGTGGGCTTTTGATACCAATCGATAGTTACTACTTTTCCGGATCTTTTGACTAATGTGTCTAAATAAGGTAATTGACCGTCATTTTCTTTTTCCATTGTGAACTGAATTTGTCTGTTAAATTCATTTAAAGCTTTTAATGTATCTTCAACTCTATTAGTTTTTATTATACCAAAAAGGTCATCCACATATTTTGTTAATAATTTTGGTTTTTCTTCCATTTTATCAAGCACAGTATTTAGCAATTCTTCCATTATTATATCTGCAACTATCGGGGATGCGGGGGATCCCATAGGCATTCTTTTCTTCTGCTCATAATAATACTCATTAAACCTAAAATATCGGCAGTCTTTTATACAAAACGTCAGTATTTCTGTAAATAATTTCTTTGGTATATTTGTGTATTTTTCTAATATCTCCCATTTATTTTCTATTGTTTTTATGACCAGGTTTACAGGGACACTCGGAAATGACGGTCAATTACCTTATTTAGACACATTAGTCAAAAGATCCGGAAAAGTAGTAACTATCGATTGGTATCAAAAGCCCACGGCGTCTGGTAGACTGATAAACTTCTACTCTAAACACCCGAAATATATAATAATTAACACCGCTACCAATTTTATCACTAGAGTGTTAGAGACAAGCAACACACAGTTTCACGAAAAGAACAAAGAAATAATAAAAAACATTTTAATTAAAAATGATTTTCCTAAAAAATTAGTGGATAAACTTATAAGAAAAACTATTACAAAAATAAGACAAATTAATAACAACACAGAGAATAGTACAAAGATCTACAAATCAATCAACTATATTGAAGGATTATCGGAAAGGTTAACATACTCAGACATTTATGATAAAGACAAATACATTCTAGCAATGAAATCCAATAATACAACAAACATATTATTTAATAATATGAAATCAAAAGTAGATATTATGGATGAATCTAATGTGATATATGAAATAAGGTGTAATGGTGACGAGACTGATATATGCCAAAAAGTATATGTCGGTACGACAAAAACAAAATTAAGGACAAGATTAGCATCGCATAAATCAGACTTAAAAGCAAGAAACAGACCACTGACACAAAAAACTGCACTTGCTGCCCACTGTGCAAAAACTGGACATAAATCAGAACTTAATAAAATTAAAATATTAGAGAGAGAGAAAAACTATACTAAGCGATACATGCAAGAGATGTTACATATAATAAATATACCAAGTGAAAAAAGAATTAACTATAAGACAGATACTGATAATTGCGCACACATATACAGACACATAATAAACAAACACAAGACTAAAGAAAAACATATTAACAGTAGGTGACAGAATTTAAAAGGGAATAGATCTAAAACTAAGATCAAAAATTCTAGAAATAAAAAGTAATTATAATTTATAGTGTTAAAATTTAAAATATTTGATAACTAGATTAAATCATTATTGTTTTATAGTTTAATCGCACCCTGAAGATGGCCAACAAAGTTGGTCGAAATATCGGAAAATAAATAAAAATACAAAATCTAATATAAAAGTAATTTTAGTTATTTATAAAAACGGACCTCAAGCCGAACACATATACACGCAAATTGTTATAATAAAGGTCTACAATTATACACTCACACATAAAGATAAATTTAAAATATACCTCGCTTGTTTCAGATATATATTCCTCATCCATTGGTACGAAATCTTTATCTTTTAGTGAGTCATCACAACTTTGCACAATTTCTTCCAAATCGCTCTCCATTCTATAATATTTATTGGTTTTTGAAGTTAATTTGCGGCACTTAAATAATTTTTCAAATTGACCGGATTTCAAAAATTACTATTATGACCACGCTACGCAATCAATTAAGAATTTGTTCAGTAGAAACACATAACTAAACGCTAATAAAATTTTTCCTAATAACATAATAAAAAATTATTCTTTTTATAAACAGCAACAACTCTGTAAGCCACATCAAAAACTTAAAAAAATCATACCGCGCTAGTTTCTGATATAAATTTCAGAAGAACTTGAAAAAGCTTCCAGTTTCACCAAAATCCATCAATGAAAAAAAGAACAAGTAAAGTTAGTGTGGCTTACAGAGTTGTTGAAGAAAACAAAATAAAAATATATAATTTTTGGAGAAGTAGATTTTATAATAATACCGCTAAATTAATCGAATTTACTTTAAAATCGTTTTAGCATATAAAGCTATGGTACCTAGCAATAGATTGAACACATAAAATCAATTTTTGATTCGATGTGGCTTACAGAGTTATTGCACTAAGCGTCTCAATTATAATTATTAATTAATTTTTTTTTTTGGTTATAACATTTTAAATCGTAAATAAAATAAAACAACCAAACATATAAACGTTTTCAAGCGATAAATGTCGATGAAATTCCAAATGGCTCAAATGGACTAAATCTTGTGCTGGAAAATTTGCCGGCTTTGTATAGCAAGATTTTCTGGAATTATCTTATTACATTCTTTCGAAAAACATGCATCGGATTTTTCTCTGTACGTGAAAACGATGTTCATCGAGTCTTGTATATCTTCAACAAATTCTTCCAATTCGGATATAATATTGGATTCGGAAACATCATGCAAAAAACTTTGATTTTCAGTTAGTCCCGAAGTATTAGCACCGACACTTTCAGATAACATCATATCAATCTCATCATCGCCATTAACCGAGTCTAGTATTTCTAAATCATTATCAAAACTGTCAGAAATATCCATTTTTATAAAAATGACTTCAAATTAACATCACCTTAATAACAAAATTGAGAAACAACTTTTTAGATATTGATAACACTCGTTACACAGTTGGCACAAGACTGAAGCGTCACTGTATTCTTTTACTTTCTTATAGTTATTTTTACAATGTTCTTCGTATTAGTATACGCACATCATATAGTTATACAATTGGCACAATACTGAGGCGTCACTTTATTCTTTTCCTTTCTTATAGTTATTTTTACAATGTGTACAGAGCAGCAACAATAGTAAAGGTATTAATTATCACACTAAAAGGGAAAAATACGTCACCACATAGGCATGTCGGCACCAATCATAACTAAGCATACCAAATCGCATCTCCCAACTAAAGGTGTGTTCAAAGTGATGATACGTTATGAAACTTTAAATGCGTTTTTCTCAAAACTTAATTTTCACACACTACGTCCCTTTTCTCGGAGAAGGTCATATATGTTAAATTAAACTTTGTTTTGAGCCTTAGGTCAGTTTATATTTTGATTTATTAGTTCGATATTTCGTTAACCTTCGGTTAACTTCTTCAGGATATTATTAGTTTTCGTTTTTTTATATTGAATTTTTCTTTTTTTTTGTTGTCCTTTCAGCTTTCAATTACAAAATTCTTTTTATAATTTTAAATAACAATGTGTGTCTTAAAATTTTTTTTAATTTTTTGAAAGTTGTGGTAATAAAACAAAATAGGTATAACAGCCTGTTTTTCGAAAACATGAGCCCTTTCGTTTTTATGTTTCGTTTATAAACGATAACGTTTAAAATTTTATTTTTATAAAACATTTTCTAAAGCTTTTGTTTTGACGTAAAAAGAGCTTTTTAGGTATAACTAAAAATACACACTCAAAAAATTATTACAGTCAAGAACTAAAAAAATTAAATCTATGAAAAAAGTTCGATAAACAATTTTAAATAAAATTCATTTCAAACTCATTTTAAATTTTACGAACACCGGCGTAAACATTTTTTTAAATTAATTTTAGCATTCACATAGAAAACCATTTACACATTTATACAGATTCAAATCTTAAGTCTAAAACATAATTATTAGGTCCGACCATACATAAACTTAGTGATAGTTATAAATAATACATAAGTAGTGATAATCAAAAAGGAAAAATAAAAGTATTTTCAAGCAGTCCCATCTGGAGTGTTGAGTATAAGAGCCCTTGTATTAAGAAGTTAAAACCAGTATTACCATACAAAATACTTCTTTTAACTTCTTAAAGTGTACTTTGTTTTGACTATGACTATGCGGCATTGTGTCTACACGATTATCTAAAATCTTGAACATACGTCCGCTAACAACTTAAACAAATGCCCTTCATATGTAGTTAAGCATACGTATATTGAAAAAATTGTGTGTCTACACGATATGTTGGCACTGCTTAGCTTTAGAAATATTAATAAATAAAAGTAAAAATAACAAAAAATTAAAATTGTATAGACCCTCCACGCAGTTGAAGCTGTAGCGAAAGTTAAGAATTATATGTTCCACAAATATTTAAGTAACAGAATAGCACATGATAAAAGAGTAAAGTAATATCTAGAATTTATGATAACTTCCAATCAACTAGATGTATTTTCTTCAAGTATAGACTACATAAAAGATATACCATCACGTCACCTTTCAAACGAAAAAAGCCAAATCAAAACCTTCCTATACGTTTGGTCTGTACGTGATCTCGTACATAGAAACAGATACACAGAAACACACTAAGAAATTATAACACCCCTTCTTTTGGTCCGGGGTTAAAAACCGAAACGAAATTAGTTAAAAAGCAGGGTAGGCAAATGCGCACTCTTTTGCTCTTTTGCTCTTTTGCTCTTTTGCTCTTTTGCTCATTGCGTACTGTTGTCTTGCTCTTTAAAATGTAGAGCATGCACAAAGAGCGGAGTACAAAAAAAGAGGAACCACTGTTTGCGCTTTGCGTTTGCTCCTTACTTGTAGGAGCATGCTCTTTGAGCAAGTAGCAACATTGTTTATCTTTTGCTCTTTTGCTCCGCGTATTGTGTACATTGAGTGGCTCGTTACGCTTGCTCTTTTTGACATTAACAGTGGTTACTTTGGGTTAAATTAAATAATATAAAGTATTAAAATAAATAATATCGATTTTCTCGCCATTAAATTTTTAGGGTTTCGTACACCAAAGTAGGGATGGGCAAAAAATATCGAAATATCGATATTTGAAAAAATAAATATCGATATAAGTAGTAGGGAAATGGGGAAGGTAAAAAAAAAATCATCTTTTTGGGATGAATTTTTTGGGATGATATTTATTTGGATGATTTTAGAGATGAAAATTTGAGATGAAAAAAAAAATTTGGGATGATTTTTTTTTTGTGTGAAATGCAAATGTTTATTGCTGTTGAATTGAATTTTTTTATTTTCATTGCACACTTGATGTGATGAAACATTTTAGGGATGACTTTTTGTTTAACCCCTTGTGGACTAAGGCATGACATCGTTGAAAAAGTTTAATTTTTTTATGAAATATTGAAACTAAATTCTTTAGAAAGCTATTTAGAAAATTTTAAATTTTTGGAGGACCTGCTAGGCCCCTAGATGGACCTGGTACTTTTAAGTACCGTCGGGTCAGCGTGAGTCAAAAGTAAAGATAAAGTCCCAATGATTTTTTAAAAGTTTTATTTATATTTTCAATACTTTAGTGAGTAGTTAGGCTATAAACTTATTCCATGATACTTAACGAAACAATTTTTTTTGTCATTACAACATAAATAAACACCACAGTGAGAGCATTTAGAATCATCATTGATAAAACAACTCGTTCTCCAAGACCAAAGTCAGAATATTTTTTTTCTAAAACTTCGTCTTTACCCTGATAAATTGAAAACTTTTTTATATAGCCTTTCTGGTCAGCAAGGCACCACACTTTATAGCCTCTTTTAATTTGCTTCATTGGGCAATACTGCTTCATTGCATTTCGACCTTTGAAAAGTATCATTGACTCATCAACGGAAAGTAGTCTTGTGCCATGATAAAACTGTTGGAAGCTATGATTCATCCCATCAATCATGGGTCGAAGTTTGAAGAGGCGGTCTTTATTGTCTTGCGGAATTTTGGAATTATCGCTAACGTGCAAGTTGCTCAATATTTCATCGAACCTATTTCTGCTCATTGTTTTCCCAATTATAGGCAGACAAAAATCATCACTTGTGTTCCAATAGTTTTTCCAACTCGGAAGCTTGTGATAGCCCATGAAAAAGTTTATGCCTAAAAACAATTGAAACTCGTTTTTTTTTAATTTAAATTTTTGGCCT
Source organism: Tachina lurida (assembly GCA_944452675.1). Classification (NCBI taxonomy): domain Eukaryota; kingdom Metazoa; phylum Arthropoda; class Insecta; order Diptera; family Tachinidae; genus Tachina; species Tachina lurida. The sequence goes on along the minus strand of OX101755.1, from coordinate 57,165,690 downwards.
CTGGGTGGCATACAAATTTGACTGAAATATTATATTTTCAGTTATGTTTTCAATAAATAAAAGAAAATATTCCGTAGGGGTGTTACAATTTTCAAATATTCCTTCCACAGGTCCGTCCGGTAGGAAGAATTCAGAAATAATTGTTTTATGGGATTTCGATTTCCATCGGCGATTGGGTTCGACATTTTGCTTCCCGCTGATACTAGGCATTATATGAAGTATTTTGTCATCATTCTCAGAATGTCTTTCATTTTCCATTAGGTCATTGTTGCTTGAAATATCTTCATCTAATAATTCCTCTAAGTACTCCTTCAATGTCTCATCACCCGGGTCATTTTCGTCATCAATCTCAATATCAGTGTCCTCGTTGTTGTCAACTGGAATTGATTCCAGAATAGTCAGAATTTCATCTGTACCAAGACGTTTACCACGAATTCCAGCCATAATCCTATTAGTGTCATACAATAAAAATGTGCTGTAAAAGTAAGAAAAACTAGCACACGCAGCCCAACGGTACTTACCAGTCCTCTTTAATTATTTCTAAAACAAAAGTCAACTAACAACTTTTCTATATATAAAAAGAACTTTATGTGCACAAAACTAATTATTCTTCAATAAAAACACACTTTTGGAGTAAAAACAGCTATAATATGCTTATTTTTGGTAATTGAAAATTATATCACAAAAGCTCACGTGTACAGCACAAACACATTTCAATTTACCGTTATTCTGAATATTCGAGGTTGCCAATACGCAAAAAAGTATTATTATTTGAAAGGTTATAGTGTACTTAGAAGTACCTTTGGGTAATAAGAATAAAAATAGTTTTCTTTTTCATTTTGTAAGCTCATTAGTGTTATGGTACTTATCAGTACCGTCGGTCGACAAAGGGTTAAGGAGCCTTTATGTTCGTCTGTCGGTTTGTCTCTTTAATAATAGTTGTACCTATTTCTGTCTCTTAAATCACTTGAAATCGTCAATAGAAACCTTTTTGTTTTTTGTAATTATAAACACCGGCTTTGGTTTGAAATATCGGTTGCTTATCATTTTGCAAATGCTGTTATCTGTACGTTTATAAATTTGCTTTTTTATTGCTGTTGGCTGGTAAGAAGAAGAAGGGAAAAGAGTATTCTTTTGTTTTATTTTGGGATGAAAATATAAAAATTGAAGGACGAATTTTATTTTAACAAGCCTTGTGTATTAATTGTGCGTTTGTTTGTTCTTATTAAATGCTATAAATTTGGTTTTTTATTGCTGTGGGGGAGGTAAGAAGAAAAAGGGAAAAGAATTGTATGTTTGTTGTGACTCTTAACTATACATAATTTTTTTTTACATATGTATGTATGTATGTTTAAATGAATTTGAAGATGTATATTTGAGAACATTTGCATGTAATATAATTGTTTGAAATAAATTATTTAAAACATAAGAGGAGGCATTTTCATTATTATATAGAAACTAAGTAAGAGTAATTATGAAGGTATGAATAAAAATATTAAGAGATGAAAATTTTAATGAAAATTTTAATGAAAATTTTAGTTTCAGAAAACAAAACTCTCCTAATTAAAATTTTTTGTTTAATGTGTACCAAATAAATTGATATAAAAACGCAGCTTCTGAAATATTACTATTCATTAACTCACTGCAATCCTTTGCTAGCCAACTATGACATCGAAAAATATTACAAACATTGAGGTTGTTGACGCTTTTAATAAACTGAAAGCAAAATCATATATATCTGTGAAGGAATTACAACCAACAAGGCCATATAAAGTGATAATGATGTTTCGTCATAAGACCAAATATGGAAATATAGTGATTGCAGAGCTCGAGGATGGAATGCTATATCTTACCAAACGCTACAATAGCTTAGATGACAAAATAATTGAAGGGGCTGGGGATGAAAAATTTTCTTTAACAAAAAAACTAGAAAATTATTCATACACATTAGAATTGGCGGAGATACTTCCTGACGAAAAAGAAAAAACTATTGAAGACAATGAAGGCTTCTATATTCCAAACTCGCAACCCTTTTTTACTTGGGAAGGAGGCAAAATTCCAAAAGTGTATTAAAGTATGAGCACCTTACATTTGAAATAAAAGCCTTATTTTGTAAAACACAATGTTGTCAAATTTCTTTAAATAAAATAGTATTTTAATATCTGTTCAATGAAATTTTGTTTAATGTAAATATTTTGTGGAAACTGTATATAAGCCGCGAAAATTTTTAAAAAATTTATTAGTCGCCTTTTGTCTTTCCTTGGAGTGTAAGCAGGATGTCCACAAATCCAATTCGACAATTTCTAAAGGACTTGGAAGGACTTATTTTTAAGGATCATCTCAAACTTATTGAGGATTACTTGAATAACAAGAATCAAGAAAGAATTCAAATTGAAAAATTAATAAAAAAATATTATTTATTATCAAACAGATTATAAGCTTATTAATTGAATATAATTATAAAATAAAAGCAAATATTATTGTAATTGAAGTTGTTTTATTTTATTATAAATAATTTAAATATATATATATATATACATATACATTTCTTTTGGGTAAAGTATTCCAATTATCGAGATGATGATCAATCAGATGATCAGCTGGTGATCAGCTGGAAAATTAGTTGATAATCAGCTGGTGATCAGCTGGAAAAATAGTTGATGATCAGCTGGAAAAACCAGTTGACGATCAGCTGATAGTCAACTCACAATAAAGTAGCAATCACTAGTTTGCACTATTATTCTAGTTGTCTCATTCTATTGATATGTATATAAACAATGTCAGAGCAAGAGAGATATAATATTCCATTTGTGAATAAGGTGATGATCAGCTGGTTTTCAACAGGAAAATTAGTTGGTTGATTATCAGCTGTTAATAACTAGCGAAAGAAAACGCAATCCTTGTTGCTTACACATAAGAAACGTACGTTTTATTCCAACTTCTACCTTTCAACAAATAAGACAAATTAAGTAAATTAAGCAAAATGTCCTCAATGAATAGAAATGGAAATACTCGCTCGGGAAGAACACAAGTTCAAATAAAAGAAATAATAATTCTACCGAGGTTAGATCTCCAGCGATTTCTTTTTATGCATGAGAAGACAGATGACGAGCTACTCGCCAATACAGTAGCCTTAATTGAGATGCTGCATGATGGGAACGATCAAATCTTAGATGAAATAGCTGCCCAATGTGAAGATATTTACAACATGAGATGATTTTTTACATGCATATATATATATATATATATATATATATATATATATATATATAGATATATATATATATTTTTTTTTGTGTATTTAAAATGCTCCTTAAGTTTATAAATAAATGAGTAAATAAATAAATAAAATATAAGGATAAACAAGAAATAAAATTGAGTTTCAATTTGATTTAGCTTTTATACTTTACAGTTTATATTTTATTGAAATTGCAATTTTTACATTTAGTAACATTGTAAATATTATAATATGTTGTTATCAGTTGCTTTGTTACTTCTTCCGCTTCCATATTTTTCCTTCGGTAGTGCAAGCATAAGCAAGTATCTGGCCCACATGTAGTATTATCATCCGACCAAACACAATCTTCATAATGTTCTCCAAATTTATTTTTCTTTGTCTTCAATTTATTGGCGCACTCTAGTTGAGATTGAATATTAATGAGTTGGTTTTTATCTTCATCCGAAACAATATGTGAACATCTTTTCATGAAATCGTATATATCTTTTAGCACCATTCTTACAATCGATTATGACCAAGTACTTGCACGAAGTATTTATGAATAAGCAATAACATTTTGAAGTGTGGTATTTATACTTTTTAACTAATTACATATGAGCTAGCATTACATAAGTAGATACACAATTACTTACTTACTCTCATCATTCTTCTATACATAATGAAAAGAATTTTTATATTTATTTATCTAATTTTTATTGTAATAATATATATTTATTTTTTTAACTAAATATAAAATTTACATTATTTTTCTTATTTCGTTTGTAAGAGGAATATATTCAAACATCTTATCATGTATAATCAAACAATATGCAGCTGTATTCGACGGAATATTTTTCAAGGTTTTTAATTCAATGCGAATATCGATAGGTCCAGTTTTAACTGATTCATTTTGATGAGTAACGTCTAAAACTATTATTGGCGCCATAGTTTTGAAATTTTCCGGGGTTAATAATGGTTGGGAATCACGTGAATAATAACTTTGTTGAAATTTTAAATACATATCGTATAGAATTGCAAAACGATTTCTGTCAAATTTTAGATTTAAATCATCATATGGATATGTGACAGAGTTAAGATGCACTTTAATATCACTTAAATCGCAGTGTTGAAACTTGTTATCATCATTTCGAAGACCCAATAATAAAAATCGCGGTCTCTCGTTTTCGGTAGCTAGCTTCACATTCCATAATACTGTTGTACTTTCTGGAAGTAAAGGATAGTAATACATATCCCAACTTCTGAAACATATACTTAATGGATGGCGATTGTTTATTGTTTTTAACATCTGCAATTTGTACGCATCAGCAAGTTGAACGTGTGGTACTTTCCAAGTAATATTTAAAATTGATAACTTTATTTTTTCTGCTATCGTTTGAGATTTAAGAACTTGACCATCATCCTTAGATCGTGAAAGTATCAGCTCATGTTTGGAATTAACTATAATTTTATTAAAATCTTCAGCAAATCCGAGTAAATATTTTAATGGTACACAAAAATTGAAATAACCCTTTTCAAGTGTAAGATCATCAATATTAAAAGGAGACCATCCTGCATTTAGTAGACTATCACTATCAGATTTATTCAACGAAACATAGTTTTTTAATTCTGTTGCAATACCCAAATGACGTGTGCGATCAATTTCTATACCATTAATTTCATAACGAATTTCATCAAATAGATGTGCCATACAATTGTTTAAGAGCCGTATGGATGTAGAAACTGATGAGTCCTCTTTCGTAGCATGTCCTTCTATATATAGAAGACTTTCGCTTGGTAAAACATACAAATCTTGATTTTGAATTGATATACGAATTTCATCATTATTTTTAAATGATTGTAAATATGATGTATAGCTGTGGTACTCTTTTTTGATAATGGAGTTATCAAATAGCGGTTTTTGCAAAATGTTAATAATGTTGCTCATTGTTCCTTTATCTTTATGGTTTTTACTTTAGATGAAACCCCAAATGGTTTAAAAACTCCTTATTATCCTCACGAAGAATAATGTTTTGTTTCTGTTGTGCTATCTTTTTAATTTGTTGTTTTTTCAGTTTTTTCGATTTATTGCAATACGATGGCTTTCCGGTTTCGTCTTCAGTTGATAAGGTTAGAATGAATGGTGAATGCTTTTGCAAGTCAGTTTTATTGTATATAATCATTCTCTCATGGGCTTTAAATGCAATCGTATTGTTAATTTTTCACCACGAAAATTTATTAAGTTTCCGTCTTAGTCAACAACTTTCAAAATAAGACTATTTATTGTTCTTGAGCTTACAGGTAAATATATTACATTAGTTGGAGCCTCAGTTATTTTATATCCTGGACTGACGTTGAGTGAAAACTGATGCAAAATATAGGCAGACATATTATTTATATATGATCCACATACAATGTTACGATTATTGTATTGATTTTGGTTATATCTATTGTTTTATCAGAGTAATGTTCCACGCAAGGCTGTAATACTTTTGTACTGAACCCTAATAAGGATCCGATTGATCTCTTCTTATTAAAATAAATTGAATCTGTAGTACTTTTTATACATGTTTGTAGAGTATTATAATTTGCTCGTACATCAAGCGATCCTGTTGCGTTTATATTATGATATTTATTTGCTAATACTTCAGCTATATCTGACAATTCATATGAGCCAACTGGAACTTCTATTTCATTATTCCCAATATGAAATAAATTGTTTTCGATATCAACATTTGCGATTGAGTGATACGTGTCGAAACTTATTAAGCCGCAAACATAGTTTCCATTTAGTTCGATTGGTGGAAAATAGTTTGCAACAAGATATGAAGAGTCTCCGTTTAATGTTAATGTAATTGACATTTTAAAGGCTGATGAGCGAATAAATTATTAATAAATTTGTAATGAGTTTTATGATGATGTGTTGTTGGCATTAATCCAAGAGTTGTGTTCTGATGAAAAGCCTAACCATTTAACGTAAATTTTGTTTCGTTTCCTTTTTAAAACTTTTTCAATTAAATATGTTTCTGGAAATTTAGTTTTCATTAGCTCAGACTCATAAAAACCACCTTTAATTTCGTGACCTTGATAGTCTTGTAATATATATGTATTAGGATTTGTATTTCTTATAGTTTTAATTTTAAATATTTCCAATTCGGTGTGTAACCTTTTTCAAATATATGTTTATATTTACTTATTCGTACATTATCATTAACTTTAAACTTGGGTCTTTTAAAGACTTTCAAATTGTTGTAGACTGTATCCAATAACAATTTTTCATTTGATGAATTTACTTCAATAGGCGACATTTTTATAGTTCTATGGTAAGTGTTATTATATTTTTCAGCAAGTTGCTTATATATGTTTATCCATTTATATGTTCCTTGGCAACTAAACTCTTTCCACATCATTCCTTTAAAAGTTCTATTGAATCTTTCTATAATGGATGCCTTGAGAACACTGTATGTTGAATAATGATTAATTCCATTCAATTGCATTAACTGCTGAAATCGGCTATTGAAAAACTCTTTACCATCATCAGTTTGTAAATTCTTTGGCTTACGATTGCTGTTTCTGAAAATATTTTTCATAGCGTTTGTCACGTTGATTGCGGATTTATTTTTTACTGCAGAGACCCAAGCCATTTTGGAAAAACCATCTATCACCGTTAAGAGATACTTAAATCCATTATTATCTGCTACGTAATTACCCATCTCAACCAAATCTGCTTGCCATAAATCATCGATTCCTTTTATAATAACTCGCCTTCTCTTAAAATGTTTGCGCGCTTGCTTATGAATTTCATTAACAATTTCTCTCTTATCTGAATTCATTTCCTTTATGCTAGTTGTTGCTAATTAATATGTAAACGGGAATTCTATATGTTTATATATATAATTTTTATCCTTTGATTTTAGGAAGTTCGAGTTTTCGTTTTTTAACAACATCTACAACAGCATTTTTATTAATTGACTTAAATATAAATTCTTCAATATTTTCAAATCTTTCCTCGATATTCTTTAAGAAGCCTTCATTTGCAAAATGAACTTGATCAATCACTACTTTTTCAATAGCTTTAACATCGTCATCGATCCCTTTTGTAATTAACTCTCGTAATACTTTTACATCTCTTCTGATAACGTTTAATTGTGAATTATAATCGTTTTTAAGTTCCTCACTTTGATCCTTAATGGTTTTGATGATAATATGCATTTTGTTGATATCTTTTGCAATGACATCCATTTGGAAATTATATTTGTACGTACTTAACTTTAAATTATTTAATTACTCTTAATGGAACTTTCTCCAAACTTATTTATATAACTCATTTTTAATATATTATGTCAGCTTCTCTTAATTCTTCAACAATGGAAATTATTTCGTTTTTATGATTATTATGACCAGCACTTTCCGATGAAAGGAGTAAACGTAATCTGTCAACTAGTTCATTTGGATCATCCCAATATATATAATTAGATTTACGATTATCTGCAGTTTTCAATAGTAATCCATTACCTTTTTTTAAAACATTGGGTTTCGTAGTAAATAAATGTTTTATTATATTAACATATTTATATGCTCGTGTACCTTTAATTTGACCATGTGGTTGATATTGTCGTTTGTATGCATTTGTACTCGTTAAAAGTTCTTTGTAAGTTTTCAAATCATTTTTAGTGTAATGTAGAGGTTTGGAATGAAAAACTAATTCAAATAATCCTGGAGTCATTTTCCACTTTATATTTCCTATTCGAATAGAATTATCTGCATTAAAATTTAGTTCATTATTTGCATATCGCCAGTTTCCGCTTTCATCTATGTTGAATCCATAAACCATATCTATTTTTTTATTATAAGTATTTAAAAAAAATTATTAATTCATGAATAAAGTTAAATTCATTACACAACTAAATAAAATAATAATTTAAAGTAATATGGAAGTAATATATGTATATTAAGTCGTATCTGTTAAGAAACTTCTTAAAAAAATTAATGCATCTAGTGTGGCATCTGACAATCGAGATCTTATTTTATTGCAAACATAAGCTGCTGACGAAAAACAACGATCACATTCCACACTTGTGGGTGGTATTGTTAACAAATAGTTATATGCGGCTTTTAAATTGGTGCCTCTAGACCCACCTGCAATAAACAACTCAATTTCCTTGGAAAGATTTAAATCAACATTCATTATAGATTTCCTTGGACTAATGCAATTTTTGATTGCCTTCTTTAATTCTTTTTCTGCAGAAAGATCTTCATCTGAATCGAAATTGATATCATTATCGTCTTCTGCTACATAATTTTCTTTAAAACGTTCAATTAATTTTTTAAATTCCAGTTCTATAATAATTGCTTCTGTATATTCATCTAATTCCGATTTTAGTCTTGGATTTTTCAGAAAATTTAGTACTGTTGAATTTATAGTTCGGCGTTCCTGTACTCTAATTTGAAGTGATTTGTAAATTTCATTAGCTAAAACAGTCTTCATTCCACTATTTCTTTTAGCATAAATAATAAAGCAGCATCCGCCTTACATAGGTTCATGTCTCTTTGGCAAAGTGCCTCAACTGTCATTTTAAATTGGATTCAAAATATTGATAATTTCTTTCAACAGATGGAAATCTTCATCACTAAATTGTTCGTATTTTAGGTCAATAAGGGTTTTTTTAATCGGAAGCTCTAATTCCGAAAAACGCTTACACATTTCGAATAGGGTACTCCATCGAGTCCAAAATCAATTTCAGTTCCTTACCATGTTCTTCTTTAACATATTTCTGGAGTAGCTCGTTTTTCGTAGGCGATTTTCTGAACAATTTTGCGATTTTTCTTACATTTTCAATTACAGATTTAATTCTGAACTGGTTTGTTATGTAGACTGGCATTTCGTTATAGTATATTTCAAAATCATCCACTTCATCATCATCGTCATCATCGGAAGACCATTCCAGATTAGGTAAAACTACTCTCGAACTAGGAGGTGTTTTATAAAATACATCGATTACTGCAAGGTGTATTCCATGAGTTAGACATAGCTGTTGCTTGGGAACTATCATTTTCCCAATTTTTTTCATGGTTGATGCGCCATCAGTTGTAAAACCAACGACATCATCTGACAACGATATATTAAAATCTTTTAATCGGTTTTCTACAAGACCGATGCAAACTTTGGAGGTGGCAGACTTCGAAAGTCTTATTAACCCAGTATTGAATGATTTTACAGAGGTCCTCAAAATTACATGTATGAACCTCTTGTTTGATGAGGAAGTCCATTCATCAAATGTTATACTAAATTTATTTCCATCAGATAAAATTTTTGAGATGTCTTTTCTCATTACATTTTTGCACTTGTGGAAAAATTCCATAAAAATTCCTTTTATGGTTTCTCGAGATTTGGGTACATCAAATCCTCGGGCCTTTAAACATTTTCGTAGTTCAGTTGAAGTAGTAAATAAAGAAAAAGGCAAACTATCTAACGCTGTCAATCTAGCAATTACAGCACCAAGCGACACCTCTTTTTGTGGCCCAAGGAAGTTAGTAATTTTTAGTATCTTTGGTTGAGGTGCATCCTTCTCATCTCGTTTTTGTAGCTGAATATCGTGGGTCTATAAAAATATTTACAACATTTTATTTCATATACATATGTATGTACTTATCTGACAAAGTATACTTACATGAATATGTGTCAAAAGACCTTTGGTAGAACCTCCTGAAGTTTTTAACACCTTTTTGCAAAATTTGAATTTTGCGTGCGCAGTTCCATTATCATCCACTAAGAAAAAACACATAACCGAACTTTTATCTTCCGATTCATTGCTAATAATTTGATATTTCGCTTACGACTTCTTTTTATAACCAGTAAAAAGCATTTGAGTCATGGCTACTATGATTAAATCTTGAATATTTAAAGTGACTCTTAACAGGGCAACTCATGTTTATTAACAAACGTAAACATAGTAGCATTTAATAAAAAAAATTGCCAGATTTTTAATATTACCGAAATCCCGGGATTTTTAAGCAAAAATCCCGGGATTCAGGATTCATTTTTTTAGAATAATTTCGGGTTTTCGGTATTCGGGATTTCGGTATTGGCATCCCTAATGTTAATATCTAAAATCGCTAACAAAATATTAAGTTCTCAAAATGATGTGGTTAAAATTTTTTGACGGTTATGGCGCGATATTTTAGTATTTGTATTTATTTTAAACAGGGTAAGAAAATACGCGAAGCAGCTCCGCTCTTTTCAGCTCTTTTGGCACTTTTACGCAAAGAGCGGAGCGGCAATGTTATTGCTCTTGCTCTGCGCCATTATGTCGACGCTGCTCATTACAAAATCAGAGCAAGAAAAGGAGTACCATGGTTGGCTCTTTGCTTGCTCCGCTCCTGTTGTTTACGCAATGTGTAAAAGAGCTGCAAAGAGCAGAAAATGCGCATTGCTCCTTTACTGTGGTACAAAATACATTTTTTTCTTTTAAAAGATTCTGTTGCGTTGTAATGATTATTATGATAAAATAAAAAAATGTAAACGGATGACATTTTGTAAAAACACTAATAATTTTTATTTTTAGTTTTAATTGATGTATATGGTGTTTTTTATTGAGGTATAGCACTTTTTTAACTGGCGGCCATTTTGTCAGCTGTCAAGTGATTAATATTTAGTTTGGTTTGCCATTTCATCATGAACAGGTTGACAAAAGAACAACGCTTGCAAATCGTGCAAATTTATTTCGAAAATAATGGTTCAGTTCGCGAAGTTTACCGCAAGCTCCGTCCATTTTATGGTCGACATAATCGTCCATCAGAGCAATTAATTCGGTTAACCATGGATCGTTTTCGCACTACGTTTACTCTATGTGATAATACGCATCCGCAGAGACGTCGAACAGTGCGCACCGAAGAAACAATTGCCGCTGTAGAGCAAAGTGTTGAAGAGGACCCGAATGAATCGATTCGCCACCGTGCACAGCAATTGGAGCTTTGTCCATCAACTTTATGGAAGATTTTGCGCAAAGATCTTGGCTTGCGACCTTACAAGATCCAGCTTGTGCAAGAATTAAAGCCGCGAGACCATGCAATGCGTCGTGATTTTGGTGTATGGGCCGAAAATGAGATTGATCTCGATGCTGATTTTCATCGCAATTGTCAATTGGCCACCAACATCGTGTGATTTGACACCATTGGATTATTTTCTTTGGGGATATGTGAAGTCGCTCGTCTACGCCAACAAACCAGAAACGTTAGGGGACTTGGAAGCCAACATTCGTGGCGTTATTGCCAACATACGGCCCCATATGCTCGAAAAAGTGGTTGAAAATTGGACCTGTAGAATTGGCTTTATTCGAGCCAGCCGCGGCGGCCACATGCCCGAAATCATATTTAAACATTAATGGCATAAAATTATCCTTCCAATAAAGCCAAATTGATGGACATTAAAACGATTTTCTTGTGTTTTATTTCAATTCGAAGTTCTATACCTCTAAAAAACACCCTGTAGTAGTAATGTAGTATTTATTTTATTAGGGTTTTTAAATTATCTGAAAAATTGACTGATTTCAAGTTCTTTAATTGGACCTTTTTATACCCTTTACCAAAAAAATGGTATAAGGGTATATATAGGTTTGTCATTCCGTTTGTAATTTCTATAATATCAATAAGCGACCCATAAAGTATATACATATATTCTGGATCCTTATGGATAGGGAAGAGGAATAAGCGATGTCCGTCTGTCTGTACGTGAAATCGGTTTTCCGAAGCTCCCAGTAAAGTTAGAGACTTCGTTCTTGGACTGGTGTGTCAGAAAATCCAAACAAGATTGGTATTGAAATTCAGAAAAATCGAGCAGACGATTGCAGAGCTGGAAAACTTAAACTTTATTTTGCCATATAAAAGTAACTAGATAATACAAATTTTTTGTTTTTTTGTTAAATAAACTTATTTTACACTTCAGTACGACTAAAATTGGTATTTCAAATTTTAAAAAATAAAAAAATTTCCAGGGTTGGAAAACTTTTTGTGTTATGTAAAATTAACTATGTCTAAAACTATATTAGTATTTTCTCGAGAACCGTAAGAGGTACAATTAAGACTTAGCAAAGTAAAAACCAATTTGGTTTGCATTCCTCATAAAAAATAAATTTTCAAACAAACAACAAAAATATGTCAGTACGAGTTCGTACCTGCATACGAGTTCTTTTTGCTTTCATAGCAGAGTACCGCTTCACTGTTATGTTGCTGGTATTGTCGAAATAATTTGCACATACTCACATTTTTTAATATTTGTTGCAATCCTTTTTAATGAACATATACATATTTATTTAAAACATAATTTTCACAGACTTTTACTTATGTACTCAAAAATCAAAGTTTTAATGTTTTTAAAAAGGTTAAGAGAAACTACCGAAATTTCTTAACGAGCATTAATATGTTTTTTTTTTCTTTTTTTTACGTTTTTGCAGTTAAAATAATTTTTTTTTCGCTTTTTTCATTTCGGCGATTTTTTTATTTTGGCGATTTTCTAATTTTGGCGATTTTTCTGGTTTTTCGCAATTTATTTTCGATTTATAATTTTTTTTTTGTAATTTGATGCTTTTTTTCATTTTGGCGATTTTTTTTCATTTCAGAGATTTTTTTAATTTTGGCGATTTTTTTCATTTTGGCGATTTTTTCATTTTGGCGATTTATTTTCGATTTAGAAATTTTTTTTCTGGTGCTTTTTTTCGTTTTGGCGCTTTTTTTTTAATTGGCCACTTTTTTTCGGTTTGGCGATTTTATAATTTTTTGTTTTTTTAGTTTTACCGTTTTTGAAAATTTCAAGATTTTTGCTCTTACGGTTTCCAAGAAAGAGCAAGTTGTCAAAATTACATAGTCAAGATTACATTAACTGATGGTACACCCTCTAATTAAAATTTTTTAATTTTTGTAGTTTGTATAAAAATACACTAACTTTACAAATTTCAAATGCATTTGCATGTATATTACATGGGATTTTAACATTTTTCGTTGCTCGTTTTGGCACACCCTTTAATTTCCAAATCTCATGTATTTGTTGTTGTAGCGGCCAAAGGTCTACACACTGTGTCCAAATTTCAGGTCTGTACCTCTTACGGTTTCCAAGATACAGCCAGTTGTCAAAATTACATAGTCAAAATTGCATAAACTGAAGGAACACCCTTTATTTTAATTTTTTTAAATCTTAGTGTTAATTATTGTAGTCTGTATAAAAATACACTAACTTTACAAATTTCAAGTGCATTTGCATGTATATTACATGGGATTTTAACATTTTTCGTTGCTCGTTTTGGCACACCCTTTAATTTCCAACTCTCATGTATTTGTTGTTGTAGCGGCCAAAGGTCTACACACTGTGTCCAAATTTCAGGTCTGTACCTCTTACGGTTTCCAAGATACAGCCAGTTGTCAAAATTACATAGTCAAAATTGCATAAACTGAAGGAACACCCTTTATTTTAATTTTTTTAAATCTTAGTGTTAATTGTTGTAGTCTGTATAAAAATACACTAACTTTACAAATTTCAAGTGCATTTGTATATATATTACATAGGATTTTAACATTTTTCGTTGCTCGTTTTGGCACACCCTTTAATTTCCAACTCTCATGTATTTGTTGTTGTAGCGGCCAAGGGTCTACACACTCTGTCCAAATTTCAGGTGCGTAGCTCTCATGGTTCTAGAGAAAATAAGACTTAGGCCATTATTATTTATTGCCACAGATATGTATGTATATGTATATACATGTAAATATATGTACATGTACATACATACATACATTAATATGTACATACATATGTAAATACAAACAATTTAATGGCGAGAAAATCCATATTATTTATTTTAATACTTTATATTATTTAATTTAACCCAAAGTAACCACTGTTAATGTCAAAAAGAGCAAGCGTAATGAGCCACTCAATGTACACAATACGCGGTGCAAAAGAGCAAAAGAGCAAAAGAGAAACATCGTTGCTACTTGCTCAAAGAGTTTGCTCCTACAGGTACATTATCTACATTTTAAAGAGCAAGACAACAGTACGCAATGAGCAAAAGAGCAATAGAGTACGCATTTTCCTACCCTGATTTTAAACTTAAAAGATTTTTGCAACATTTGCTGTTCAAAAATATCGATACGATATATGTATATCGATACATTTTTTCCATTTGCCCATCCCTACAGCAAAGGTTAAAAAAACCCTATTGTTTTCGCTACGCTGTCCGTCTGTCCGTCACAGGGTATTTTCTCGAGAACTGTAAGAGCTCAGGAGCTGAAATTTGGACAGAGTGTGTAGACCCTTGGCTACAACAACAAATACAGGAGAGTTGGAAATTAAAGGGTGTGCCAAAACGAGCAACGAAAAATTTTAAAATCCACTCTAATATACATACAATTGTATGTATGTATGTATATGCACTTGAAATTTGTAAAGTTAGTGTATTTTTATACAGACTACAACAATTAACACTAAAATTTAAAAAAGATTTTATTAAAGGGTGTACCATCAGTTAATGCAATTTTCACTATGCAATTTCGATAACATGCTGTATCTTGGAAACCGTAAGAGCAAACTTCTAGAAATTTTCAAAAACGGTAAAACAAAAAAATCCCAAAATTATAAAATCACCAAACCGAAAAAAATCGCAAAAATAAAAAAAATCGCCAAAACGAAAAAAAGCACCAAATTAAAAAAAAAATCTAAATCGAAAATAAATCGCGAAAAACCGGAAAAATCGCCGAAATGAAAAAATCGCCAAAATTAAAAAAATCGCCAAAATGAAAAAATCGCCAAAATAAAAAAAAAAATCGCCAAAATGAAAAAAAGTCGCCAAAATGAAAAAAATCTCCAAAATGAAAAAAACGCCAAAATTAAAAAAATTGCCAAAACGAGAAAAAAGCGAAAAAAACAAAAAAAAAATTATTTCAGCTGAAAAAACGTAAAAAAAACACTTAAAAAAATGCTCAAAGCCCAACGTACGGAACCCTTCGTGCGAGTTACGTATATAGTTCCAGAAACACCCCTCGTGGACATTAATTCAATTATAGCCAAATATAACAAACAAAACTTAAACTGAGTCAATGACACTTTCTGATATGTACATATAAAAACGTCTTTGACACAAGTTCGAAAATGCTGACTTTCGTTCAGTTAAATTTAGTTTCTTTCAATTGTTTCTGAAATTTTATTCCCCTTCCGTTCTGTTGGATTTCCACACAGCAAAATATACAAAAAAAAAAAATCATTCATATAATTTTATGAAAAAAGGGCAACGACAATTAAAACACAAAAACTTATGAATCATGAAAAAATATAAATTTGTCGTTGAACAAAAAAAAAAGATATTCCAATGACCAAACAAAATCGAAAAAAGAAAATTTATGATCGATTTTGCTTGCTAAACATATTGTAAGTTGTATGCATAGAAATAAGTTTAGATTAAGAAAGTTGTATAAAAATAAGAAAAAATCACCAATAAAAGTCAGTCTCATATCAGAACTCCAAAAGGGAAAGCCTTTTCTTTTTTAGGGTTCCGTACACCAAAGGTGAAAATGGAACCCTATTGTTTTCGCTACGCTGTCCGTCTGGCCATCTGTCCGTCACAGAGTATTTTCTCGAGAACCGTAAGAGGTACGGACCTGAAATTTGGACAGAGTGTGTAGACCCTTGGCCGCTACAACAACAAATACATGAGAATTGGAAATTAAAGGGTGTGCCAAAACGAGCAACGAAAAATGTTAAAATCCCATGTAATATACATACAATTGTATGTATATGCACTTGAAATTTGTAAAGTTAGTGTATTTTTATACAGACTACAACAATTAACACATCAGTTAATGTAATTTCGACTATGTAATTTTAATAACTAGCTGTATCTTGGAAACCATAAGAGCAAACTTCTTGAAATTTTCAAAAACGGTAAAACAAAAAAATCTCAAAATTATAAAATCGCCAAACCGAAAAAAAATCGCCAAAAACAAAAAAATCGCCAAAACGAAAAAAAGCACCAAATTAAAAAAAATTTCTAAAGCGAAAATAAATCGCGGAAAACCGGAAAAATCGCCAAAATAAAAAAATCGCAAAAATTAAAAAAAATCGCCAAAATTGAAAAAAAATCACCAAAATGAAAAAAATCGCCAAAACGAAAAAAATCGCCAAAACGAGAAAAAAGCGACAAATAATCAAAAAAAATTATTTCAGCTGAAAAAACGTAAAAAAACACTATTAAAAAAATGCTCAAAGCCCAACGTACGGAACCCTTCGTGCGCGAGTCAAAGTCGCACTTTACTGAATTTATTTAAATACGTAATTTGCGCGAGTCAAAGCCGCACTTTACTGAATTTATTTGTATTTACATATGTACATATTAATGTATGTATGTATGTACATATACATACTAGAAGTGAGCACAAGCTATGAAAATGTGCACAGTATTGTATTTTTCTCAATAGCAAATAGTGTTTGTAGTGGTGATCGTAATTGAGTGTGAAACAAAAATAGAGAACAAGGAAACAAAAAACACACACAATCATTGTACAACAGTTGAATACACAGTTGTGTCAAGTGTGCAATATTTTTATTGTACACTTCATAGTGCACAACACTTCATTTCACAAACTAAAATTTTCATAAAATATTAAGTGATAATAAAACTTTTTACAACTATATTCATTGAAAAAGATATTATTTTTTAGTCTTAAATTAATAAATTATAAAAGGAAGAGCCAGTGTAACCATTTTTGCATTTTTGCAGCTAAACTTAGCATTTTTTTGCGTTTGCTCCTTTGCGTTTGCTCCTTACTTGTAGGAGCATGCTCTTTGAGCAAGTAGCAACATTGTTTATCTTTTGCTCTTTTGCTCTTTGTGTACATTGAGTGGCTCATTACGCTTGCTCTTTTTGACATTAACAGTGCTTACTTTGGGTTAAATTAAATAATATAAAGTATTAAAATAAACAATATCGATTTTCTCGCCATTAAATTTTTTGTATTTACATATGTACATTCAAGTTCTCGTTGTACCTTCATAGTGAACAGACGTAATAGCGGAATTTTTCTTACATACAAACTAAACAAAAAAAAAAAAATCATACAAAAAATATTCGTAGTACATATTAACTTTGATAAATAAGCTTTTTTTGCTTTGCTAATATTTTTACATATAGAAATAACAAAAACAAAAAAAACCGTAAACAAAAAAAAAACGTACAAAGTACCCTTGAGGAATACTCTATATGAGTACCCGAAAGGAAAAAAATAGTGAAGTGAGTTCTAACGGCAGAAATGCCTATTTTACTGTGAGTTTTGATGCTCATAATGATAACAATAAAAATAAAATATCTGATAATAGACTTGCTGTGAGTTCTGAAGCTCTTAATAAAAATAAAAAATCTGATAATAGACTTTTTCTAACGGCAAAACCACAGTTTCGTCAGCGATCAACTTCGCTTTGTCCAATGCCAACTAGTGAATCGTTAACAATATTGCCTAACACTTCCACATTTAACTCAGCGATATCACCCGCCTCGGGCTCGGGGTCATCACTTAGCCAAGTTGTCACTGAAAATAAGAGTAGCCCAAAACCCAAAGTCCAAGTCGGAATGGACAGATACATTACAATTTTAAAGCGCGGGCGAAGCCCAAATTCGACTAAAATTGCATATGCTCCAAAGATGTCTAGGGATAACAGCGCATCCTCTACTAATCGGCAAAACCGTTTTAAAATATTGCAAGATGACAATGACAAACCCGCTGAATCTATAATAATATTGATGAAACGAAAATTCAAATTTATGAAGAAAAAGATTTTCGAAAAATGGTTTCTGAATTTGAAAAATGTAAAACAAATTTCTACACATATCAGCTCAAGAGTGCTAAAGGTCAGCAGATTGTGTTGAAGGGCATAGATTCCTATGTTGCTCCTGAAGAAGTAAAAGATGCTCTCGTCCTCCAGGGTTTTAAAGTAAAAAATGTATCTAACATAATAAATAGGGAAAAGATCCCTCAACCTCTTTTTCGCGTTGAACTTGAGCCAAATGATATAAAATTGAAAAAAAATGAGATCCATCCAATATATAATTTAAGATATCTCTTATATCGAAAAATAACCGTTGAAGAACCACACAAGCGTTCAGGACCCGTACAGTGCCATAATTGTCAAGAATATGAACATACTAAGACTTACTGCAAATTACCTACTGTTTGTGTTGTGTGCGGCGAATTACACGGCACTGCTAGTTGCAATAAACCAAAAGATCAAAGTGACAAAAAATGTAGTAATTGTGGAGGTAATCACACCGCTAACTACAGAGGTTGTCCTGTGTACTCTTTCGTCAAACAGACTATGAGGCAAACACCTAAATTGGCCCCAGCTCAATCAGCAAACGCTTTATCAGCCACTTTTGCGCAAGTCAGCCAACCAGTTAGTTCCCGTGTATCGTATGCCGATGCTGCAAGGACAAATTCTATTCCTACACAAAATGTTTCACGGCCAAATACTTCAACAAATACAAACTCAGGCTTTAATTTTAATAGCCTTGAAGCTGCTATTGAAAATCTGGTGCAAACTATAAACAATTTTACAACAAATATGACTAGCATGGTGCAAGAAATGCTGCGAATGCAGAATACATTGCTTCAAGCTTTAGTTAACAAACCACGAACACGTTAAAAATATGTTTCTGGAACGCAAACGGCATTCGCCAACATAAAAATGAACTTGAGCACTTCTTCACGGAAAAAAATATTGACATAATGTTGGTCTCTGAGACTCATTTGACTTCGAGAAGCCTTTTTAAAATTTATGGCTACACCTTATATGATTCAAAGGACCCGAGAGGAAGAGCATGCAGTGGATCAGCAATTTTAATAAAGTCAAGACTCAAGCATTATTTTATTGACAACATTTGTGAAGAACATTTACAAGCAACGAATATTTGTGTCGAGAATTGCTGCACTAATTTTGTCATATCATCAATTTACTCTCCTCCTAGATTCGCAATTACTGAGGATCAATACAAGGATTTTTACAAATTTCTGGGCCCTTGTTTCGTAGCAGCTGGCGACTATAATGCTAAACACACGTTCTGGGGTTCGCGTCTTATTACAGCCAGAGGTCGAGCGTTGTTCAATACAATTTCCAAAATGGGCTTGGATGTCATTTCGTGTGGGGAGCCCACTTATTGGCCTACTGACATACATAAAATTCCGGATGTAATAGATTTTGGCGTTATGAAAAATATCTCTAGGGATTTAATTCAAATTGAAGCTTCTCTAGATCTCTCGTCCGATCACTCCCCGACGATCATTACAATTTGTAGCCCATTAAGAAGTGACTTACCTCACCCATATGTGAATTTGATAAATCGTGTTAATTGGCTGCGATTTAAAAAATATCTTAGTAGTCATTGCACGGAAAATATTACGCTAAGAACACATAATGATATTGAATCTAACATTGCCAACCTTAATGAAAATATTAAACAGGCTGCTGAACATGCCACTACCGCCCATCCGCAGATTAGGTTAAATAGAATTTATTCTACGGATATTGAACGCCTCGTAAGTGAAAAAAGAAGAGCTAGAAGAGAATGGCAACAGCACAGATCACCCCAACTTAAAATCAGATTTAAAGAGTGTACTAAACGACTCCAAGAGTTGCTTGCATTTGAAAAAACTGCATCTCTTAAAAATTATTTGGAAGGTCTTGATGTCACACCAGCATCTAATTACTCTTTGTGGCGCGCTGCTAGAAAGCTTAAAACACCAGTTGAGTTTAAACCACCTCTGCGCACATCTACAGGAGGTTTGGCAAGAAGCGATACTGAAAAAGGTAAAATATTTGGTGAGCATTTAAAATCCGTATTCACCCCAAACACGTGTTCAGGTGCTGTTGGTTTGCCAAATGTAGTTGCGCTACCCCCTCGACCAATAAAATTTAAGACGCGTGATGTACAAAAAATAATTGCATAACTCAACCCGAAAAAAGCTCCGGGTATTGATGGAATTAGTAACCATATGTTGATGAAGTTGCCTCGTATAGCTATAAGAATCCTGTTATTCATTTTTAACGCTATTTTACGACTGGAGTATTATCCAAACAGCTGGAAGCTTGCCAAGGTTAAAATAATTCCAAAGCCGGGCAAAGATCTTACTAAAGCTGAGTCATATAGGCCAATAAGTTTACTGTCAACAATGTCAAAGCTCTTTGAAAAGTTACTAATGATAAATTTGTCCCCAATTCTAACTGATAATGAGTGCATACCGGATCATCAATTTGGATTTAGAAGTCAGCATAGCACCATTGAACAAACTCATAGATTGGTTCAATTTATAAGAAAAACTTTTGAAGAAAAAAAGTATTGTTCTGCGCTGTTCATTGACGTTTCTCAGGCATTTGATAAAGTGTGGCATGAAGGCCTAATTTTAAAATTAAAGACTTACCTACCAATAAACATTCTAAATCTGCTGGAAAGTTACATTATTGCCCGGAAGTTCACTGTTATGGAAGGAGACTTTATGAGTACGCCTGAAATAATCTTATCCGGTGTGCCACAGGGGAATATACTGGGGCCAGTTTTGTATTTGATTTATACTTGTGATATGACATTGAGCAGTAACATTCACACATCTACATTTGCCGATGATACAGCCTGCCTTAGTATGCACGAAAACCCTCACGAGGCTTCCCGATATCTTCAGCAACATATTACTCAGCTAGAACTATGGTTAAACATGTGGAGAATAAAGGTAAACGAACAGAAGTGTACTCAGGTAACATTTACCTTAAGAAAAGACACTTGTTCCCCCGTTAAGTTCAATAATCAAATTGTTCCTCAAAACTTACACGTGAAATAAATTGGTATACATCTTGATCGAAGGCTCACATGGAAATACCACATTGACTCTAAGCTAACGCAAATGAAACTTAAACTAACTCAGATACATTGGCTGGTTGGTAGAAATTCAACCCTCACCCTAGATTGTAAACTTTTAATATACAAGTCACTCTTAAAACCTATATGGTGCTACGGAATTCAGCTATGGGGTACTGCTTCAGCTTCTAATGTCGAGAGAATCCAACGAAGGCAAAACAAAATTTTACGGTTAATAACATCGGCTCCATGGTATATAAAAAATTCAAATATACATCGTGACTTAAATATACCACTAGTGACTGAAGAAATAGCAAAAAACGCTGGCAAATATTTAACAAAACTCGAGTTACATCCTAATCCGCTTGCCCGTAATATTTTGAACTTTACTGGACACATCCGCCTAAAAAAGAGGGATACAGCACTCCAGATGGGACTTCCTGAAAATACTTTTATTTTTTATATTTTTTCCTTTTGATTATCACTACTTATGTATTTTATATAACTATTACTAAGCTTATGTCCGACACTGGTCGGGCCTAATTATATTTTTATATTTAAGATTTGAATACTTATTGTTAGTTCATATATGAAGATACAATAATTAAAAATCATGTATTAAAAAAAAAAAACATATGTACATATTAATGTATGTATGTATGTACATGTACATATATTTACATGTACATATGAACATATACATACATTTTTGTGGCAATAAATAATAATGGCTTAAGTCTAAGTTTCGTGTTTTGATATATTAAGGGTTTTGTCTAAAATAAATTGTGTTTGGTTTTTATATAAAATTTTTAGCCAACGAAAAAGATGCACATTTATTTAGAACAAAGCTGTTAATTTTATAAAAAATATACGTTTTATTAGTTAATATTTGTTGTTGTTAGGGTTCCGTACACCAAAGGTGACAAGGCACCCTATTGTTTTCGCTACGCTGTCCGTCAGTCCGTCACAGGCTATTTTCTCGAGAACCGTAAGAGCTACGGACCTGAAATTTGGACAGCGTGTTTAGACCCTTGGCCGATACAATAACAAATATATGAGAGTTAAAAATTAAAGGGTGTTCCAAAACGAGCAACGAAAAAGGTTAAAATCCCATGCAATATACATACAATAGTGTGTATATACAGGGTTAAAATTTTTATAACCGACGAACGGATTTTCCCGACCACCTTTGAATCTTATGAAACTTAGTTGTCTTTTTGCACGTTACTCAACTAAGATAAATTTAAAATTTTGGACTTCTAGTTTCTGTTTTTCCTGAGATATGGCGGGTCAAAAAATGAAAAACTCATTAAAAACACATATAAGTGGTCTGCCATTATTGCTCATATCTTTAAAAGTTTTAAAGATACATGGTCGAAATTGGTCCCATTTAATAGGTATTGAGAATAGCTTTTAAACTGCATCTATTTTAACTTTTTTTCTGAAAGGTCAAAGATCACTGTCACGTGATTTAAAGTTTGGGGAACTATATCTCAAAAAATGAAATTTTTAAAATTCTAAAAAAAATATATATTAATCCTGACAGTCTCTTCTGCATTTTGTGTCAAAAAATTTTAGTGAGTTCTTATTATTTCCTGAGATATTGATAACGATGTGAAATTGTTTGAAACAAATTTATTTTTTTTAATTTTTTTTTTTATTTATTTGGGTGATATTAAATACATATGTATATTAGTTTCGACAAACGGAGTTAAAAGTAAGAAATACTTTTTTTTTATATATGCGATTAATTAATTGTAAATGTTTTCTATTGAAAATTCCCGGTCATGGTAAACACAATAAACATAGTTTTTTCAGAACCACTGCTTTCGATTTAATAGAAAACTTTATTCATTAAACAAACATTAAACAACCCAGTAAAAAAATTGGAAGTCATTCCAAAGGAACTACATTTTCATTGCTTCCAAAAAATCAATATTTTTAATTTGCCAGTAGTTAGCAGAAAACTATGTAGAAATTTATTTTAGTCATACAAAACCTTGAAATTCATAGTTTTAGGAAATACTCACCAGAATTTAAAAAAATCTAATTTTTAAAGAAATTTATAAACTAATTTTAGTCTAAAATTTAAAAGTTATTTACTGAAATTTAAATGAAAATACTGTTCCGGGCTTAAATTCGTATAAAAAGAAACGAATTATTAAAATAGGTAACTATTTACCATTTTTCCTAGATGAAAATATTATCATAGAGCACAAAAAAGGAAATTTTTCTTAAAATCACTTTCAATTCGGTGACCAGGCATCGAGAAAGAGAACTTCTTGAAATGATAAGCCAATGTAAAAATCATTAGAACGGATCAAAATTTGCATTACTTTCAGATCACAAGCTCTACATGTTCATGATTGTCTTTTTTTACTGGAAAATGTTGAATAGTTTTCCTACGTGCACTAGGAATAAAAAAATTTAAAAAAAATTCCATACAAATTTCCCAAATAATTTCAAGTTATTGTCTATATCTCAGGAACTAATAAGAGCTCACTCAAATTTTTTGCACAAAATGCCGAAGAGACTGTCAGGATTAATATATATTTATTTTAGAATTTTAAAAATTTCATTT
Source organism: Tachina lurida (assembly GCA_944452675.1). NCBI lineage: Eukaryota > Metazoa > Arthropoda > Insecta > Diptera > Tachinidae > Tachina > Tachina lurida. The sequence goes on along the minus strand of OX101755.1, from coordinate 57,142,016 downwards.
TTTGAGATATAGTTCCTCGAACTTTAAATCACGCGACAGTGATCTTTGACCTTTCAGAAAAAACGTTAAACTAAATGCAGTTTAAAAGCTATTCTCAATACCTATTAAGTGGGACCAATTTTGATCCTGTATTTTAAAAACTTTTGAAGATATGAGCAATAATGACAGACCACTTATATGTGTTTTTAATGAATTCCCATCTTTTCGAAGCGCCATATTTTGGGAACCACAAAGTCTAGATATCAAAAATTTTTGAATTTATGCTATTTTAGTACTAGAGAACATTCGTGCAAATTTTTGTACAATTCTAAGAGGGTAAGGTGAAAAATTGCGTTTTCTTTCGTTGATTTAAAATGGAATGACCCTACACTTAAAATTTGTAAGGTTAGTGTATTTTTATACAGACTACAACAATTAACACTAAAATTTTTAAAAATTTAAATTAAAGGGTGCTCCATCAGTTAATGCAATTTAGACTATATAATTTTGACAACTTGCTGTATCTTGGAAACCGTAAGAGCTAACTAAACTCTTGAAATTTTGAAAAACGGTAAAACAAAGAAATTTCCAAATTATAAAATCGCCAAACACAAAAACAAAAAAAACTTCCAAAATGAAAAAAACGCCAAATTAAAAAAAATCTAAATCGAAAATAAATTGCAAAAAACCGGAAAAATCGCCAAAATTAAAAAAATCGCCAAAATGAAAAAAATCGCCAAAATTGAAAAAAAAATCACCAAAATGGAAAAATAATCGCCAAAACGAAAAAAACGCAAAATTAAAGAAAAAAATAAAGCGAAAATAAATCGCAAGAAACCAGAAAAATCAACAAAGTGAAAAAAATCTCCAAAATGAAAAAAATCGGCAAAAAGAAAAAAAACCAAACAAAAAACGCGAAAAAGAGAAAAAAGCGATAAAATAAAAAAAAATCTTTTACACTGAAAAACGCCAAAATTTAAAAATCGCCAAAATGAAAAAAGTACCAAATTAAAAAAAAATTCTAAGACTAAAATAAATCACGGAAAACCGGAAAAATCACTTAAATGAAAAAAACGCCAAAATGAAAAAAATCGATAAAATGGAAAAATCACCAGAATGAAAAAAAACCCTAAAAACAAAAAACATATTGACTTCTTTTTTCTTAATGGCTGTACATAAACAATTTCCATATTTTTATATATACTCTACCTTTCTCCCAGCTGTGTTAGAACTTTGCAAAGTTAACTTCCAGTGCATGAAAGGGTTGTGACCAGCGTTGTCACAACCAGTGACCAAAATATGAAAAAAATAACCAAAGGAGAAAAAAGTAACAAACATTTTTTATGTATTTAATATATTAGTACTTACTCATTTGTACTTTAGTTGAGAAAGATATCTGTGACAGTATGTAATAATCGCTTAAGTACTCTTAATCAAAGGATTGTTTTTGGGACGTTTTTACGCAAAACTATTAAAAGGCTCCATCGCAAGATTAAACTTTTGTGTGATCCTTTCTTTGCACATGTAGGTATTGTAACCACTCCAACTTTCATAGCTTATTCAACCCAAATATTGAGTACTCGTTTTTTTACACCCATTTTCAAACAAAATTCCACGCTTAATTAACTTTCGCTTAATTACCCAGAAATATTTTACCCTAAAAAAAGTAACCAAAATGGAAAAAAGTACACAAGTACACATTGGAAAAAAAGTGACCAATTTTGGTTACAAGTAACCAAAACGGCAACGCTGGTTGTTACTCTATATCATTGATGTCAGTTTCATAGCACAATTGTTTTAGCTAAAATCACACACATTCTTATTCTCCTTCATTTATTCGTCAATGAAACAGCGACGAAAACACATGCGTAGCGGGTTTATTAAATTCTTTGTGGATACAGTGAAAGAAAAGAAGTGGTATGCGAAAAATATTCTATGATCACCAATGCTTTTCGCGATATTCAATGTGTTTTATGTTACAAAACTTTAAAGGAAAGAAATTAATATGTATTTAAAAGACATTTTGACTTTTTTTGGAGCACTGCACTTTCTATTTAAACTTTAACTTTTTTTATTAAGTTTTTTTCTTATTTTTTACATTACTATCCGATAAACTTTTTAAAAATATCTTTTTAGTGATTTTTCACAGTTTCCTATGAAAAGTTCAGAGCCCCATAACTCGGAAAATATGGGTCGCCCCAACTTTTTTATTTAATATTTCCTTCTTATGTTTTAATTTCCTGTCACATGTGCTCCTTTTGATTTATTTTTAGCTGCTTTATAAAACTGCAATTGTTCCAAATATTTATTTTTTCCTCTGTACTTCAGAGACGAATGAGACAACTTTTCTCACACATACAACTATAGTTTTATTTTTGATATCACTGCTCTCTATAAAAAAATCTACCTGTATTGCTCGTGCTCACCGCGAGAAATATTTATGTGTGTGTATATTAATTTGCATGAATTAAAGATTCATGATTAATGCACCGAGAGAAACTAGAGAGTTATGTATAAGCGTATGTGTATTCATCTATATCATAGATGTTCAAGCATCTCTTTCCCTATAACGCGTTATAGGAAAGCAAGAAAAAAACAAATTCTGCGTACGCAGCAAACAAATACGTACACGAAAAAAAAATTTTTGCTCTCTTTAGGTTTTGGCTTCTCTTTAGCATAGAGCAGGGATGGATAACAAATATTTTTAAATTTTATCTATATTTTGATGTCATTTTATTAACCCTTTCAGTATATTGTATCCATATGGATACACGCATTTTTAAAGTTGTTTTTTAAGACCCAGGACATATAATTAACTTGAACTTTTATTGAATATATTAACTTAAGTTCTTTTCTTTTGTTTAAATAAAATTTTATTTCGCATTGTTTTGTTTTTTAATAAAAATTGTAGGGTTTTAAAAACCTTATTTTTATTAATTTTTTTTATCAAAAAGTTGGTTTAATATTCCACCTATTTTGTCAACCAATACAAATTTTTTCTCTCATTTTATGTCATTCAGTTCTCGTGGTACCTTCATAGCGAACAGTCGAATAGCGGAATTTTACTTACTTACCAAACAAACAAAAATTACATATACAAAAAAAAAATATTAGTAGTACATATTATTCGTAATAGGTACATACATACTGTCTTTAATAAATAAGCTTTCTGCTTTGCTAATATTTTTTACATTGTAAAAATAACAAAAACAAAAAAACCGCAAAAAAAAACTTAAACAAGTGATATTGAGGAATACCTCAAAGTCAAACAAACAATCATAAATAACAAAAACAAAAAATACCGAAAATAAAAAAAAAAACATAAACGAATAACCCTTGAGGAATTCTTTGTATGAATTCCTCAAATACAGAAAAACTTGAAGTGAGTTCTAACGGCAGAAATGCTTATTTTACTGTGAGTTCTGAAACTCTGAATGAAAAAAATATAAAAAATAAATCTGATGAAAATCTTTTGTTAACGGCAACGCCAATTTTTCGTCAGCGATCAACTTCGCTTTGTCCAATGCCAAATAGTAATGATGCATTAACATTACAGTTGCCCAGTACTTCTTCATTTAAGTCAGTAATATCATCCCCTTCAGGCTCGTGTTTATCACTTAACAAAGTTATCACTACAGATAACAGCGGCTCGAAACTCAAGGTACAAGTTGGAATGGACAGATACATTACAATTTTAAAGCGCGGGCGAAGCCCGAATTCTTCAAAAATCTCATCTGCTCCAAAAGTGTCTAGGGATAACAGCGCAGCCTCAACTAATCGCCAAAACCGCTTTAAAATTTTTCAAGATGACAACGACAAACCCGAGGTATCCTCGAACAAAACATCCAAGCCGCCACCAATCTATTTGAGACAAAAAAATTCAAATGCCCTTATTAAAAAATTAATTTCGGTCATTGGTGAGAATAAATTTCACATTGTTCCAATAAAACGTGGTAATATTGATGAAACGAAAATTCAAATTTATGAAGAAAAAGATTTTCGCACAATGGTTTCTGAACTTGAAAAAAGTAAAACAAATTTCTACACATATCAGCTCAAGAGTGCTAAAGGTATGCAGATTGTGTTGAAGGGCATAGATTCCTATGTTGCTCCCGAAGAAGTAAAAGATGCTCTCGTCCTCCAGGGCTCTAAAGTAAAAAATGTATCGAACATAATAAATAGGGAAAAGATCCCTCAACCTCTATTTCGCGTTGAACTTGAGCCAAATGATATAAAATTGAAAAAGAGTGAGACCCATCCAATATATAATTTAAGATATCTGTTATATCGAAAAATAACCGTTGAAGAACCACACAAGCGTTCAGGACCCGTACAGTGCCATAATTGTCAAGAATATGGCCATACTAAAACTTACTGCAAATTACCTACTGTTTGTGTCGTGTGCGGCGAGTTGCACGGCACTGCTAGTTGCAATAAACCGAAAGATCAAAGTGACAAAAAATGCAGTAATTGTGGAGAAAATCACACTGCTAACTACAGAGGTTGTCGTGTGTACTCTTTGGTAAAGAAGACTATGGTGCAAAAACCTAAATTAGCTCCAGCTCAATCAGCAAACGTTTACTCTGCCACTTTTCAGCAAATGAGCCAACCAGTTACTTCCCGTGTATCGTATGCAGATGCTGCTAAGGCTAGTTCTATTCCGACATAAAATGTTTCACCGCAAAATAATTCTACAAATACACACTCAAACTTTAATTATAATCGTCTTGAAGCCACTATTGAAAATCTTGTGCAAACTATAAACAATTTTACAACAAATATGACTACCATGATGCAAGAAATGTTGCGAATGCAGAATACTCTGCTTCAAGCAATACTTAATAAGCCATGAACACGTTAACAATATGTTTCTGGAACGCAAACGGCATTCGCCAACATAAAAATTAACTTGAGCACTTCCTCACGGAAAAAAATATTGATATAATGTTAGTATCTGAGACTCATTTGACTTCGAGAAGTCTTTTTAAAATTTATGGCTACAATATATATGATACAAAGGACTCTAGAGGAAGGGCTTGCGGTGGATCAGCAATTCTAATAAAGTCAAGACTCAAGCACTATGTTCTTGATAACATTTGTGAAGAATACCTACAAGCAACAAATATTGGCATTGAAAGTTTTTGTTCAAATTTCGTTATATCATCAATTTACTCCCCTCCCAGATTTTCAATCACTGAGAATCAATATGAGGATTTCTACAAATCTCTTGGACCTTGTTTTGTAGCAGCTGGAGACTACAATGCGAAACATACGTTCTGGGGTTCGCGCCTTGTTACACCCAGAGGTCGAGCATTGTTCAACACTATTTCAAAAATGGGCTTGGATGTCATTTCGAGTGGGGACCCCACTTATTGGCCTACTGACATACAAAAAATTCCGGACGTTATAGATTTTGGCGTCATAAAAAATATCTCTAGGGATTTAATTCAAGTTCAAGCTTCTCTTGATCTCTCGTCCGATCACTCCCCGACGATCATCACAATTTGTAGCCCATTAAGAAGTAACTTACCTGACCCATATGTGAAGATGATCAATCGTGTAAATTGGCTGGGGTTCAAAAAATATCTCAGCAGTCATTGTACGGAAAACATTACGCTTAGAACACCCGATGATATTGAATCGAACATTGCCAATCTCAGCGAGAATATTAAACAGGCTGCTGAACATGCCACTATCTCCCATCCGCAGATTGGGTTTAATAAAATTTATTCTACAGACATTGAACGTCTCGTACGTGAAAAAAGAAGGGCTAGAAGGGAATGGCAACAGCACAGATCACCACAAAATAAAATCAGATTTAAAGAGTGCACTAAACGACTCCAAGAGTTGCTTGCATCTGAAAAAATTGCATCTCTTAAAAATTATCTGGAGGGTCTTGATGTTACACCGGCGTCTAATTACTCCTTGTGGCGCGCTGCCAGAAAGCTTAAAACACCCGTTGAGTATAAGCCACCTCTACGCACATCTACCGGAGGTTGGGCAAGAAGCGATACTGAAAAAGGTAAAATATTTGCTGAGCACTTAAAATCCGTTTTTACGCCAAATATATGTACTGGTGTTGCTGATTTGCCGAATATAGTCGCTCTACCCCCTCAACACATAAAGTTTAAGACGCGTGATTTACAAAAATTAATTGCCGAACTCAACCCGAAGAAAGCTCCGGGTATTGATGGAATTAGTAATCAGATGCTGATGAACTTGCCTCGTATTGCAATGAGAAACCTGTTATTCATATTTAATGCTATTTTACGACTGGAGTATTATCCACACAACTGGAAACTTGCCAAGGTTAAAATGATTCCAAAGCCTGGCAAAGATATAACAAAGGCTGAGTCATATAGGCCAATAAGTCTACTATCTACAATGTCAAAGCTTTTCGAAAAACTGCTCAAAACAAAATTGTCCCCAATTCTAATTAGTAGTGGGTGCATACCAGACCATCAATTTGGTTTTAGAAGTCAGCATAGCACCATTGAACAAACTCACAGATTAGTTCAATTTATAAGAAGAACTTTTGAGGGAAAAAAGTATTGTTCTGCGCTGTTTATTGACGTTTCCCAGGCATTTGATAAAGTGTGGCATGAAGGCCTTATTTTAAAATTGAAGACTTACTTACCAATAAATATTTTAAATCTTTTGGAAAGTTACATTATTTCCCGTAAGTTCACTGTTGCGGAAGGAGACTTTACAAGTAGGCCTGAAACAATTTCATCTGGTGTGCCACAGGGGAGTATACTGGGACCAGTTTTATATTTAATTTATACTTGTGATATGCCTGTGAGCAGTAGTATCCATACTTCCACATTTGCCGACGATACAGCCTGCCTTAGTATGCATGATGAGGCATCCCGCAAACTCCAGGAACACATTAGCCAGATGGAGCTTTGGTTAAACTTATGGAGAATCAAGGTAAATGAACAAAAGTGTGTTCAAGTAACATTTACTTTACGAAGAGATACTTGTTCCCCCATTCGGATTAACAATCAAGTTGTTTCTCAACATTCACATGTGAAATATCTTGGTATACACCTTGATCGACGACTTACATGGAAACACCACATTGATTCTAAGTTAACTCAAATGAAACTTAAACTAACTCAGGTACATTGGCTGATTGGTCGAAATTCAACACTTAGCCTAGACTGTAAACTTTTAATATACAAGTCGCTTTTAAAGCCAATATGGTGCTACGGAATTCAACTATGGGGCACTGCTTCAGCTTCAAATGTAGAGAAAATTCAACGCAGGCAAAATAAAATTTTACGCATGATAACATCGGCTCCATGGTACATCAAAAATTTAAATATACATCGTGATTTGAATATGCCACTAGTGACTGAAGAAATTGCAAAATACGCTGGCAAATATTTAACAAAGCTCGAGTCACATCCTAATCCGCTTGCCCGTAATATTTTGAACTTTACTGGACACATCCGCCTAAAAAAGAGGGACACAATGGCTCTTATTCACAGCACTCCAGATGGGACTTCTTGAAACTACTTTTATTTTTTTTCCTTTTGATTATCACTACTTACATATGTATTATATATAACTACTACTAAGCTTATGTCCGACATTGGTCGGGCCTAATTATATTTTTTATATTTAAGATTTGAATACTTATTGTTAGTTCATATATGAAGATACAATAAATAAAAATTCATGCAAAAAAAAAAAAAAAAAAAAAAAAATTTATGTCATAAATACACAGAAAACCTTTTCCCTCAGCATTTTGCATCAATATTTTTTTATTAAAATAATTATAAAAGCTGTGGGATTTTTTTCAAAACTCGTGTATCCATATGGATACAAATTGTAGTTGTGGGTATGCTTTAATGTAAACTTTGTATAGAAAAGTAGAACAGTGTTTTTCATGTTTTTATGAGTAGATAAAAGATATATTAAGGCCATATACGACAGGAAACCCATCAAATGGACATTTTATGTAGCACCAGAGGAATGACTTACAACTTTCGGCCGAAGCAGAGGAAAAGTTCTTACTGCTTTCTGAGTTTTTGCCATATAGTTACACAACTTTCAAGAAATATTCCTGAGCAAAACAACCACACAAGTTATTTTAAAAATTAATGTATAACTTTAAGTTTGTGAACTTACATCAAAAAGGATCTGGATCCCAGGAAGAGTTAAAGAAAATAGATTTGTTAAAATTTACCTAAAGTTGGAAAAGAATTCAAAGCAGAAGGTCGTGGAAACTTTGACTACCGCATAAAAATATCACACAATATTTATCTGCTAAGATATCTTAATGAAGGAATTGCGCAACTAGTTTCTACTATACAGGGCCATAAACCTCTGGATGTATTGGATAGATTTTGTGGTGAACAGAAGAAAAATGTAGGTATTTCGAAACCAAACATAGTTTGGAAAAAATAGACAAACTGGATTTTATTCTATCATTGTATAGAATTTCCATCATATATAGAAAGTGGGTTTTAAAAATGTTTGATAATTTTATTGATTTTTGGTGAACTAACAATAACAAATGCATGGACTTGCTGGGTTTTCGTAATAACGTTGCAAATGGGCGGATTTACGTAATCCATTACGATTTCACCGAAATCAACATTGGCCGGAAAATATTGCAGATACAAACGTGGATGATGCAAGTGATAAACGCGACTCAAAAATGATATGCTAGTAGCGGAAACTAACGGAAACTGCTTTAAGGCGTTTTATTATAAAGAAATTATTGGTTTTTCATTTAGGTAATTGCATGATTCAATATCAATTGAAGTTTAATCGATTTTGAACTTCTTAATTTGGCAGCTATATTATGAAGTTGTTTTCTTTCAACTTTTTTGGATTATTACTGCCTTATTCCTAAAAAGTAATTTTGTTTAATAAAATGTTTATAAAACAAATTTTGTATGAAAAACTGCTTTGTAAAAAAATTAAAAATATCTTTTATAAATAAGGGCCTTACTAATTAATTATATTTTGCAGAAATGTTCACTTACTTACGTAAGTAAAAAAGTTGAAAAACTAATATATATTTAAATATAAACGAACATAAAATCAAAGAATTTTTCTATACCATTAAGTTAATTGGTATCCATATGGATACATTCCAAAAAGCAGCTTTGGAGTTGCAAATTTGTAAAAAAAATGATTGATTATTGTTTCTAAGACCAATAGTAGCAAAAATCCAAAAAATTAGATTTTTTGGACCATTCAGTTAAAACTTGTAGCGAAAGGGTTTTAAAATAAATGGCTTGGTAAATGTAAAACACAATAACATATAACGCCTTGTGCATTACCATCAACATTTTCTTTAAAGAAGAATTCGCTTTCGTAATTTTCTTTAAACATTTTACGCGTGTGTTGTTGTCTCAACAAGTAATAAACAGAATGTGATTCACAAAACATTTCCACCTCTGTTAAAAGTAAGCAGAGGTTTTTCTCTACTCCACACACAAGCGCAAGTGTGTTTATGTGTTAGTGTACATCAGTGATCTATATAATTAATAGGCGAACAAGTTTTTTGTAATCCCTTTTGCGCCGGAACTACTGCACCGATTTTAGAAAGACTTACATGATTTTAAAGGATTTTCTGCACAGATGTGCACAATCTGTATCTTATTGAAATCGGTTCAGTATTTTGGGACCTATAAGCGTTTAAAGTTGGTACTACTGCATGCAAACATAGTACACATGCATTTATTAGCTTACACTTAAAAATTAAACAAAACATGTGTGTGTGAGTGTGTGTATTTGCAGTATTTCTCTTGCTATTCCAATTTTTTTTCTCTTATTTGTTATTGTATGAAAGCCATAAAACTTATAGGAAGTAAGTTCAATAAATTGAAGTAGCTTTAATAAAGGAATTTTGTTTCTGTTTTTTTTTTAATTTTATGTACGAGTTATTGTGTGACTGTGTTTTAATGAATTTCTTATGACGTTTAGATAATTTTTCTTTGAATCTTAATATAATTACTTACATCTAGAATACGGACGATTATGTCGTCCGTTTGGTATATCTAGTTTGTATAAAAAGCCGATTGATGTTCGGCCCTCCGGCGCATCTCTGGGCAGCCTAGCATTAAACACATTCACCACAGCAAGCTACACGAAAACACGACTTGCTGTCTTCAAAAGAATGATTTTCATATGAACATGTGTATTCTATTCTTGAAATTTGGTAGTCGGTAGCTTGCTGTGGTGAATGTGTTTAATGCATAATTTGTATAAAAAGTTAAAATTTCGGTGGTGCCGGTGAGAGAGACATTGAACTACATACATATCCACTTTACAGTTTCAGGTACTCATCATACCCAATCTTAACAACATTTATTACGTTGTTGATTTCAACTCTCTGTAATTCACGATGCAAAAGCAGGTATGAGGTATGACTGATACAAATGGTAACACTCTCGGTTGAACGTTGGAAATTTTCGCCATTAACTGGTCGTTAAAAAACTAATTCTGGGAATTCTCGTCATTTACTTGCAGTTAAAAAAACTGATTGAAAGGGATTTCCATAATTTACAGGCCATTAAGAAAACTAATTGCAGGAATTACCGCTAAGCTTTTGTTACTACTGCCTTATTCATAAAAAATAAAAATAGACCCTCAAATCCAGGGTTCGAATTCTTGGCTTCAAAATAGCATCAGCACACAAATTATGCTATGCTTCGACTTCTGCTATTCATACCCCTTTTCCACACGGAAAGTTTACTTTGCAAAGTCTTAATTCAGCTGTGTGAAAGACAGAGGTCGTAGTACAGTCTCTTTCTGTCTTTCTCCCAGCTGAATTAAGACCGAGCAAAGCAAACGTTCTGTGTGGAAAAGGGGTGTCACATTGTATAAGCAGCAGCAATCAGCATCAGCATACAATCTAAAAAAAAACTATTTGCTTAATGCTGTGCTGTGAAATGTTTGAAGCAAAAGCAGTCAGCTATTTGTATTTCCGTCTCCGTCGTTCTTACAGCTGAATTATGAGTTGAGCAACAAAAGTTGAAACGTGTGAACCGGGATTAAAGAATTGAAATTGAGTACAATATGAAAAAGGAAAGAAAGTGAATATGCATATGTAGGTGGGAATATACATACACATACTATCTACATACATGCATGTATGTTTGCATACTTACATTTTTGTTGTTTGTTTGAAAATTTAATAATTACACTGTACAACAGCCAAAATAGCCTTTAGATAAAAGTATGCGGACTATATGGATTTCGATGCGTTAAATTCAAATCTGCTTTTAGTTTTTCTCTATCACGTAGAGATTTTTTTATGGGCGTGGCTAATTTTGGCCCCTAAATTAGTCCCCTAAATTAGTCGGCCATACTGATATATTTTACTATAACTCGAAAACCGCTATTTCGATTTTAATAAATAATAAACCAAAAGACGCGCCACAAAATTTTGTTAAAAAAAAATTATAATCATTTTTTACCTATCTTTTATGGTTTCGGAGTTATTCAAAATTTAAAAGAGAAAAAAGGTTTTTATGCAAAAATCGCGTAATTTTTTTACATGAAAATTGCAATAAAAAAATCAGAAACTCAAAAGTTTCATATCTTTTACATTTTTCTTAAAACCACATATCCTTGGAATAAAACAAGCTATAAAACGTGAAAATCCAGCAATAAATCTTGATTTTATTCACAATTTAAAGCAGGTACCTAAAAATGGAAAAATGTGTGTAATGCATTAAATGCAGTCACATTTACATCTGGCAGTGATGGGAAAGTTGGTACGATCGTACTTTTTTTGATACTATTTGACATGAAAAACTACCGTAAAACTCCCCTAAGAAATTTGATACTCTCACGGGCAACTTAGAAATGCAGTCAGAAGACTCGCGCATGGATATATTTTGCCAAGAATTAAATTGTTTTTTCGACAAATAGAACGAAGCTTTATTAGTAAAGATCTTTTAGAAAAATGTAACCACAATTAAATATCAACGAAACCCATATTTCATTCAATGATATTTTATGTTTTTTTTTTTTCATATACATATTTATTTATTGTATCTTCAAAAATCAACTAACAATAAGTAATCAAATCTTAAATCTAAATGTAATTATTAGGCCCGACCAATATCGGACATAAGCTTAGTGCTAGTTATAAATAATACATAAGTAGTGATAATTAAAAAGAAGTATTTTTAAGCAGTCCCATCTGGAGTGTTGGGTATAAGAGCCCTTGTGTCCCTCTTTTTTAAGCGGATGTGTCCAGTAAAGCTCAAAATATTACGGGCAAGCGGATTAGGATGTGACTCGAGTTTAGTTAAATATTTGCCTGCGTATTTTGCAATTTCTTCACTCACTAGTGGCATATTTAAATCACGATGAATATTTGAATTTTTAACGTACCATGGAGCAGATGTTATCAAACGTAAAATTTTGATTTGCCTTCGTTGGATTCTCTCGACATTTGAAGCTGAAGCAGTGCCCCACAGCTGAATTCCATAGCACCATATTGGCTTCAAAAGCGACTTGTATATCAAAAGTTTGCAGTCTAGGCTGAGTGTTGAATTTCTGCCAATTAACCAATATATTTGAGTCAATTTAAGTTTCATTTGGGTTAACTTAGAGTCAATATGATATTTCCATGTAAGCCTTCGATCAAGGTGTATGCCAAGGTATTTGACTTGAGAATGTTGAGGAATATTTTGATTGTTGATTCGAATGGGGGAACAGGTATCTTTTCTTAGGGTAAACGTTATATGAACACACTTTTGTTCATTGACTTTAATTCTCCATAAGTTCAACCATATTTCAAGCTGGGTAATGTGTGCTTGGAGATTGCGGGATGCCTCATCAGGATTTTTGTGAATACTCAAACAGGCTGTATCATCGGCAAATGTAGAAGTGTGGATGTTATTGCTCACAGGCATATCACAAGTATATATTAGATACAAGACTGGCCCCAGAATACTACCCTGTGGCACACCAGAAGATATAGATTCGGGTACACTCATGAAGTCTCCTTCCACAACAGTAAACTTTCTATCAAGAATATAACTTTCCAAAAGCTTTTGTATATTTATTGGTAGGTATGTCTTCAATTTTAAAACTAGGCCTTTGTGCCATACTTTGTCAAATGCCTGAGAAACATCAATAAAAAGGGCAGAACAATACTTCTTTTCTTCAAAAGTCCTCCTTATAATTTGAACCAATCTATGCGTTTGCTCAATAGTGCTATGCTGACTTCTAAAGCCAAATTGATGGTCCGGGATGCACCCAGTATCAGCTAAAATTGTGGACAATTTAGTCATGAGCAGCTTTTCGAAAAGCTTTGAAATTGTTGAAAGTAAGCTTATAGGCCTATATGACTCAGCCTTGGTAAGATCTTTGCCTGGCTTTGGAATCATTTTAATCTTGGCAAGTTTCCAGTTATGTGGAAAATACTGCATTCGTAAAATAGCATTAAAAATAAATAGCAAAATTCTTATTGCAATATGAGGCAAGTTCATCAGCATCTTGTTACTAATGCCATCAATAATTGGAGCTTTCTTCGGGTCGAGTTCAGCAACTATTTTTTGTAGTTCACGCATCTTAAACCTTAAGGGACAAGGGGGTAGAGAGACTACACTCGGTAAATCGGCAGCACCCGTACATGAATTGGGAGTGAATACAGATTTTAAATGCTCAGAAAATAAGTTACCTTTCTCACTATCGCTTCTTGCCCAGCCTCCAGTCGAAGTACGCAATGGTGATTTGAGATCAACGGATCTTTTAAGATTTCTAGTAGCGCGCCATAAAGAGTAATTAGATGTTGACGTTACATCAAGACCTTCTAAATACTTTTCCAGTAATGCAGTCTTTTCCGACGATAGCAGCTCTTTGAGTCGTTTAGTACATTCTTTAAGTCTGATTTTATTTAGGGGTGATCGGTGTTGTTTCCATTCTCTTCTAGCTCTCCTTTTTTCACATACAAGACGTTCAATTTCCGTAGAATAAATTCTATTAAAGCCAGTCTGCGGATAGGAAGTAGTGGCATGTTCAGCAGCCTGTTTAATATATTCGTTAAGATTGGCAATATTAAATTCAATATCATCAGGTGATCTTAGCTGAATGTTTTCTACGCAGTGACTACTAATATATTTTTTGAATCCTAGCCAGTTGACCCTATTAATCGTTTTCGCATATGAGTTAGTTAAATCACTCCTTAGTGGGTTGAAAATTGTAACTATTGTGGGAGAGTGAATGGAGGACAGATCTACAGATCTACGTGAATTAAGTCCCTATGGATATTTTTCGTGACGCCAAAATCTATAACATCTGGAATTTTTCTTACGTCAGTAGGCCAGTAAGTAGGCTCCCCACTCGAAATGACATCTAAGCCCATTTTTGAAATTGTATTAAACAACGCTCTACCTCTAGGTGTAACAAGACGCGAGCCCCAGTACGTATGTTTTGCATTGTAGTCACCAGCTGCCACGAAACAAGATCCAAGCGATTTGTAGAACTTCTTATACTGATCTTCGGTAACTGAAAATCTGGGAGGTGAGTAAATTGATGATATCACGAAATTCGCACAAAAATTTTCTACGAAAATATTCGTAACTTGCATATATTCTTCACTAACGTTCTCAAGGATATAGTGCTTGAGTCTTGACTTAATTAGAATTGCTGATCCACCGCATGCTCTCCCTCTCGGGTCCTTTGAATCATATAGAGTGTAACCATTTATTTTAAAGCAGCTTCGAGAAGTCAAGTGAGTCTCAGAGACCATCATTATATCAATATTTTTTTTCTGTGAGGAAGTGCTCAAGTTCATTTTTATGTTGGCGAATGCCGTTTGCGTTCCAGAAACATAGTTTTAACGTGTTCATGGTTTGTTGACTAATGCTTGAAGCAGAGTATTCTGCATTCTCAGCATTTCTTGCATCATGCTATTCATATTTGTTGTAAAGTTGTTTATAGTTAGCACCAGATTCTCAATAGTAGCTTCAAGACGACTAAAGTTAAAAGTAGAGTTTGCATTCGTTGAATTACTTGGCGGTGGAACATTTTGTGTGGGAATAGAACTAGTCTTAGCAGCATCGGCATACGATACACGTGAAGTAACTAGTTGGCTAGTTTGAGGCAGAGTGGCGGAGTAAGCATTTGCTGATTGAACTGGAGCTAATTTAGATTTTTGACCCATAGCCTGTTTAACGAAAGAATATACAGGGCATCCTCTGTAGTTAGCAGTGTGATTACACGTCCACAATTACTGCATTTCTTTTCTGCTTGTACTTTTGGCTTGGTACAGTTAGCAGTACCATGCAATTCACCGCAGATAACACAAACTGTAGGTAATTTGCAGTAGGTTTTTGTGTGGCCATATTCTTGGCAATTATGGCACTGTACGGGACCTGAACGCTTACGTGGCTCTTCAACTGTGATTTTTCGGTGTAAAAGGTATTTTAGACTATAAATTGGGTGCGTCTCATTTTTCTTTAACTGTATATCATTCGGCTCCAGTTCAACACGAAATAGAGGCTGGGGAATCTTTTCTCTATTGATTATATTGGTAACATATTTTACCTTAAATCCTTGTTCGATAAGTGCACATTTTACTTCTTCAGGCTCAACATATGAATCTATGCCCTTTAATACTATTTGTAGGCCTTTAGCACTCTTAAGTTGATATGTACAAAAATTTGTTTTATATTTTTCAAACTCTCTAACAATTTTTCGGAAATCTTTTTCATCATATATTTGGATTTTAGTTTCATCAATATGACCTCGTTTAATTGGAATGATGTGAAAAGTATTTTCACCAATGGTCGACAGTAGATTTTTTAGAAGCGCGTTTGAATTTTTTTCTCTCAGATAAATAGGTGGTGGCTTAAAAGACTTGCGATGATGCAGCGGGCTTGTCGTTTTTGTCTTGCAATAATGAAAAACGATTTTGACGATTGATAGAAGATGTGCTGTTATCCCTAGACATCTTTGGGGCGGATCCAATTTTAGTAGAATTTGGGCTTCGCCCGCGCTTTAAAATGGTTATATATCTGTCCATTCCTACTTGTACCTTTGGTTTTGTACTACTGTTGTCTTCAGTAACAACTTGTTTAATTGTTGACCACGAGCCCGAAGCGGATGATATCGCTGAGTTAAATGTAGAAGTACTAGGCAATAATGTCAACGATGCACTAGTTGGCATTGGACAAAGCGAAGTTGATCGCTGACGAAACTGTGGTTTTGCCGTTAGAAAAAGTCTATTATCAGATTTTTGATTTTTATTAAGAGCTTCAGAACTCACAGCAAGTCCATTATCAGATTTTTTATTTTTATTGTTATCATTATGAGCATCAAAACTCACAGTAAAATAGGCATTTCTGCCGTTA
Source organism: Tachina lurida (assembly GCA_944452675.1). Lineage (NCBI taxonomy): Eukaryota > Metazoa > Arthropoda > Insecta > Diptera > Tachinidae > Tachina > Tachina lurida. The sequence goes on along the minus strand of OX101755.1, from coordinate 57,125,703 downwards.
GAACTCACTTCACTATTTTTTTCCTCTGGGGTACTCATAAAGAGTATTCCTCAAGGGTATTTTGTATGTTTTTTTGTTTACGGTTTTTTTTTTATTTTTGTTATTTCTATATGTAAAAATATTATCAAAGCAAAAAAATGCTTATTTATCAAAGTTAATATGTACTACGAATATTTTTTGTATGCTTTTTTTTTTGTTTAGTTTGTATATAAGAAAAATTCCGCTATTACGTCTGTTCACTATGAAGGTACAACGAGAACTAGATATAGACATGTACAATTTTATGAAAAAAGGTATACGTGGGGGAATAGTACAGTGTTGTCAAAGATATTCAAAAGCAAATAATAAATATTTGCAAGATTTCGACAAAGAAAAGCCCTCAGAATTTCTCGTCTATTTAGACGCTAACAATTTGTATGGATGGGCGATGTCGGAATATCTTCCTCATGGTGGGTTCAGATGGTTATCACAAGACGAGTTGAATCTGGATCCATACAGCATAGCTGATAATGGAACAGACGGTTATGTATATGAGGTTACGTTGGATTATCCCTCTCATTTACACCACTTGCATAATGATCTTCCTTTTTGCGCTGAAAATAAGAAACCTATGCAAGCGAAGTATAGCAAGTTGATAACCGATTTCTCTACAAAGCAATCATATGTGATACACTTTAGAGTTTTCAAACAGTGCTTAGAATATGACTTAGTTTTAAAGAAAACTCATCGTATTCTAGCATTTAAAAAATCTCCATGTTTAAAAGGCTATATTGACCTAAATACCAGACATAGAGCCACTGCTAAAAATGCTTTTGAAAAAAATTTTTTCAAGCTACTCAATAATGCAGTGTATGGTAAAACCATGGAAAATGTGGATAAGAGGAGAGATGTTAAAATTGTTAATAATTGGGAGAGAACGAATCGGAATCATTTGGGTGCCCAAGATTGGATATCAAAACCAAATTTTCATAGTTTATCTATATTTTCCGAAGATCTTGTAGCAATCGAAATGACTAGAGTCAAAACCTGCTACAATAAACCAATTTACTTAGGATTTTGTGTACTCGAGCTGTCCAAATGGAAAATGTATAATTTCCATTACGGGTACATGCAACCTAAGTTTAAGACAAACCTCTCATTAAACTATATGGATACGGACTCTTTTATATATTCAATAAAGACTGACGACTTTTACGCTGACATAAAAAATGACATACATGAACAATTTGACACATCGGACTATCCCACAGACAATATTTATAATTTCCCAATAGTAAATAAAAAGTTATTGGTATGATGAAGGATGGAAATTGCGGTAAGATAATGACAGAGTTTGTTGGGCTGCGATCAAAAATGTATTCATTTAGTGTACAAAACCAAAATGACATTAAAAAATCGGAGGGGGTAAAGAGGGCCATATTAGATAAATATAGTTTAGCTACATATAAAAATTGTTTATTCAATAAGACTAATGTACATATATGATAGTATGTTAACATTTAAATCTAAGCTACATCAATTATATACTAGTGAATTAAATAAGGTAGTATTAAGCTATGGAGACGATAAGAGAAAAATTAGGTCAAATAACATTAACACTTATGCATGGTATCATTTTCGTAAGTAGTAGGGAAATGCGGGTCCGGCCCCAATTAAAATTTGAAATTTGGGTAATTAAAATTTTAAAATTCTTGGAAATTTGTGAAATTTGATACCTACGAGGGTGGTTCAATAAGTCCGTCCAACTTTTTGTTTACATAAGGAGTTTTTTGTTTACATAAGGAGTTTTGTTTGTTTACTACATACGAGGGTGGTTCAATAAGTCTGGATTTTTATGACCGTGGGAATTTGTATGTGTGTATGTTTGTGGGTTCATAGGTTGGAGGTTTAAGTGGGTTCATAGGTTGGAGGCTTTTCTTTTTTGTAATGTATGTATGTATGTATACATATATATGACTACAGGAAAATCATGAATATGATTTTTTCTAGTACCAACGGGAAAATCATATTCATGATTTTTCTTAATACCAATGGGGAAATTGTGAAAATTAATTTTTCCTAATGCTTACGGCAATACATGATTATTTTTCCTAATGCCTACGGCAACGCATGAATATTTTTCCTAATGCCTACGGCAATACATGATTATTTTTCCTAATGCCTACGGCAATGCATGAATATTTTTCCTAATGCCTACGGCAATACATGATTATTTTCCTAATGCCGACGGCAATTCATGATTATTATTTTTTCCAAATGCCGACGGCAAAACATGATTGTTATTTTTTCCTAATGCTGACGGCAAAACATGATTATTATTTTCTAATACCAAAGGGAAAATTGCCAGTTTTGCCAGACTGTAGAATTTTGTTATCGTAATACTATATCAGTAATATCAGAGAAAATAGATTTGATGACTACAAGTGATTCTCATATGAATCGTGTGTATGTGTATGTGTGATTTCCACATTCTAATAACACTGTACAACAGCCGAAATAGCCTTTAGATAAAAGTATCCGGACTATATGGATTTCGATGCGTTAAATTCAAATCTGCTGTCAGTTTTGCACTATCACGTAGAGATTTTTTATGGGCGTGGGTAATGTTGGCCCCTAAATTAGTCGGCCATAGTCATATATTTTACTATAACTCGAAAACCGCTATTTCGATTTTAATAAATAATAAACCAAAAGACGCGCCACAAAATTTTGTTAAAAAATATTAATAGTAATTTTTTACCTATTTTTTATGGTTTCGAAGTTATTCAGAATTTAAAAAAATTTTTTTTTACATGAAAATTACAATAAAAAAATCAGAAACTCACAAGTTACATATTTTACATTTTTCTTAAAACCACATATCCTAGGAATAAAACAAGCTATAAAACGTGAAAATCCAGCAATAAAGCTTGATTTTATTCACAATTTAAAGCAGGTACCTAAAAATGGAAAAATGTGTGTAATGCATTAAATGCAGTCACATTTACATCTGGCAGTGATGGGAAAGTTGGTACGATCATACTTTTTTTGATACTATTTGACATAAAAAAGTACCGTAGTACTCCCCTAAAAAATTTGATACTCTCACGGGCAACTTAGAAATGCAGTCAGAAGACTCGCGCATGCATATATTTTGCCAAGAATTAAATTGTTTTTTCGACAAATAGAAAGAAGCTTTATTAGTAAAGATCTTTTAGAAAAGTGTAACCACAATTATATATCAATATCAATATTTCATTCAATGATATTTTATGTGGCACAGAAGTTGATCTATTGAAACAACTGTTTTAAATCAGTTTAAAGAAAATGTTTAAAAAGTTTATATTAAGTTCTAAGGGCAAATGTGGACTTTGATAATAAAATGTTAGTTTGGTTTAGTAAGTTTCCCCCTGAAAGTATTTTATCTGTTAAACCAATATCATTATACCACTTTTAATTAAAATGTTCCCAGGGAAAAGAAAAAAAAGAAAAATTATTTGAAATATTAACAACCAATACAGAGCACTGGCTTATATAAAAACGCATTAGATGAATACATGTTTCCTGATATATCGAGAGTAGCTTACGGAATCTTATCCATGCCTCACTCCGCTGTAAATGTCGAAAGGATTTTCTCTTACCAAAATTTCATGAAAACAAAATATAAATCAACAGCCATCGTATTCTGTAACTCGCTAAAGCTAAATCTCTATCGCTAAGAATCTATAAAATCAATTTGTCGATTTTCGGCTACGAATGCAATTTTCAAACGGGTATTGATAAATCAGGTAATGGCTTAAAAATTTAATTCGCGGAAATTTTATTGCTTTATGTCATCGCCAAAAATTTAAAATTTTCTATTTGTTCAGCATTTTAGCGGTCTAATTTAGCTTTAGATTTAGCGAGCTATGGAATACGGGGGCAAGCTTTATGTTCCAACAGTATTAAGTCTAATCCAGGCTATACCTATTTGTATATTTGTACCTATGTGTTCCTTTTTTTGTAAATGAATTTCTTATAATTTTTTGTTAATAGAATTTAAATAAGAAATATTATAATTTTTGGTACTCTCGGGATCAAAAATGTACTAAAAAAATTTGTTTTTGGCACCGAAATGCAAATCTCATTTCCCGTCACTGGCATCTGGTAATGCTACTGAAAGGGCATTGCGGGCAGGTAACAGAAATTTACATTGTGAATAAAATCAAGATTTATTGCTGGATTTTCACGTTTTATAGCTTGTTTTATTCCTAGGATATGTGGTTTTAAGAAAAATGTAAAAAATATGAAACTTTTGAGTTTCTGATTTTTTTATTGTAATTTTCATGTATAAAAATTACGCGATTTTTGCATAAAAAAAAACATTTTTCTTTTTTAAATTCTGAATAACTTCGAAACTATAAAAAATAGGTAAAAAATTATCATCAATATTTTTTAACAAAATTTTGTGGCGCGTCTTTTGGTTTATTATTTATTAAAATCGAAATAGCGGTTTTCGAGTTATAGTAAAATATATTAGTATGGCCGAATAATTTAGGGGCCAAAATTAGCCACGCCCATAAAAAAATCTCTACGTGATAGAGAAAAACTGACAGCAGATTTGAATTTAACGCATCGAAATCCATATAGTCCGCGTAATTTTATCTAAAGGACAGCCAAAAAATGTTATTTTGTTGTACAGTGTTACCTATAGTTATTATTTTTGGCCAATCGAAATTTTATGTTTTGTTGTATTATATAATTCAGCTATTAGGCCTACCATCTTTTATGTAAATATTAAATTTATTTTTTTTAATACATGATTTTTATTTATTGTATCTTCATATATGAACTAACAATAAGTATTCAAATCTTAAATATAAAAATATAATTAGGCCCGACCAGTGTCGGACATAAGCTTAGTAATAGTTATATATAATACATAAGTAGTGATAATCAAAAGGAAAAAATATAAAAAATAAAAGTATTTTCAGGAAGTCCCATCTGGAGTGCTGTGAATAAGAGCCCTTGTATCCCTCTTTCTTCGGCGGATGTGTCCAGTAAAGTTCAAAATATTACGAGCAAGCGGATTAGGATGTGACTCGAGTTTTGTTAAATATTTGCCAGCGTTTTTTACAATTTCTTTAGTCACTAGTGGCATATTTAAGTCACGATGTATATTTGAATTTTTTTATATACCATGCGACTTGTATACTAAAAGTTTACAATCTAGGGTGAGGGTTGAATTTCTATCAATCAGTTAATGTATCTGAGTTAGTTTAAGTTTCATTTGCGTTAGCTTAGAGTCAATGTGGTATTTCCATGTGAGCTTTCGATCAAGATGTATACCAATTTATTTCACATGTAAGTTTTGAGGAACAATTTGATTATTGATTGTAACGGGGGAACAAGTGTCTTTTCTTAAGGTAAATGTTACCTGAGCACACTTCTGTTCGTTTACCTTTATTCCCCACATGTTTAACCATAGTTCTAGCTGAGTAATATGTTGCGGAAGATGTCGTGAAGCCTCGTGAGGGTTTTCGTGCATACTAAGGCAGGCTGTATCATCGGCAAATGTAGATGTGTGAATATTACTGCTCAATGGCATATCACAAGTATAAATCAAATATAAAACTGGCCCCATTATACTCCCCTGTGGCACACCAGATGTTATTATTTCAGGGCAATAATGTAACTTTCCAGCAGATTTAGAATGTTTATTGGTAGGTAAGTCTTTAATTTTAAAATTAGGCCTTCATGCCACACTTTATCAAATGCCTGAGAAACGTCAATGAACAGCGCAGAGCAATACTTTTTTTCTTCAAAAGTTTTTCTTATAAATTGAACCAATCTATGAGTTTGTATTAAATAAATTAAATTAAATAAAATAATTTTTTGTGTTTTATTTTTGGGAATTGCTACAACTTAAGTTTAACGTTTATTAACGCACTAATAATCCCAAATTATTATTTTACTTAATTAGTAAAATAACTTTTTTTTTTATTAAAAATACATTGAAATTGATTATTGAGGGGCTTAGCTGGATCCTATGCGCATTTCACTGTTGCTAATGCAGATCATCAGGGAACATTTACCCTAAAAACTTAGAACAACTAGAGTTATTATATTATAAACTTTCATTTAAACAAATGAGAAGTTCAACAAATAACAAAGTTGAAACAAGAACTCAATAATCAACATGTTTTTTATTTTATTACTTTACTACATTGGCTGACTTTTTTCAGCTCTAGTTGTAGTTGTAAAAAGTATGTAAAGAAAATAAATGTAAAAAACAACAATAGCTATGTAAGAATAGAGTGTTGCCAGTATTTTTGACCTGGTGCAGTCAAGTTAATAATTAGTGTTTTATTTTTGAGAATTGCTACAACTTAAGTTTAACGTTTATTAACGCACTAATAATCCCAAATTATTATTTGACTTAATTAGTAAAATAACTTTTTTTTTATTAAAAATACATCGAAATTGATTATTGAGGGGTTTAGCTGGATCCTATGCGCATTTCACTGTTGCTAATGCAGATCATCAGGGAACCTTTACCCAAAAATCTTGAACTTTGCATACATATGTATGTATGTAACACGTACATATGTATATGCAGGTACACATCACATCATAAGAAACCAATTTGATTTACATATGTATATCCCTCATAAAAAATAAATTTTCATACAAATAACAAAAATATCCCATCAAACAAAATGCTCCGAATTCGTAACGACTGGTCGACAAAATCTTCAGATTTCGGAACAGAAATCGTAACCATTTTTGTATGAAATTTAATTTGACGTTTTTTCTTTTTGGCGATTTTTTTTTGTTTTTGGCGATTTTTTTTTTGGTTTGGCGATTTTATAATTTTGGGATTTTTTTGTTTTACCTTTTTTGAAAATTTCAAGAGTTTTGCTCTTACGGTTTCCGAGATACAGCAAGTTGTCAAAATGACATAGTCAAAATTGCATTAACTGATGGAACACCCAGTGTTAATTGTTGTAGTTTATAGAAAAATAAACTAACCTTACAAATTTCAAGTGTATATGCATACATACAATTGTATGTATGTATATTACATGGGATTTCAACATTTTTCATTGCTCGTTATGGAACACCCCTTAATTTTTAAATTTCACGTATTTGTTGTTATAGCGGCCAAAGGTCTACACACTGTGTCCAAATTTCAGGTCCGTAGCTCTTATGGCTCTCGAGGAAATAGCTTGTGACAGACATAGTTTTAGACATAGTTAATTTTACATAACACAAAAAGTTAAATTTTCCAACCCTGGAAACGTCTTCTTAATTTTTTTTATATTTTTTTAATTTAAAATACCAATTTTAGTCGTACTGAAGTATAAAATAAGTTTATTTCTTAAAAATATAAAAATTTGTTTTCGGTAGCTACTTTATATGGCAAAATAAAGTTTACGTTTTCCAGCTCTGCAATCGTCTGCTCGATTTTGCTGGATTTCAATACCAATCTATTTTGGAAAATTTCTGACACAGCAGTCCAAGAACGAAGTCTCAAGCTTTTATGGGAGCTTCGGAATACCGATTTCACGTACAGACAGACGGACATCGCTTATTCGTCTTCCCTATGCATAAGGATCCAGAATATGTATACTTTATGGGTCGTTTATTGATATTATAGAAATTACAAACGGAATGACAAACCTGTATATACACTTTTTCCATTTTTTTTTTTGGTAAAGGGTATAAAAAAGGTTCAATTAAAGAACTTGACATCATTCGATTTTTCAGATAATTTAAAAACCTTAATAAAATAAATACTACATTACTACTACATCAATTTAAACTAAAAATTATTAAGGTTTTTACGAAATTTCATCCATTTATATTTTCTTATTTTATCATAATAATCATTACAACGCAACAGAATCTTTTCAAAGAAAATATATATTTTGTACCACAGTAAATGAGCAATGCGCAGTTTTTGCTCTTTTTTGTTTTTTACACATTGAGTAAACAAAAGGAGCGGAGCAAGAAAAGAGCCAACCATGGTACTCCTTTTCTTGCTCTGTTTTTGTAATGAGCAGCGTTAACATAATGGCGCAGAGCAAGAGCAATAACAAAGCCGCTCTGCTCTTTGCGTAAAAGTGCCAAAAGAGCTGAAAAGAGCGGCTCTACGCCGCGTATTTACTTACTCTGTTAAAAAGTATAGGTATTTATACACATTTACACAAATTTTTTAATATGTTATTGATTTCATTTAAAAAATTATTTAAAAATCCAGATCTATCCACTTATTACTCGTAGCTTGTTGAAGATTCTTCTTAACTTTTAATAAAAGAACAAGTAAAAAAGTTGCTTTCACAAATTGTTAATGTTGGCGATATAGTTCAAATAGCATTAGAAACCATATACAGTTTGTGTAATTCTTTCTTTCATGTTTCCAAATAATTTAAATCAATTATTCATGGAATATTTTAGATCAGTTAATAAAACATTATCAGTTACTTCAGAAATGTCATAGAATAATTCATTCTACTTGAGATTATTTGCGATATTTTGATTACAAAATAATCATGATAAAAAGTACTTGCGTACTCTTTTTTCGCTTTTTCTGGCTTATTTTAAAAAGTTAGTACTGGATAGGATAGCTGAGGAATAATATTGAGGCATTTAATTAATGCTTTTTGACGTCGTTCAATAATTCGATTTATAAGGCTTTTTCATTAGAGAAAAGCAGTTGTTTATTCTAACATACAAACAAGCTTACACAAGTATTTAAAATTTGAAGTAATTTGATACTTAAAATCCTATTGTTAACAGTTTAAAAAGTTATAAAATGTAAAAGACTTTTTATACAAAGTAGTTAAGAAATTGTTCGAATATTCGACAAAATGATTCGAATAATTTTTTATTCTAAATTGAAAATTTTTGTTACTTCGAAGTTCGAACAAAAATTATAAAAAGTTGTTCGAATATTCGATCAACAGTGAACTTCTGGCCAAGAATGTAACTTTCCAAAAGATTTAGAATGTTAATTGGTAGATATGTCTTGAATTTTAAAATTAGGCCTTCATGACATACTTTATCAAATGACTGAGAAACGTCAATAAACAGCGCAGAGCAATACTTCTTTTCTTTAAAAGCTCTTCTTATAAATTGAACTAATGAATGAGTTTGCTCAATAGTGTATGCCAGGGATGGCAAAGTTGGTACAATTGTACATTTTTTGGTACTACTGAAAATAGGAAAGTACAATAGTACACCAATGACTAATTTAGTACATTTAGGGAATCTTCCCAATTTCACTCCGCATTTCTTTTCAAACGATTGCATATGTAAATTTTCACTTTTGAACAATGAAACATATATGTCACAGCGCATAGAGAAAAAGACCTAAGGGTAAAAAAATCAATTTTAATTTTTTTTTTGATGTGGACAACATCTGAGCATCGAATGAGACCGATCCCATGCCCCAAAAGTGTTTCCTCCCAGAGATATGCGCGTTTTATGAAATTGAAGTCGACGATTCTAAGGTTATGTGAAAAAATTTTCGTACTAACAGAGTGATATTCAAGATTTAAAAGAATTATTTATTTATTTATTATAATTCACAATTAATAATTTCAGAAAATAAACCGGGATTCGAAAAAACGCGAGCAAAATTGATATCAAACTCATGGAAACAGCGCGCTAGGCAAAAAACAGTAAAAACCAACTACACAAAACAAGAGGTAGGGACGACCTACGCGCGTTTCCAAAGTTGACCAACACGTTCCTGACGTCATGAGATGTGTCGCTTTCAAATGAGACCAATACCAATACGCTCAGTGATGGTACACCAAAGATACACGTATTTAAAATGGCTCTCCTGAACAAAACCGGTTTTTACCCTTCCGTCCCTTTCTATTTTGCGCGTCACATATTCTTCGCACTTGAAAACAGTCTTGTGAAAGCAAAACGCAGCGAGAAAACAAAAAAAGGGGAACTCGTCCATTTTCAAATAATTTTTCTTCTAAATTCGGATGCTGGAGCAGTCGTAACCCTATGCTTTAACATCCCAACTTACAAGCAAATTTGTGAAAATGATTCGGTAGTCAGAACAAAGTCGATTGTTTTAATAAAATCAAATAAAAATATGTAATTTGAACTAAAAAAAATTGTTGAGTACATTAAGGTCAAAAAAGTAAAATTTTTTAAAATTGTTGGTACATTTTTAAAATTCTCAATACCTTCCCTGGTGTACGCTGACTTCTAAAACCAAATTGATGGTCCGGTATGCACCCATTATCTATTACAATTGGGGACAATTTTATCATGAGTAACTTTTTAAAGAGCTCTGACATTGTTGACAGCAAACTTATTGGCTTATAGGCTCAGCCTTATATAACAGGATTCTAATTGTAATACGAGGCAACTTCATCAGCATCTGGTTATTAATTCCATCGATACCCGGAGCTTTCTTCGGGTTAAGTTCAGCAATTAGTTTTTGTACATCACGTGTAGTGTTGTCATTCGAACAAAAATTTTTCGAATATAATTTTTGTTCGATCGAACAAAAATGTTCAATTTAGAATAACAAATTATTCGAATCATTTTTGTAGAATATTCGAATATTCGAACAATTTCCTTAACTACTGTATAAGATGGACTTTAAGGTTAATTAATCAAATTATAAGTACTTGTTTGTGTGTATGTATATGTTCGCTAAACTCATCTCTTGGTTGCTTGCTGGGAAAAGATAATGCTTCTTTATAGAATTACAAGGTTTCTTACAATTCTTGATAAAGAGTTTAGAAAAACTAACTTTTTTTCTCTAACCAAAAGCGTTAAGAAACGAATTATTGAACGATGTAAAAAAGTATTAAATGCCTTAATATTGTTCATCAGCTTTCCCGTCCAATACTTACTTTTTAAAATACGCCACAAAAAGCGAAAAAAAGAGTACACAAATAATTTGTTTTCTTGGTTATTTTGTAATCAAAATATCGCAAATAATCGTAAATACGATGAAGTATTAGATGACATTTCTAAAGTAACTGAAATAAAAAATTTTATGAATAAAGTAAGAAATTTATTCAAATTATTTGGAAACATCAAACAAAGGATTAGACAAATTGTATATGATTTTTAATTTTATTTTTTTATTTTAACTATATCACCAACATTAACAATTTTCTACTTGTTTTTTTATTAAAAGTAAAAAAAGAATCATCTGCAAGTTAGGAGTAAAAAGTGGGATTATACGGGGTTTTTAAATGACTTTTTAAAAGAAATCAATGACATATTATAAAAAATATGTTTGTAAATGTGTATAAATACCTATACTTTTTAACTAATTTCGTTTGGGTTTTACCCCCACATCTGTGTGTCTGTGTATCCGTTTGTATGTACGAGTCCATGTACAGACCAAAACGCTGGGCCGATTTTGATTTTGTGTCTTATGTTTGAAATTTGATTTGATCGAGAGTGCTCTTAGCTATGTTTTAAGAAAATCGGTCCAGCCGTTTAGAAGATATTACATATTTTTTAAATATATTCTATTGAATCTGTGTGTCCTTGACGACGTACATAGCTCCCAAATGGATTGACCGATTTTAATTTGGATTTTTTCGTTTGAAAGGTGACGTGATCGTATATCTTCCAATCTATGAAGAAAATATGTCTAGTCGATTGGAAGTAATCAACATTTTCTATACAACAATTTAATATTTTCTTTTTTGCGATGCTGTTACTTCAATAATATTAGTGGAACATAGAGTTCTTAACTTATGCTACAGCGTCAACTGCGTCGGAGATGTTTAAAAGTTTTAATATTTTTTATTAGTCCTCGTCCATACTGTGAAATATTTGCTGCGAAACATTTTTGATTTCTCTTTTGAAATTGCATTCGTTTCCACACTGTCAAATTTTTTGTTTTGCAGCTTAATACATTTTCTCATATATTTCTAATGAGAATCAGGCGAGAATGACATACTCAACAAGAACTTCGTGTACATGAAACAAAGTACCATTTGCCATTCCTCTTTTTCATCTTGTCAGCAAACTCAAATGTTTTGCAGTGAATGTTTTACTGTATGGACGAGGACTTAAAGTTTTTATTTTTTAATATATTTTGTTATTAAAATTATTTGTTTTTCTTGTGTAATAAATTATTTTTCGTTTGTTAATATAGAAAAAAATAAACTAAAGTTTGTTTTACAAACTTTTTTAAAATTATTCGAATACATTTTTTTTTTATTCTTTGTTCGTTCGAATATTTGAACAAAAGCTCAAAATTATTCGTCTGTTCGAACATGAAAAAAATCAATTTCATGATTTGCATATATTTACATATCGTCATACAATTCGAACTAATTGCAATATTGAAATGAAAATTACATACCGTCACACAAATACCTAATAACCTATCTGCAAAAATTTTAAATTTTCTTTTCAATATTGTTTTATAAAGTAAAATTTTTTTTGTAAACTTTTGAAAACTGCAGATATGTTATTAGGTCTTTTTGATGACGATATATTTTTTATAACAGTTTTGTTGTCCTTTTGTTTCCAGTTAACAATATATTAGATGAAATTTATATCTCGATCTTAGCATTATACTCATATGTTCTTATATATCTGTAACTCCAGTGATGCCAACAATTTAGAGGCAAAACGAGCCAACCGAGTAGTCAAAAAGAGCTAAAAAGAGCTAAATTTAAAAATTTTAAATTTTTGCGTATAAAAATCTATGAATTATTTATTATTCAATTTGTACTTCAAGATTTTTAAACATTAATAAAAATAGAAAGATCCGTTGCTAAAAACGGTGTATGTACTGCAGCATATAATGCAAGATTTGCGTGCGCAATTCTCGTTTGTGTTGGAACGTCTGGTGAGAATGATATGTCTGGTTAGGATAGCACAAAATCGTTAAATTGAGCCATACATGTTTTATGCTTTTGAGTCTCCTAATGGCGTACTAAATCAAAATTTCGCTTTTATAATTGAATTGCAATATTTGCACAAACCTTTAGATGGACCTTTTGTTGTTTTAATCCATTTTTAAACGCGGGATTTGATTTCCAAGATTTATATATTTTGGCAGTAATAATCCATTTCAATAATTTTTCAAACATTTTCTAATTATTCAGAAACACACAGTACATACATAAATACATCTTACATAGTTACAAAAACGTAAATGCCTCAAAGACGAAACAATAGCCTAACAACGGGAAAACTTACTATAAAATGCGAAAAGTGCTAAAGGTGCCGTTTCCACAATTGAAAAGAGCTGTATTAGCTCTTTTTTTAAAAAAAGAGCTAAAGAGAAAAATTTCGAGTTAGAAGCAATTAAAAAGAGCTAAATCTAGCTCCAAAACAGCTAAGTTGGCATCGCTGTGTAACTCAATTTATAATTTCTAATACGTAGTAAATGAATAATTAATTAATCCCACTTTGCGGTATTCAAAACATTTTGAACCGAGTTATAATTTTGTTTTTTAAAGACTTGAATGGCCCTACTACATTTCTTCCACTTTGAATTTATTCTTCCGCAATTCACTCGAATCTTTGACCCTAAATACTTTCGATATCCTGGTGAAGCATTCGATGCTTCAGCATTTTCAAAAATGCAATTGCAGAACTTGTGTTTTCTTCAATTTATTATTCCTACTCAGCCAAATTTTTAGATGTTCGAAATTTGAAGAATTAGCAGTAGCTTGCAACCAATTTTAACAGCGATCTACATATAATATTCACCCTTATCGGGAATAAAAGGCGAACAATTTGTTCACGTGAAATATTTCCCATGAACAAAAAATGGTAACAACAACAACACAAACATTGGCGGTCACAATTTTAGGGAAAGGGAACACATTTCACGTGAACTTTTATTCCCGATAAATGTGATTAACTTTATTTTTTCACATCTTTTAAAAGCTTAATAATTAATTTAATTTAATACATATTATTCATTACAGCTTGCATGACCAACAGTGGTGTATAAATATGGATTTGGAACTGAGTTCACATAGTTGGACTTGTACTTACTGCGAAAATGAAATGCATTTTAAAGTTATAGAAAAACTGTTGCATAAAGCAAGTAAGAAATAAGATAATTAAGATATGTAAACGATTTTTTATATAATTAACCTTAAATAATGGAACCATTTAAATTTACAGTTTAATTCTCTTGTCTGCCAGGAATTAATTATACAATTTCAGCGTTAATTAAAATTATCCGATTATGCTATTAAGAAAACAAGTATTTTGATATACATATGTATATTCTAATTTTAATTAGGGTGAACCAGTCTGTATGAGTTTCGATAGTGGTTACACCTGTTCATTAATTACTAATCGAAAATCATATTTACATACATACATACATATATAAAACTTCAAATGTAAAATTAACAATTACAAATAGCAAAAACTTTTTAAGCTAAAGAAACTGTATTACAACACAACAAACAATAGACTCTATTCCCATTGTCGTTTTTATCGTCGATTCCTTCCCAAATTGCCATTCTTGAAATAGTATATTGGAGCGAAGAAGAGCAGTAATCATTCTCACTGCTTGATCTGGCATTTTCATTAGTTAAAAAGCATTCAACTTTTAAAATCCTGCGAAATTATTGTTTGGTAGAATTTGTAGAAAATAAAAAATTTTATGAATAGAACAGGCTAATTAATGTTCGTAACGCTTTTTAAGCCAAATTACATGTGATAATTATTAATGAACAAATAACATCAAAGTTAGTTGTAAATATTCTGACAACAACACATAGTTGAACGGAACAGCCGGCCGTTTTCGAAGGCCACTAAACCTTCCTCATCAGCGTTCTTCTGTGGTTTGGTCCACTGTGTGTGGTGTCAGTTGATGTAGATGTCTGCCTTATATACGAAACTTTATTGCAAATGGAATATGTGAATTGGTTTGATTCATTGCATTTCAATTTGCTCATGTGTTTTGTAATGAAGGCTCCAAGTTACCATCTTTATATTTACAACAGTCTTACCATTGTCGTTTGTTCTTTACTAACTATGCACATGTTTATTAATTTGCTTATTTTTGTTCTACTTAAGACAAACTTTTTTGGTTTGTTATTATTAAGTATATTTTTATTTAATTTTTGCCACAAGCCAATGACTATTAATTTTAGTTAATTTAATTATTATTTTTCGAACTGTATTTTGTTTCTATATTCTTATGAATAGAACAGGCTAATGTTCGTAACGCTTTTTAAGCCAAATTACATGTGATAATTATTAATGAACAAATAACATCAAAGTTAGTTGTAAATATTCTGACAACACATAGTTGAACGGAACAGCCAGCCGTTTTCGAAGGCCACTAAACCTTCCTCATCAGCGTTCTTCTGTGTTTTGGTCCAAATAAAAATTTTAACTTGCTAAAGTAGTAAGGGTATGGGCGTCCTGCCGCAATTAAAATTGTGAAATTTGGGTAATTAAAATTTTAAAATTCTTGGAAATTTGTGTGAAATTTGATACATTGTGTTTTCGGCGGCGCTTTTATGTTTTTTGTTTACATTAGGAGTTTTTTGTTTACATTAATTTTTTTGTTTACTATATACGAAGGTGGATCAATAAGTCTAGTTTTTTATGACCGTGGGAATTTGTTGGTGGGGGTGGATTAAGGGGTTTCATAAGATTGAGGTTTTTCATAAGTATATATGCCGACGAGAAAATCATGAAAATGATTTTTCCTAATACCAACGGGAAAATTGTGAAAATTATTTTTCCTAATGCTAATGTAGGTGTTGCTAGACTGTAGTAGTTTAAGGCCGATCTTGATTTGGGGTAGGTGAGGGTTTTGTTGTAATATGTAACCGTAGGAAGTTGTGGGTGTGTCTGCCTGTGGGAATTTGCGCGCGGCTGTTATTGGGAGGGGCGGGATGTAGTTGAGGTTGATCGATTGCGTATATGTATGTATGTCTGTGAGAATATAAGACTGGTCGTGATTTGGGGTAGGTGAGGGTGTGAGTGACAGGGGCGGGGTGTAGTTGAGGTAGATAGATTACGTGTATGCAGGTATTGCTAGTCTGTAGGAGTTTAAGGCTTATAGTGATTTGGGGTAGGTGAAGGTGTTGTTGTTCGAGTAATATGTATCCATGGGAATTTATGGCTGTGTCTGTCTGTGGGAATTTAAGTGAGGCTGTGATTGGCAGGGAGCGGGTTATAGTTGATGTTGATCGATTGCGTGTATGTATGTCTGTGAGAATTTAAGGCTGATCATGATTTAAGGTAGGTGAGGTTGTTGCAGTAATATGTATACGTAGGAATCTGTATGTATGTATGTATGTTTGTAGGAGTTTAAGGCTATCAGTGATTTGAGGGTAGGTAAGAGTGTGTTTTGTGATATGTATGCATGGGAATCTGTATGTATGTCTGTAGGAATTTATGGTTGGTCGTGATTTGTGAGGGGCGGGGTGTTGTTGAAATAATTTGAATTTTTCTTAGATGAAATCTTTTATGTGTGTGTGTGCGCGTGTGTACGTATGATTTTTTCAAGCTAGTATTTTTTGTACGCTGAAATAAATTGTTTTCAATATCGACATTTGGTGCTATAAAATAGCATCATATTTCTGAACTTCCCTAATCCTATATGCATTTAAGTATATTTTCGTACGCAAGGTTGCTGGTTATTTTGTCATGCTTAAAATTGTCCAGTTTTAAAGTCTGCATGTGAGAAATTTGTTTATATTACAGATTTTGTTTATTTAACAACGTCCGGCTTTTTTGGCTTTTCATCGATCAGGGGAGTTTATAGTTTCTCTGTTCATAATAAGTTCGTTTAGCTTTGGCATGTGCGTTGACTGAATGGTTTGCGCTGTTCGTATCTTTTCATGATGTAGATATGTGAGTGGAATTGTTAAGATCTAATAAATACTGTAGTATTAATAAGAAATTTGATAATATGTGTACATACATATCTACAAATTGATTTTATGTATGTATGTATGTACATACAAATATGTGTTTGGCTCCGTGCTTGAATAAATTTTTTTTGTCATGTGCGGTCTTTTGTTGTTTTTGTCAATATTCGCCTAGTCTTTTATGTATAGATGTGAAATATCTTCATAGTTTTTTTTTTATTTGAAATTAAAAAACGTTGTTTTAATTTTTATCTGTATTTATTTAAAAGTTTGTGAGGATTTTCTGTGTTAAGTAAAACTGAATTCCTTAAGATATATACTTTAGAGAAATAGTAACTATAATAGAAATATTTCCAATATTTAATTTACATTTGTTTGAAGTTGATGCAGCCTAATAGTCATTCTTAGAAATATTATGTCAAATTTTTTCCAACCGTAGGCTTTTTATCACCTTTTACATTTATTTTCGAACCTTGCATTGCTTTTTATACATTTACAAAAATGTTTAAATGAAACTAATCCGGCAGTCCAGCTTAGGTAATGATAGTTTTTTTTTTTTTTTGTTAGCCAGCTGGCTTCTTTTTACTTTTTTATTTTTTATTGATAAACATTTAAAATCAAAAGGGAGTTTTATATCGAAATGATTATATTCTTAATTGTGGAAAACAATCGCTACTTCTTTTGTAATGAAATCATTTGAATTTCTCTTGAAACCTTACACGTCTATAAAAATTATACTATTTTCCATATTGCTTAATTTATAAGAATTTTGGAATGTGTCCTTTTTTAAATTTTTTTAATTGGCCCACTATAGAATAAAAGGAACTTTTATCTTAAATTATGCTACAGTTAGAATCGCTTGAGATTCTTTCATATAATAGCTTTGTTGGAATCTTAGATACATATAATATAGAAGTGCATAACATTTATTTTTAATTATTATGTTATGATCATTGTATGGATATGAGAGTGAATTTAAATGAACTTTTAAACTAGTTAAATCATAATGAACAAACTTATTTTCTTCTTGAATAGCGATTAACAGAAAATGAAATCGTTTTCTTACAAATTTTGGTCTGGCCTCTCAACGGTTCCTCTAGTAAACAAGATTACTTTGTATGTCAGCATTTGTGTCTACTCTTTGTCAGCGTTATGGGTAATTAAATTTCAAAATTTTAATTCCTTAAAATTTTAATTCCTTAAATTGTGTTACTTCATACTGATAATATGTTTACATTAATAAGGTATAGGTTTATCTTATGAAGGTTGATCGCCTAGGGCTTTTATATGATGTTCTAAATGATTTGTTTTTTCTTTCTCATTTTATTAAGGTTCAGCGTATTGTGTATATATGTATTTCTGATATGTTTAAGGGAGCGTTTTGTACCCGTCAGACAGAGTTTGTTAGACAGTCTCTCTCTTTATATTATTTTTTTCTTCTAATGTGTCACTACTATTTTTTCAGATTTTACTACTTGAAATCTATATCATCACTACATAGTATAAAACACAGTCGCTTTCTCTGTCCCTATATCACTATGTATGTTTAAATCTTTAAAACTACGCAACGAATTTTGATGCGGTTTTTTTTAATAGATAGAGTGATTGAAGAGGAAGGTTTATATGTATAATAACATCCATTAAATAGTGGAGAAATACTGTTATTTTTTAGGTTTCTAATGTAATGTCGTAAACAATTACATATTTTTCCGCTTACATTGCAAACGCAGGTTGAACCCTACAAGATTTATCAAAATAGTGTACTAAGTATTGTACACATTGAAAAGGTCTATAGAAAACTCCGCTATGGTATATGTCTATCTCTCATGGATACCCCACAATAACATTTTTAACCGACTTTAAAAAAGAAGGAGGTTATCAATTCGTGTGTATTTTTTTACTTTTTTATGTTTGTACACGCATAGCTCGATAATTTTTAAACCGATTTTCGAAGCTCTTTTTTTGTTTGAAAGGGTTTGCCTACAGTTGGGTCCCATAATTTTTTTTTCCAAAATCGGAAGGGGAAATTCGCTCCCCTTTGGCATAACTCGGTCACTTATGAACCGATTTTCAAAATTCTTTTTTCGTCTGAAAAGGTTTTGCCTTAAGTTAGAACTCATAATTGTTTACGAAAATCAGAGGGGGGAATTTGCTCCCCTTATGCATATCCCCGTCATTTATGAACCGATAACACAAAGTGAGGGAAGGCTTAACCTAGAAAACCTTTGTGTTTTGATAGGCAACATCCAAGAGTTAGTCAACAAAGTCTATCCTGACATTGATAACATAAGTTATAAGACAATCGTGTGTGTTCTGGCTTTCACATCGTTTTCACATGTTTTCTTGTGAGTTCGGATGTTAAAATACATGCTACCCCTGTTTAAGTTGAAATTTAGAAAATAAAAATTAATAGTGTGTGTTCTAGAATCCGAATTTAGACGAGCACAATTTAAAAATTTACGATTTCAAACTTTTAGATTTTTTCCTTTTTCGATTTTGAGTAAAAAAACTCGTATTCTTTTCACTTGTTAACAGTCTTGTGAAGAGAATACGAGTTTTTTGTTCAAAAGTGAAAACGAAAAAATCTAAAAGTTTGAAATGGTCCATTTCCAAATTGTTTTCTTCTAAATTCGGATGCTAGAACACATACTATTAATTTGTATTTTCTAAATTTCAACTTAAACAGGCGTATTATGTGTTTTAACATCCGAACTCACAAGAAAACATGTGAAAACGATGTGGAAGCCAGAACATACACGAATATCTTTGTTTAAAGAAAGAGCAATTTTGTCACCAACTAATGAACAAGTAGATATGGTAAATAACTTGATTCTTTTAAGGATTGATGCGTAGACGAAAATATACTACTCGGTCGATACTCTTCTCGATTTGAAAGAAACTGTTAATTTTCCTACAGAATTTCTAAACTCTTTGAACCCATCTGGACTCCCTCCTTACAAAATATTGTTGAAAGTAGGTTGTCCTGTTATTTTATTAAGAAACCTGAATCCACCTAAACTTTGCGATGGCACTCGTTTGCTGGTAAAATCATTGAAAACAATACTCACAGGATGTGGTACCGGAGAAGATGTATTGATTTCCCGAATCCCGCTGATACCATCGAATTTACCCTTCCAATTTAAACGTTTACAGTTTCTGGTAAAGACATCTTTTGGAATGACCATTACTTAATCTCAGGGTCAAACCTTCAACGTTGCAGGCTTAGATTTGAGCGTTGACTGTTTTTCACATGGCCAACTGTATGTCGCTCTTTCAAGATTAACTTCTAGAGAAAACATGTTTGCATTGTCTAATGACAAAAAAGCTGTGAACGTTGTATATAAAGACATTCTGTAATATATTAATTGTTGTAAAAATAAAATAAATAGGTAAAAATGTAAAAAATAAATAAGTAAAAATGTAGTGTATGCATTTAGATATTCCAAAGTTAGCAGGAAATCTTCATGGTTTAGGGAAAGAAGAATTGTTTTACTTTAAATTTAACGCGTGCGGGCCACGGACAGTAATGAATAAATCAAAACTACTAGACCGATTTTAATAATTTTTTTTAGTGAATGACATAGGCTATATATCTTATACCCGTGCGAAGCCGGAGCGGACCGCTAGTTTACTATAAAAATTGATAATATGATGTGTTGCTGAATATTGCACTGTGTTATACTTCATTTTGAACACTTAAGTTTTCACAATATTTCATACAGACCAACA
Organism: Tachina lurida; assembly: GCA_944452675.1. NCBI lineage: Eukaryota > Metazoa > Arthropoda > Insecta > Diptera > Tachinidae > Tachina > Tachina lurida. The sequence continues at coordinate 57,105,151 of OX101755.1, read as the reverse complement.
AGTTTAGAGAACTCCAATACATTAAGTTAATTATCTTTCCTAAGACCTAACATTCCTAATCAATCCTTCAAAAAAAACCAAGACAAACTTGATTTTTCCTTTTTAATTTTATTTATATTTTCATTAATTTTCTACATATGTATTCCAATTACTGTATACTATATTTTGTACCTTTTTCTCATGTGTTGAGTTAACTTTGATCGCAAAGATTTTAATGGTGAGATGAACTTTTCTATTTCATGCACTAAGTAAATCTTTATATGTATATTTAGCGATCCTTTTATAAGAACCATTAATGCTAAATTCTTTTCACATCATTCCTTTTAATGATTTATTAAATCTTTCTACTACTATTGATGTTTTCATATTGAGTAATATTTAATCTTCTATTTATGCATGAATTCTTCAAAGTGTTTATCAAAAAATTCTTTACCATCAACTATTAGTTCTCGTTGTGTCTTCATAGTGAACAGACGTAATAGCGGAATTTTTCTTACATACAAACTAAACAAAAAAAAGCATACAAAAATATTCGTAGTACATATTAACTTTGATAAATAAGCCTTTTTTTGCTTTGATAATATTTTTACATATAGAAATAACAAAAATAAAAAAAACCGTAAACAAAAAAACATACAAAATACCCTTGAGGAATACTCTTTATGAGTACCCCAGAGGAAAAAAATAGTGAAGTGAGTTCTAACGGCAGAAATGCCTATTTTACTGTGAGTTTTGATGCTCATAATGAAAACAATAAAAATAAAAAATCTGATAATAGACTTGCTGTGAGTTCTGAAGCTCTTAATAAAAATCAAAAATCTGATAATAGACTTTGGGTACGTTCGTAAAAGCATTTATAGTGCACGTCTGCAGCATCACGAACATCTAACGTTCAAAAATGCATAACTTGGCAGCACTGTTTAGAGTCAAACGTTTTTAAATGCATTTAATCGGCATACCTGCCGCAAATCTGTGCAAATGGCGCAGTAAATTATTTTCAGATGCAAGAAGTTGCAGTGGAACAATAAGTTGAATATATCTATGAATTTTGATGTTTAAATTACATGTTTCGAATCTTACCAAAAAAAGAGATTGATAAACTCGAAAATAACTTTGAAACACATATCTTGGTAGTTTTTTATTATTTCAAAGGAGTTTTTTTATTTTAGTTGTATTTTTTTAAGGCCAGTGCTGTTCTCATAAGAAATTGTCGCTTTGATTTTCTTTTAAATTTCTTGCTTACTATAATTTAAAAGAAAATTATCACTATTTTCTTAAATAAAATTACCCGCCAATTTAAAAATTTTTTGCAGTTTGTTCAAAAATGTCAACTGAGCACAGATGTTGAGCAGTTGCAAAGCATGTGCAGGAGATAATCACGCATACGCAGTAAAACCTGGTAGAACTGCCGCATTGATGCATAAATTTGCAGCATTTACGAACGTACCCTTTTTCTAACGGCAAAACCACAGTTTCGTCAGCGATCAACTTCGCTTTGTCCAATGCCAACTAGTAATTCGTTGACATTATTGCCTAGTACTTCTACATTTAACTCGGCGATATCATCCGCTTCGGGCTCGTGGTCATCACTTAAACAAGTTGTCACTGAAGATAAGAGCAGCCCAAAACCCAAGGTCCAAGTCGGAATGGACAGGTACATTACAATTTTAAAGCGCGGGCGAAGCCCAAGTTCTACTAAAATTGCATCTGCTCCAAAGATGTCTAGGGATAACAGCGCATCCTCTACTAATCGGCAAAACCGTTTTAAAATATTGCAAGATGACAATGACAAACCCGCTGAATCTGCGAATAAAACCTCCAAGCCGCCACCAATCTATTTAAGAGAAAAAAACTCAAACGCTCTTATTAAAAAATTAATTTCGGCCATTGGTGAGAATAAATTTCACATTGTTCCAATAAAACGTGGTAATATTGATGAAACTAAAATTCAAATTTATGAAGAAAAAGATTTTCGCAAAATGGTCTCTGAATTTGAAAAAAGTAAGACAAATTTCTACTCATATCAACTCAAGAGTGCTAAAGGTATGCAGATTGTGTTGAAGGGCATAGATTCCTATGTTGCTCACGAAGAAGTAAAAGATGCTCTCGTCCTCCAGGGTTTTAATATAAAAAATGTATCGAACATAATGAATAGGGAAAAGATCCCTCAACCTCTATTTCGGGTTGAACTTGAGCCAAATGATATAAAATTTAAAAAAATGAGACCCATCCAATATATAATTTAAAATATCTCTTATATCGAAAAATAACCGTTGAAGAACCACACAAGCGTTCAGGACCCGTACAGTGCCATAATTGTCAAGAATATGGCCATACTAAAACTTACTGCAAATTACCTACTGTTTTTGTTGTGTGCGGCGAATTACACGGCACTGCTAGTTGCAATAAACCAAAAGATCAAAGTGAAAAAAATGCAGTAATTGTGGAGGTAATCATACCGCTAACTACAGAGGTTGTCCTGTGTACTCTTTCGTCAAACAGACTATGAGGCAAACACCTAAACTGGCCCCAGCTCAATCAGGCAAATTCTATTCATACACAAAATGTTTCACCACCAAATAACATACATAAAATTCCGGATGTTATAGATGGGTTTAACAGACTATATTCTACAGATATTGAACGTCTCGTATGTGAAAAAAGAAGAGCTAGAAGGGAATGGCAACAGCACAGATCACCCCAGAATAAAATTAGATTTAAAGAGTACACTAAACGACTCCAAGAGCTGCTTGCACATGAAAAAACTGCATCTTTTCAAAACTATCTGGAAAATCTTGGCGCGCTGCTAGAAAGCTTAAAACACATGTTGAGTTTAAACCACCTCTGCGCACATCTACCGGAGGTTGGGCAAGAAGCGATACTGAAAAAGGTAACATATTTGCTGACCATTTAAAATACGTATTTACCCCAAACACATGTACTGGTGTAATTGATTTGCCAAATGTAGTCGCTCTACCCCCTCAACAAATAAAGTTTAAGACGCGTGATGTGCAAAAACTAATTGCTGAACTCAACCCGAAGAAAGCTCCGGGTTTTGATGGAATTAGTAACCAGATGCTGATGAAGTTGCCTCGTATTGCAATTAGAATACTGTTGTTTATTTTTAATGCCATTTTACGACTGGAGTATTATCCACACAGCTGGAAACTTGCCAAAGTTACAATGATTCCAAAGCCGGGCAAAGATCTTACCAAGGCTGAGTCATATAGGCCAATAAGTCTCCTATCAACAATGTCAAAGCTTTTCGAAAAACTGCTTATGACAAAATTGTCCCCAATTCTAGTTAGTAGTGGGTGCATACCGGACCATCAATTTGGTTTTAGAAGTCAGCATAGCACCATTGAACAAACTCATAGATTGGTCCAATTTATAAGGTTAGGTTAGGTTAGGTTAGTCTGGGTGGTCAAAGGACCTCGCATAGACCAAAATTGATCCTTAGCGATACCCAAAAAGTGACAAGAAATCTGCAAGTATGGCGGCCTAGTTCGCGGTGCCTGTATCGAATGACTCCCACACAGATTTAGCAAACCTTAGCAGCCTACACATTTCTATTCCCGCTACAAGATCAAGACTACGAAAAGTGTGATCACCAAGGCAGTCATATCTAGTGCGGTTTAGAGCCGTACATTGGCACAGTAGATTTTCTACTGTCTCAATTACCCCAGGTTCCTTACATTTCCTGCAGGTGCCGTCGAGTATTTGTCCTATTTTGACGGCATATGAAGCCGTCCAACAGTGACCAGTTAATATCCCCACTAGAAGTCTACAGTTTCTTCTGGTTAGTGATAAAAGGAATTTAGTCTATTTAGGATCATAGGAACTCCACATGATTTTAGAAGTTTTGCAAGTTTTCGTCGCACGCCAACTTTCCGCCGCTTCTTCCTTCATCTTAGAGTCTAAGATTCCTTTCAAGTGCTGAATTGGTTTCGGAACATATACCATTTCTTCCACAGGTAATTGGATTCCCCTTTTGGCCAGTGTATCTGCCGTTTCGTTTCCCTCAATCCCCATGTGTCCTCGTACCCAAAAAATATGTACTTGTCTGTTAGCACATAACCTATTTAGGGCATTTCTATACATGAGCACAACCGAGGAGTAGTTACAGTCTGCTGAAAAAGCCTTAATTGCTGCTTGACTGTCTATATATATATTCACACGCGCATTCATGGTTTGAGGGGTAAAAGCTAATTCTGCAGCCATTTTGGCTGCATAGATTTCCGCCTGGAATATGCTACAGTAATCAGGAAGTTTATAAGATTCCTCTATACTGAGTTCCGGCCAGTAAACCGCAGCTCCTACCCCTTCATCCATCTTTGAACCATCAGTGAATAAATTGAAACTATGTCCCCTATAGTTAAGACCTTCGAGATAGCCTTCTTCCCTTATAGTGATCTGAGGTTTTTCAAGAAAGTTAATTTCTGGAATGATGTAGTCCGAGCTACACTCCATGTCTTCCAGCAATTTACCGTGACCGAATGGTTTGTACGACATCTGTCCTCTTATTCTCAGTCGGATTACGGACTTGCCGCGTTCAAAGCGGTTAGTTTTATTGGTTTAAGGTCCAACATAACATCTAAGGCTGCAGTAGGTGTACTTTTCAGAGCACCAGTGATGCAGAGTTCTGCCATTCTCTGGGTGTTTTCTAACTTTTTTAGGTATGCTTTCGTCTCAGTCGCCCTCCACCATACAAGTATTCCGTAGAGTAGAATTGGTCTAGCTACCGCTGTGTAGGTCCAATATGTAAGATTAGGCGAAAGTCCCCATGTCTTTTCCAGCATCTTTTTATATGCGTACAGAACATAAGAAGAACATTTGACGAAAAGAAGTATTGTTCTGCGCTGTTTATCGACGTTTCTCAGGCATTTGATAAAGTGTGGCATGAAGGCCTAATTTTAAAATTAAAAACATACCTGCCAATTAACATTGTAAGTCTATTGGAAAGTTACATTACTGCCCGGAATTCACTGTTGCGGAAGGAGACTTTATGAGCTTTTTTTTTTTTTTTTTTTTTTTTATAATACATGATATTTATTTATTGTATCTTCATATATGAACTAACAATAAGTATTCAAATCTTAAATATAAAAATATAATTAGGCCCGACCAGTGTCGGAGATAAGCTTAGTAGTAGTTATATATGATACATAAGTATTGATAATCAAAAGGAAAAAATATAAAAATAAAAGAATTTTCAGGAAGTCCCATCTGGAGTGCTGTAAATAAGAGCCCTTGTATCCCTCTTTTTTAGGCGAATGTGTCCAGTAAAGTTCAAAATATTACGAGCAAGCGGATTAGGATGTGATTCGAGTTTTGTTAGATATTTGCCTGCGTATTTTGCAATTTCTTCAGTCACTAGTGGCATATTCAAATCACGATGTATATTTGAATTTTTGATGTACCATGGAGCCGATGTTATCATGCGTAAAATTTTGTTTTGCCTGCGTTGAATTTTCTCTACATTTGAAGCTGCAGCAGTGCCCCATAGTTGAATTCCATAGCACCATATTGGCTTTAAAAGCGACTTGTATATTAAAAGTTTACAGTCTAGGCTAAGTGTTGAATTTCGACCAATCAGCCAATGTACCTGAGTTAATTTAAGTTTCATTTGAGTTAACTTAGAGTCAATATGGTGTTTCCATGTAAGTCGTCGGTCAAGGTGTATACCAAGATATTTCACATGTGAATGTTGAGAAACAACTTGATTGTTAATCCGAATGGGGGAACAAGTATCTCTTCGTAAAGTAAATGTTACTTGAACACACTTTTGTTCATTTACCTTGATTCTCCATAAGTTTAACCAAAGCTCCATCCATGTGTTCCTGGAGTTTGCGGGATGCCTCATCAGGGTTTTCATGCATACTAAGGCAGGCTGTATCGTCGGCAAATGTGGAAGTATGGATACTACTGCTCACTGGCATATCACAAGTATAAATTAAATATAAAACTGGTCCCAGTATACTCCCCTGTGGCACACCAGATAAAATTGTTTCAGGCCTACTTGTAAAGTCTCCTTCCGCAACAGTGAACTTACGGGAAATAATGTAACTTTCCAAAAGATTTAAAATGTTTATTGGTAAGTAAGTCTTCAATTTTAAAATTAGGCCTTCATGCCACACTTTATCAAATGCCTGGGAAACGTCAATAAACAGCGCAGAACAATACTTTTTTTCCTCAAAAGTTCTTCTTATAAATTGAACCAATCTGTGAGTTTGTTCAATGGTGCTATGCTGACTTCTAAAACCAAATTGATGGTCTGGTATGCACCCACTACTAATTAGAATTGGGGACAATTTTGTTTTGAGCAGTTTTTCGAAAAGCTTTGACATTGTAGATAGTAGACTTATTGGCCTATATGACTCAGCCTTGGTTATATCTTTGCCCGGCTTTGGAATCATTTTAACCTTGGCAAGTTTCCAATTGTGTGGATAATACTCCAGTCGTAAAATAGCATTAAATATGAATAACAGGATTCTCATTGCAATACGAGGCAGTTTCATCAGCATCTGATTACTAATTCCATCAATATCCGGAGCTTTCTTCGGGTTGAGTTCGGCAATTAATTTTTGTAAATCACGCGTCTTAAACTTTATGTGTTGAAGGGGTAGAGCGACTATATTCGGCAAATCAGCAACACCAGTACATATATTTGGCGTAAAAACGGATTTTAAGTGCTCAGCAAATATTTTACCTTTTTCAGTATCGCTTCTTGCCCAACCTCCGGTAGATGTGCGTAGAGGTGGCTTATACTCAACGGGTGTTTTAAGCTTTCTGGCAGCGCGCCACAAAGAGTAATTAGACGCCGGTGTGACATCAAGACCCTCCAGATAATTTTTAAGAGATGCAATTTTTTCAGATGCAAGCAACTCTTGGAGTCGTTTAGTGCACTCTTTAAATCTGATTTTATTTTGTGGTGATCTGTGCTGTTGCCATTCCCTTCTAGCCCTTCTTTTTTCACGTACGAGACGTTCAATGTCTGTGGAATAAATTTATATAAACCCAATCTGCGGATGGGAGATAGTGCCATGTTCAGCAGCCTGTTTAATATTCTCGCTGAGATTGGCAATGTTCGATTCAATATCATCGGGTGTTCTAAGCGTAATGTTTTCCGTACAATGACTGCTGAGATATTTTTTGAACCCCAGCCAATTAACACGATTGATCATCTTCACATATGGGTCAGGTAAGTTACTTCTTAATGAGCTACAAATTGTAATAATCATTGGGGAATGATCGGACGAGAGATCAAGAGAAGCTTGAACTTGAATTAAATCCCTAGAGATATTTTTTATGACGCCAAAATCTATAACATCCGGAATTTTGTGTATGTCAGTAGGCCAGTAAGTGGACTCCCCACTCGAAATGACATCCAAGCCCATTTTTGAAATAGTGTTGAACAATGCTCGACCTCTGGGTGTAACAAGGCGCGAACCCCAGAACGTATGTTTCGCATTGTAGTCTCCAGCTGCTACAAAACAAGGTCCAAGAGATTTGTAGAAATAATCATATTGATTCTCAGTGATTGAAAATCTGGGAGGGGAGTAAATTGATGATATAAAATTTGAACAAAAACTTTCAATGCCAATATTTGTTGCTTGTAGGTATTCTTCACAAATGTTATCAAGAACATAGTGCTTGAGTCTTGACTTTATTAGAATTGCTGATCCACCGCAAGCCCTTCCTCTAGGGTCCTTTGTATCATATATAGTGTAGCCATAAATTTTAAAAAGACTTCTCGAAGTCAAATGAGTCTCAGATACTAACATTATATCAATATTTTTCTCCGTGAGGAAGTGCTCAAGTTCATTTTTATGTTGGCGAATGCCGTTTGCGTTCCGGAAACATATTGTTAACGTGTTCATGGCTTATTAAGTATTGCTTGAAGCAGAGTATTCTGCATTCGCAACATTTCTTGCATCATGCTAGTCATATTTGTTGTAAAATTGTTTATAGTTTGCACAAGATTTTCAATAGTGGCTTCAAGGCGATTATAATTAAAGTTTGAGTTTGTATTTGTAGAATTATTTTGCGGTGAAACATTTTGTGTCGGAATAGAACTAGCCTTAGCAGCATCTGCATACGATACACGGGAAGTAACTGGTTGGCTCATTTGCTGAAAAGTGGCAGAGTAAGCGTTTGCTGATTGAGCTGGAGCTAATTTAGGTTTTTGCACCATAGTCTTCTTTACAAAAGAGTACACAGGACAACCTCTGTAGTTAGCGGTATGATTACCTCCACAATTACTGCATTTTTTTATCACTTTGATCTTTTGGTTTGTTGCAGCTAGCGGTGCCGTGTAATTCGCCGCACACAACACAAACAGAGGGTAAATTGCAGTATGTTTTTGTATGGCCATATTCTTGGCAATTATGGCACTGTACAGGACCTGAACGCTTATGTGGCTCTTCAACTGTGATTTTTCGGTACAAGAGGTATTTTAAATTATAAATTGGATGCGTCTCATTTTTTTTAAATTTTATATCATTAGGCTCAAGTTCAACACGAAATAGGGGTTGGGGAATCTTTTCTCTATTTATTATATTGGACACATTTTTTACCTTGAACCCCTGGAGGACGAGTGCATCTTTTATTTCTTCGGGGGCAACATAAGTATCTATGCCCTTCAATACGATCTGCATGCCTTTAGCGCTCTTAAGCTGGTATGTGTAGAAGCTTGTTTTACTTTTTTCAAATTCAGCAACCATTTTGCGGAAATCAGTTTCGTCATAGATTTTAATTTTCGTTTCATCGATATTGCCACGTTTTATTGGAACAATGTGAAATTTATTCTCAGCAATTACCGAAATTAATTTCTTAATAAGAGCGTTTGAATTTTTTTCTCTCAAATATATTGGTGGCGGCTTGGAGGTTTTTTCGCGGATATATCAGGTGTGTCGTTGTCATCTTGCAATATTTGAAAACGATTAGTAGATGATGCGCTGTTATCCCTAGATACCTTTGAAGCAGATGCAATTTTAGTAGAATTAGGGCTTCGCCCGCGCTTTCCCACAATAATATATCGGTCCATTCCAACTTGGACCTTGGGTTTTGGGCTTTTTTTATTTTCAGTGACTAATTGGGTAAGTGATGAATCGGATGATATCGCTGATTTAAATGACGAAGTAGTAGGCAACTGTAATGTTAACGAATCAGTTGGCATTGGACAAAGCGAAGTTGATCGCTGACGAAAAATTGGCTTAGCCGTTAAAAAAAGTCTGTCATCAAGTTTTTTATTTATTTTTTTTAAATTAAGATCATCAGAACTAACAGTAAGTCTATCATCAGATTTTTTATTTTTATTGTTATCATTAAGATCATCAGAGCTCACAGTAAGATAGGCATTTCTGCCGTTATCACTCACTTCGCAATTATTTGTTTTCGAGGTACTCATATAGAGTATTCCTCAAGGGCACTTTGTAAGTGTATTCCTCAAGGGCACTTTAAGTTATTTTGTTTACGGTTGTTTTTGTTTTTTTTTTGTTTTAGTTATTACTGTCTATGTAAAAAAAATATTAGCAAAGCAAAAATAGCTTGTTTATCAAAGTTAATGTACAACAAATATTATGTACTACAAATATTTTTTTTTGTATGGTTTTTTTGGTTTAGTATGTAAAAAGAAATTCCGCTAATACTTCTGTTCACTATGAAGGTACAACGAGAACTTTATGAGCATGCCTGAAACTATCTCATCCGGTGTGCCACAGGGGAGTATACTGGGGCCAGTTTTGTATTTGATTTATACTTGTGATATGCCTCTGAGCAGCAATATCCACACTTCCACATTTGCTGATGATACAGCCTGCCTTAGTATGCATGAAAATCCTTACGAGGCATCCCGATATCTTCAAGAACACATTACCCAGCTGGAACTATGGTTAAACTTACGGAGAATTAAGGTAAACGAACAGTGTGTTCAAGTAACATATACATTACGAAGAGATACTTGTTCATCCATTCGGATTAACAATCAAGTTGTCCCTCAACATACTCATGTGAAATATCTTGGTATTCACCTTGATCGACGGCTTACTTGGAAACACCACATTGACTAAGTTAACCCAAATGAAACTAAAATTAACTCAGGTACATTGGCTGATTGGTAGAAATTCAACCCTCAGTCTAGATTGCAAACTTTTGATACACAAGTCACTTTTGAAACCGATATGGTGCTACGGAATTCAACTATGGGGCACTGCTTCAGCTTCCAATGTCTAGAGAATCCAACGAAGGCAAAATAAAATTTTGCGATTAATAACTCAAATATACATCGTGATTTAAACATGCCACTAGTGATTGAAGAAATTGCAAAATATGCAGGCAAATATTTAACAAACCTCGAGTCACATCCTAATCCGCTTGCTCGTAATATTTTGAACTTTACTGGACACATCCGCCTAAAAAGAGGGATACAAGGGCTCTTATACTCAACACTCCAGATGGGACTGCTTGAAAATAATTTTTATTTATTTTTTCTTCCTTTTGATTATCACTACTTATGTATTATTTATAACTATCTCTTAATTTATGTCCGACAGTGGTCGGGCCTAATAATTATATTTTAGATTTAAGATTTGAATACTTATTGTTATTTCATATTTGAAGATACAATAAATAAAACATATGTATTAAAAAAAACCATCAACTATTTGTAAGCTTTTGGGTACTCGTACCATTTCAAAAATATCTTCCATTGCATAGGTTTTTTCGAGTGCAGCTTTTATTTTCAGCGAGACTGACAATATAAACTTTGAGAATGTCTATAAAAATCAATAATTTCTATTTTCTGTAGAATAGTTACCCACTTCACCTTAATCACGTCCATACAAGATCATCTATTCCTTTCATTACATCACTACAATACACAAACACTTTTCAAGAAATATTATGGAGTTCGTTTACTAAGTTTCTTTTTAAAGACATTGAGTTGTTTTACAGTTTTTTGGAGAGTGTTGTGATCTACTTGATACACTTTCAGCTATTTAAACTAACATGTAGTTAATTTTCCAATCTATAAACTTTATCGCTCATCTGTTAAATTTGTTTTTCAAAAAATGATTTAATTTTTAGAATCTATTTTTCAATTTTATAGCTGTCTACTCTTTGATTTTATTTTACGTTGTAGTCCATCAAGTGGCTTTTGAATACACATATTCTATTATATTAACGCCTTAAGCTTTATTTTTTTTTTTTAATGCATGATTTTTATTTATTGTATCTTCATATATGAACTAACAATAAGTATTCAAATCTTAAATCTAAAAATATAATTAGGCCCGACCAGTGTCGGACATAAGCTTAGTAATAGTTATATATAATACATAAGTAGTGATAGTCAAAAGGAAAAAAATAAAGTATTTTCAAGAAGTCCCATCTGGAGTGCTATGAATAAGAGCCCATGTGTCCCTCTTTTTTAGGCGGATGTGTCCAGTAAAGTTCAAAATATTACGGGCAAGCGGATTAGGATGTGACTCGAGTTTTGTTAAATATTTGCCAGCGTATTTTGCAATTTCTTCAGTCACTAGTGGCATATTTAAATCACGATGTATATTTGAATTTTTTATATACCATGGAGCCAATGTTATTAAGCGTAAAATTTTGTTTTGCCTTCGTTGGATTCTCTCGACATTAGAAGCTGAAGCAGTGCCCCATAACTGTATTCCATAGCACCATATTGGTTTCAGAATCGTCTTTTATATTAAAAGTTTACAATCTAGACTGAGTGTTGAATTTCTACCAATCACCCAATGTATCTGAGTTAATTTCAGTTTCATTTGTGTTAGCTTTGAGTCAATATGGGGCTTCCATGTAAGCCGTCGATCAAGGTGTATACCAAGGTATTTTACGTGTGAATGTTGAAGAACAACTTGATTGTTGATTCGAATTGGGGAATAAGTATCTCTTCGCAGGGTAAATGTTACCTGGACACACTTTTGCTCGTTTACTTTGATTCTCCATAAATTTAACCATAGTTCCAGTTGTGTAATATGTTCTTGTAGATATCGGGAAGCCACGTGAGGGTTTTCGTGCATACTAAGGCAGGCTGTATCATCGGCAAACGTAGATGTATGGATATTGCTGCTCAAAGGCATATCAAATGTGTAAATCAAATACAAAACTGGCCCCAGTAGGCTCCCCTGTGGCACACCGGATGATATAGATTCGGGCACACTCATGAAGTCTCCTTCCACAACCGTAAACTTCCGGGTAGTAATATAACTTTCTAATAGCTTCAGAAAATTTATTGGTAAATATGATTTCAATTTTAAAATAAGACCTTCATGCCACACTTTATCAAATGCCTGAGAAACGTCGATAAACAGCGCAGAACAATACTTCTTTTCTTCAAATGTTCTTCTCATAAATTGAACCAATCTATGAGTTTGTTCGATGGTGCTATGCTGACTTCTAAAACCAAATTGATGGTCTGGTATGCACCCACTACTAACTAGAATTGGGGACAATTTTGTCATGAGCAGTTTTTCGAAAAGTTTTGACATTGTTGATAGCAGACTTATTGGCCTGTATGACTCAGCCTTGGTAAGGTCTTTGCCCGGCTTTGGAATCATTTTAACTTTGGCAAGCTTCCAGCTATTTGGATAATACTCCAGTCGTAAAATGGCGTTAAAAATAAATAACAGGATTCTAATTGCAATACGAGGCAACTTTATTAGCATCTGGTTACTAATTCCATCAATACCCGGAGCTTTCTTCGGGTTAAGTTCAGCAATTACTTTTTGTACATCACACGTTCTAAATTTTATGGGTCGAGGGGGTAGCGCCACTACTTCGGCAAATCAATAACACCAGTACACGAGTTAGGGGTAAATACTGATTTTAAATGCTCAGAATATAGTTTACCTTTTTCAGTATCGCTTCTTGCCCAACCCCCTGTAGCTGTACGCAGAGGTGGTTTAAACGCAACAGGTGTTTTAAGCTTTCTAGCAGCGCGCCACAAGGAGTAATTAGATGCTGGTGTGGCATCAAGACCTTCCAGATAGTTTTTAAAAGATGCAGTTTTTTGAAATGCAAGCAAGTCTTGGAGTCGTTTAGTGCACTCTTTAAATCTGATTTTATGTTGGGGCGATCTGTGCTGTTGCCATTCCCTTCTAGCTCTTCTTTTTTCACTTACAAGACGTTCAATATCCGTAGAATAAATTCTATTAAATCCAGTCTGCGGGTAGGAGGTAGTCGCATGTTCAGCAGCCTGTTTTATATTTTTGATAAGATTGCCAATGTTAAATTCAATATCTTCGGATGTTCTTAGCGTAATGTTTTCCGTACAATGAGTACTGAGATATTTTCTGAACCCCAGCCAATTAACACGGTTGATCGTCTTCACATACGGGTGAGGTAAGTCACTACTTAGTGGGCTACAAATTGTAACGATCGTGGGAGAGTGATCGGAGGAAAGATCTTGAGACGCTTCAACATGAACTAATTCCCTAGAAATATTTTTCATGACTCCAAAATCTATACCATCCGGAATTTTTTGTATGTCCGTAGGCCAGTAAGTGGGCTCCCCACTCGAAATGACGGCCAAGCCCATTTTTGAAATTGTGTTGTACAATGCCCGACCTCTAGGTGTAATAAGACGCGAACCCCAGAACGTATGTTTTGCATTGTAGTCGCCAGCTGCTACGAAGCAAGGGCCAAGAGATTTGTAGAAATCCTCGTATTGGTCCTCAGTAATTGCGAACCTAGGAGGGGAGTAAATTGATGATATGACAAAATTAGTGCAAAAATTTTCGATACAAATATTCGTTGCTTGTAAATGTTCTTCGCAAATGTTGTCAATAATATAATGCTTGAGTCTTGACTTTATTAAAATTGCTGATCCACCGCATGCTCTTCCTCTCGGGTCCTTTGAATCATATAAGGTGTAGCCATAAATTTTAAAAAGGCTTCTCGAAGTCAAATGAGTCTCAGAGACCAACATTATATCAATATTTTTTTCCGTGAGGAAGTGCTCAAGTTCATTTTTATGTTGGCGAATGCCGTTTGCGTTCCAGAAACATATTGTTAACGTGTTCATGGCTTATTAAGTATTGCTTGAAGCAGAGTATTCTGCATTCGCAACATTTCTTGCATCATGCTAGTCATACTTGTTGTAAAATTGTTTATAGTTTGCACCAGATTTTCAATAGTAGCTTCAAGGCGATTAAAATTAAAGCCTGAGTTTGTATTTATTGAAGTATTTGGCCGTGAAACATTTTGTGTGGGAATAGAGCTTGTTTTTGCAGCATCGGCATACGATACACGTGAACTAACTGGTTGGCTCACTTGGGCAAGAGTGGCGGAGTAAGTGTTTGCTGTTTGTGCTGGAGCTACTTTAGGTTTTTGCCCCATAGTCTTTTTAACGAAAGAATATACAGGACAACCTCTGTAGTTAACAGTGTGATTTTCTCCACAATTACTGCATTTTTTGTTACTTTGATCTTTCGGTTTATTGCAACTAGCAGTACCGTGCAATTCACCGCAAATAACACAAACTGTAGGTAATTTGCAGTAAGTTTTTGTGTGGCCATATTCTTGACAATTATGGCACTGGCTTTATTATTAATTTATCCTTTAGTTTGTCGATTTGAGTTTCCAGAAACAATTTACTGATAAAGTCGTTCTCCGTCTGTGAACTATCAAAATTCTGTATGCATGCATTAGTAGATATTATATATTTTATTTAGTTTTCAAATTCAAATTTGTCATAGTTTGTGGATGTTTCAATCATTAAAGAAAATAAACCCGCTGTGAGAACACATATTTGATCATTAACTTGTATTTTGTCTTCATACACTTTGAGGTTGCTATCACCAAATTTCCATTTTTTTATTGAAATCTTTATGTGGACCATAGTTTGTATATACTTCATTTCTTCCTTCCAAGACTGATAAATCAGTATTAGTGTCTTCGGAATTGGAAGTCTGTGAGTAAAAATCACCTTTATCATCGTCAGGTTATCAGGTGATCAGGTATCAGATCAGGTTATCAGATACTAGGTTTGGTTTTCAGATCAGCTTATCAGGTATCAGATCAGGTTGTCAGGTAGCTCATATGATTTTCATATCAGGAGCTGTTTAAATTTTCAGATCAGGTTATCTGTTTCAGATTGGGTTATCAGCTTACAAGTAGCCCGACATTTATAACATTTAGGCGAATGATGTTTAAGCTCAGGTGAAAAACGAAACAGGAAAATGTGTATGTAGTCAAATGGTTTTCTATAGCGATCATCGTTTAATTCACCGTCCTTGCTTATAATCAAAAATCCATGTTTAGCCTTCCAACATGATTTATATTTTTCTCATCTTACTTAAACATTATAACTTGTAACCGACCACGGTTACTCCGGTTTGAAGCTGGGGTAAGCTCACAGCGTCCAGGATTCTTTTCCGACTTTGCGAATTAAACACAGGTTTTAATTTCTTTTCGTTCTCTTTTATTATTATTATTTTTTTTATTGAGGTATAGAACTTTAAGTTGGCATCACTTTTTTAACTGGCGGCCATTTTGTCAGCTGTCAAGTGATTAATATTTAGTTTGGTTTGCCATTTCATCATGAACAGGTTGACAAACGAACAACGCTTGCAAATCGTGCAAATTTGCTTTATTCGAGCCAGCCGAATTGGCTTTATTCGAGCCAGCCGCGGCAGCCACATGCCCGAAATCATATTTAAACATTAATGGCATAAAATTATCCTTCCAATAAAGCCAAATTGATGGACATTAAAACGATTTTCTTGTGTTTTATTTCCATTCGAAGTTCTATACCTCTAAAAAAAACACCCTTTACAAATTTCTCAATTTTTAGCTCGGTTATGGGCAACTGGTGATAAAGGCGGTGCCCTAAGCTACAATCTACTAGCTCCTCCACTCTCCCACTTCCGGATAAAAATCCGGCGACTACTTACTCCGCTGACAAGCTGGAGACTAGAGATCGACCGAAGGCGTTTTTTTGCCGAAGCCGAACTTCGGCTAAATTCCTAAACTTCGGCCAAAACCGAAGCCGAATGTTTTAAATTTTAAAAATGATACTTGTTTTATATGAATTAAGAAAAAAGTTTGCTTTTTTGAGATCACTGAAATAGCTGTAATATCTATTGGATACATAACATGAAAAATAAAACTATTTTGCAATTTCTAGATTGCTGTTTCATATGATCACTCACAAGAACGTCCAAGTAAAAGAAAATAGAAAGCAACAGGGTTGTATTTCAAAGCAACCCTTTCAAAACGTTAAACACAATAGAAATTGTCGCGAGCAACGACCAAAAATAATGTTATTTTTCAAGCTTGGAATGAAAAATATTCGGCTTCGGCTAATCGGCCGAATGTTGGCCGATTACCAATTTTTGGCCGAAGCCGACTAATCGGTCGAACTCTACTGGAGACATAGTATTCAGGGTGAAAACCTCCGGGAATTCCTACCACCCTGACCTCTCAAGGATTAATTCTGAATTATACAGCAAGTTGGATGAAAATCCCTCTTGCCTGTATACACAAAGAAAAAAAAACTATTGCACTTGATCACTTGTTACCACTTATCACTTCGTCGTCGTCACCACTCTAAATCACACTGTACCAAAAGAGACCTCCTTCGTTGTGTTGTCTCCTTTTATACCTTCTGCCCGCTACACATTTGTTGTTTTGTCGTTTTGTCGCTTTTTGCTTCTCTGATAAGATCGAGCAACACCTCTCTTCTAACATGTTCGATGTCTGATACGATGGCGTTTATTTGTCGCTTAGCAGTTTTCTCCTCTCTGATTTTCGACCACAAATCTTCTCTTCTCACATGTTCGATGTCTGACACGATGGCGTTTATTTGTCGCTTAGCAGCTTTCTCGTGTGTGTACGTATGTTTGCATGTTTGTCGTCGTTGCAGTTTTACTTTGATTTTTAACCCTTTTATTTCGCTTTTATAGAAGTGACCCATTGCTTCGCGATTGAAATACATATTCATATTTGAACTTGGCAGATATAAATCTGCCACCCCTTTGCATGGATTTAAATTCAATTTGGCTTTGTGTGGCCAAAATTATATAAATTTTGGGTCCTCACACTCCCCCTTTCTTCGGGAAGACTATTTCTTTTAGTTTGATTTATTTTTATTATATATTTTATTTTTATTATAATTATTTATCTTTGTTTTTATATTATTTGATAAATAAATAAATGATAAATAAGCATTTTTTTTGCTTTGATAATATTTTTACATATAGAAATAACAAAAATAAAACAAAACCGTAAACAAAAAAAACATACAAAATACCCTTGAGGAATACTCTTTATGAGTACCCCAGAGGAAAAAAATAGTGAAGTGAGTTCTAACGGCAGAAATGCCTATTTTACTGTGAGTTTTGATGCTCATAATGATAACAATAAAAATAAAAAATCTGATAATAGACTTGCTGTGAGTTCTGAAGCTCTTAATAAAAATCAAAAATCTGATAATAGACTTTTACTAACGGCAAAACCACAGTTTCGTCAGCGATCAACTTCGCTTTGTCCAATGCCAACTAGTGAATCGTTGACATTATTGCCTAGTACTTCTACATTTAACTCAGCGATATCATCCGCTTCGGGCTCGTGGTCAACAATTAAACAAGTTGTTACTGAAGACAACAGTAGTACAAAACCAAAGGTACAAGTAGGAATGGACAGATATATAACCATTTTAAAGCGCGGGAGAAGCCCAAATTCTACTAAAATTGGATCCGCCCCAAAGATGTCTAGGGATAACAGCACATCTTCTATCAATCGTCAAAATCGTTTTTCATTATTGCAAGACAAAAACGACAAGCCCGCTGCATCATCGCAAATATCTTTTAAGCCACCACCTATTTATCTGAGAGAAAAAAATTCAAACGCGCTTCTAAAAAATCTACTGTCGACCATTGGTGAAAATACTTTTCACATCATTCCAATTAAACGAGGTAATATTGATGAAACTAAAATCCAAATATATGATGAAAAAGATTTCCGAAAAATTGTTAGTGAGTTTGAAAAAAATAAAACAAATTTTTATACATATCAACTTAAGAGTGCTAAAGGCCTACAAATAGTATTAAAGGGCGTAGATTCATATGTTGAGCCTGAAGAAGTAAAATGTGCACTTATCGAACAAGGATTTAAGGTAAAAAATGTTACCAATATAATCAATAGAGAGAAGATTCCCCAGCCCCTATTTCGTGTTGAACTGGAGCCGAATGATATACAGTTAAAGAAAAATGAGACGCACCCAATTTATAGTCTAAAATACCTTTTACACCGAAAAATCACAGTTGAAGAGCCACGTAAGCGTTCAGGTCCCGTACAGTGCCATAATTGCCAAGAATATGGCCACACAAAAACCTACTGCAAATTACCTACAGTTAGCATGGTACTGCTAACTGTACCAAGCCAAAAGTACAAGCTGAAAAAAAATGCAGTAATTGTGGAGAAAATCACCCCGCTAATTACAGAGGATGCCGTGTATATTCTTTCGTTAAACAGGCTATGGGTCAAAAATCTAAATTAGCTCCAGTTCAATCAGCAAATGCTTACTCCGCCACTCTGCCTCAAACTAGCCAACTAGTTAATTCACGTGTATCGTATGCCGATGCTGCTAAGACTAGCTCTATTCCCACACAAAATGTTCCACCGCCAAGTAATTCAACGAATGCAAACTCTAGCTTTAACTTTAGTCGTCTTGAAGCTACTATTGAGAATCTGGTGCTAACTATAAACAACTTTACAACAAATATGACTAGCATGATGCAAGAAATGCTGAGAATGCAGAATACTCTGCTTCAAGCATTAGTCAACAAACCATGAACACGTTAAAACTATGTTTCTGGAACGCAAACGGCATTCGCCAACATAAAAATGAACTTGAGCACTTCCTCACGGAAAAAAATATTGATATAATGATGGTCTCTGAGACTCACTTGACTTCGAGAAGCTGCTTTAAAATAAATGGTTACACTCTATATGATTCAAAGGACCCGAGGGGGAGAGCATGCGGTGGATCAGCAATTCTAATTAAGTCAAGACTCAAGCACTATATCCTTGAGAACGTTAGTGAAGAATATATGCAAGCTACGAATATTTTCGTAGAAAATTTTTGTGCGAACTTCGTGATATCATCAATTTACTCACCTCCCAGATTTTCAGTTACCGAAGATCAGTATGAGAAGTTCTACAAATCACTTGGATCTTGTTTTGTAGCAGCTGGTGACTACAATGCAAAACATACGTACTGGGGCTCGCGTCTTGTTACACCTAGAGGTAGAGCGTTGTTTAATACAATTTCAAAAATGGGCTTAGATGTCATTTCGAGTGGGGAGCCTACTTATTGGCCTACTGACGTAAGAAAAATTCCAGATGTTATAGATTTTGGCGTCACGAAAAATATCCATAGGGACTTAATTCACGTAGAGGGCTCTCTAGATCTGTCCTCCGATCACACTCCCACAATAGTTACAATTTTCAACCCACTAAGGAGTGATTTAACTAACTCATATGCGAAAACGATTAACAGGGTCAACTGGCTAGGATTCAAAAAATATATTAGTAGTCACTGCGTAGAAAACATTCAGCTAAGATCACCTGATGATATTGAATTTAATATTGCCAATCTTAACGAATATATTAAATAGGCTGCTGAGCATGCCACTACTTCCTATCCGCAGACTGGCTTTAATAGAATTTATTCTACGGAAATTGAACGTCTTGTATGTGAAAAAAGGAGAGCTAGAAGAGAATGGCAACAACACCGATCACCCCTAAATAAAATCAGACTTAAAGAATGTACTAAACGACTCAAAGACCTGCTATCGTCGGAAAAGACTGCATTACTTGAAAAGTATTTAGAAGGTCTTGATGTAACGTCAACATCTAATTACTCTTTATGGCGCGCTACTAGAAATCTTAAAATACCCGTTGATCTCAAATCACCATTGCGTACTTCGACTGGAGGCTGGGCAAGAAGCGATAGTGAGAAAGGTAACTTATTTTCTGAGCATTTAAAATCTGTATTCACTCCCAATTCATGTACGGGTGCTGCCGATTTACCGAGTGTAGTCTCTCTACCCCCTCGTCCCTTAAGGTTTAAGATGCGTGAACTACAAAAAATAGTTGCTGAACTCGACCCTAAGAAAGCTCCAGGTATTGATGGCATTAGTAACAAGATGCTGATGAACTTGCCTCATATTGCAATAAGAATTTTGCTATTTATTTTTAATGCCATTTTACGAATGCAGTATTTTCCACATAACTGGAAACTTGCCAAGATTAAAATGATTCCAAAGCCAGGCAAAGATCTTACCAAGGCTGAGTCATATAGGCCTATAAGCTTACTTTCAACAATTTCAAAGCTTTTCGAAAAGCTGCTCATGACTAAATTGTCCACAATTTTAGCTGAAACTGGGTGCATCCCGGACCATCAATTTGGCTTTAGAAGTCAGCATAGCACTATTGAGCAAACGCATAGATTGGTTCAAATTATAAGGAGGACTTTTGAAGAAAAGAAGTATTGTTCTGCCCTTTTTATTGATGTTTCTCAGGCATTTGACAAAGTATGGCACAAAGGCCTAGTTTTAAAATTGAAGACATACCTACCAATAAATATACAAAAGCTTTTGGAAAGTTATATTGTTGAATCTATATCTTCTGGTGTGCCACAGGGTAGTATTCTGGGGCCAGTCTTGTATCTAATATATACTTGTGATATGCCTGTGAGCAATAACATCCACACTTCTACATTTGCCGATGATACAGCCTGTTTGAGTATTCACAAAAATCCTGATGAGGCATCCCGCAATCTCCAAGCACACATTACCCAGCTTGAAATATGGTTGAATTTATGGAGAATTAAAGTAAATGAACAAAAGTGTGTTCATATAACGTTTACCCTAAGAAAAGATACCTGTTCCCCCATTCGAATCAACAATCAAAATATTCCTCAACATTCTCAAGTCAAATACCTTGGCATACACCTTGATCGAAGGCTTACATGGAAACATCATATTGACGCTAAACTAATTCAAATGAAACTTAAGTTAACTCAAATACATTGGTTGATTGGCAGAAATTCAACACTTAGTCTAGACTGCAAACTTTTGATATACAAGTCGCTTTTGAAGCCAATATGGTGCTATGGAATTCAGCTGTGGGGCACTGCTTCAGCTTCAAATGTCGAGAGAATCCAACGAAGGCAAAACAAAATTTTACGTTTGATAACATCTGCTCCATGGTACGTTAAAAATTCAAATATTCATCGTGATTTAAATATGCCACTAGTGAGTGAAGAAATTGCAAAATACGCAGGCAAATATTTAACTAAACTCGAGTCACATCCTAATCCGCTTGCCCGTAATATTTTGAGCTTTACTGGACACATCCGCTTAAAAAAAAGGAACACAAGGGCTCTTATACCTAACACTCCAGATGGGACTGCTTAAAAATACTTCTTTTTGATTATCACTACTTATGTATTATTTATAACTATCACTAAGCTTATGTCCGATATTGGTCGGGCCTAATAATTATATTTAGATTTAAGATTTGATTACTTATTGTTAGTTCATTTTTGAAGATACAATAAATAAATATACTATTAAAAAAAAAAAAAAAAAATTATTATTATTAATAATTATTATGATTAGTTATTTTTTTTTCTTTACTTATATATGTATATGTAAATATATACCAGTAATTAGTGGATTTTTCATCAGTATGTAAATACTTATGTATATCCATTTTAAACTATCATTTTAATTATCTGCCTTTATTGGAATTTATTTTATACTACTTAGGTGTATGTAAATACAAATAAGTATGTCTTCATTAATTTATTCTTAAGTATAAATAAAAAAAATTATTGTTAAACTCACATTTAATACTTCGACACTCTACACCTTTACTTATTAAATTTCCTTACTTACTTTGTTATATGCAATCAAATAATAAAATTAAATTCCCTGTTAATTGTTGTTGCTCGGTTTTAATTACATAAATAGTTGGACTTCAACCGTACACGTGCCTTGATGTAACTCAACTAGCATTACATTAATTAGGTGTCACTTACATTACTCCAATTGATATTTTTAAATCTTCGCCATGTCCGATCAGACTTTTGGTTGCTTTGCTGTTTACTGAAGTAACTACATACGCACTGCATCGATCTTGCTTGCTTGCTTACGAACTCATTGTAGTGACGTTGTTGTTGTTATTTATTTTGTGATTGTTCTTACTTAATTGCCTGCACTCACTTCTTGTATTGTATTATAGATCGTAGTTGTTGTAATACATTGTATGTGCTTATTTTCTCTCTTGTTAAATCGAACAGTGATTGTTTGTTGGTGAAATAATTGTTTGTTGTTGTTTTGTTTTACATATTTCTGTAACATTTATTGTATTGTTGTTTGTTAATTACTTGCTTGCATTATATAGTGGGTTGTAGTTGTTGTCATTCACTTTGTTTGTTTATGGACTTCTTTGTTACATCGAACACTGTGGTTATTTTAGCGTTTTTTTTTCAGTTGATATTTTCATTACTATCTATATAATTAATAGATTTTGGAAAGATTTATATCATTTTAAAGGAATTTCTGCACAGATGTGCAGAATCTATATTTTATTGAAATCGGTTTAGTATTTTGGGAGCTATAAGCGTTTAAAGTTACTACTACTACATGCAAACATAGTACATTCATAGTACACTCATTTGTTAGTTTACACTGTGTGTGTGTATATTTGTGTGCTATTTTTCATGCTATTCCATTTTTTTCTTCTTATTTGTTATTGTATGAAAGCCATAAAACCAGGGTGGCCGATTGACATTTTTCAAAAAGTTGCACCAAACAGGGGATTTATCAAAAAAAAAGGGGCAAAATTAAAAAAAGACGTGAAAACTACACTAAATTTTTTATTTTTTTTATGTATTATTATGTAATTCACTCTAAAAAAAGGGGAAAAAAGTGGCAAGGCAGTCGAAAAAGTGGCAATTTGCCACTTTAGTCGGTCAAACGGTCACGCTGCATAAAACTTATAGGACGAGAGTTAAATAAATTGAATTAGGTTTAATAAAGAGATTTTGTTTCTGTTTAGAATGCGGACGATTGTGTCGTCCGTTTGGTATATCTAGTACTGGTAATTGTTCGAAATTTGTTATCATTATCATTTTGACTATTTTATTATATTATTATTCTATTGTTATTATTATTATTTTTATTATTGTTATTATTATATTGATTATTATTTTATTATTATATTTAATTTTTATATTTATTTTTAAAGTTATTATTTTTTTGATTTTATATTTATTAATATTTAATTTTTGTATTCGTTATTATTTTATTTTTATTGTTATTATTATATTGATTATTATTTTATTATTATATATTAATTTTGTATTTATTTTATTTTTATTTTTATATTTATTACTATTTTACTTTTATATTTATTAATATTTCATTTTTGTATATGTGACCTGCTCCACGAAAAGGGCCTCTGCGCCGAAAATTTTTTTTTTTACTTTTTGAGTGATTCTTATAGGAAAAAACGCTCTTTCAAATCCCGCAAACCGCAAGTTTCTATGTCTTTTAGTTTTTTTTACAAATCACCTGTACAGATAAACATAATTAATGAAAAAATTTAAAAATGTGATATAAACAGATAATATATATAATATTTGAAATTTAAAAAAAGTTCAATATCAAAGGTACAAAATTTCAAAAATAATTTTCATAGAGGTAACACTGCATAGTGAAAATCGTACAAAGTACCAGAGAGTCGAAATACATCGCCAGATGATCAGGTTGAAGGAAGAGTTGCATAACCATGCGTAAAACACGGAAAAACGAAGCGCTTTTTTTAAACGCGTTTTTCTCAATAACTTCTTTTCGGCGCAGAGGTCCCTTTCCGTGGAGCAGGTCACATATATTATTATTTTATTTTTTTCTATTATTTGATTTTGAAAAGGGTATTATGGTTGGTTGAGCCATTGAATACTTTTAGCTCTCTTACATGCGCTGTACGGTAATTCTTTTCGCCTTGTTTACGTAACTCTGCGATAACTGGTGATATAATTTGGTGGATTTGATACGGTCCTTCGAACTTGGGAGCCAGTTTGGCTGCAAAACTGTCTGCTGCGCTGGACAAGTGATGTGGCTTCACCCACACAAGTTCTCCTACCTTCGGCATCCACTTCCTGCGTCTTAAATTATAATAGCGGCCTTGGTCCTTTGCGGTTTTCACGAGTTGCTTCTTTACCAAACTGAAAATTTGTTTCAGCATTCTTTTCCGGACTCCGGTCACAGGTTCCTGTTCCTGGGGCCCGTTTCTCAAAACTACAAATTACAAATCTACAAGTAAAATACACACAAAACAACAAAACATTTTTAAAAGTGTTGTTGTTTTGTGTGTATTTTACTAGTAGATTTGTAATTTGTAGTTTTGAAAAACGGGCCCCTGGAGTTACCTCGTCGTATAATGTTGCGGGGAGCCTGCGTTCTCTTCCTTGTACTAAGAAGTCCGAACTGTACTGTGTAGCTTTTGCACTGTTGAGGGCCAACTGAATTTCTGGCAAGTATTCGTCCCAGGTTTTCTGATTTTTCCCTGTGTATTGTGCAATAATAGTTTTTACTGTGCGATTTACGCGTTCTGTCGGGTTCTCCTGAGGTGTATATGGTGCGGTTAGCTGATGATGTACTCCGAGTTGCTTTAGGTAATCTCTAAAAATTTTGCTGGTGAACTGCGATCCATTATCAGTGATTATCATTTTAGGAATACCGAAATTTGCGAGGATTCTTTCTGGAAATGCTCGACGCAGTCGATCGACGTAGTGGTGTCAACTCCACCCACTTGGAAAACTTACCCGTAAAGAGCAGCATGACTGTGTTGCCGTGTTTGGACCGGGATAAGAGTCCTACAAAGTCGGCACACGCGATGGCCCAGGGTTCTTCTTACGAGACAGCATCTGTCCCGCGGGAAGCTGTTGGCTTGTTTTGTATTGCAGACACCTTTGACAACTCAGTACGTATGAGTTTATGTCTCTGAACATACCTGGCCAGTAATACTTGTTGGTAACACGTGCCAAAGTTTTCCTTATGCCAAGATGGCCTGCAGTGGGGAAATCATGATTTTCTTCCCGCACTCGCTTTCTCTGAAACGATGGCACGCAAAGTTTCCACGGCGTGCACTCTTCGTCCTCTTCTGCCCTGGGGAGATGTCGATATAACTGCCCTCCGATAATTGTGTATTCGGGAAACTTTTCTGACTCCTTTTCTACCTCTTTGCGTCGCTGTTGCCACCATCGGCACACTGTATCTTCGCCGGGCACGGCTTGACATACGTTGATTGGGTCACGAGATAGGACGTCTGCTACAACGTTAAATTTGCCTCGTCGATACTGGATATCAAAGCTTTATTGTTGCAGCTTCAGTGCCCACCTTGCTATTCTACCCGAAGGTCTTTCAATTGAACTGAGCCATTTCAGTGCTAGATAATCCGTGACTACGGTTAAGTGATAGCCTTCTAGATAAGGTCTTAACTTTATAACTGCCCATACAATTGCCAAACATTCTTTTTCAGTGGCCGAGTAATTCATTTCGGCGGTGTTTAACCGACGCACTGTGGCGCCTTTTCCCAAAAACCGTGGCAAAAATACAAAATTTGATGACAAAATTTTGTAAAATGAATGAACACAACGTATGAAGACCATTTTACTGATCAGAATTCAAAAACATTTTTCTTAATTGGATAAGAATTATAGCTGGTGGAGCTGGTTTAAGTCGACAGTTTTTTGGAAAGTCCAAAAAAATGTGATTTTGAGAAAAAAAAAACATTTTAGAATTGAAGTGTCAGAAATATTGCCATATGATCACTACTTTTTTGGAATTGTTTTAAAGGTATATTTATTGTTTAATAAAAAAAGTAAGAAAATGTCCACCAGATACCCTACTTTTTCGTCAGTTGCCGTTTTTCAGACACCCTATATTTAGGTACTTTTTACAAATAAAATAGAGAATATCTAAAAATGGGCAAAAATGGTCACGCCCATATTTTCTTAGCATATTTACTACACAGTACTTTAAATAATTAATCTAAATTGGGCCACAAAAAATGACAGGTTTTCTTGAAATTTGAAGAAAGATGTTACAATCTTATAGCCAGCGCTGCCACAGCCAAGATATTTTTGCAACCAAAATTAAAAAAAAAATTGCCAAATAAGGAAAAAAGCTACCAAAATTTTAATATTTTTTATATTTTATGTTATCTTACAGCACAAAAATGTAAATATAAGTGGAACTGATTGACATATTTTTGTTAATGTATGCATATGTGCCTACTTAGAAATATTTTATTTCATTGAAATATATATAATCGTATAGAAAGATCAAATCTTAGTTTTCTTTTTTTAACAAAAATAAGAGAAAAATAATTTGTACGTTATGTTATAAAATATATTTTATTACTAAAAGATAAAAAATTATTTTATATACTTATGTAACAAAGATGCGTTCCAAATATGAAAAGAAATTATTCTCTCTATAAAATTGTTTTTACTGCATCACTTGTTAATAATATTTATTGCTTCTCGTTAATACGAAATTTTCGCAGTGACTTTTTCCCTACTGTTTTCTTTAATTCTCTTTTAAGTTGATAGCCTTTGTACACCATTCGTGAATAAAGTCTTCAAAAGTCACCATAAAAAGTCATAGTATGAATTATTGACCTGCACATTACCATTCATAAGACTTTTCAAGACATGCGACATTTTTTAAACGCTTTACTACAGCGAAATATTCTAAAATAAACGCTAAACAACACTGTTGGCAATATTTTTTTTGAGTTCTTTGTCTTGCCAACAGTGTTTTTTAGCGTTTGTTTTAGAATATTTCGCTGTAGTAAAGCGTTTAAAAAATGTCGCATGTCTTGAAAGGTCTTATAAATAGTCTTGTGCAGGACTTTAGTATGAATCCCATATAAATGATAAACAATATTTTGCTGTGTCAATCAGGTAGGCATAATTATTACAATTTGTTTATTTATTTAAATTTAAAAACACATTATGAAAATAGGCAGGTAGTTTTAAAACTTGGTTTTTATACTAAGTCCTGATTCACACACGTCAGGTCTGAGTCGTCAAGTCTTGAGTTTTTAGGAGAGAGAGGAAAAGAGAAAGGAAAGGGGTACATACTTGACCGTACCAGTCAAGTTTGCTTTTTCGTTTTGTTTTGTCATTCGTAATACTCTATTTGATCAGGTAAACGTGATGTGTGTGAATCAGGACTAAGTAAAATAAAAACTGCAGTTGTATATAATCCAGTTAATTGTGGTTTGAACCTTTTTATTTTTGGGTATAAATTAATCTGCAATTGTGTAATGCAATCATTTAAGGTTTTACTTTGAAAAAGTAGTGATCAGTACCAGAACTCATAATGACATTTCAAAATTCGGAATTGTTCGAGTTATTTAGAAAATCACATAATGAAAATGTATTTAATTTTGCTATTGTGGAAAAATTGCATGGTTTACCAGGATACCATGAAAAGGATGTTAAAAACAAAATTCACTTCGTTTTCTTGGATATTCGTAGAAAATGGCTTGCCTCAAACCGTACGACAAAAAGCTTTATGGAACAGTACTCAGACTGGCTAAATGGAGTAACAACTTTTGAAAACATCGAATAACCGTATACATCCTTGGACAGCAGAAAAGGAAGGCCTGCTAAAACAATAAACGAGTGTTCGGAGTACACAAAAAAACGTAAACTTCAAAATGCTACAAAAAATATATCTACATCGAATCTGTCAGAAGCATTATGTCTTAAGTACGTAAAAGATAAAGATAAATCAAGGTCTGATATTACAAAAGCTGTGGAGCTTACCAGCCCAGATCGACTACGAAGGATTAAAGAAAGTATTCCAACTCCTCCGAATGCATTACCCACAAAGTATAGCATAGAAGAAGCCTTAGCGTTATTTATGGACTTGGGATTGTCAAAGGAGAAATATAATATTTTACGAAGCTCTTTAAAGAATCATAATGTGAATATTCTTCCTGGATATAAAAAAGTTACCTCTGCCAAAAAAGAAGCACCATCTAATGTAAAAGTTACTGAAGTATCAGCAGAAGTTGAAGTGCAAGACTTAATGGATCATACATCTAAACGGTTAGTTCAAAGTTTTCCTGAAAAAGAAAGAGCATTACTTCCAGATAGGCTTACATTGATAAGCAAGTGGGGATGTGATGGATCATCTGGTCAAAGTGCTTACAAACAAACAATATCGACAACTGACATAACTATTACAGATGCAAATATGGTTATGGCTTCTATAGTTCCTTTACGACTTAGAAGTGAAATCTCTGAGCATTGGAAAAATCCTCGCCCATCGTCAGTCCATTTTTGCGGTCCGATATTTTTTAAATATGCAAAGGAGTCTTCAGAAATAATCAAGTCTACAGTAAACGATATAAAAAAGCAAATTTCCGAACTAAAGCCTTCTGAAATGAAGAATGGAAAAAAGGTTGTCATTAATTATGAATTTTCTCTTAAAATGATTGATGGCAAAGTCTTAAATGTAATAACAGATACTTCTTCAACTTTGAAGTGTGCAATTTGCAAAAAGTCACAGAAGGACTTTCAAAATTTTAATGATTCAAGTGATGAACAAAACTATGAATATGGAATTTCTCCGTTACATGCCAGAATTAGGTGCATGGAGTTTATTTTAAAATTAGCGTATACAATTCCGAGAGAAGGAGAAAGTTTTCATGAGAGTGCAACACCAAAAGAAAAACTAAATGCTCGAAAAAATATTATACAAAATGAATTTTTTAAGAACCTTGGACTAAAAATAGACTGCCCAAAGCAGGGATATGGAAATACTAACGAAGGTAACATGTCCAGATCGTTTTTTGAAAATGATGAAGTAACAGCCCATATTACTGGTGTCGACACCAGTTGGCAGTTATTCTAAATATTATAAACTCTAGAGAAATGGTAAATGGCCCAAAGTTTCAGGATTATGCATCAAAAACTGCCCAGCTTTTGACTCAAAAGTACCCTGAGAAGAAACTTACTCCCACGGTCCATAAGATTTTTGCTCATGGCCAAAATTTAATTGAATACCATTGCTTACCAATTGGAGAGTTATCAGAAGAAGCCCAGGAATGCAAAAACAAAGATTACAAGCACTTTATATATGCGAATACTTGCAAAATATCACGGATTAGACAGAATGAGGATCTTTTTAATATGTTGGCGGCCTCTTCAGACATGTAAGATTTCGCGGATACATGTAAGATCTCGAAAAGGTTTGGAAGAATATAATTATAGCTCGAATATGTTAAGTCTATTACAAATCGATCAAAATGTTAATGACTATTTTGAAGAAAACTAACTATTAAAAAAATTAATAAAAATAACTCATTATCATATTATAATATATCATACTATAAAATAATATTATAAATTAACATTAGTATTAAAAATATTTCAATAATTTTTATCTGTAATATAAATAAAATGAGTTATATTAATATAACATGTTATATTAGATTATCATTTTTTTCTAGACTTCCGTATGAGAATGTCATTAAAGCTCAAAAAGTTGTATATTAAATGTTTGAGAAATTTTAAAAATATCATTACTTCAAAATATATGATTTTTGCGACAAGAAAGGTCAAAGGTGTCATCGTGTCCAATGCCTATCACAATAAGGGAGCACTTATTTTGATCCTAAAAGATTTAAAAATCAAATGTTTTTTCCCCATTACAAATTTCTTGGTAACTTCAAAAATTATGATGTTTTCAACAAAAAAACCACTGTGCGTAGTGCCTCCACAAAGCTATGGTCAATAATGATACTCATTTTTATTAAAATTTATTTTATTTTATTTATTTATTCTTACCTTAAAAGTTATGATGTTTGTAATAAAAACAGTCGAAAGCAGACACTGTGCACAGTGCAGCGCCTAACCTATGACCGCGCAAATCAAGCATATTAAAGCTAAAGGAGTTTCCTTTCAAATGCGTTTTAAAATTTTTAAATATCTTTATCAGTTCAAAAGTTATGATTTTTGCAACGAAAAAAGTCAAAAGGCCCCACTGTGCGACGGCTGGCGTATGAAACTACTCGTTCCTGTCCCTCTAGCTCCTGGGTTAGCATCTGTCTGAAGGGTAAATTTTTGAGAAAAATCTGGGCACGCTAGTACCGGGGCTTCTGTCAATTTCTCTTTAAGTAGTTCAAAAGCTTGCTGTTGCTCTAGTCCCCACCGGAAATGTTTTCCCTTTTTTAACAAAGTGTTTAGCGGATGTGCTATTTGGGTGAAACTTGGGATAAAGCGTCTGTACCAAGAGGCCATACTTAGGCATCTCCTGAGTTCTCGTATGTTGTTGGTGGCTGTAACTCCCGGATAGCAGCGATTTTGTCCGGATCGGTGTGAATTCCATTTTCGTTCACTACATGGCCCAGATATTTAACTTCCTTCTGGAAAAAGTTGCATTTCTTCCGATTTATGGTTAAACGGGCCTCCCGCAGTCTCCTAAAAACTTCCTTTAAGTTTTTAATGTGCTCCTCAAGTGAACTGCCTAAGACGATAATATCGTCAAGATAAGCAAATGCATGCGGCTCCATTTCGGCGCCAATTACCCTGTCCAATGTCCTCTGGAAAGTTGCCGGTGCGGATGTTAATCCGAAGGGTATCACTTTCCATTTTAACAGTCCTCTACCTGGTACAGTGAATGCCGTGTACTCTTTACTGCAGTCAGCTATTGGTATTTGCTAATAGCCGTTTTTAAGGTCAATGCTACTAATGTAGCGTGCGTTCCGCAGCAAGTCTAGTATCGCGTTTATTCGAGGTAATGGGTAAGCGTCAGCTACTGTTTTCGCGTTGAGCTGCCTGTAGTCAATGCAGAATCCCAGCGTACCATTTTCCTTTGGTGCCATAACAATTGGAGCACTGTAGGGGCTTTTCGATGGCTCTATGCACTCGTTCTGTAGCAACTTTTCAATTTCCTCATTGATTTTCCTCTGCATCTCGGAGTTTCTCTGCGTGTACCTTTGTCGGACCGGTCTGTCATCCTTAAGTATTATTTTGTGCTCAGCTAATGTGGTAGGACCTTTAATCCCTTCGAACTTTTCTAATTCCTCTTCCAGAAATGCCTTGATTACTTCGCCCTCACTTTTGTCCTCTCCTTGTGTCACCTGCTCTTCCAACGCTGTCATTACCTGCTCATTCACCGCCATAAGCTTCACTCTTTGGTCACCACACTGTATTTCAAACTCCATTGCTCTTAAGAAATCTAACCCTAAAAGCACCTCATCAAGCATACTGGGCATGACGGCGACCTCCAGTTGACAGTTTCTCCCCCCAAGTGTACTTCTACTTTTACCTTTTCTCTCACTACGACTGTTGCCCCATTTGCCAGACTTATTCGACTCTCGATAGGGACTACTTCATGGCATTCCCTTAATTTTCTGGCCAACTCACTAACGTAACTCCTGGAGGCACCTGTGTCGATGGTGGCCCTCCTAAGCTGGTTTCCAATATGCACATTGGCCAGCAACCTCATCTCTGTCTGGCTAAACGCATTCATTATTGCGAAGGATGATTGCTCCTGGCCGCTACCTCCCCTTGCTGTTAGCGCGGATCTCTGGCATTTCCCGCCTGTGTTCGGCAGCAATCCCTGGTTCGGATACCTCGTCTTCCACACTGCCAGCAAAATATTACGCTGTCGTTCTGACAGAATCGGTAGCCATGACCTTCTCTGCCGCACTCGGGTTGATAACTGCTTCTTCTTCCATGTGTACTACCTAGCAAGCTCGGTCATCTCGTCGTTGGTTCTAGCGGTTTTCTTTATTGTCACGATTTACATCTGGGTGGTTCATTCGGATAACTTCTGAATCTTCTGCCATCTGGATCAGCTCCTCCAACGACTGGAAATCCATTCTCCTTATATACATTTGAAAATCTACGAGGCTATTTCTAAATATGCGTTCTACATGTTGCTCAGGAGTGTATCCAGCATGTCTCATCATGTTTTGGAGCACTATCACAAAATCTTTGAACCTCTCTCTGGGTTTCTGCTGCCTTCTTCTTATTTCATCGTCTAGTCCCTCAAAATAGCTTGGTGGGAGAAAACATTTGAGAAAGTCTTCTCGAAAACTCCTCCAAGTTTGCCATTGCCTGTTGTTGTTACGGAACCAAAGTAGGGCAGAGTCCTTTAACAACTCTGGCATCGTTCGAGGTAACATATTTTTGTTCAGCCCGTATACCTCAGCTAGCTCTTCAACCTTCGTAGCGGAATGACCACTTCCTGACGACATCGATGACGGCCGCATACGGCAAGTCTGCTGACGGTTGAGTGCTTACTGTCATTGGTAGCCCCCCAAAAATTTTGGGTGCTGGCTGCTGATGGGGTAGGGTTCAACAGATGGCCTGTGGTTGCCTGCTGTCCCTTCGATATTGCCGACGCTGATACCGCTGGCACTTCTAATTGCATGGTTAATTTGGGTGATGACACTGTTGCGCCACGCCCGTGGATATTATCAAGTTCTTCAAGACGACGTTGCACCTCACCTTCGTGCCCACCGGAAATAAATGTAGCTATTCTCTTCCGCATTTCCTCTACCGTGCCGCTGGCATCAACATTAAACTCCTCCAGATATTGGACTAATTCGTCCTTATGTAGAGTATAGAACCACGATGTGCATACCATGGCGTCTAAGCCACGTGTTTATTCACAGTTCTCTCAAAAAAAATTCTTTATGACCTTTAAGTCCCTGCTCTATCGCCAAATGTAACGGACCACGGTTACTCCGGTTTGAAGCTGGGTTAAGCTCACCGCGTCCAGGATTCTTTTCCGACGTTGCGAATTAAACACACGTTTTAATTTCTTTTCGTTCTCTTTTATTATTATTTTTTTTATTACAAATTTCTCAACTTTTAGCTTGGTTATGGGCAACTGGTGACCAAGGCGGTACCCTAAGCTACAATCTACTAGCTCCTCCACTCTCCCACTTCCGTATAAAAATCCGGTGACTACTCACTCCGCTGACAAGCTGGAGACCTAGTATTCAGGGTGAAAACCTCCGGGAATTCCTACCACCCTGACCTCTCAAGGATTCATTCTGAATTATACAGCAGTTGGATGAAAATCCCTCTTGTCTGTATACACAAATAAAAAAAACTAATGCACTTGATCACTTGTTACCACTTACCACTTCGTCGTCGTCACCACTCTAAATCACACTGTACGAAAAGAGACCTCCTTCATTGTGTTGTCTCCTTTTATACCTTCTGCCCGCTACACATTTGTTGCTCTGTCGTTTTGTCGCTTTTTGCTTCTCTGATGAGTTCGAGTCACACCTCTCTTCTAACATGTTCGATGTCTGACACGATGGCGTTTATTTGTCGCTTAGCATACAAATAAACATATTCATATTTGAACTTGGCAGATATAAATCTGCCACCCTTTTGTATGGACTTAAATCCAATTTGGCTTTGTGTGGCCAAAATTATATAAATTTTGGGTCCTCACAAACTAAATTATGATTACTACGTATGAAATGTTTGGTGATTCTGGTATACGTTTGACATAAATAGAATGAATCAACCTTCTTATCTCACCCCATACAAAAATATCCTTCTCAGATGCAACATCGTTAAATATCATACTGGAATTACTTTTAGCTTTGTTAGAAAAAATAAGAGATCTATTATCTGTAAATGTGTAATATCCCATTCCTTTAATTGATAAAATTATGTAATTTCTTTTAGTATTCATTTGGGTTGATATAGAGATTTTGAGTACAAATATGTACCTATAGATGTTTTGAGGTTTTAGTCCATTAGAACTTTCTAGCGAGCCAATCATAACATATTATTTTTTTTCACAATTTGACAGACCACCTACTTTTGCACGAATAGAATTTGGTAGAAGGGAACTATGATTTATTTTTGAACTAGCGTTTGATGACTCATCAAACTTTCGTACCATCCTGTATTTAGGTTGTTGTACTAACCACATTTCTGTAACTAAATGCATTTTATAAATATTAACTCTTATTATAAAAAAATAAAATAATACAGCTATACCGTATCACAAAATATTTTCTGAAATGATGTAGCTACATTATTTTATTTTATTTTTATAATAACAGATAATGATCCATAATCACAATCAAAACAACATAAAAATATCATTTGTTTGGTGTATGAGTTACGTCTATATCTATCAAATGTAGTATTTAGTTACACAAATGTGGTTAGTAAAACAAAGTATATCTTAACAGCCTTATTTATAAAAATTATTAAGACTTTATAAAGGCTTTTTAAGAAATGTTTTTTATAAAAATTTGTTTAAATACCTTTACAAAGCCTTAATAAGTTTTATAATAAGGCTGTAAGAGTTTCAAATCAGTATTTTGTATGAGAATACTATTTTTAAACTCTTAAAATATACTTTGCTTTGACTCTGAGTACGGGACCGTTATCTCTTATTATAGGAAAAATAAAATAATATACCTATATGATATAAGAAACTATTAAGATAATTAATTTTTATTAATTTTTTCTATAAAAAGAGATAATATTTATGAAATACATTTCATAAATATTGGTGCATACTCATAGTCAAAACAACCTAAAAAATAGGATGGTACGAAATATTGATCATCAAAATTTCATACCAAGCTATGTTTATGTTGTTTTACTTACAGCATTTGTAACTAAATACATTTCATAAATATTATCTACTATTATACAAATAATAAAATAGTATGCTCATATGATATCAGAAAACATGACTTCTTATATCATATAATCACACTAATTTTTTTTTAGCAAATTAAGAGAGAAAGAGAAATCATGGCTTTATGATTGGCTAATATTCTTAACTGTTTTTAACTATCTTAGACACAAAAATGTAGAAGAAAAAATACATTCTGCACTGCTCCTATTGTCAATCTATCTAACAAAAAAATCAAGCGAATACGTTGAGTTTAAGTCAGTTAAAATGGTTCTTGACTTTTTTCACTTGCCTATTTATATATAGATTAACACACACCACCTTTCTTTAAAAAATTTCTTTACTGAATAACAAAAATTTTCATATTTTGAAACATATATCAAATTTAAAAAGCAAAGCTTACCGTTTAAAAATTATTTAAAACTTGTTTCACACCCACAAAGAAAAATGTTGGTAAAATCAAAACCATAGTACCACCACAAAGCAGACTAAAATCAAAGCCAGCTGCCGATCTTAGTCTGAAAAATGGTAAAATGGTGTCATGTCCAAATATCTTTTATATGGTACACGCTCCTATGACCATTATTAACATCTTCAAGCTCATAATTAGTATTGCCGATTTTCTTTTTTACCACTGCTTTTACCCCTGTCGGAGCAAGTTTAGCATTAAAACTACTCACCAAAGAACTTTGGGTGAAATTGCGACGATAAACAACCTGGCCAATATTAAATTCTCGCGTGCGAGCTCTTAGGTTATAAGATTTCAAGTTTCGTTCATAAGCTGTTTTAATCTTTGACTGAATTGAGTCCCGTAAGATAGTAAAACTGTCTATCCTCTCTACTTTAGAGTCCCCCTCCACCAAAAGTTTCAAGTTATGTAAAATTTTATAATTGCTTCCATGATTTACCATCATTTGCCCGAAAACAAGTTCATACGGAGTCTTTCCCGTCGATTGATGCACACTGCTACGGATTGCGCAATTAATGCTAGGTAAATACATATCCCATTGTCGTTGATCGTTACGTATAAAAGATCGTAATGCTTCATTAATTGATCGATTGACCCTTTCACATGCGTTGGATTGTGGACTATGAACCGCTGTAAATTGATGTTTAATGCCAAATTTATCCAATAAATCCCGAAATTCCTTCGACTTGAATTGACTTCCATTGTCAGAAATTATAATCTCCGGTACGCCAAAGCATGTAAAAACTTCGTTCCTTAAATATTCCACTATAGGTTTTGTTACGAATTTTTTTATAGGTTTCAGAAAAGTAAATTTAGAAAAATGATTCAGTACAATAAAAATGCCTATATAACCGTTTCTTGTACGAGGAAAAGGTCCTATAAGATCCACATACAAACGCTGAAAAGGTCTTTCGGTCTCGACCATTTGTCCCATGTGTGGTTTTAGTGAAATATTAGGAACTTTAGAGGTTTTGCATAACTCACAATTCAACACATAATTTTTAACATCAACGACCATTTTTGGCCAAAAGAAGAACTCTCTAACACGATATAAGGTCTTACTTATCCCACCATGTGATGCACTAGGTACATTATGCGCACCGTATATAACATCCTTACGCAATTCCTCTGGTACAAACAATTTCCATGAATTAGATTCATCTTCATTACCAGAAGAAAATTCGGTTCTTTTGTAAATATATTTATCTAAAACTTTATAGTCAGGTAATTCAGATTTTAAAAACTCCTGTTTTAATCTCTGGTACTCAAAACTCTCAAATGCAGTAGAATTAAGATCAATTGATGCCAATACTTGCAGTTCTAGTTCTTCTACAACCCCTTTATTCTCAAAACTCCGAGATAAAGCATCAGTAACAATATTTTTCTTACCTTTGCGATGCTCTATCGTAAAGTCAAATCCTTGTAACTTAAGAGCCCATCTGGCCAAGCGCCCTGTCAAATCTTTTTGTCGCATAAGCCATTTAAGGCTTGAATGGTCTGTGATGACCTTAAATTCATGCCCCTCTATGTAGGCTCTAAATTTCTTTATTGCTAAAATAACCGCTAAGCATTCTAATTCCGTTATGGAATAGTTCCTCTGGGCTTTATTCAATTTTTGGGACATGTATGCTATTGGCCTTTCATATCCTTCGCCATCAAGCTGAGCTAAAACAGCACCTATTCCATACATACTTGCATCACATTGAACAATGAACTGCTTGTCGAAGTCTGCGTGAACTAGAACGGGTGCAGATGTTAACTTTGCCTTAATGTTTTCAAAGGAATTTTGAGCATCTTCATTCCATGAGAAGGTTTTCCTCTTTGATAGCAGTTCCGTTAAAGAAAAAGTAGCACTGGCATAGTCGTCAATAAATCGCCGATACCAGCCAGCCATACAAAGAAATTGACGTAGCTGTCGAATTGATTTTGGGACAGGAAATTCTGAAATGGCTTTCACCTTATCAGGATCCACTTTCAAGCATCTTCCTCCTACTATGTATCCTAAATATTGAATCTGTTGAATGGCAAAACTACTTTTCTTTACGTTAATAGTCAATCCTGCGTTACGAAGTTGATTAGCCACCTGCTGTAAATGTCGTAAGTGATCGTCATAGTCTTTCGAAATTATAAGTAAGTCGACCAAGTAAACAAAAACGTTCGTCTTTAAATTGTATGGAATGACTAGGTCCATCAGTCTACACATTGTTTGTGGAGCATTACACAATCCAAACGGCATTCTGGTAAACTGATACAAAGGCCGATTAGGGATTGTGAATGCTGTCTTGGGTCTAGAGGCTTCGTCCAATTTTATTTGCCAAAACGCATCTTTTAAATCTACCTTCGAGATATAAAAAATTGGAGGAAGTCTCGAAATTAGTCTATGGTCGTCACAGAATTTATTTTTCGACTGTCCAAACAGAACCGCACTTTGCCAGGTTTTACAATTAATACTCCAGCAGATGACCATGGTGATGTTGGACATTCTTCAATAAACCCTAAACTCAACATGCGGTCAATTTCGCCACATAAAATTTTTTCTCTGGCAGGTGATATCGGGTAAAATCGTTGTTTTATTGGAGCATTGTTACCAGTTTCAATTTTGTGTTCAATAAATGTAGTACAACCAAGGCCATCACGTTCAGAATTTGGAAAATATTCAATGATTTTCTGAAGTTGTTGCCTTTGCACAGTAGTCAAGGAAATTTTGTTTAGGTCTTCCTCTGAAGTGATTTCGTTAACTGTATTAATTGCTGCAATCTGTATACCATACTGCTCCCAAAAATCCATTCCACAAATGACATCTTGTACAATTGAAGTTATTAGTAAAAATTCTATCGATTTTGTCTGACCATTATAGTCGACATCAAGTGTAACCGTACTATGAATACGTTGATGCTGTCCGTCAGCAGTGTTGACATTACCCATCCTACGCTTATAACTCTTAGTATTTAAAATACACATACATAAGTTTCCACCCACAACACTAACATTTGCCCCACTGTCTAATAAAGCAAAACGTTTATCACCCTGCTTCTTTTTGGCTTTTCTTTCCCTTTTGTGCTATTAAAAATCCTGTTTCTAGCATGATTGTACTCTTCTAAACGTATGTGGTATGGTCTTTGAAGAGGATGCATTCTTGTCATATCAGGTCTATTTATTACATCAGGTTTATGAGTCATGTCAGGTATTAGTAATACAAGTTTATTATTTAAACAGGGAACTATGTCTTCACTTATGTCTAGTTTAGTTTTGGATGCCCGTCCTGTTTCATACGAACATCCCTCAGCAAGTTTCCCCGAGTCTTCAAACATTTTGAGCATTGGGGCTTATAAACATTCTTCTCTCCGCAACCGTAGCAAAATACAGTTCGTGGCTATGAAGCCATAAACTGTATGGACAGTCTATGAAACTATGACCACACTTGCCACAATTCCAACAATTTCAGTAGTATTGAAATGTATTCGCCATGACCATTAAAATTGTCAAATTTGGGTAATTAATGTCGAAATTTGGGTAATTAATGTCGAAATTTTGTAATTTATGGGCTAAATTTTACAAATTATGGTAATTAGTGTCAATGGTGTGCAGTGACGAGGGTTTGCATAACCCTTTTTTTGTTTGTACATAGATAAGGATGCTTTGATGTCGGTGCGTCGATGTGTTTTTGTTTTAATTTTATTGTTTGATATCCGCCCGTCTATGTGCATAGTTATTTATGTAGGCACGCAGGTGCGCTTGTTTGTACGTAGTATGTTTTTTCGTTTGTTAAGCGGTTGCAGTAGCTGTATGATTTTAGATTGTGTGTGCGTGTGTCGCTTGTTTGTACGTAGTATGTTTTTTTCGTTTGTTAAGCGGTTGCAGTAGCTGTATGATTTTAAATTGTGTGTGCTTGTGTGGATAGAGAAAATGTTGCTTTGGTTTTTTTGTATTATTCTTTTGTTTGTACGTAGTATGGTTTTTCGTTTGTTAAACGGTTGCAGAAGGGTATTTGAGAAAGAAATTAGTATGCTTGTGTGGGGGGGAATCTGAGAATGTTTTTGTTGTTGGTTTTATTTAGTTTGATTTTTCTATTTCCTTAAAGAGTTTGAAGAGATGAATAAAATATGTAATTTATGAGCAATGAACTTACTTGAAGGTTAAAGAAATTGAAGTGTAACATATTTAGGATTGTCAAAGGGAATTAGAGATGTGTGATCATGGGGAGCCAACGTTATGCTCATGGATGTGTATTTACGTATGTTTTTACAATAACTTGAGCGTTGACAGATGGGTAAGTAGTCGTATATGTATATAAAAAAAGCGATTGTGTAATGCCGAGTACACATCTGACATTTGTTGTGTTCTAATTATTTTTTAAAATGTGTACAACGCATTTCACATTATGTTTTTTATAGGGAAGGCAACACCACACAACAAAAAATAAATAAAAAATCGGAAATCATAAACATTATCTACCACTAGTGCACACTGTGTGCATGCGACATTACTTTTTTTGTTTGTAGTATTTCGTTTAGGACATGGAAGGGTATTTATAGAAAGTAATTATGTATGCTGATGAGATATCAATGTTCCTGTTTTTGTTGTTGTTTGATTTTTAATTTTTTTATGTTTAAAGAATTTGAAGAAATGAATAAAATATACAATTTATGCGTGTTGTATTTATTCATTCTTTTCACTTATTTTGTAAACAAATTGAAGTTTGTGATATTGAGGATTGTCAAAGATTGGTTGTTATTTTCACTGCTTGCTGACATTTGTCTCTGTCTCTTGTACATACCATATACATATAAATAAATGATTGAACAAAATTTTGTATATTTTTAATCTACATATTTATTTATTTAAAAAATATCGTAAATATATGTTGTAGCAATATAAAAAATAAAAAACGAAAAATAATTTTTTTTAGTTATTTTCCTGATAGAGTAAATATGCATTTCTTAAGGCACAGACTCCATAATTATGATAGCTGCAGTAAAAATATTCCGGATATTTAAGTTGTATTTGCTTTAAGTTAATGCAGCCAATATCCTCGATGTTGAAAACTCTAAGTTGAAGTAGTTTCTCAAACCATTTCTTCTTTTCCACACCCTTAACGTAGATTGAAGAATGTTTTAAATTGGATTTTAAAAATTTTACAACACTCTTAAATG
This sequence comes from Tachina lurida, assembly GCA_944452675.1. NCBI lineage: Eukaryota > Metazoa > Arthropoda > Insecta > Diptera > Tachinidae > Tachina > Tachina lurida. The sequence goes on along the minus strand of OX101755.1, from coordinate 57,064,781 downwards.
ATATTGATCCGTCATTCAATTTGCTTCTCTTTGTTTTGCTATTGATAATCTTTTGAAGTTAAACGGTGGTTTAATAATAAAATTTATGTGCTCCTTATTGTTAAAAACAATTGATATTTCTTTGGCAATGAAGATGTTTGAATTGGATTTAAATCCTTGCATATCGATGAAAACTTTATCCCCAATCATCTTATTTTTTTATTTACATTATTTTACGAACTTGACCTTTTAAGGGTATGTATTCTATTATGCGATCGTGGATGAGAATGCAAAAAGCAGATGTATCAGTAGGAATGTTGGAGTCCGTTTCAATTTCAATTTTTATATCAACAGGACCGTTAGAGAGGGCTTCGTTTTGGTGACTGACATCTACTACCACTATCGGCACACTATTTTTAAATTCCTGAGCAGTCAGAAGCGGTTGTGATTCCCTCATGTAATAGTTTTGTTGAAACCGTAGATACATATCATATACGATGGCATACCGATCATTTTTAAATTTTATATTTAGATCATCATATGGGTACGATTCTGAATTTAAATGCACTTTTAAATTGTTTAGATTACAGTGAACAAACTTATTTTCTTGTTGAAAAGCAATCAACACAAAACGGGGTCGTTCTCTATTTGCAGCCAGTTTAACATTCCATATATAGCTAGTTCCTGTATTTAGTTGAGGATTAATGTGACAATCCCAACTGCGAAATGCCACTGGTATAGAAGCACCACTGTTAATAATTTTAATCATATTCAATTTGCTCAAATCAGATAACTGTACATGTGGAATTCTCCATGAGATGTTTGAGATACTAATTTTTGGTTTGTCAGTAGCAACAGTTGAGTATACGAGTTTTTCATCGTTCTTACTACGTAGGAGAACCAATTCATGTTTGCCGCTGAGTATAATTTTATTATAGTCTTCAGCAAAACCTAAAAATAGTTTCAGTGGTACATAAAAATTAAAGTGTCCATTTGAAATATCCAAATCATCGAGTTTGTTCCATCCTGCGTTGTACAAGCCAACACTTTCTGTTGGTGATAAAGAAACAAAATTTTTTAGGCTGCTTGTGATCGCTAAATGTCTTGTATGATCAATTTCTATGCCATTAAGTTCATATCGAATTTCGTCAAAGAGATGTGCCACAAAGTTATTTTTTAATTTTAGATTTAAAAACGAAGATATTTTGCTGTTATTATCATCTACAATACTTCCCTCAACATATATGTAACTTTCGCTGGGTAGCACATATAAGTCTTGATTTTGTATTGAAATTCGAATCTCATCATTATTGTTGAAGGATTGTAGGTATGGTGTATATGTGTGATAGTCCTTTTTAATTATACTCTCGTCTGATTGAGGTTTTTCTAGAACATCTAGTATGTAACTCATTTCTTTGTCAGCTTTAAATTGAGAGACTTCAAAAATTTTTTATTTTCTTGCGTCAAATGTTTTTTGTGTAATGATCTCTTTAATTGTGGTTTGGTTTGCAATAGCGTTTTATGAGTGTATCCAATTTTATCCTTAGATTGCTTAACGTTGTATATTATCATTATTTGCTAGATATCAAATGTATTCGTGTTGTAATTTCCTCTCCTCGGAAATTAATTAAATCACCGTTCTGATCAACTATGCGTAGAGTAAGAGAACTTATCTCTCGGCAGTTAACTGGCAAATAGATAAGATTTCGAGGAATCTCAACAATTTTATAGCCTGGGGGGACATTGATCGCAAATTCATGTAATGTGTGTGCTTGTGAGTTATTCGTATATGTGTTAACCACTATACTATATTCAACACGCAAGATATTCACGATGAAAATATTGACTGGTAGATCTGAGTAATGGTCTTGGTTAGGAGCTAGAATTTTCTTATTGAATCCAAAAAGTTTTCCAATTGTGTTATCTTTGTTAAAGTATATGGGATCCTTAGAGCTATTAACTCTAACTTGCATTGTATTGTTATTAGCTTCTATATCAATTTTATTTTCCGGACAATACTGCTTATAGTGATGTTTAATATAATCAACTATATCATTTAATTCATAAGATCCTATTGGTATTTTAATTACATGTTCACCAATATGAAATATATTGTTATAATCATCTACATTGGGAATGCTATTATATGAATGAAAATCAGTTAGAGCACATTCATATTCACCATCCAAACGAATAGGAGGAAAGTAATTAGCAGATAACTCAGATGAGTTTGAGCTAAGAGTAAGTGTTATTGACATTATGATTGTCTGATTACAAATAAGTGAAATTAAACACAGCACTTTGTATAAAAAGGAAGTTTATATATAATTATATTTTATTTATATATATTAGATACAAATATAGACTTATATATACAGTTAACTACAATATTTCATTTTTATTGATCCAAGAATTATGTTGATTGGTAAATCCTAACCATTTAACATATGCCTTCTCGCCTTTAGTTTTAAGAACTTTTTCAACTAGATATGTATTTGGATACCTGGTTTTTGAAAGTTCTTCACCATAGAATCCACCTTTAATAGGGTTACCACGATAGTCTTCTAATATGTATGTAGCTGGATGTGTATTTTGAACTCTTTTAATCGTAAAAATTTCTGTGGTCCAATTTGGTGTATATCCTTTTTCAAAAACATGTTTATATTTACTTATGCGCACATGATCTCCCACATTGAACTTTTATAATTTGAATAGTTTTAAGCGGTTATATACCGTGTTTAATAATTTTTTCTCATTTTTATAGTTAACTTGAATCGGTGGCATTTTGATGGTGCGATGCATTTTTTTATTATATGTATTAATCAAGTCTTTGTAAATGTCGACCCAGTTATAAGACCCATTAAAGCTAAACTCTTTCCACATCATTCCTTTTAATGTTCTGTTAAATCGTTCTACTATTGATGCTTTCATTCTGCTATATGTTGAGTAGTGATTAATGTTGTATTTATTCATCAATTTTCCAAAGTGTTTATTGAAAAACTCTTTACCATCGTCTGTTTGCAAGTTTTTTGGTATTCGTCCCAGTTGAAAAATATTCTGCATAGCCTGACTTGTTTCCAATGCAGTCTTTCTTTTCAAGGGTACTGCCCAAGCAAATTTTGAAAATGTATCAATTACAGTCAGCAAAAATCGATAATCTCTATTGTCTGTAGAATAGTTCCCCATTTCAACTAAATCAGCTTGCCAAAGATCACCTATTCCTTTCATAACAACTCTTCGACGTGGAAAATGTTTTCGTGCTTGCTTATGTAGTTCATTTATTAAATTTCTTTTTGAAGTCATTATTTAACGTATTTAGAATTTGATGGGATAAGTTGAGTTCAGTGTGAGTTCATTTAAATACTGTCGACCATCATAGTTCTTACATACCCATAAATTAACTCATTTATCTTTTTAATTTCTTTTTCAAAGAATAATTTCATACTTGAGATTGTTTCCTGAATTTCGTTGAGTTTCTGACTTAAACTTATGTTGATTTCCTCTCGTACCTCTTCAATTTGATTTTGCAGAAACAATTTATTAACAACGTCGTTTTCCTCCAAAGCTTTTCCCACATTTTTGATTCTTTTGTTTTGAACGTCAATGTTATTAGTTGTATCCATAACGAAGCCCAGCAGCTTAGGAACATTTTTCACAAAAACTGTACCACTTGTGTCATTAAGATAGTGCCCAAACTTATCGATGGACATGATTTATGTAGATAAATATTATTCTATAATTTTTGCTTCATATAATTCTTCGATAATTGAGACAATTTCGTTATTGTGATTAGTATGACCTGCAGCTTGTGATGCTAGCAATAGCCTAAGGCGATCTACTAACTCATTAGGATCATCCCAGTATATATAGTTAGCTTTGTATGGGTTTAGATTCATCAAACCCTTACCCTTGTAAGGGCTTTTTATTGCATGTAGTGATGACGAAGTTGATGAGTTTTTTTCACTTTCTTTCTTAAACAATTTACTAATAATATGCTTATATTTATATGCTCTCGTTCCTTTGATTTGTCCATCAGGTCTATAATCTCTTTTGTATGCATTTGTGCTCACTAAAATTTTCTTATATATATCTAATTCATGTTTATCATAATATTTTGGTGTTTTGTGAAACAGTAAAGAAAATAAACCTGGTGTAAAAGCCCATATTTGATTTCCAATCACTATTTTATCTTCAGTAAGTTTAATACTACTATTACCAAACTTCCATTCATTATTAAAATCTTTATGTGGACCGTATAGAATATCTAATTCGTTTCTGCTTTCCAAGAGTGCTAGGTCAGTATAACTCTTATTATTATCTGAATTGTCTAGAGTTTCCGATTGAGAGTAAAAATCATCATTGTCATCATCATCATCATCAGTATCAACATTATCAACCTTGTTTGCGTTTCGATTACGAAGTGAGATATTTTTATTGCATAACGTTTCTTCAACAAGTTTCTTTGGAGTACTTGTCTCTAACTTAACTGATTGTTCGTTGAATGGAAAATTTGAATTTTTATAAACTTTCGTTTTAAATTCATCTCTTTCTGATTTAATACTTTTTTTATTGTTTTTAGAACTGTTCACAAATTCTGTTAACGGTTCTATTATTGGTTTAAATGTATCTTTGAATTGCTCATGTGTATCTGCTTCATCAACTTTTATACTACGAAATTTTTTCTTTAAAACATTTCTTGTCTTTATTAGCTCTTTTAAAACTTTTTCATCCATTTTCAACTATTAGACACCAGATCAGGTATCAGCTACTAGATCAGGTATCAGCTAACAGATCAGGTATTAGATCAGCTATCAGATCAGCTATCAGATCAGATATCAGGTATCAGATCAGCTATCAGATCAGGTATCAGGTATCAGATCAGCTATCAGATCAGGTATCAGGTATCAGATCAGCTATCAGATCAGGTATCAGGTATCAGATCAGCTATCAGATCAGGTATTAGATCAGCTATCAGATCAGCTATCAGATCAGGTATCGGGTATCAGATCAGGTATCAGCTATTAGATCAGGTAATAAATCAGCTTTCAGATCAGGTACGGTAAATACTTTAGGAAATAAGTAGATGTACTATGTGCAAGGTCAAATTTAGTACTAATGTTTTACTTTTATGTAGAGTAATTTATATCGTTATAAAATAGTCGAATTGCTTTCTATAGCGACCATTGTTTAAGTCATTATCTTTGCTTATCATCAAAAATCCATATTTATCCTTCCAACATTCTCGACAAATTTCATGAAACTTTTCATAACTCATATCGCTGGCGACATGATCACTATAAACGTGCTTCATGTTTGTCTCATCTTGTTTAAACATTATAATCACATTTGCATTGTCTCTTATTAAGTGCTTGGGGATTCTCGTATAAGTTTGGCACAAGTAGAATGAATCAACATCCTTATGTCGCCCCATGCAAAAATATGCTCGTATATTATTTTGTTTCTCGCATGCAACATCATCAAAGATCATAATAGAATTAGTTTTCGCTTTATCAGGAGGAATAACTTTTTCATTATCTGTAAATGTGTAATATCCCATCCCTTTAATTGGTGAAATTAATCGCTTTAAGTATTCATATTTGGGTTGATAAAGGGATTTAGAGTATAAATAGATGTTTTCAAACTTGAGTCCATTAGGACTTTCTAGCAAGCTAATCATAACATTAGTCTTTCCACAATTTGATGGTCCAACTATTAGAGCACGAATAGAATTTGGTAAGAGAGAGCTATGTTTTATTTTAGATCTGATGTTCGTTGAGGCATCAATATTGCGAATCACAATATTTTTATGTTGTTTTACTAATTGCATTTTTATAACTAATTGCATTTCATAAATGTTACTTTTATTATAGAAGAAAAAATAAAATAAGATGCTTATACATTATAACAAAACGTTTAGTTATAAAAAACCAGCCGTTGGAAAAGGTTTAGTGAATAGAGTAATAAACTCTCTGCCTGTTGAATTACACCTTCCTGGATATCAGTTTTGTGGACCCGGAACAAAATTACAAAAACGTTTAGATCGCGGTGACAAAGGAATTAATTTATTAGACGCTGCATGTAAAAATCACGACATTGCTTATTCCAAAACAAATGATTTAAATAGTAGACATCAAGCTGATAAAATTCTTGAAAATAAAGCTTGGGAACGAGTTATTTCAAAAGATAGCAGTCTTGCAGAAAAATCGTTTGCATATATGGTTACTAACGCAATGAAAGTCAAAAGAAAATTTGGTATGGGATTGAAGAAGAAGGTTGCAAAAAAACGTGAACAAAATGGAAAAAAGCTGTTCAGTACATCAATTAAAACTGCAACAAAAATACTGAAGAAGGAAAAACCTCAAGACATTAACTCTGCCATTAGGATTGCACGAAAGGTTATCAACAAGTCGTTAAGGGGGAAGAAATCGCAAGTTGTAATACCACGCGTAATTAATGTTCCAAAAATTGGTGGCTTCTTACCTTTAGTACCTATTCTTACTGCTCTGAGTGCAATTGGTAGTCTTTCTAGTGGCGGAGCAGCTATAGCAAAAGCAATAAATGCTGCAAAGAATGCCAAACAACAACTTGATGAAGCAACTAGACATAATAAAACAATGGAAGCAGTAGCAATGGGAAAAGGTTTTTACCTTAAACCATATAAGAAAGGATATGGATTGGTTTGTCAAGAAAAACAAAAACCAAAACCAAATTTTTCGTAAAGCTGCCCAATAAACCCCTATCTGATGTTGATCTGAGAAACTTTTCAACAAACATTCCATACTTTAGAGGAGTTTTCATGTTGGATACACTACCAAAACAATCGAGAAAAAGAGAATGCGGAATCATTAATTTGGATTTATCAAGAGGACCTGGAACCCATTGGGTAGCATATTATAAAAACAATGAACATAAAGAATATTACGACAGTTTTGGAAATTTACAACCTCCATTAGAACTAGTTAAATATCTAGGCAAAAATATAAAATATAATTACAATCAATATCAAGATTATAATTCATTTAAATGTGGACATTTATGTCTTCAATTTCTTTACAAAATAAGTTTAAAAAATAAATAAATACAACACACGAACAATTTTTAAAATTTTTTCTGTTTTATTAATAAAAATGTTTATAAAATAATAGTTTCTACATATTATTCCCACTGTGGGTATTGAGCATTTGTTAAAAAGATATTTATTTCAGCAGCAGTATCCAATTTTAAGCCACTGTCTCCTTGCTTACATATACAATATATCCCGGATGCCAGTTCTATTATGTCATCATCCGATAGCGTGTTGTACCGATTGGGTAAAAACATTATGTTGTTTTCTAGTTCAATTTGAATTGTGGTGCCGTATTTACTCGTCACACGCTTAGCGTTTTTAACTGCATACTTCGTTGAGTCCTGGAGCTCTTTTATATGAATTAATTTTTTTTATTCAATGTATTGAATTTCGTGATCAAATCTGGAGGATTCATTATCACAATATTAATTAATTAAATTTAATTTTTATATGTATTTTTTTCTTCTCTGACAGATAGCTCAATCTGCTTTTGTAAACTGATGTATTAAATATTTCTACCAATCTTTAAATAGGTAAAAAATAGTTCTTAAAAGAAAGATCAGTATCGTAGCTATCTCTTTTTCTCATATTGTAATCATGTTTTACGTAAATTTTTTGTTTTGTCCCTGATAGAATTGTAGTGAAAGAGATAGTTACATATTTTGACGTTCTAAGGCATAACTGAAAACAAAAAAATTTCAAAACAAAAGGTCAGAGAGAGAGAGATATTCATGTGCTAAAGTGTAACTGAAACAAAAAAATTTCAAAACAAAAGATTAGAGAGATAGTTATATTAATGTGCTAAAGTGTAACTGAAACAAAAAAAAAAATCAAAAGAACGCACAATTTCTTGTAAAATTTTAATTTTATAAGTATATTTTTTACTATAAATAGGAACGTAAACTATTCAAGAATATTAGTGTAAAAATAGCATTCAACAAAATTCTTAAAAAAATTAATAAATTAAATTAAAAAAATGAGCCAAATCCGTGAGCAGTTATTTGAATTCCTCCATTCCTTTGAGGACTCATTATTATATGAGCATAAAGAGAGCATAAATTTTTTTGTATCCATGATCACTGAAAATGAGGAGTATGGAGTTGTGGAGCAGGAGGACTCCGACGAGAATGGACATTTTGCCAGCTGCCCCTGGTATAGTGAAGGATGTGAAGAAGGCCCAGACACATGTCGATGTACCATGTTTCACATTAGGAAAAAAATTATTTTTAAAATTATAGATACCTATAAAAATTTATGTAAAAAAATCAATTAATAAATATAAAATATATATGTATGTGTGTGTATGCTTTTGATTTCTTATTTATTTTAATATACATATTTCTGTATATATAGAGATTAATAGACCGAAAAAGCTATTAGTTTAAATGTTATTTTCATTGAGGATGGATAAACGTACTTTAAAGAATATATTTCACAACAATCAAGAACGAAAACCTCAAATATATGATTTGGTTTTTGGGTTTGAATACTTGCTCAATTGGAAATTGAAGATTTCATGTGGATTTTCTACAGCTTTTGGTTTTAAGCATTGGTTGCATTATAAAAATAAGCAATACATTGGACTGGATCGAGAAGAGTGGTTACATCTCATGTGCTATAAGGAGTATATTCATGATATGCTTAATCGTCGAGATTTTTTAAATTCTATAAATATAATTGATAATGAAAGTGAGAGAGATGTTGAATATAAGTTTCAATATAAAAGAGGTGTTTGCTTTTTAGTTATCATACAAGGAAACTTTAAAATAAAAATAGATTCTGACACATGGAGATCACTAACTCAAATTCGAGTATTTTTTACATCAATTTTATGTTGGAACAACATTCTGAGAAAACAAATCCTTCATTTCTATCATGAATATTATATACCAACCTGCTCTGCTTTAAACAAAACAAAACTTCAAATCAATGAAATACGAGAAATACACGAAAGGGATGTAAAGATTGAACTGACACGACTTTGTTATGAGATTGGGGAAAAAATGCAGCACAAGATTCTAACAGATGTGAAAATTCATAAATTATATTTAAGGATGGATAATAAATAAAAAACAAAATGTAGACAAAAATAATTGTTTTTAATGCTTTTTTTTATTTTTTTATTTTCATATTACTGTGTTTTATTTAAAGACTAATCTTGCAAATAATACATACAATTTGGGAATACAAATTATGTAGAGAAACATAACATAGGAAATGTTATATTTTTTCTTTTTGTTATCGTAATAACTAGACAATATTTCATAAATAAAAAATAATTTACAATAGACACAAAAATTTTGGCTTAAAACTAAATAATTATAATTGTCGAAATAAATTACACAAACATTAATTTGTATACATATTTTGCTCATCTTCTTGAAGTTTTTCTATTTCTAAAAGTAACATATCAAGTTCATAATCTGGATTTGTTTTATCAATTTCAGTATGATGCCATGCATATGTGTTTATACCATCACTTTTGACTTTTCTCTTGTCATCTTGATAACTTAATATTACTTTATGTATTTGCATAGTATATAATTCATGTAACTTAGACTTAAAAGTTAGCATATTATCATAAACATTTGATCTGTTAAATAAACAATCTCTATAAGAACTTAGGCTATACTTATCTAAAACACATTTTTTTACTCCTTTCGATTTTTTAATTTCATTTCCATTTTGTACAGTAAAGGAGTACATTTTAGACCGTAGTCCCACGAATTCTTCCATAATCTTCCCACAATTCTCATCTTTCATCATACCCAGAACTTTTTTGTTTACAAGAGGAATCCCGTAATCATTTGTTTCTGGATAGTCAGAAGTGTCAAATTCATGTTCTACATCATTTTTAATGTCTGCGTAAAAGTCTTCAGTTTGTATCGTGTATATGAATGAGTCTGTGTCCATGTAATTTAATTTCAATTTTGTCTTGAACTTAGGTTGCATGTAACTATAATGAAAATTATACATCTTCCATTTAGAAAGTTCCAGCACACAAAATCCTAAATATATGGGCTTATTATAACATGTCTTAACTCGATTCATTTGAATCGCTACCATATCTTCTGAAAATATTGCTAAGCTATGAAAATTTGATTTAGCTATCCAATTTTGAGCACCCAAACGGTTTCGGTTTAATGTAGTCCAACTGGTAACAATCCTCACATCTTTCCTTTTATCCACATTCTCCATGGTTTTCCCATATACTGCGTTGTTGAGCAACTTGAAAAATTTTTTTTCAAAGTTATTTCTAGCTTCTGCTCTATATTTAGTATTAAGGTCTATATAATCTTTCAACCATGGAGACTGCTTAAAAGTTAGAACTCTATGTATTTTTTTCAAAATCAAACCATTTTCTAGACATTGTTTAAGTACTCTGTAGTGAATGATATAAGAACGTTTTGGCGAAAAATCAGTTATTAGTTTTTTACATTTTGATGTTCCAATTTCCTTGTTTTCGGCGCAGAAAGGAAGATCGTTATGCATATTATGTAAATAAGAAGGGTATTCTAAGTCGACCTCATATACATAACCATCATTTGAATCATCATCTATTAACTGAGGATTAATAATATTTAGTTCTTCACTTTCTAACCATCTGAATCTTCCATAAGGAAGATGTTCAGACATGGCCCAACCGTAAAGATTGTTTGCGTCTAAATACATAAGAAATTTGGAAGGTTTATTTTTATCAAAAGTGTTTAAATACTTATTATTTGCCTTGGAGTATCTTTTACTACATTGGACAATTCCACCTCGTATCCCTCTTTTAAAGAAATTGTACATGTCGATATCGGTTATTAGCTCTAATTCTATGTTTGTATGTTTAAGCATAGCATCCCAAGATAGCCCTGGAGCAGTATAGTATTGACAGGGATCCAAGCTATAAATATTTTTACAAACATTTCTAAAATTTTCAAAAATATCCGTTAGGAGAAGCACATCTGTTTTCAAATACAATTCCATATAATCTTTCAAAGTTTTACAGTTAAAAACTCTCCAAACTTCACACGCATGCGCATAGTCTTCAATAGAACATTCTTTGTTATTTAGTTTATTAAAGAAATCTTTTCTAGATGGAAGTTGCGTTTCATTAAGTTTTTCAAAAGAATCAAGATAATCATAGGGAAAAATTCCCTTTCTCCTTATGAGATTAAATTCTTGGCTTGTTTGAAATTGTGCTCTAATAGTATGAAAATCGTTGACGTTAAGATTATTTGCCAACGATTCCAAGCTATCGGCCATAAAACGCATTGTATCAAGAAACCTAAGTTCAAGATCTGTACCATCACTCATATTAATAAACTGAGATAGAGATATATATAATTCTTTATTTAACGGAAGGACTTTTATATTTGTCGCAACTTTACTTAATTGTCTCACAAAAAGATGAGAATCATACGATGAGTAGTTATGAAAATAAATTGGAATAAACTTGGGTACTTGATAATTTAGGTTGCATCTGTTATGTGCTGCACCTCGATATTTACCGCTTATATGACAATGATCTCTCACACGATCATTGTTTAAGTATTGTCCACATATGTGACAAGTTATCGCACTGTAAAATGTTACATTTTCTTCATCTGTCAAGTTCTCCATTGTTATATATATCTTGACAATCTCGATTCAAAAATGTAACAAATTTTTCAGAAGCGTCTTTACCCGTATAAATTCTTAGCTTATCCAATGTATTGTCATGCTTACACTTAATGAAATAGCTGAATGCGCAGGGTAAATGTCTTTGATTTAATTTAGTTTTAGTACTTACATTAAAGTCTATCTGTTGCAAAACACACTCAAAATCGGCGTATATAACAAACGGGACATCTATTTTTCTATGGTGGCTCTTAAACCGCAGTATGGAGTCTTCTGCTTTTGGCATTGTGGTAACAATTTTGCCACACTCCATTTTATGTTTCTCCATAATATTTTTATGATGCGTATATTGGAGACAGCTGTTGCAAAACAAAAGTCGTTCACAATGTGTCGTTGTTTGCCTTTTTAGTAGTCTGTAAGACATCAAACACCCGTATTTTATTATTTAATTTTAAATACTTTCCAATATATGTATTACTTACTTTGAAATATCTTTTATAAAGATATAGTGATGCCCATCCATGTTTTCCAATAGCAATAAGTTAACATGCTTTGTCTTCTCATTTTGTGTTATGTAAAATGGTCCAATTAGTTCATCACTCTCGTCGTCATATCCAAACACATTCACACTAACATCATTCCGCCCCTCAAATTCCTTAATATTTTTTATTGGCATTGGAAATCTTAAATTTGAAAAATCAACTATTGTTCCATCTTGAAGCGAAATTATATCCGCACTAATATCTTCAATATTATATGAAGAGCATCGAGTCGGAGCACCGATAACCGAGGTACTCATTGCCGCAATTAAGGCCCACTTAAAACAGTAATTGTCACTGTTTTGAATGTTAATGCAAGCACCACGACTAGCAAGCTTCTCCGGTGTGCTAATCCAATGAGCTCCTTTTACTAAAGAAGATTTATTAATATTTAGTTCAGCTCGAACTATGCGAACAAGAGTCCATCCGGAATCTCTCTCCTGGAACTCCGACATTTTATTTTGAATTTCTGTGACCTGCTTGCAGAACAATTCCCTCACGTCATCTGCTCTAGTCAACAAGCTCATTTTTGCTGTATGTACTATTGTAATTATTTCTAACTCTTCACCAACAATTTTTAAATATTCTGCAACTATACCTATATTAAATTTTAATATAGTATGTTGCTTCAAATGGTATTCAAGCCTCTCTATAAAAGTCGATTCATTTTCGACAATGAAATCTTCAAAGAGAAAATTATCCTTTTTATTTTCTATTCCATAACAAATAATATTGCTTTTAAATGCTTTCTTAATTTCATAATATTCTCCATCAATGTTGATATTATTATTATTTGTTGATCTACTTCCAAAATCATTTGAACCTTGCTGCTGCTGTTGTTGTTGTTGTTGTTGAGGGTAATGTTGTAGTGTTTGGTGTTGGTCAGTATTTGAATACCAATGCATTGGAGTAGGAGGTTCCTGCAAATTTGGATACCATTCCATGGGAGTAGCAGTTTGCTGCCAATACATTTGTAGTTGTGGTTGTTGTTGATCTTGATGAGGATATTGCTGATGAGCATATTGCTGATGAGGATATTGCTGATGAGTATATTGTTGATGACGATATTGATGTTGTTGATGAAGACATTGTAGCTGTTGTTGTTGTTCTTGATGAGGATATTGCTAATAAGGATATTGATGCTGTTCTTGATGAGGATATTGTTGATAAGGATATTGATGCTGTTCTTGATGAGGATATTGTTGATAAGGATACTGATACTGTTGAGCATGTTGCAGTTGTTGAGGATAAGTGAAGGTTGTATGTTGATGATTATTCAGTACTTGATTTGAGTCTCGACTTATAACGACTCGGTTCTCCACACCATGATTTTGAATATGGTCTAAAAAGCACTTTTGGTATTTATATACCTTGTTACATATATAACATGTATATACCAAAGTATTCATTTTATTTAATTATTATAATATATGATATACATTTTTAATATTATTATATTTATTAATTTTTTATTCAAAAGTCACTTTCTTTGATCGTTTACTATAACACGTTTCACACTATTAACAGCGAAATTATTGAGGATTTCACACGACTCTTTGTAGATACAATGCTGTACTTGCTGCTAGATTAGAAAACTTCTCAATTTATACGAATTACGATCAAGTCATATGCATAATTTAAGAGTCAATAGACAGAGACAGAGACAAATGTCAGCAAGCAGTGAAAATAACAACCAATCTTTGACAATCCTCAATATCACAAACTTCAATTTGTTTACAAAATAAGTGAAAAGAATGAATAAATACAACACGCATAAATTGTATATTTTATTCATTTCTTCAAATTCTTTAAACATAAAAAAATTAAAAATCAAACAACAACAAAAACAGGAACATTGATATCTCATCAGCATACATAATTACTTTCTATAAATACCCTTCCATGTCCTAAACGAAATACTACAAACAAAAAAAGTAATGTCGCATGCACACAGTGTGCACTAGTGGTAGATAATGTTTATGATTTCCGATTTTTTATTTATTTTTTGTTGTGTGGTGTTGCCTTCCCTATAAAAAACAGAATGTGAAATGCGTTGTACACATTTTAAAAAATAATTAGAACACAACAAATGTCAGATGTGTACTCGGCATTACACAATCGCTTTTTTTATATACATATACGACTACTTACCCATCTGTCAACGCTCAAGTTATTGTAAAAACATACGTAAATACACATCCATGAGCATAACGTTGGCTCCCCATGATCACACATCTCTAATTCCCTTTGACAATCCTAAATATGTTACACTTCAATTTCTTTAACCTTCAAGTAAGTTCATTGCTCATAAATTACATATTTTATTCATCTCTTCAAACTCTTTAAGGAAATAGAAAAATCAAACTAAATAAAACCAACAACAAAAACATTCTCAGATTCCCCCCCACACAAGCATACATAATTTCTTTCTCAAATACCCTTCTGCAACCGTTTAACAAACGAAAAACCATACTACGTACAAACAAAAGAATAATACAAAAAAACCAAAGCAACATTTTCTCTATCCACACAAGCACACACAATTTAAAATCATACAGCTACTGCAACCGCTTAACAAACGAAAAAAACATACTACGTACAAACAAGCGACACACGCACACACAATCTAAAATCATACAGCTACTGCAACCGCTTAACAAACGAAAAAACATACTACGTACAAACAAGCGCACCTGCGTGCCTACATAAATAACTATGCACATAGACGGGCGGATATCAAACAATAAAATTAAAACAAAAACACATCGACGCACCAACATCAAAGCATCCTTATCTATGTACAAACAAAAAAAGGGTTATGCAAACCCTCGTCACTGCACACCATTGACACTAATTACCATAATTTGTAAAATTTAGCCCATAAATTACAAAATTTCGACATTAATTACCCAAATTTCGACATTAATTACCCAAATTTGACAATTTTAATGGTCATGGCGCATACATTTCAATACTACTAATTTCGCGTCTGAACCATTAGACATACTTCAGAGTTATCATTAAAATTTTCATCTGATTCCAACTTACTATTTTCCATGGCTACTTCAGACAACTGCCCCTTTTGGTGGGAACGTTTAGACAAATTAACAAACTTTTCGTGTCTGCGTACAGCACGCCGCAAATCAGACACTTGCCTAATTTCGAGATGAAGAAGCTCGTGCCGTAATTCTGGCCTTAAATTCCGTTGCAAAATCTCACAGAGCTTAATACCAGCTATAGATGTACGTAATTTATCACTGAAGACCACAAGTACCTCGTAAAATTCATCGAAAGTCTCATCCGGTTTTTGTTTTCTCCTTAAAATTTCATCCCTAATGTCAAAATCTGTTTTGTATTCTTTATATTGATATTTCAATGCGTTATCATCATTTTCACTATTAGCATCATTAAATAAGATGGTATTATCAAATATTGTTAGTTCTGCAAGTTTCTTTGATGTACTTGTCGCTATCTTGACTGTTGGTTTCTGAGAATTTAAACTTGTATTATTTTCAGCTTCTGTATTGAGTTTACTTTCTTCTTTCTTGAGAATTCTTTTAATATTTTTAGAACTATTTATGAATTCTTTAAGAAGTTCTGTTATAGGTTTAAATGTATTTCTTAGTTGCTCACGTGTATCTACTTCGCCAATTTTTGTATATTACGAAGCTTTTACTTCAATACATTTCTTGCCGACACCAACTGCTCGAAAACCCATATTTGCTAGCAGCAAATAACATAACAGGTATCAGATTAGGTTATCAGGTACCTGATATGGGTTTCAGATCAGCTTATCAGATATCAGATCATACTATCAGGTTATCAGGAGCTGGTCGGGTTTTCAGATCAGCTTATCAGGTACGTGGTCTGGTTTTCAGATCAGGTTATCAGGAGCTGGTCTTGTTATCAGATCAGTTTATCAGGCATCAGATTAGGTTATCAGATAGCTGGTCTGGTTCTCAGATCAGCTTATCAGGTATCAGATTAGGTTATCAGGTAGCTGGTCTGGTTTTCAGATCAGCTTATCAGGTTATCAGATAGCTGATCTGATTTTCAGATGAGGCTATCAGGTACCAGATCAGACTATCAGGTAGCTGATCTGTAAAACAGATCAGGTTATCAGGAGCTGTTCAAATTTTCAGATCAAGCTATCTGTTTCAGATCGGGTTATCAGTTTCAAGTACCTGAACATTTATAACATTTAGATGAATGATGTTTAGGGTCAGATGAAAAACGAAAAAGTAACCTTCTATGTACTAAAATAGTTTTCTATAGCGATCATCGTTTAATTCACCATCTTTGCTTGTAACCAAAAATCCATGTTTATCCTTCCAACATAATTTATATTTTTGTCATCTTTCTTAAACATTATAATTAAATTATAATTACTACGTATGAAATGTTTGGTGATTCTTGTATAAGTTTGACATAAGTAGATTGAATCAACATTATTATCTCACACCATATAAAAATATCCTTCTCAGATGCAACATCGTTAAATATCATATTGGAATTACTTTTAGCTTTGTTAGGAGAAATAACAGATTCATTATCTCTAAATGTGTAATATCCCATTCCTTTAATTGATAAAATTATGTAATTTCTTTTAGTATTCATTTGGGTTGATATAGAGATTTTGAGTACAAATATGTACCTATAGATGTTTTGAGGTTTTAGTCCATTAGAACTTTCTAGCGAGCCAATCATAACATATTATTTTTTTTCACAATTTGACAGACCACCTACTTTTGCACGAATAGAATTTGGTAGAAGGGAACTATGATTTATTTTTGAACTAGCGTTTGATGACTCATCAAACTTTCGTACCATCCTGTATTTAGGTTGTTGTACTAACCACATTTCTGTAACTAAATGCATTTTATAAATATTAACTCTTATTATAAAAAAATAAAATAATACAGCTATACCGTATCATAAAATATTTTCTGAAATGATGTAGCTACATTATTTTATTTTATTTTTATAATAACAGATAATGATCCATAATCACAATCAAAACAACATAAAAATATCATTTGTTTGGTGTATGAGTTACGTCTATATCTATCAAATGTAGTATTTAGTTACACAAATGTGGTTAGTAAAACAAAGTATATCTTAACAGCCTTATTTATAAAAATTATTAAGACTTTATAAAGGCTTTTTAAGAAATGTTTTTTATAAAAATTTGTTTAAATACCTTTACAAAGCCTTAATAAGTTTTATAATAAGGCTGTAAGAGTTTCAAATCAGTATTTTGTATGAGAATACTATTTTTAAACTCTTAAAATATACTTTGCTTTGACTATGAGTACGGGACCGTTATCTCTTATTATAGGAAAAATAAAATAATATACCTATATGATATAAGAAACTATTAAGATAATTAATTTTTATTAATTTTTTCTATAACAAGAGATAATATTTATGAAATACATTTCATAAATATTGGTGCATACTCATAGTCAAAACAACCTAAAAAATAGGATGGTACGAAATATTGATCATCAAAATTTCATACCAAGCTATGTTTATGTTGTTTTACTTACAGCATTTGTAACTAAATACATTTTATAAATATTATCTACTATTATACAAATAATAAAATAGTATGCTCATATGATATCAGAAAACATGACTTCTGATATCATATAATCACACTATTTTCTTTTTCTTTAATAAGAGATAAGGAACCATACTCATACTAAAAAAAAAATATTTTGATTATAAGTATGTCTCAATATTTATGAAATGTATTTAGTTACAAAATAGGGTTAGTAAAACAAAATATATTTTAAGAGTTTAAAACCACAATTTCTGTGTTAATACTGGTTTTAAACACTCAAAATATACTTTGTTTGTCAAACTTATACAAGAATCACCAAACATTTCATACGTAGTAATTATAATTTAATTATAATGTTTAAGAAAGATGACAAAAATATAAATTATGTTGGAAGGATAAACATGGATTTTTGGTTACAAGCAAAGATGGTGAATTAAACGATGATCGCTATAGAAAACTATTTTACTACATAGAAGGTTACTTTTTCGTTTTTCATCTGACCCTAAACATCATTCATCTAAATGTTATAAATGTTCAGGTACTTGTAAACTGATAACCCGATCTGAAACAGATAGCTTGATCTGAAAATTTGAACAGCTCCTGATAACCTGATCTGTTTTACAGATCAGCTACCTGATAGTCTGATCTGGTACCTGATAGCCTCATCTGAAAATCAGATCAGCTATCTGATAACCTGATAGGCTGATCTGAAAACCAGACCAGCTACCTGATAACCTAATCTGATACCTGATAAGCTGATCTGAGAACCAGACCAGCTATCTGATAACCTAATCTGATGCCTGATAAACTGATCTGATAACAAGACCAGCTCCTGATAACCTGATCTGAAAACCAGACCACGTACCTGATAAGCTGATCTGAAAACCCGACCAGCTCCTGTGTAGCGTGTTCTAACTACCACTACGACTAACATTGCGTAGTAAACATTTAAAGTCAACTTGACCGCAATATACATAACATCCAATGGCATTGAAATTATTTTTGTGCACTGGACATTTGACACGCATGCAATCGGGCAAATACCGCTGCATGAAGTGTTAGATAAATGCATTTGACAGACTGCAACGTAAATATGTATTTTGTACAAATGATATTTGACACTCGCCAGTCTGATCAAAGGCTGCAGCATAATGCACTTGAATGAATCATAATTAATAACCACATCTGTTTATATAATAAATATAAACAATACAAAATTCATGTTTTCCAAATTTCTTATGAGACACACGCCGCACGCCTACCGTGGGAAACTAAAAGGAACAATTTGCTTATTAAGCATATACCTTTTCTTTTCCCTCTTAGGTTAAGATAGGTTAATCTTTATTCTCATAACTAGTATATAAGACAATGTATTTTTATTTTAAATTCAATTATTAAACAACATTCCTGGAGCTCCTAGCTGAGCTCAGGAAATAATCTTTATATTTTATTAAATAAAAAGATTTCATTTATAAAATCAAATAAAATAAATTCAGTAAAAATAAATTAAATGTTTTTTTATACAACAACTTATTACATGGCGATCCTGCCAGTATAAACAGTTTAAAAAGTTTAAAAATTCATCAACAATTTTTTTTGGAGTGCCTTAAGAGAGCACCAAAATTGAGACCCGACGGACAGCCAAGTTTCCGTCGGAAGAGTGTCTAGCCAAAAAAGTCACTGGAAATATTGTCATCAGTTCCATCCACCGCAGCAACTGATACAACAAGTAAAAGACTCACCAATTATATGAAAAAATGACAGCCCATGGTTTACAAAATCAACCAGGACCTAAAGCTATAACCATAGCGGATTACAATAAAAGAAGACAACAAAAAAAGGAACAGCAGTTAACATCAATACCAATAATACAAAAACCAAAAAGAAGAGGCGGAGTAACGCAAAGACTTAAAAGGGAAAAAGCGATACTGTTAAGGCTCATCAACAGTGAACCACCACCAACCTGGGAAGCCTCCACTGAGATGTGGAACAAAATTGATCTACTGGAGGAAGCTTTGGAGAAATTGAAAAAAAAAGTGTAAGAAGCACCAAAAAATTTTTTTTTAATCTTATGTAACAAAAAAAAAAAATATAATAAAACGCATTGCGTCTAATCCGCAATCGTAAGGCCTGTAAGCGTTAACCGCTCGAGGAAAATTTTTTTTTTTGGAATTTTAATACAATATATAATATATAAATAAAATTTATTAAACTTAATATATCTTATATGGTCCTTTATAATGGAAAGGGAAAATAAGTCTAAAACAAAAGCAATTTATGAAGAAGAAGAACTACCAATACAACAAAGAATAGAAATTTTAGCACAGATTTGGACAATAATAGGAATGCCAGGTGTCCCAACTGAGGACGATGTATTAAATAATACTCGTGTAGAAGAAATGACAGTTCGCGCAATCAGGTGGTCAGAACGTATAGAAAATAAAAATAGTATGCACCAATAATTTCGTAAAATATATAAATTCGTAAATATGGGTAAAACTGAATCGAAATTAGAAAACCCAAATGCAAATGTAATAAATGAGGTAGAAGTAGTACCAGAAAAAATTGATTTAAAATTAATTGAAATAATTCTAATTATTATTTGTATATTATCGATTTTTAACTTTGTTTTGAAAATTTATAAGATACACCACAAAATTTTAAAGAAAAAATATTCTAGCAGAGCAAATGACCTAGACAAAATATAACTTTAATAAGTTATAACAACTTTTTTGGGATTTTCACTAATGGAATGGAAAGATATTTTGAATAAGGCACGAATTACAAAAGAAGACTTAGAACGGTCATATAAATGTATCAATATTGATAGACCTATTAAAAGTGAAACAATTGTTCATCATTTCCAAAAAATTCTTACAAAATTAGAAGAGAAAAGAGTTTTATTTAATGTTTATTACAATAGACTTACAGTAGCTCACCAAAGAGCAGCAGACGCATTTTTCCTTGATTTAACAAGCAGAATTTCAAAATTAGCTGATAAAAAATCAATACAAATCGAACTACCAAATTCAATACACGAAAGTGTAACTTTTAATATTTCTATGCCTATAACTGAATCCACAATGACTCAAACTGTAGTGGACTTTTTGAACACAGCATCAAAGCTGATTATAGACTTTGATGGAAAATCAGAAAATTTACGATCCTTTATTGACTCCCTGTCCCTAATAGATTCAATAAAGGGTACTCACGAAGCGGTGGCAGTATCACTAATAAAAACAAAATTAAAGGGAACTGCAAGAAATCTAATCAGCAATGAATCAACTATATCAGATATAATAAACAAACTAAAAAGTAGCGTGAAGGGAGAGTCTGTGGAAGTATTAACAGTAAAAATTCTAAATATAAAACAAAACAATAAAACTGCTAACGTTTATTGCAGTGAAATAGAAAATTTAACTAAGGCATTAGAAACAGCATACATTTCAGATGGACTGTCATGCGACTTGGCCACAAAATATTCCACACAAACTGCCGTAAAGGCATTAACTAAAAACTGCACCATTGATAAAATCAAGCTTATAATGGAGGCAGGTCAATTCAATAGCATGAATGATGCTATAAGTAAATTTGTCAATAGTTGTACAGACGCCACAGGTCAACAAAATACTATTTTGTACTATGGACAAAAGTACAAATCTGGAAACAGTTACCGTAGTAATAACACACGATCACGTGGAAGAAATAATTACCCACGTAGAAATAATAACAACAACTATAATAATAACAATAATAATAATAACAATTATTATAGAAACCGACAAAGATTTAATAATAACCGTAGGAATAATAACTACGTGAGAGCAACAGAATCAAATGAAAACAATTCAGAAAACTCCGAAATTCCCCTAGGATCAAATCAGTAAAAATTTACCATCTAAATCTAAACTTGAGCTTCTTTATACATATTCAATTAGGCAATACTAACAATTCACTCACACTCTTAGTAGACACAGGAGCAGACATTTCATTAATAAAATCAAAATTCTTTAAACTAAACGAAATTCACACTAATAAAACAACAACTTTAAGTGGAATAGAACAGGGTAACATCAAATCGATTGGAAATACATTTTGTAATTTAAAATTTAAAAACTTTTTAATACCACATTACTTCCAAGTAGTAGATAATAATTTTCCAATACCATGCGATGGAATCAATGGCATGGATTTTATCAAAAAATATAACTGTATATTGGATTTCAACCAAGATAATGATTACCTTATCCTTAGACCATTTAATATACCACATACAATAGATATACCGATTACGAATAACTGCAATGAAATTAATATACCTCCAAGATGTGAAGTAATACGTCAAGTAAATTTTACCAATTCAAATAATGAATTATTAATTCCAAATCAAGAAATTGAACCAGGTGTTTTTATACCAAATACATTAGTTAAATCTGACAAAGCATTCATTCGTATTCTAAACACTAATAACACCATTACTAAAATCAAACAAAGTAACATAAAAACCGAAAACATCTCTGATTATGAAATTATCAAAGAAAATTTATGCAAAAATTCAAAAAGAAAATCAGAAATATTAAAAATTTTACAAAAACATTTTCCACAACAATTTAGAACAACATTAACAAAACTATGTTCAACATATAGTGATATTTTCGGTTTGGAATCAGAAACAATAACAACTAATAATTTTTATGAACAAAAATTGAGAGTAAAAGATAAAGAACCAGTATATATTAAAAATTATCGTATACCACATACACATAAAGAAGAAATTGACAAACAAGTGAAAAAATTAATAGACGATAAGATTATTGAACCTTCCTATTCTGAATACAACAGTCCAGTCTTGTTGGTACCAAAAAAGTCACTTCCAAACTCTGACCAAAAAAGATGGAGACTTGTCATAGATAACAGACAAATAAATAAAAAATTAATTGCAGATAAATTCCCACTACCTAGAATTGATGATATATTAGACCAACTAGGTAGAGCAAAATATTTTTCCTGTTTAGACTTAATGTCAGGATTTCACCAGATCAGTTTAGAGAAAAACTCTAGAGACTTAACAGCTTTTTCAACCAACAATGGTTCATACAGATTTACTAGATTACCTTATGGTTTAAAGATAGCACCCAATTCCTTTCAACGAATGATGACACTTGCTTTCAGTGGTTTAAAACCAGACCAAGCCTTTCTATATATGGATGACTTAGTCATACTGGGATGCTCCGAAAAACACATGCTTTCGAATTTGAAAAACGTTTTCGATCTATGTCGAAATTACAATCTTAAATTACATTTCTGAAAAATGTTCATTCTTCATGAGAGAAGTAACCTACCTTGGTCACAAATGTGCAGATAAAGGAATATTACCAGACGATAGTAAATATGCAATAATTGAAAGTTATCCAACACCAACAGACGCAGATAGTGCAAAAAGATTCGTAGCATTTTGTAACTATTATCGAAGATTTATTAAAAATTTTTCTGAATACTCCAGACATTTAACAAAATTATCCAAATTACACCCTTTGAATGGACGAAAGATTGTGATTTTGCATTTAAATATCTCAAAAAGGCATTAATGAGTCCGACCTTACTACAGTATCCTGATTTTGCCAAGGAATTTTGTATAACAACAGATGCAAGTAAACACGCTTGTGGTGCTGTTTTAACACAACAACACGAAGATAAACATTTACCTATTGCCTATGCATCCAAAACATTCACAAAAGGAGAAAGTAATAAATCAACAATTGAACAAGAGTTGACTGCAATTCATTGGGCAATTACCCACTTCAGACCATATATATATGGAAAACATTTTCTTGTCCGCACTGATCATAGACCACTTTCTTATTTATTTTCAATGAAAAACCCAAGCTCCAAGTTAACAAGAATTAGACTAGATTTAGAAGAATATGGCTTTACAGTAGAATACCTTAGGGGAAAAGATAACTATGTTGCTGACGCTCTATCGCGAATTACAATAAATGACCTAAAAGACATGAACAATAAAATTTGTTCTATATTAAAAGTCACGACTAGATCGATGACCAATACAAAAGACAAGAATAGTAACACACTAAATAAACAGCATAAGTTTGATAAAAATAAAAATAATGATAAGCCCAGTACATATGTACCTTTAACAAACACTGACGTCAGAAAATACTATAAACTAAAGATTTCCCCCGCAAGATGTTATATCAAACGTGGAAAATCTATAGTAACATATATACATATTAATGATTTGTTTACTAACGAGAATTTTGACTTAGGACAATTTTTCTCTAGGATCGAAAAAGTGGCCGGTAAACACAATATATATAATTTACAAGTGGCAGCTAGTGAGAAAATTTTCGAATTTATCTCTATTAATGAAGTTAAAATTATGGGCAATAAAATATTAAATAAAATTAAAGTAGCGCTACTAAATGAGGTGACCCAAATCAATAATAAGAATGCCAAGGCAATTCTTGAAATTATGCTGAAATATCACGATGATCCCATAGAAGGAGGACATTGCGGAATATATAGAACATTAGAAAAAATAAAAAGATATTACTATTGGAAAAATATGTCTTTGGACATAAATGTCAAACATCGAAAACAACCAAATATTTGAAAAGTCCAATGACCATTACAGAAACACCAACAAAACCATTTGACACGGTCTATGTAGATACAATAGGTCCATTTCCAAAATCAATTTACGGAAATGAATATGCAATCACAATAATATGTGATTTAACTAAATATTTAATAACCATACCAATACCTGACAAAGCCGCAAAAACAATTGCAAAAGCAATGTTTGAAAATTTTATACTTACCTATGGTCCAATGAAGACGTTCATCTCGGACATGGGTACAGAATATACAAATTCTATATTAGCAGAGTTATGCAATTTCCTCAAAATTGAAAAACTAACTTCCACTGCACACCATCACCAAACCTTAGGTACAATTGAAAGAAGTCATAGAACTTTTAACGAATATGTACGTTCCTACATATCAGTAGACAAAAACGATTGGGACGAATGGCTAAGATATTTCACGTATTGTTTCAATACGACGCCATCAACTGTACATAATTATTGTCCTTATGAATTGGTGTTTGCAAAACTACCCAATACCTTCAAGCAATTTACGGAAGTAGATAGAATAACTCCATTATATAATATAGATAATTACGCTAAGGAAGCAAACTTTAGGTTAGAAGTAGCTTATAAGAGGGCCCAACAATTACTAGATAAAATAAAATAGAATAAAATTAAGCAAAAAGAAAATTACGATAAGAATGTTAAGGATTACAATTTAAATATAGGAGATTTAGTTTTACTTAAAAATGAATCAGGTCACAAAGTAGATCCAAACTATAAAGGACCATACGAAATTCAAAACATAGATATAAGAAATAATATAACAATAGTTGATAAGAAAACCAATAAGCAACAAACAGTACATAAAAATAGACTTAAATTATACATTACCTAATAAATTAATATCTTACTGCACAGTAAATACTTATAACAATAATATTAATAAATTAACAAAATGTTATAAATTAAATGTAAAAGAATGTCCATAAAACTAACGTTATATGAACATTCTTGTAAAAGGTGGAGGTGTAGCGTGTTCTAACTACCACTACGACTAACATTGCGTAGTAAACATTTAAAGTCAACTTGACCGCAATATACATAACATCCAATGGCATTGAAATTATTTTTGTGCACTGGACATTTGACACGCATGCAATCGGGCAAATACCGCTGCATTAAGTGTTAGATAAATGCATTTGACAGACTGCAACGTAAATATGTATTTTGTACAAATGATATTTGACACTCGCCAGTCTGATCAAAGGCTGCAGCATAATGCACTTGAATGAATCATAATTAATAACCACATCTGTTTATATAATAAATATAAACAATACAAAATTCATGTTTTCCAAATTTCTTATGAGACACACGCCGCACGCCTACCGTGGGAAACTAAAAGGAACAATTTGCTTATTAAGCATATACCTTTTCTTTTCCCTTTTAGGTTAAGATAGGTTAATCTTTATTCTCATAACTAGTATATAAGACAATGTATTTTTATTTTAAATTCAATTATTAAACAACATTCCTGGAGCTCCTAGCTGAGCTCAGGAAATAATCTTTATATTTTATTAAATAAAAAGATTTCATTTATAAAATCAAATAAAATAAATTCAGTAAAAATAAATTAAATGTTTTTTTATACAACAACTTATTACACCTGATAACCTGATAGTATGATCTGATATCTGATAAGCTGATCTGAAAACCAGATCAGGTACCTGATAACCTAATCTGATACCTGTTATGCTATTTGCTGCTAGCAAATATGGGTTTTCGAGCAGTTGGTGTCGGCAAGAAATGTATTGAAGTAAAAGCTTCGTAATATACAAAAATTGGCGAAATAGATACACTTGAGCAACTAAGAAATACATTTAAACCTATAACAGAACTTCTTAAAGAATTCATAAATAGTTCTAAAAATATTGAAAGAATTCTCAAGAAAGAAGAAAGTAAACTCAATACAGAAGCTGAAAATAATACAAGTTTAAATTCTCAGAAACCAACAGTCAAGATAGCGACAAGTACACCAAAGAAACTTGCAGAACTAACAATATTTGATAATACCATCTAATGATGCTAATAGTGAAAATGATGATAGCATGAATTGGGTAGATTTATGTAACGCATTGAAATATCAATATAAAGAATACAAAACAGATTTTGACATTAGGGATGAAATTTTAAGGAGAAAACAAAAACCAGATGAGACTTTCGATGAATTTTACGAGGTACTTGTGGTCTTCAGTGATAAATTACGTACATCTATAGCTGATGGCATTTCGTTGTACCTTCATAGTGAACAGACGTAATAGCGGAATTTTTCTTATAAACAAACTAAACAAAAAAAAAAGCATACAAAAAATATTCGTAGTACATATTAACTTTGATAAATAAGTATTTTTTTGCTTTGATAATATTTTTACATATAGGCCCAATTCATACGAGGATTTAAAAATCTTGTTTTATTTTTGATTCTCTTTAAAAGTTGCTTCCAAAAACATTTTACATTCATACGATGATTTTTTCCATGTTTCTAGTTTTGATTTTTTTTCTTCCAAAAATTTTATCAGTGTTGCCATTAGATTTTAAAAAAATTCGTTTTTCCCTACGTGTTAAAAAATTTGTTTTGTAAACCTTTTGTAAACCAAAATTATTTCTTCTGAATATTTGGAGCTATAGTAGGTAACTTAAAACTTGACATATGTATGTATGTATGTAATTCTTTTGTATTAAATTATTCAAAGTGACTACTTCTGCCTTCGAAATTAATGAATACTTTTCTACAGTTTTTCAGAAATTATCTTATAATACAAATATAACACATTCTATATTTGGATTTTCTCCAATCATGATGCTCATTTCCTATTTTCTGGGGTGCTTGCCATTTAAAGAGTAGAGGGAAGATCCTATCAAAATACAGGCACTGCGACACAAAAATAATTAGATAATTAAAAGTCTATGTAATTACGAGCAAAAACAAGTTTTTAAACGGAGCAAAAATATATTTTGCGTATAGTTATTTTTACATTTATGCACAAAAAATGCAATATGAGAATACAAAATACCTACATTTTGGCGAAAATAAAATATTTGTCGGATATTCCCTATACTCCTATATAAGCGACAAAAATACCTACAGGTAACACGGTTTTCTATTAAAAAAAAGCTGTTGTCACATTCAATGAAAAAATAAAATAAAGCAACATACCAAAAATTAAAAT
The DNA here is from genome assembly GCA_944452675.1 of Tachina lurida. NCBI lineage: Eukaryota > Metazoa > Arthropoda > Insecta > Diptera > Tachinidae > Tachina > Tachina lurida. The sequence goes on along the minus strand of OX101755.1, from coordinate 57,037,188 downwards.
ATGTGTAAAGAAAATTTGAAAAAAAACTCGGAGAACGGAAAATGTGATTTTTTTTCTACCCCCTTTGCTTTTCTATACAGTTCGCCTACAAACTACAAAAATCGTGTTTCAAAAAATCATTGAAAAATCAAAGTGTGAATTAGGCAATAGAAATAACAAAAATAAAAAAAACCGTAAACAAAAAAACATAGAAAATACCCTTGAGGAATACTCTTTATGAGTACCCCAGAGGAAAAAAATAGTGAAGTGAGTTCTAACGGCAGAAATGCCTATTTTACTGTGAGTTTTGGTGCTCATAATGATAACAATAAAAATAAAAAATCTGATAATAGACTTGCTGTGAGTTCTGAAGCTCTTAATAAAAATCAAAAATCTGATAATAGACTTTTTCTAACGGCAAAACCACAGTTTCGTCAGCGATCAACTTCGCTTTGTCCAATGCCAACTAGTGAATCGTTGACATTATTGCCTAGTACTTCTACATTTAACTCAGCGATATCATCCGCTTCGGGCTCGTGCTCAACAATTATACAAGTTGTTACTGAAGACAACAGTAGTACAAAACCAAAGGTACAAGTAGGAATGGACAGATATATAACCATTTTAAAGCGCGGGCGAAGCCCAAATTCTACTAAAATTGGATCCGCCCCAAAGATGTCTAGGGATAACAGCACATCTTCTATCAATCGTCAAAATCGTTTTTCATTATTGCAAGACAAAAACGACAAGCCCGCTGCATCATCGCAAAAGTCTTTTAAGCCACCACCTATTTATCTGAGAGAAAAAAATTCAAACGCGCTTCTAAAAAATCTACTGTCGACCATTGGTGAAAATACTTTTCACATCATTCCAATTAAACGAGGTAATATTGATGAAACTAAAATCCAAATATATGATGAAAAAGATTTCCGAAAAATTTTTAGTGAGTTTGAAAAAAATAAAACAAATTTTTATACATATCAACTTAAGAGTGCTAAAGGCCTACAAATAGTATTAAAGGGCATAGATTCATATGTTGAGCCTGAAGAAGTAAAATGTGCACTTATCGAACAAGGATTTAAGGTAAAAAATGTTACCAATATAATCAATAGAGAGAAGATTCCCCAGCCCCTATTTCGTGTTGAACTGGAGCCGAATGATATACAGTTAAAGAAAAATGAGACGCACCCAATTTATAGTCTAAAATACCTTTTACACCGAAAAATCACAGTTGAAGAGCCACGTAAGCGTTCAGGTCCCGTACAGTGCCATAATTGCCAAGAATATGGCCACACAAAAACCTACTGCAAATTACCTACAGTTTGTGTTATCTGCGGTGAATTGCATGGTACTGCTAACTGTACCAAGCCAAAAGTACAAGCTGAAAAAAATGCAGTAATTGTGGAGAAAATCACACCGCTAATTACAGAGGATGTCGTGTATATTCTTTCGTTAAACAGGCTATGGGTCAAAAATCTAAATTAGCTCCAGTTCAATCAGCAAATGCTTATAGCGCCACCCTGCCTCAAAGTAGCCAACTAGTTAATTCACGTGTATCGTATGCCGATGCTGCTAAGACTAGTTCTATTCCCACACAAAATGTTCCACCGCCAAGTAATTCAACGAATGCAAACTCTAGCTTTAACTTTAGTCGTCTTGAAGCTACTATTGAGAATCTGGTGCTAACTATAAACAACTTTACAACAAATATGACTAGCATGATGCAAGAAATGCTGAGAATGCAGAATACTCTGCTTCAAGCATTAGTCAACAAACCATGAACACGTTAAAACTATGTTTCTGGAACGCAAACGGCATTCGCCAACATAAAAATGAACTTGAGCACTTCCTCACGGAAAAAAATATTGATATAATGATGGTCTCTGAGACTCACTTGACTTCGAGAAGCTGCTTTAAAATAAATGGTTACACTCTATATGATTCAAAGGACCCGAGAGGGAGAGCATGCGGTGGATCAGCAATTCTAATTAAGTCAAGACTCAAGCACTATATCCTTGAGAACGTTAGTGAAGAATATATGCAAGCTACGAATATTTTCGTAGAAAATTTTTGTGCGAACTTCGTGATATCATCAATTTACTCACCTCCCAGATTTTCAGTTACCGAAGATCAGTATGAGAAGTTCTATAAATCGCTTGGATCTTGTTTCGTGGCAGCTGGTGACTACAATGCAAAACATACGTACTGGGGCTCGCGTCTTGTTACACCTAGAGGTAGAGCGTTGTTTAATACAATTTCAAAAATGGGCTTAGATGTCATTTCGAGTGGGGAGCCTACTTACTGGCCTACTGACGTAAGAAAAATTCCAGATGTTATAGATTTTGGCGTCACGAAAAATATCCATAGGGACTTAATTCACGTAGAGGGCTCTGTAGATCTGTCCTCCGATCACTCTCCCACAATAGTTACAATTTTCAACCCACTAAGGAGTGATTTAACTAACTCATATGCGAAAACGATTAACAGGGTCAACTGGCTAGGATTCAAAAAATATATTAGTAGTCACTGCGTAGAAAACATTCAGCTAAGATCACCTGATGATATTGAATTTAATATTGCCAATCTTAACGAATACATTAAACAGGCTGCTGAACATGCCACTACTTCCTATCCGCAGACTGGCTTTAATAGAATTTATTCTACGGAAATTGAACGCCTTGTATGTGAAAAAAGGAGAGCTAGAAGAGAATGGCAACAACACCGATCACCCCTAAATAAAATCAGACTTAAAGAATGTACTAAACGACGCTGCTATCGTCGGAAAAGTACTTAGAAGGTCTTGATGTAACGTCAACATCTAATTACTCTTTATGGCGCGCTACTAGAAATCTTAAAAAACCCGTTGATGTCAAATCACCACTGCGTACTTCGACCGGAGGCTGGGCAAGACGCGATAATGAGAAAGGTAACTTATTTTCTGAGCATTTAAAATCTGTATTCACTCCCAATTCATGTACGGGTGCTGCCGATTTACCGAGTGTAGTCTCTCTACCCCCTCGTCCCTTAAGGTTTAAGATGCGTGAACTACAAAAAATAGTTGCTGAACTCGACCCTAAGAAAGCTCCAGGTATTGATGGCATTAGTAACAAGATGCTGATGAACTTGCCTCATATTGCAATAAGAATTTTGCTATTTATTTTTAATGCCATTTTACGAATGCAGTATTTTCCACATAACTGGAAACTTGCCAAGATTAAAATGATTCCAAAGCCAGGCAAAGATCTTACCAAGGCTGAGTCATATAGGCCTATAAGCTTACTTTCAACAATTTCAAAGCTTTTCGAAAAGCTGCTCATGACTAAAGTGTCCACAATTTTAGCTGATACTGGGTGCATCCCCGACCATCAATTTGGCTTTAGAAGTCAGCATAGCACTATTGAGCAAACGCATAGATTGGTTCAAATTATAAGGAGGACTTTTGAAGAAAAGAAGTATTGTTCTGCCCTTTTTATTGATGTTTCTCAGGCATTTGACAAAGTATGGCACAAAGGCCTAGTTTTAAAATTGAAGACATACCTACCAATAAATATACAAAAGCTTTTGGAAAGTTATATTGTTGATAGGACATTTACCGTTGTGGAAGGAGACTTCATGAGTGTACCCGAATCTATATCTTCTGGTGTGCCACAGGGTAGTATTCTGGGGCCAGTCTTGTATCTAATATATACTTGTGATATGCCTGTGAGCAATAACATCCACACTTCTACATTTGCCGATGATACAGCCTGTTTGAGTATTCACAAAAATCCTGATGAGGCATCCCGCAATCTCCAAGCACACATTACCCAGCTTGAAATATGGTTGAACTTATGGAGAATTAAAGTCAATGAACAAAAGTGTGTTCATATAACGTTTACCCTAAGAAAAGATACCTGTTCCCCCATTCGAATCAACAATCAAAATATTCCTCAACATTCTCAAGTCAAATACCTTGGCATACACCTTGATCGAAGGCTTACATGGAAATATCATATTGACTCTAAGTTAACCCAAATGAAACTTAAATTGACTCAAATATATTGGTTAATTGGCAGAAATTCAACACTCAGCCTAGACTGCAAACTTTTGATATACAAGTCGCTTTTGAAGCCAATATGGTGCTATGGAATTCAGCTGTGGGGCACTGCTTCAGCTTCAAATGTCGAGAGAATCCAACGAAGGCAAAACAAAATTTTACGTTTGATAACATCTGCTCCATGGTACGTTAAAAATTCAAATATTCATCGTGATTTAAATATGCCACTAGTGAGTGAAGAAATTGCAAAATACGCAGGCAAATATTTAACTGGACTCGAGTCACATCTTAATCCGCTTGCCCGTAATATTTTGAGCTTTACTGGACACATCCGCTTAAAAAAAAGGGACACAAGGGCTCTTATACCCAACACTCCAGATGGGACTGCTTAAAAATACTTCTTTTTGATTATCACTACTTATGTATTATTTATAACTATCACTAAGCTTATGTCCGATATTGGTCGGGCCTAATAATTATATTTAGATTTAAGATTTGATTACTTATTGTTAGTTCATTTTTGAAGATACAATAAATAAAAATGTATATGAAAAAAAAAAAAAATCTATAGCTGATATTGAGCTATGTGAGATTTTGCAACGGAATTTAAGGCCTGAATTACGGCACGAGCTTCTTCATCTGGAAATTAGGCAAGTGTCTGATTTGCGGCGTGCTGTACGCAGACACGAAAAGTTTGTTAAGGATATGGCTATGTCAAAAATAGTAAGTTGGAATCAGATGAAAATTTTAATGATAACTCTGAAGTATGTCTAATGGTTCAGACGCGAAATTGTTGGAATTGTGGCAAGTGTGGTCATAGTTTCATAGACTGTATGGAGCCACGAACTGTATTTTGCTACGGTTGCGGAGAGAAGAATGTTTATAAGCCCCAATGCTCAAAATGTTTGAAGACTCGGGGAAACTTGCTGAGGGATGTTCGTATGAAACAGGACGGGCATCCAAAACTAAACTAGACATAAGTGAAGACATAGTTCCCTGTTTAAATAATAAACTTGTATTACTAATACCTGACATGACTCATAAACCTGATGTAATAAATAGACCTGATATGACAAGAATGCATCCTCTTCAAAGACCATACCACATACGTTTAGAAGAGTACAATCATGCTAGAAACAGGATTTTTAATAGCACAAAAGGGAAAGAAAAGCCAAAAAGAAGCAGGGTCATAAACGTTTTGCTTTATTAAACAGTGGGGCAAATGTTAGTGTTGTGGGTGGAAACTTATGTATGTGTATTTTAAATACTAAGAGTTATAAGCGTAGGATGGGTAATGTCAACACTGCTGACGGACAGCATCAACGTATTCATGGTACGGTTACACTTGATGTCGACTATAATGGTCAGACAAAATCGATAGAATTTTTACTAATTTTTTTTTTTTTTTTTTTTGTATGCATGAATTTTTATTTATTGTATCTTCATATATGAACTAACAATAAGTATTCAAATCTTAAATCTAAAAAATATAATTAGGCCCGACCAATGCCGGACATAAGCTTAGTAGTAGTTATATATAATACATATGTAAGTAGTGATAATCAAAAGGAAAAAAAAATAAGATGTCATTTGTGGAATGGATTTTTGGGAGCAGTATGGTATACAGATTGCAGCAATTAATACAGTTAACGAAATCACTTCAGAGGAAGACCCAAACAAAATTTCCTTGACTACTGTGCAAAGGCAACAACTTCAGAAAATCATTGAATATTTTCCAAATTCTGAACGTGATGGCCTTGGTTGTACTACATTTATTGAACACAAAATTAAAACTGGTAACAATGCTCCAATAAAACAACGATTTTACCCGATATCAGCTGCCAGAGAAAAAATTTTATGTGGCGAAATTGACCGCATGTTGAGTTTAGGGGTTATTGAAGAATGTCCAACATCACCATGGTCATCTGCTGGAGTATTAATTGTAAAACCTGGCAAAGTGCGGTTCTGTTTGGACAGTCGAAAACTAAATTCTGTGACGACCAAAGACCCTTACCCTATACCTAATATAGACGGACTAATTTCGAGACTTCCTCCAATTTTTTATATCTCGAAGGTAGATTTAAAAGATGCGTTTTGGCAAATAAAATTGGACGAAGCCTCTAGACCCAAGACAGCATTCACAATCCCTAATCGGCCTTTGTATCAGTTTACCAGAATGCCGTTTGGATTGTGTAATGCTCCACAAACAATGTGCAGACTGATGGACCTAGTCATTCCATACAATTTAAAGACGAACGTTTTTGTTTACTTGGTCGACTTACTTATAATTTCGAAAGACTATGACGATCACTTACGACATTTACAGCAGGTGGCTAATCAACTTCGTAACGCAGGATTGACTATTAACGTAAAGAAAAGTAGTTTTGCCATTCAACAGGTTCAATATTTAGGATACATAGTAGGAGGAGGATGCTTGAAAGTGGATCCTGATAAGGTGAAAGCCATTTCAGAATTTCCTGTCCCAAAATCAATTCGACAGCTACGTCAATTTCTTGGTATGGCTGGCTGGTATCGGCGATTTATTGACGACTATGCCAGTGCTACTTTTTCTTTAACGGAACTGCTATCAAAGAGGAAACCCTTCTCATGGAATGAAGATGCTCAAAATTCCTTTGAAAACATTAAGGCAAAGTTAACATCTGCACCCGTTCTAGTTCACGCAGACTTCGACAAGCAGTTCATTGTACAATGTGATGCAAGTATGTATGGAATAGGTGCTGTTTTAGCTCAGCTTGATGGCGAAGGATATGAAAGGCCAATAGCATACATGTCCCAAAAATTGAATAAAGCCCAGAGGAACTATTCCATAACGGAATTAGAATGCTTAGCGGTTATTTTAGCAATAAAGAAATTTAGAGCCTACATAGAGGGGCATGAATTTAAGGTCATCACAGACCATGCAAGCCTTAAATGGCTTATGCGACAAAAAGATTTGACAGGGCGCTTGGCCAGATGGGCTCTTAAGTTACAAGGATTTGACTTTACGATAGAGCATCGCAAAGGTAAGAAAAATATTGTTACTGATGCTTTATCTCGGAGTTTTGAGAATAAAGGGGTTGTAGAAGAACTAGAACTGCAAGTATTGGCATCAATTGATCTTAATTCTACTGCATTTGAGAGTTTTGAGTACCAGAGATTAAAACAGGAGTTTTTAAAATCTGAATTACCTGACTATAAAGTTTTAGATAAATATATTTACAAAAGAACCGAATTTTCTTCTGGTAATGAAGATGAATCTAATTCATGGAAATTGTTTGTACCAGAGGAATTGCGTAAGGATGTTATATACGGTGCGCATAATGTACCTAGTGCATCACATGGTGGGATAAGTAAGACCTTATATCGTGTTAGAGAGTTCTTCTTTTGGACAAAAATGGTCGTTGATGTTAAAAATTATGTGTTGAATTGTGAGTTATGCAAAACCTCTAAAGTTCCTAATATTTCACTAAAACCACACATGGGACAAATGGTCGAGACCGAAAGACCTTTTCAGCGTTTGTATGTGGATCTTATAGGACCACTCCTCGTACAAGAAACGGTTATATAGGCATTTTTATTGTACTGGATCATTTCTCTAAATTTACTTTTCTGAAACCTATAAAAAAAATTCGTAACAAAACCTATAGTGGAATATTTAAGGAACGAAGTTTTTACATGCTTTGGCGTACCGGAGATTATAATTTCTGACAATGGAAGTCAATTCAAGTCGAAGGAATTTCGGGATTTATTGGATAAATTTGGCATTAAACATCAATTTACAGCGGTTCATAGTCCACAATCCAACGCATGTGAAAGGGTCAATCGATCAATTAATGAAGCATTACGATCTTTTATACGTAACGATCAACGACAATGGGATATGTATTTACCTAGCATTAATTGCGCAATCCGTAGCAGTGTGCATCAATCGACGGGAAAGACTCCGTATGAACTTGTTTTCGGGCAAATGATGGTAAATCATGGAAGCAATTATAAAATTTTACATAACTTGAAACTTTTGGTGGAGGGGGACTCTAAAGTAGAGAGGATAGACAGTTTTACTATCTTACGGAACTCAATTCAGTCAAAGATTAAAACAGCTTATGAACGAAACTTGAAATCTTATAACCTAAGAGCTCGCACGCGAGAATTTAATATTGGCCAGGTTGTTTATCGTCGCAATTTCACCCAAAGTTCTTTGGTGAGTAGTTTTAATGCTAAACTTGCTCCGACAGGGGTAAAAGCAGTGGTAAAAGAGAAAATCGGCAATACTAATTATGAGCTTGAAGATGTTAATAATGGTCATAGGAGCGTGTACCATATAAAAGATATTTGGACATGACACCATTTTACCATTTTTCAGACTAAGATCGGCAGCTGGCTTTGATTTTAGTCTGCTTTGTGGTGGTACTATGGTTTTGATTTTACCAAAATTTTTCTTTGTGGGTGTGAAACAAGTTTTAAATAATTTTTAAACGGTAAGCTTTGCTTTTTAAATTTGATATATGTTTCAAAATATGAAAATTTTTGTTATTCAGTAAAGAAATTTTTTAAAGAAAGGTGGTGTGTGTAAATCTATATATAAATAGGCAAGTGAAAAAAGTTAAGAACCATTTTAACTGACTTAAACTCAACGTATTCGCTTGATTTTTTTGTTCTAGTGTTCGCCCAGTGGTTGAAAATCAACCATTAACGCACAGAGGTGGAGAAAAGAATGAAAATATATAAAGTTTGATGAATTTAAAACACAATTTAAAAACTATATTCATATATACATATGTATAGACTTCAGGGTAAACCACTCTCTAAAACCACTTTCTTAGTTACTAAATACGAATTTAAAATTTCATTTATCGGCATAAATAAGAATAGATTTTAAGCAAAATATTTAAAAAAAGTTGTTCACTTTTTGAACTAAATGTAATTAGATATTTGCTCCTAGTGCTTCCACTTCATATTCATTATTATTGCCCAAAACAAAAATATTCGTTTATTTTTTCATTGAACGCTTTTTCTCTAAAGTTTTAGACTCCCCATTAAAACGTTTGTTACAAATAATGTTTCTATTCCCTATTCTTTGAGAAAGATCCCATATGTATGTACGAATATGCTAGCCTAATAATATAAACATTCCATCATATTCCAACATTCCATCATATTCCAACATTCCAGTATGTTCAGTAATTTAAAGCACAGAAAAATAATGAAAACAATGAACAAAAACAAAACGCACACAAAATAAACCAAAAATAAAAAACTTACTTTGTGCTGTAGGTGAATTTAACTTTAATCAAAGTTATTAATAATTTAAAAAATATATTATTTTTAAGCATCTAAAGAAAAAAAATACAGTACCACTCGTTATTTAAATATCCAAATTTTATTAGTTTCAGCAATAATCGTTTAAGTACATAGAAAGATGGAAATAAGAATAGAATGAACAAATAAAATACGTTTTTCCTTCTGAGTGTTTATGGAGTTGCCAAGCCAAATTTTTGTAATTTTTTTTTAGCAAATTAAGAGAGAAAGAGAAATCATGGCTTTATGATTGGCTAATATTCTTAACTGTTTTTAACTATCTTAGACACAAAAATGTAGAAGAAAAAATACATTCTGCACTGCTCCTATTGTCAATCTATCTAACAAAAAAAAATCAATTGCATACGTTGAGTTTAAGGGCTAATAAATCAGTTTATGATTATTTGTATTTTATTTTTAAATCTTATTTAAACATAAAAATTTGTTTATCACTGCACAATTAAATCAAACTTAAACAGCCAACACTGTAGATTTAAGTGTTGTTTAAATTTTACAAACACACCATATGTTTTGTGCATGTGTGTGTTTTTTGAAGGTACGTACATGAACATCATGTGGTCGTATTAAAATGAATTTCGTTTAATTTCCGCAAATGTACAACAAATGTAACACATATTTTCATATCATGAAATATATAAATAGAAAAATGCATTCTGATGCTCTTTTTGTATCATAAATTGTGTTTTTTGCTATTTCACTTTTCTGCAAATTGATAAATCAACTTTCTTGTTTATATTGAACAGCTGTTTTTTGGAAAGCTTTCCATAATATTGTAGTGCTACCGTACTTTCAACTTAATTTGATAATAACTTTAATTAACCACTGAAAAAATGAAAGTGTATTTAAACACATTTTAATTTTTAATGAAAATTAACTCAAACTATATTTAAACATTCACTGTTTTATTAGCTATAAGTCAGTTAAAATGGTTCTTAACTTTTTTCACTTGCCTATTTATATATAGATTATATAAACTACTACATGTACAAAATATACTAATCAGAAGTGAGTGGATCGTATTATGAATAGAATGTAAAAATTCTGTAGAGTAATACAATCCACTCGATACACATCATACATAGACAATACATACTAATACTTCTATAATTGAGCATAACTAAAAATAAATCATTAAAATTCCTGTCTTCCGGCGCCTGTCGACAACGTTGGATTTACCAAGTAAAGCTTTGTACACACGGTTGTCATATCTTACAATATTGTTAGATCTGGCAATCTGCTGACATTGTACTGACAATCAAAAATTGCAAGTGTATGGCAGATTGGCAGTTCACACGGTTGTATCAAATTTGTCAGGAAATCTTACAATTTATTGCTAGATGATTGTATGACAATAAAATCAGCTGACAAAATCGTCAGCAAAAAAATTGTAAGTTCACACGGTTGTCATATGCAAAAATTGCCAGACATTATTATGCGTTGCCAGACTCAAAGCGCTTGTTAGAAATTGTTAAATATCAATCGTTTGTGGTGGTGTTAAATGTAAAAAGTGAAAATATTAATTATTATGGACCATAAAGAAGCAACTGCAATGATTTTGGCTGCATATATTTTATTAAATATATTTTCTTTAAAATCAAGCGTGTACAGTGTTGCCCATAGAAATAATTCTCTTACAATGACGCCATTGTCAGATGCACGAACTTCGCGCATCTGACAATATTAAAATGTCTGACAAATAGCTGGCAATAATTTTACGATGTGTTCACACGATTGTAAGATGTCTGACAATTTGTTGTCAGCTGCTAGTCTTGCAATGGACTGACAATGATTTTTCTGGCAACGATGTCTGACAAAAATTGCCAGTTCACACGGTTGTAAGAAATTTTGAGCACATTTTACTGGCAATATTGTAAGATCTGACAACCGTCTTAAGCTTAAGTTTTTATGCAATATTTAAATTAAATAAAAAAAAAAAAAATAATTACACTATCTACATAATAATATACAAATTATAATGCTCAAATTCATAAATTCTATTCAACATAACATAAATAAGTTTATGTTAACCTTTACTTAAATATTTTTATGTATAGATTTTTGAATATTTAAAAAAAAATCTGCACATAGTAAATATTTCTCTTTAAGAATTTCATTCTATTAATTCATTATATATATGTATATACATATATATATATATATATATATATATATATATATATATATATATATATATATAGTATTACATAACTACTATGTACATTTTTATTTTTTTATTATTGTGAATACATTTAAAACTAATTAACATTGGTATAGCAAATTACACCGTAAGCTACACAGAACTCGTTAACTGCCTAATCTTTCCCTCTATTTATTTAATTTTTTTTTTGCTTGTTTGTGTTAGTCTTGAGTTTTTATAATTTTGATTATTCTTTTAATTCGGATATAAATAATATGCTTGTGATAAACGGCTATGTTTCCAGTGAAAGATTCTCAAGATTTGTAATTTTTTTTATTTTAGTTATTTGATTATCATTTCTTCTATATGATGAGTTGTTAATGTTATTTGTATGCTACCTAAATTTAAGATCATTTGTAACGGAATCATAACTTTCAACTTTATGTATATGGGAATACTCCACACCCAACGACGAGCATAGCCGTAAATAATAGGTAGCCCAGAACCCATATAAATTTTTATTTTTACCACGATTCGTTACAGGTCCACGTAAAGATTTCAATAATGAATGGAAATTTGTTGTTGTTGGTGTGCCAATATGGGTTCTCACAGCGGGTTTATTTTATTTAATGAATGATAAAACATCTAAAAACTATGACAAATTTTAATTTGAAAACTAATTAAATATATTTGCTCAATTCACAACATATTGTAAGTGTAGTAGGTCATCAAGCTGTACAATAGTTGTAAAATATTGTATGTAATTTCCATAGAAAAGTTTGCTACGACACCTACAACATTTTTCCCTATGTTTGATGAATGTCGTAGCATGGCATCAGGAATGTATAAGCTTATAAAAGTGCTAATTTTTTTAATTACATTTACCTTAATTTTTCTTTATTAAATTAATAAAAATTAGTGCAATTAAATACGCAAATAAATAAATAAATTCGCGAAATGACGAAAATTGGAAAAAGCTACTAACAGCAGGATGATAACAAATTCTAATTCAAATTGTTAGCACGCTAAAAACAATGGAAAAAGCCGCTTTTATTACGAACTTTGGAATAAAATAGCGAAAATTGGCAAAATTTTAAACAAGCCATAATTTAGATTAAAAATCGCTAAAACTATAAGGAATGATAAAAATTCTTCAAGAATCGCGAAAATTACGTAAATTTTGCAAAAACTTATTAACAGCGGCATGATATTTTTTTTTTAAATCGGCAAAACTGCCAAGAATCTGAAGACATATGAAAAGTCGTATTTATCGCGAGCTTTGCAAAAAATCGCGAGAAGTAGCAAAATTTTAAACAAGCCATAATTTTGATTAAAACTCGCTAAAAATGTAAGGAATGCAAAAAAAGCAATAAAAATCGCGAAAATTACCAAAAATTCGCAAAAAGTTACTAAAATTTTTTAAAAATCGGCAAAACTGTTAGGGGGCTGAAAGCATACAAAAAGTCATTTTTATCGCGAAGTTTGCAAAAATTGATGTAGATCGATTACGTGTATGCAGGTGTTGCTAGTCTGTAGGAGTTTAAGGCTTATAGTGATTTGGAGTACGTGAGGGTGTTGTTGTACGAGCAATATGTCGTATGTGTCTGTGGGAATTTAAGAGAGGCTGTTATTGGGAGGAGACGGGATGTAGTTGAGGTAGATAGATTGCGTGTATGTATGTATGTCTATCTGTCTCTCTGTTGGAATTTGTATGAGGCTGTGATTGGCAGGGGGTGTGGAGTGGTTGTATGTAAGTATGTCTGTGAGAATTTAAGGCTGATCATGAGGTGAGGGTGTTGTAGTAATATGTAAGCATGGGAATCTGTGTGTATATGTATGTCTGTATGAGTTTAAGGCTGACCGTAATTTGTCTTGATGACCGTGTTGTTTGTAGGAATGACCGTGAGAGTTTTTGTATGTATATCTTTAGGAATGTAGGGCGGGGTGTTGTTGAAATAATTTGAATTTTTCTTAGATGAAATTTGGTATGTGTGTGTGTGCGTATGATTTTCTCAAGCTAGTATTTTTATGTACGTAGAAATAAATTGTTTTCAATATCGACATATGGCGCTATAAAATATCATCATATATCTGAACGTCCCTAATCCTATATGCATATAAGTATATTTTCATACTCAAGGTTGCTGGTTATTTTGTCATGCTTAAAATTGTCCAGGTTTAAAGTCTGCCTGTGGGAAATTTTTTTATATCACAGATTTTGTTTATTTAACTAAGTCCGGCTTCTTTGACTTTTCATACGATCATGGGAATTTATAGTTTCTCTGTCCATAATAAGTTCACTTAGCTTTGGCATGTGCTCTGACTGAATGGATTGCGCTGTTCATATATTTCCATGATGTAGATATGTAAGTGCGATTGTTAAGATCTAATAAATAGTGGAGTATTGATAAGAAATTTGATCAGTTCTCGTGGTACCTTCATAGCGAACAGTCGAATAGCGGAATTTTACTTACTTACCAAACAAACAAAAATTACATATACAAAAAAAAAATATTAGTAGTACATATTATTCGTAATAGGTACATACATACTGTCTTTAATAAATAAGCTTTCTGCTTTGCTAATATTTTTTACATAGTAAAAATAACAAAAACAAAAAAACCGCAAAAAAAACTTAAACAAGTGATATTGAGGAATACCTCAAAGTCAAACAAACAATCATAAATAACAAAAACAAAAAATACCAAAAATAAAAAAAAAAACATAAACGAATAACCCTTGAGGAATTCTTTGTATGAATTCCTCAAATACAGAAAAACTTGAAGTGAGTTCTAACGGCAGAAATGCTTATTTTACTGTGAGTTCTGAAACTCTGAATGAAAAAAATATAAAAAATAAATCTGATGAAAATCTTTTGTTAACGGCAACGCCAATTTTTCGTCAGCGATCAACTTCGCTTTGTCCAATGCCAAATAGTAATGATGCATTAACATTACAGTTGCCCAGTACTTCTTCATTTAAGTCAGTAATATCATCCCCTTCAGGCTCGTGTTTATCACTTAACAAAGTTATCACTACAGATAACAGCGGCTCGAAACTCAAGGTACAAGTTGGAATGGACAGATACATTACAATTTTAAAGCGCGGGCGAAGCCCGAATTCTTCAAAAATCTCATCTGCTCCAAAAGTGTCTAGGGATAACAGCGCAGCCTCAACTAATCGCCAAAACCGCTTTAAAATTTTTCAAGATGACAACGACAAACCCGAGGTATCCTCGAACAAAACATCCAAGCCGCCACCAATCTATTTGAGACAAAAAAATTCAAATGCCCTTATTAAAAAATTAATTTCGGTCATTGGTGAGAATAAATTTCACATTGTTCCAATAAAACGTGGCAACATCGATGAAACTAAAATCCAAATTTATGACGAAAAAGATTTCCGCAAAATGGTTGCTGAATTTGAAAAAAGTAAAACAAGCTTCTACACATACCAGCTTAAGAGCGCTAAAGGCATGCAGATCGTATTGAAGGGCATAGATTCTTATGTTGTCCCCGAAGAAATAAAAGATGCACTCGTCCTCCAGGGGTTCAAGGTAAAAAATGTGTCCAATATAATAAATAGAGAAAAGATTCCCCAACCCCTATTTCGTGTTGAACTTGAGCCTAATGATATAAAATTTAAAAAAAATGAGACGCATCCAATTTATAATTTAAAATACCTCTTGTACCGAAAAATCACAGTTGAAGAGCCCCATAAGCGTTCAGGTCCTGTACAGTGCCATAATTGCCAAGAATATGGCCATACAAAAACATACTGCAATTTACCCTCTGTTTGTGTTGTGTGCGGCGAATTATACGGCACCGCTAGCTGCAACAAACCAAAAGATCAAAGTGATAAAAAATTCAGTAATTGTGGAGGTAATCACACCGCTAACTACAGAGGTTGTCGTGTGTACTCTTTTGTAAAGAAGACTATGGTGCAAAAACCTAAATTAGCTCCAGCTCAATCAGCAAACGTTTACTCTGCCACTTTTCAGCAAATGAGCCAACCAGTTACTTCCCGTGTATCGTATGCAGATGCTGCTAAGGCTAGTTCTATTCCGACACAAAATGTTTCACCGCAAAATAATTCTACAAATACAAACTCAAACTTTAATTATAATCGCCTTGAAGCCACTATTGAAAATCTTGTGCAAACTATAAACAATTTTACAACAAATATGACTACCATGATGCAAGAAATGTTGCGAATGCAGAATACTCTGCTTCAAGCAATACTTAATAAACCATGAACACGTTAACAATATGTTTCTGGAACGCAAACGGCATTCGCCAACATAAAAATGAACTTGAGCACTTCCTCACGGAAAAAAATATTGATATAATGTTAGTATCTGAGACTCATTTGACTTCGAGAAGTCTTTTTAAAATTTATGGCTACACTATATATGATACAAAGGACCCTAGAGGAAGGGCTTGCGGTGGATCAGCAATTCTAATAAAGTCAAGACTCAAGCACTATGTTCTTGATAACATTTGTGAAGAATACCTACAAGCAACAAATATTGGCATTGAAAGTTTTTGTTCAAATTTCGTTATATCATCAATTTACTCCCCTCCCAGATTTTCAATCACTGAGAATCAATATGAGGATTTCTACAAATCTCTTGGACCTTGTTTTGTAGCAGCTGGAGACTACAATGCGAAACATACGTTCTGGGGTTCGCGCCTTGTTACACCCAGAGGTCGAGCATTGTTCAACACTATTTCAAAAATGGGCTTGGATGTCATTTCGAGTGGGGAGCCCACTTATTGGCCTACTGACATACAAAAAATTCCGGATGTTATAGATTTTGGCGTCATAAAAAATATCTCTAGGGATTTAATTCAAGTTCAAGCTTCTCTTGATCTCTCGTCCGATCACTCCCCGACGATCATCACAATTTGTAGCCCATTAAGAAGTAACTTACCTGACCCATATGTGAAGATGATCAATCGTGTAAATTGGCTGGGGTTCAAAAAATATCTCAGCAGTCATTGTACGGAAAACATTACGCTTAGAACACCCGATGATATTGAGTCGAACATTGCCAATCTCAGCGAGAATATTAAACAGGCTGCTGAACATGCCACTATCTCCCATCCGCAGATTGGGTTTAATAAAATTTATTCTACAGACATTGAACGTCTCGTACGTGAAAAAAGAAGGGCTAGAAGGGAATGGCAACAGCACAGATCACCACAAAATAAAATCAGATTTAAAGAGTGCACTAAACGACTCCAAGAGTTGCTTGCATCTGAAAAAATTGCATCTTTTAAAAATTATCTGGAGGGTCTTGATGTTACACCGGCGTCTAATTACTCCTTGTGGGGCGCTGCCAGAAAGCTTAAAACACCCGTTGAGTATAAGCCACCTCTACGCACATCTACCGGAGGTTGGGCAAGAAGCGATACTGAAAAAGGTAAAATATTTGCTGAGCACTTAAAATCCGTTTTTACGCCAAATATATGTACTGGTGTTGCTGATTTGCCGAATATAGTCGCTCTACCCCCTCAGGACATAAAGTTTAAGACGCGTGATTTACAAAAATTAATTGCCGAACTCAACCCGAAGAAAGCTCCGGGTATTGATGGAATTAGTAATCAGATGCTGATGAACTTGCCTCGTATTGCAATGAGAATCCTGTTATTCATATTTAATGCTATTTTACGACTGGAGTATTATCCACACAACTGGAAACTTGCCAAGGTTAAAATGATTCCAAAGCCGGGCAAAGATATAACAAAGGCTGAGTCATATAGGCCAATAAGTCTACTATCTACAATGTCAAAGCTTTTCGAAAAACTGCTCAAAACAAAATTGTCCCCAATTCTAATTAGTAGTGGGTGCATACCAGACCATCAATTTGGTTTTAGAAGTCAGCATAGCACCATTGAACAAACTCACAGATTAGTTCAATTTATAAGAAGAACTTTTGAGGGAAAAAAGTATTGTTCTGCGCTGTTTATTGACGTTTCCCAGGCATTTGATAAAGTGTGGCATGAAGGCCTTATTTTAAAATTGAAGACTTACTTACCAATAAACATTTTAAATCTTTTGGAAAGTTACATTATTTCCCGTAAGTTCACTGTTGTGGAAGGAGACTTTACAAGTAGGCCTGAAACAATTTCATCTGGTGTGCCACAGGGGAGTATACTGGGACCAGTTTTATATTTAATTTATACTTGTGATATGCCTGTGAGCAGTAGTATCCATACTTCCACATTTGCCGACGATAGTATGCATGAAAACCCTGATGAGGCATCCCGCAAACTCCAGGAACACATTAGCCAGATGGAGCTTTGGTTAAACTTATGGAGAATCAAGGTAAATGAACAAAAGTGTGTTCAAGTAACATTTACTTTACGAAGAGATACTTGTTCCCCCATTCGGATTAACAATCAAGTTGTTTCTCAACATTCACATGTGAAATATCTTGGTATACACCTTGATCGACGACTTACATGGAAACACCACATTGATTCTAAGTTAACTCAAATGAAACTTAAACTAACTCAGGTACATTGGCTGATTGGTCGAAATTCAACACTTAGCCTAGACTGTAAACTTTTAATATACAAGTCGCTTTTAAAGCCAATATGGTGCTACGGAATTCAACTATGGGGCACTGCTTCAGCTTCAAATGTAGAGAAAATTCAACGCAGGCAAAATAAAATTTTACGTATGATAACATCGGCTCCATGGTACATCAAAAATTCAAATATACATCGTGATTTGAATATGCCACTAGTGACTGAAGAAATTGCAAAATACGCTGGCAAATATTTAACAAAACTCGAGTCACATCCTAATCCGCTTGCCCGTAATATTTTGAACTTTACTGGACATATCCGCCTAAAAAAGAGGGATACAAGGGCTCTTATTCACAGCACTCCAGATGGGACTTCTTGAAAATACTTTTATTTTTTTCCTTTTGATTATCACTACTTACATATGTATTATATATAACTACTACTAAGCTTATGTCCGACATTGGTCGGGCCTAATTATATTTTTTAGATTTAAGATTTGAATACTTATTGTTAGTTCATATATGAAGATACAATAAATAAGAATCATGCATTTAAAAAAAAAAACTATTGTTGACGGCTTGGTACCGGAAATCACAGAATTTTCAAACAAGTTGACGACCTCGAACATTTTGCACGTATTTTTTCATGTATTTTATGCCTGTATGTAGACTTTTTTCCTATGGATTTTGAATACTTTTACTTTTATTGTTGTTATTATAATTATATTTTCATTTTTTATTTTTTGTATAAACATATTTATTAGCACCCTAAATATTGGCATAATTAATTTTTTGAATTTCTTCTGAAGTTTCCTCAAACCCCAAAAATGATGGGTGTATGTAGAGTTAATTCCTTAACTGTATATTTTCTTTAAATTTCAACATTTTCTACATCTTCAAATTACTCTATACTGTATTTTACACCTTTTCCTCATTTGTTGAATTGACTTTAATTGGAGGCATTTTAATGGTGAGATGAACTTTTCTATTTCATGCACTTAGTAAATCTTTATACATGTATGTATATCAATCCACTTATATGAACCATTAATGCTAAATTCTTAACACATAATTCCTTTTAATGATCTATTAAATTATTCTACTATTAATGCTTTCATATTAAGTAATCTTCTATTTATGTATGAATTTTCCAGTGTTTATTAAAAAATTCTTTACCATCATCTGTTTGTAAGTTATTTAGTACTTGTACCATTTCAAAAACATTTTCCATTGCCTAGGTTTTTCGAGTGCGGCTTTTATTATCAGCGGCACTGACCATATAAACTTTGAGAATGTGTATATTACAGTCTACAAAATTCAATAATTTCTATTTTTTGTAGAATAGTTCCCCATTTCACCCAAATCAGCTCCATATAAGATCATCTATTATTTTCATTACATCTCTACTATGCACAAACAATTTTCGAGATTTATTATAGAGTTCGTTTACTAAAATTTCTTTTTAAAGACATTGAGTTGATTTACAGATTGATAGAAGAGTGTTGTAATCTACTTGATGTATTTTCAGCTATTTATTCTAACATGTAGTTATTTTGCAATCTTTAAATTCTATTTTTCAGTTGTTCAATTTCTTTTTCAGAAGATAATTTAATTTTTAGAATGTCTTTTTCAATTGAATGACTGTCTTCTATCTTTAATTTTATTTCACGTTGTACTCCATCAACTTGCATTTGAGTATATCCTAGAATTATAATTTATTAATTTTTAAAGACATTGATTTGATTGACAGATTGATAGAAGAGTGTTGTAATCTACTTGATGTATTTTCAGCTATTTATTCTAACATGTAGTTAATTTTTTCAATCTTTAAATTCTATTGTTCAGCTGTTCAATTTCTTTTTCAGAAGATACATTAATTTTTAGAATGTCTTTTTCAATTGAATGACTGTCTTCTATCTTTAATTTTATTTCAAGTTGTACTCCATCAATTTGCATTTGAATATATCCTTGAATTATATTAATGCCTTAAGCTATATTATTAATATGTCCTTTATTTTATTGATTTGAGTTTCCAGAAACAATTTACTGATAAGATCGTTCTCCGTCAGTGAACGATGATGATTGTGTATTCATGTATTAGTAGATATTATATATATTATTTAGTTTTCAAACAGTATTTTCACGTTTTATCAATCATTAAAGAAAATAAACCAATAATTTATATCTATATATTATATTTATTATCAAATTTATAATTATTCACACGTGAGTGCGTGACCGTGACTTAAAAAAAATTACTCGTGCGTGAGCTATATTTAAGAATCTCGCACGAATTCTCACGCTCTTACGAAATAAAATTCCTGCACAGGTAAATATGTATTTATTTAATCTTTTGAAATAAATTATTTTATAATAATAAATATAGTTTGTCGATAAACTCTTGTGACATAGTTAAACAGGCTATGGGTCAAAAACCTAAATTAGCTCCAGCTCAATCACCAAACGCTTACTCCACCACTTTTCCTCAAACTAGCCAACCAGTTACTTCACGTGTATCGTATGCCGATGCTGCTAGGACTAGTTTCATTCCCACACAAAATGTTCCACCACCAAATAATTCAACGAATGCAAACTCAAGCTTTAACTTTAGTCTAACTACAAACACCTTTACAACAAATATGACTAGCATGATGCAAGAAATGCTGCGAATGCAGAATACACTGCTTAAGGCATTAGTTCATAAGCCATAAACACGTTAAAAATATGTTTCTGGAATGCAAACGGCATTCGCCAACATAAAAATGAACTTGAGCATTTCCTCATGGAAAAAAATATTGATATAATGTTGGTCTCTGAGACTCATTTGACCTCAAGAAGCTTATGTAATATAAATGGTTATACTTTATATGATTCAAAGGACCAGAGTGGGAGAGAATGTGGCGGATCAGCAATTCTAATTAAGTCAAGACTCAAGCGCTATGTTCTTGACAACATTTGTGAAGAACATCTACAAGCAACGAATACTTGTGTCGAAAATTTTTGCACAAATTTTGAGATAGTTCTCGTTGTACCTTCATAGTGAACAGACGTAATAGCGGAATTTTTATTACATATAAACTAAACAAAAAAAAAAAATCATACAAAATATATTCGTAGTACATATTAACTTTGATAAATAAACTTTTGTTTTTGCTATGCTAATATTTTTACATATAGAAATAACAAAAACAAAAAAACCGTAAACAAAAAAACATACAAAGTATCCTTGAGGAATACTCTATATGAGTACCCCAAAGGAAAAAAAATAGTGAAGTGAGTTCTAACGGCAGAAATGCCTATTTTACTGTGAGTTTTGACGCTCATAATGATAACAATAAAAATAAAAAATCTGATAATAGACTTGCTGTGAGTTCTGAAGCTCTTAATAAAAATCAAAAATCTGATAATAGACTTTTTCTAACGGCAAAACCACAGTTTCGCCAGCGATCAACTTCGCTTTGTCCAATGCCAACTAGTGAACCGTTGACATTATTGCCTAGTACTTCTACATTTAACTCAGCGATATCATCCGCTTCGGGCTCGTGATCATCACTTAAACAAGTTGTCACTGAAGATAAGAGTAGTTCAAAACCAAAGGTACAAGTAGGAATGGACAGATATATAACTGTTTTAAAGCGCGGGCGAATCCCAAATTCTACTAAAATTTTATCCGCCCCAAAGATGTCTAGGGATAACAGCACATCTTCTATTAATCGTCAAAATCGTTTTTCATTATTGCAAGACAAAAACGACAAGCCCGCTGCATCATCGCAAAAGTCTTTTAAGCCACCACCTATTTATCTGAGAGAAAAAATTCTAACGCACTTCTAAAAAATCTACTGTCGACCATTGGTGAAAATACTTTTCACATCATTCCAATTAAACGAGGTAATATTGATGAAACTAAAATCCAAATATATGATGAAAAAGATTTCCGAAAAATTGTTATTGAGTTTGAAAAAAATAAAACAAATTTTTATACATATCAACTTAAGAGTGCTAAAGGCCTACAAATAGTATTAAAGGGCATAGATTCATATGTTGAGCCCGAAGAAGTAAAATGTGCACTTATCGAACAAGGATTTAAGGTAAAAAATGTTACCAATATAATCAATAGAGAGAAGATTCCCCAGCCTCTATTTCGTGTTGAACTGGAGCAGAATGATATACAGTTAAAAAAAACGAGACGCACCCAATTTATAGTCTAAAATACCTTTTACACCGAAAAATCACAGTTGAAGAGCCACGTAAGCGTTCAGGTCCCGTACAGTGCCATAATTGCCAAAAATATGGCCACACAAAAACTTACTGCAAATTACCTACAGTTTGTGTTATCTGCGGTGAATTGCATGGTACTGCTAACTGTACCAAGCCAAAAGTACAAGCAGAAAAAAATGCAGTAATTGTGGAGGTAATCACACCGCTAACTACAGGGAATGCCCTGTATATTCTTTCGTTAAACAGGCTATGGGTCAAAAATCTAAATTACCTCCAGTTCAATCAGCAAATGCTTACTCCGCCACTCTGCCTCAAACTAGCCAACTAGTTACTTCACGTGTATCGTATGCCGATGCTGCTAAGACTAGTTCTATTCCCATACAAAATGTTCCACCGCCAAGTAATTCAACGAATGCAAACTCTAGCTTTAACTTTAGTCATCTTGAAGCTACTATTGAGAATCTGGTGCTAACTATAAACAACTTTACAACAAATATGACTAGCATGATGCAAGAAATGCTGAGAATGCAGAATACTCAATACTTCAAGCATTAGTCAACAAACCATGAACACGTTAAAACTATGTTTCTGGAACGCAAACGGCATTCGCCAACATAAAAATGAACTTGAGCACTTCCTCACGGAAAAAAATATTGATATAATGTTGGTCTCTGAGACTCACTTGACTTCGAGAAGCTGCTTTAAAATAAATGGTTACACTCTATGTGATTCAAAGGACCCGAGAGGGAGAGCATGCGGTGGATCAGCTATTCTAATTAAGTCAAGACTCAAGCACTATATCCTTGAGAACGTTAGTGAAGAATATATGCAAGCTACGAATATTTCCGTAGAAAATTTTTGTGCGAATTTCGTGATATCTTCAATTTACTCACCTCCCAGATTTTCAGTTACCGAAGATCAGTATGAGAAGTTCTACAAATCGCTTGGATCTTGTTTCGTGGCAGCTGGTGACTACAATGCAAAACATACGTACTGGGGGTCGCGTCTTGTTACACCTAGAGGTAGAGCGTTGTTTAATACAATTTCAAAAATGGGCTTAGATGTCATTTCGAGTGGGGAGCCTACTTATTGGCCTACTGACGTAAGAAAAATTCCAGATGTTATAGATTTTGGCGTCACGAAAAATATCCATAGGGACTTAATTCACGTAGAGGGCTCTCTAGATCTGTCCTCCGATCACTCTCCCACAATAGTTACAATTTTCAACCCACTTGATCAAAAACACGTGAATCCACTTAATAATTATTAATGATAATACAAAAGTTAATGAATACTATTAATATTGTTTACTTGCACTCAATTAGCTGACAAACAAAAATTGTTAATAAAAAGATATCATATTACACACTGAATTAACTGAAAATATTGTCACTTTAATCTGATTGGTCAATTTAACGTAAATTTTGTTTTAAGCATATTTGTTGACTCAACAATTAATGGTTAATAATTGTAGTATAAATATTCCAATAAAAATTATGTTTGTATCAGTAGTAAAAAACTCGCTTTTATTTATTTATCACATTACGTTCAAGTTCCAAGTGCTTGAAAGTAAAAATCTCTAATCTTCAAGTTCCAAGTGCTTGAAGACAAAAGAAAACAAAGAAAATTAGTACAGTTCAAATTTATGTGTTTGAATTGATTCATACTAATAACACATTACAATACTTTCATTCTAAACATTTTGGTGACCCCTAGCTTTCAAACTTTAAGTAGTTTGAAAAACACGCACCAGCGCAACAAAGGCAGAGGATATCATCCGGTCCAACATCATTCACCAAGATAACATTTTGGGTAACATTTGGGTGATCCCGACAACCATTGAATTCTTTCCTTCACCAAACGTTTGTGGCAGTTCCTGATCATACACAATGGCGACGGCAAATATTTTGGATTCACTGTTGAAAACAGGCGAAGCAATTCAAACGATTGTGCGTAACTTCAAAAAGGATTCTGCGGACAGAAAAACAACCGCAGAGTACTTTGAGGAGCGTAAAAGGCGAATTTCGGAGTCCTGGGATATATTTGAAGCCAAGGATACAGAATTGCGTATGCGTGGCGATGTTGAAACGCTAAAAACAACGCATGAATATTTTACGTCAGATTATTATGCCAAAATTAGTGAGCTAACAAACTCATACATAAATTTATTCACAACAGAGGCCAATCGTCTAATGGCATTAAACCAACAAACGCTACCAGCAACTAAAAGCACTGTTGCTTCAGTGGGTCGTCAAGAGTCCAATGAAAACCAAGGCCTGATTCGCAAGGCACAAGCTAGAATGACAGCCTTAAGTAGGTTTTTAAATGGATTAACCATTACCGATGAAATACAACCACGTCCATTCTACGACATCAAATTGGCAACTATCAACAAACTTTGGGACCAGATCTTGGTCTTATACGACAATATATGTGAGAACTTTGACGATCCATTGATTTCTGCTTTTGACATTGACAAATTTAATGAATTAAACGACAAGGTTCAAGAGCAGTTGGTCAATCTTTCCATAATGGCTTCAAAGTATCAAACAAGTACTGCAACCCCACAAACTACATAATCAAATTCTTGTGTACAAAGCTCTCTACGATTGCCAAAGGTTACAATCCCACATTTCAATGGAGATTATCTTAAATGGCGACAATTTCATGATTTGTTTTCCGCAATGGTAGACAAACAAGCTATCCCTGCAATACAAAAAATGTGGTATTTGAAATCGAATGTTTCCGGAGAAGCCGAACATTTAATTCGACAGTTTACAGTAACAGAAGAAAATTATAACACCGCGTGGCAAACATTACAAGACAGATACAATAACAAAAGATTTCTTGTTGCTACCCTCGTAGAAAGAATAATCAGCCAACCTGCTGTGTCATCATCTATATCATCAATTAAGGCCCTGCATGATACCACTATGGAATCCTTATTAGCTCTCAATAATTTAGGGATTGCAATGGCAGATTGGGACGCAATTCTCATACAACTATTAATAAAAAAACTTGACAAAAATACACACGTCAGATATATGCAATCATTAAGCAACCCTAAAGAAGTACCAATAATTTCAGAATTTCTCACATTTCTGGAACTACAGTTTCAATCAATGGAAGCAATTGCTCAAAAAGAAAAAACAACTCATTACAAAGTTGTTTCATCTATTGCAGCTTCGAACGTAAGTGCAGCGTCCAACTTAAAACATATTGGTACCTGCAAATTGTGCAACAACGGAAACCATAAGCTCTACTTTTGTAGTAAATTTAAACAATTATCAGAATCACAACGGTTGCGATGGGTACAACAACAAAAATTATGCGTAAATTGATTCCAAGCCGACCACAATGCAAAGGCATGTAATTCGAGTAGCTGCAAATTGTGTGCACAAAAACATAACACGTTGGTACATTTACCGAAGCGGAAAAACTCAGAAAAGAGAAATAGTTCGGAGACAGACAATAATGTAACAGAATCCTTCAGAAATGAAGCAGCGGTTGCAATGACAGCAACAAAAACAGTCATGGGCCGCCAGGGCGTTGTGTTATTGGCTACAGCAAGGGTTGTAATTGTGGCTCCAAATGGAATCTCTAATGAATTTCGGGCTGTATTAGACTCAGGTTCACAGGTGAATATTGTGTCTGAACGTCTGATAAAAAAATTGGGAATTTCACCAACAGAAGCATCACTATGTATTGACGGTGTGGGCAAAGTACAAAAGCGATCATCACAACGAATTAATGTCATCATGAAGTCCCGCGACCACAGTTTCGTGACTAATTTGAAAGCCTATATTCTTCCAGACATAATTCCAGCACAGCCCAGTCAACATATCAATGTTTCATCCTGGAACATTCCAAAACATATTCATTTAGCAGATCCCCATTTTTACAAACCAGAAAAAATCGACATACTACTCGGAGCGGAGTTCTTCTCCAGTTTGACTCAATAAGGTACAAATAAGTTGTCTAATGATCTTCCAATTCTTCAAAATACATCACTTGGATGGATTCTTGGTGGACCTGTGGAACAAAAGTCGATTGCCAGCAAGCCACATACAATAACATGTGCAATATTTGACAAGGCTACATCATTGGAAGAAACTATAGAGCAACTTTGGAAACTGGACGAAATTCAGGACAACAAAAAACCATTGTCACCTTCAGACAAACAATGTGAACTACATTTTGGTCAGCATGTACGCACTAACCAAGAAGGTCGTTTTCTAGTTAGAATTCCGTTCAGAGAAAGTCCAGAGGCTCTAGGAGATTCACACGCGATGACGTACAACAGGTTTTTGGGGCTAGAACGGAAACTTCAAAAAAATGAGCCTATTCGTACACAGTATGTGCAGTTCATGCAACAATATAAACAATTAGGCCATATGCAGGAAGTCGATATCGATTCCTTGTGTGGGCCTAAATACTTTATACCCCATCACAGTGTATTGAAATCAGATAGTTCTACAACTAAGCTTAGAGTGGTTTTTGATGCATCGGCAAAAACCACTTCGGGCTATTCATTGAATGATTTGATGTACACCGGGCCAACTGTTCAGAGCGAATTATTTTCAATCTTACTGCGTTTTCGAACTCCAGAATATGTTTTCACTACCGATATCGAGAAAATGTATCGGCAAATTCTAATTCATCCTGATGACCAACAATACTAATTAATTATGTGGAGGGAAACCCCAGCGGCACCCATAAATTATTACAAGCTCAACACTGTAACATATGGAACACGGGCAGCACCGTACCTGGCAACAAAATGCTTACAGAGGATTGCTGATGAAAATATGGTGGACTTTCCAAAAGGTTCCCAAATGTTGAAACATAATTTTTATGTCGATGACGGCCTGGGTGGTTCGGATAATTTAAATATGCGATTGAGACACAAAGGCAATTGATTACACTTTCGAGAGCCCATGGCTTCATTTAAAAAAAAATGGTTTGCAAATCACCCCCAGCTACTTAAAAATATTCCAGTAGGAGATCAAGAGGTGGACTTGGACTTTAAAAATAGTAAGGCCAATACAGTAAAAACGCTTGGATTAATGTGGCTACGTAAATCTGATGGATTTTGCATCAAAGTAAAATTAGACAATATCAAGAGTGTATCTAAACGAACTGCAGCTTCAGACATCGCAAAATTGTTTGATCCCCTCGGACTGCTGGCGCCAGTAGTTGTGAGAGCAAAAATATTCATTCAACAATTATGGCAACAAAAATTGGATTGGGATGAGAAACTTCCAGAAAATCTCCGTACTGCATGGAATACCTTCAGGGAAGAGTTAAAGATTTAAATAATATGAAGATTCCACGACATATCTTCAAGGGTGAATTTCCAACAGGTCATCAATTACATATATTCGCAGATGCATCCGAGAGAGCATTTGGTGCAGTCGCATACGTGCGTACGAAGCTAAAAGATGGACGAATCATACAATTGCTCTGCGCAAAAAGTCGGGTTGCTCCATTGAAACAACAAACGTTGCCACGTCTTGAACTATGCGCTGCAGTTATAGCTGCACAACTCGCTGACAGAATTAAAGCAGATCTGCAGACTAAGAACCTACCAATATTCCTATGAATTGATTCCGAAATTGTGCTGTCCTGGATAAATACACAGTCGACTTTGTATCAAACGTTTGTGGCCAACCGAGTAGCCACAATTCAGTCATTAACACTGGCAAATCAATGGCGTCACGTGTCTTCAAAAGATAATCCAGCTGACATATTATCCAGGGGCTTGCCAGCGCAAAAACTTCGGTCATCCATGTTGTGGTTCTACGGACCACTGTTTCTACATGGAAAAGAAGAAATGTGGCCACCTAATTTCTCTCATCGGTTACAAATCAGCAGCGACATCGAAATGAAGAAAACACGTTCAGTTGCACTTAATACAGTTGCCTCTGACGATTACATATATACAATTCAACACAAAAATTCATTCGGAAGATTACAGAGGATAATAGGTTATGGTCTCAGATTCATACAACATGCAAGAATGAGAAACGAAGAGCGAGCAACACATAGAGCACTTACTCCAAGCGAACTGCATAATTCCTTGTGTGTGATTGTAAAGGCCATTCAGAAATCTGATTTTTTACCGGAAATCGAACAACTTAAGAAAAGTAAGGAGATTGAAAGGAAAAGTTCAATTATTAGTTTGACGCCATTTCTTGACCAGCAAGGTGTTCTGAGAGTTGGAGGACGATTGGAGGCCTCTACGTTGCCGTACGACGTGAAACATCCAATGCTGATTCCATATAATGATCATCTTATAAAGCTTCTATTTAAGATGGTCCATGAAGAAAATAATCATTGCGGACCGCAAGCATTATTAAATATAAAAAGACAAAGATTTTGGCCAATAAAAGGCAAAATAATGGCAAGATCCACAGTTCAAAAATGTTTAAGATGTGCTATGGCACATCCGCAACTGTGCCAACAACTCATGGGCAATTTACCTCATACTCGGATAACTCCGGCACGTCCCACAGTGGTTCCTTTTTGGGGTTTGCGTAGCTAAAATCTGTAACTTTTGATTTAGAAAACATTTTTGAGTTTTGTAAAAAACCGATTGCAGACAAGAAATCAAGGATTACTACGACATATCAACATTGAAAATCGCACAGTGGGGTACATTGTAAACAAATTTCCAAAGTTGATTTTTTATTTTTTTTTTTGATTTCCAAGAAAACAGAAATTTAAATTTTTTTGTTTTTATGTTTTTTTGAGTGGTTTTGATGGAATTGTTCATAATGCGCAAAAAAAATTTAATTTTTTTTGTCTTGCAAATATTAGCTTTTTTGAGATTTTTTTGAGATTAAAATTTAAAAATTATTTTTTTTTATTTTTATTTCCAAGTAATACTTGTTTTATTTCTAATAATTCTTTATGATAACATTTGACATTTAAAACAAAAAATAAAAACAAATTTTGTTTAATTTTATTGGAAAAACTTAAAAAAAATCATATTCCGAAATGTAGTAGTTAAAGTATTTTGTAAATATTTTGCTGGCTAGCAGGTATTAGCAGCTAAAATTTTTAAGACAAATAAGTGAAACATATAGCAATATACCTGTGCTAATATCTAAGTGGAGGGGAGTGGCGGCAAAATTGTAGGTCCACCTTAAAATCTAATTCTTAAAATTTAAAGATAGATCTAAAAATTGGTTGAAATTTTTTTTTTATTAAACCACATTGATAAAAAATTAATAAAATTTTATTTGCAATAAAATCACCTTTTCAAAAATATATAATATGTAAGTGTGACTCTTATACTTTTAAAGTTATAGGTCTTCAAAACTTTAGTTGTTATAAGTCAACTTTTTTGATTACGCATATATAGCTACTTTATGCAAGAATATTTCCTAAAGAAAAATAAAATCTATTGATGAACGTAGTAAAATATGTACATTTGGACATATTTTTATTGAAAAAACAGAAAAAACATTACGTCTCAAACACTTAAAGTTTTGAATTTATCTACGCTCTTACACTAGCAGGAACCATTGTGCGTCCATTCGTTAATGCCGGAGTCGACTATTGTGGACCATTCTGGATTCATTACAGGGTCCGCGGCAAAAAACAGACAAAGGCATATATAGCGGTATTTTGTTGTTTTGCAACGATGGCTATCCATCTTGAACTGGTCTCCGATTTAACAACCGAAGCTTTTATTGGTGCATTAAAGCGCTTTATAGGTCATCGCGGTCGGTGTCAAAATATCTATTCAGATAATGCTACTAATTTCGTAGGAGCTAGGAATCAGTTATCAGAACTAGCTGACACCATTTACTCTGACAAGGGACGAGAATTGGTTATCTCCACCGCCAGCTTAAGAGGAATACAATTCCATTTTATTCCACCAAGAGCACCGCACTTTGGAGGACTCTGGGAAGCTGCTGTAAAATCAGCAAAGTATTTGCTACTCCGTAGTGTTGCAACGGCATCTTTGACACAAGAAGAATTGGAAACAGTCATAATAGAAATTGAAGCAATACTGAATTCACGCCCACTAACCCCTATGTCAAATGATCCAAACAGCCTTGAAGCACTGACTCCTGGCCACTTTCTCATAGGCGAACTCCTTATTTCACAAATAGATAGTAGGGCTATTCCAATCAATAATTCGAGACTTCAGCATTGGAAACTTGTAGCACACCTCAAACAAGAATTTTGGAAAAGATGGTCTTCTGAATATCTAAATCAACTTCAGCAACGTCATAAGTGGAACAAGCAATCCCCTAACCTTAAAATTGGGGACATGGTAATTGTAAAAGAGGACAACCTGCCAGTCATGAATGGCCATTGGCGAGAGTAATAAACACTCATCCTGGTGACGATGGTATTGTCAGGGTCGTCGAAGTAAAAACAGCTAATGGGCAGTTCGAACTTCCAATACATCGAATCGCGTTACTACCTACCGACCAAGACTCTAAAGCAATAATTGATGACAATACTAAGGCAACAAGTGATTTCACATCTACGTCAAGTGAAGAGCCTGAGGCTAAAAGGCAGAAAAAGGTCAAAATACCAACAAATTATCTAACCATGGCATTAATCACGTTATTATTGCTGGTACCACTTGCTCTTGGAACTCCAGTCGAGAATAAGAAGTTTGGATCAAAGGTAGGAATCTATTTTGAGCAAATTGGAACTACAGCTATTTCAACTACGAAATGGAATCTATTTGTATACTATGATTTAGCTCCTTATTGGTCAGAGACATCAATTCTTGTCAATGGTACACGGTCATTACAAACCTTGTGTAAAATTTTAAAAACAAATTCATCTTGTCTCAGTATCTTTGACCACTTTCAACACATGAAAAGTGAATTACAACTAGATAACCGATTACTACGAGTTAAAAGAGGGGCGCTGAATATCGTTGGTTACGTTGCCCATTCATTATTTGGCGTCCTGGACTCTGAATACGCCGAACAGATGTCAGAAACAATAAAACAAGTCAACGACAATCAATCATATTTGCTAAAATTATTGAAGAATCAAACATCAATTGTTGATTCTACAATTAATATCATCCGGCAGAATCAAATAACAGCTAAGTCAAGATTTGAACGATTGGAGAAAGAAATTAAAATCTATTCAGATGATATAAATAACAGCAACAATGCATTAATACAAGTACAACTAAATCAACGGCAGTTCTAGAATTAACTCTAATCGCAAACGATATAAGAAAGATACAATCATCAATCCTTGACACTCTAATGGATACTCATCATGGAAAAATCAGTCCATGGCTACTTACTCCAGAACAGTTACAAAGTGAAATTAATCAGATCATTCTCCATTCACCACCATCAGTGAAACTTCCAGTGACAGAAAAAACTGACTTGCTACAATTATTCAGACTCATGAAGGTTAAGGGCAGACTAACATTCCACCACGCTTACCATTGGTTGAACGTGAAATACTCATGCTGTTTCATTTGATTCCTGTACCCAATATAATGAACAATACCGTGGTAGCCATTAAACCATGTACTGTTTTCTTGGCTATATCTACTTTGCGGGAACAATACATTCCTTTTACAAATTCTGAGTTAAGTGCTTGCGACACAATTGAACAAGGCGTTTTCCTATGTTCCAACATTCAAATCCGTTACAACTATGGTTCAGATGTCTGTACATGTGAAATAAATTTATTCCACAATAAAACAAAACCAAATTGTGTGCTGGAGAAAACTGATATCAGATGGGTACCCGTCAGCAAAGGCAATCAATGGATATATGTAGCGTCACCATTTTCAAGGGCCACAGCTGTTTGCAACAGTGAAATCATTCCTATATCACTAAAGGGCTCCGGTTTGCTGACGCTTGATCCAGAATGTATACTTAAGCAAGATTTTGTCAACATAAATGGACTGAGAACTATATCAAGCACAGTAAGGTGATCATACACAAGTCTTGGCAAAATTTCAGACTTATCACTACCAAAAAACACTACAGTCTTCATAAACAATAACGAATCAACCTCAACAAATTTAGAGAGTGTATACGCCAAGAATATTAAGGACCTAACAACTCTACAAAGGTCGCTGGAACAACATGAAATTGCTGAGTTACCTAATAAATTGAAAACCCACCAGACTCACAGTTATATAATTGGCTACCTAACACTCGTAGTAAGCATCACAGCACTAATCATTTTGCTGTCAACATGCAAATCAAGAAAAAATGCAAAAAACCCACATCCAACTACATCAATCGAATCCACTGAAAAGAACATTGAGCTCCAACAATACGCCGAAGAACACAAGATGACCCCTATACCAATGCCACGGCAGCATTCCAAATTTACCATTGATGTTTTAGCAGCAGATGACGAGACTCAATAAATCAATTTACTTACTAACGTAGTTTTAATAACAACACTATGTTCCAATGTATTTTAAAATTTATTTTTTTTATCATGACCATGACGACTTCGAACTTTCTTCAATTTTGAACAGTTCAACGCGGGGAAGAATGTTCAAAAACCCGTGAATCCACTTAATAATTATTAATGATAATACAAAAGTTAGTGAATACTATTAATATGTTTACTTGCACTCAATTAGCTGACAAACAAAAATTGTTAATAAAAAGATATCATATTACACACTGAATTAACTGAAAATATTGTCACTTTAATCTGATTGGTCAATTTAAGGTAAATTTTGTTTTAAGCATATTTGTTGACTCAACAATTAATTGTTAATAATTGTAGTATAAATATTCCAATAAAAATTATGTTTGTATCAGTAGTAAAAAACTCGCTTTTATTTATTGATCACATTACGTTCAAGTTCCAAGTGCTTGAAAGTAAAAATCTCTAATCTTCAAGTTCCAAGTGCTTGAAGACAAAAGAAAACAAAGAAAATTAGTACAGTTCAAATTTATGTGTTTGAATTGATTCATACCAATAAAACATTACAATACTTTCAATCTAAACACCACTAAGGAGTGATTTAACTAACTCATATGCAAAAACGATTAACAGGGTCAACTGGCTAGGATTCAAAAAATATATTAGTAGTCCCTGCGTAGAAAACATTCAGCTAAGATCACCTGATGATATTGAATTTAATATTGCCAATCTTAACGAATATATTAAACAGGCTGCTAAACATGCCACTACTTCCTATCCGCAGACTGGCTTTAATAGAATTTATTCTACGGAAATTGAACGTCTTGTATGTGAAAAAAGGAGAGCTAGAAGAGAATGGCAACAACACAGATCACCCTTAAATAAAATCAGACTTAAAGAATGTACTAAACGACTCAAAGAGCTGCTATCGTCGGAAAAGACTGCATTACTGGAAAAGTATTTAGAAGATCTTGATGTAACGTCAACATCTAATTACTCTTTATGGCGCGCTACTAGAAATCTTAAAAGACCCGTTGATCTCAAATCACCACTGCGTACTTCGACCGGAGGCTGGGCAAGAAGCGATACTGAAAAAGGTAACTTATTTTCTGAGCATTTAAAATCTGTATTCACTCCCAATTCATGTACGGGTGCTGCCGGATTACCGAGTGTAGTATCTCTACCCCCTCGTCCCTTAAGGTTTAAGATGCGTGAACTACAAAAAATAGTTGCTGAACTTGACCCGAAGAAAGCTCCAGGTATTGATGGCATTAGTAACAAGATGCTGATGAACTTGTCTAATATTGCAACAAGAATCTTGCTATTTATTTTTAATGCCATTTTACGAATGCAGTATTTTCCACATAACTGGAAACTTGTCAAGATTAAAATGATTCCAAAGCCAGGCAAAGATCTTACCAAAGCTGAGTCATATAGGCCTATAAGCTTACTTTCAACAATTTCAAAGCTTTTCGAAAAGCTGCTCATGACTAAATTGTCCACAATTTTAGCTGATAGTGGGTGCATCCCGGACCATCAATTTGGCTTTAGAAGTCAGCATAGCACTATTGAGCAAACGTATAGATTGGTTCAAGTTGTAAGGAGGACATTTGAAGAAAAAAAGTATTGTTCTGCCCTTTTTATTGATGTTTCTCAGGCATTTGATAAAGTATGGCATGAAGGCCTAGTTTTAAAATTGAAGACATACATACCTACCAATAAACAAAGAAAAGCTTTTGGAAAGTTATATTGTTGATAGGAAATTTACCGTTGTGGAAGGAGACTTCATGAGTGTACCCGAGTCTATATCTTCTGGTGTGCCACAGGGTAGTATTCTGGGGCCAGTCTTGTATCTAATATATACTTGTGATATGCCTGTGAGCAATAACATACACACTTCTACATTTGCCGATGATATAGCCTGTTTGAGTATTCACAAAAACCCTGATGAGGCATCCCGCAATCTCCAAGCACACATTACCCATGTAGCAGTATCTAATTAAATGTTTGCATTACTTTCAACGTCTGCACGTACAATTAAAAGATTCTAATATTTCACTAATGTTGAAGTCGTACAAGTGACAACTATTCAAGGCCAAGTACAAATGTGCATCGACGGCTAATTTAAGAAAGAGTTTTTTTTATTGTTGGCACCTGAACAGCCACACATACCTGCTGCACAAAAAACACTCGCAATCGTGAGAATGAATTTGTTTTTTAAAACAAGCATCATATTACGGCCAGATTCCACACGAAAATATGTGCACTAATTTCAAGTAAATAATAGATTTAATTTCACTTTATTTTGTGCATACATGTTCGTATGTTTCAACATAAGTATGTCAATATGTAGGGTTAAGATTTATTCTCATAAGTAGTATATAAGCTATAGTAATTTAATTTTAATTTTAATCTGAAAATTACTGCGGCCTAGAGCTGCAAATAAAATAATAAACATTTAAATAAATTTGCTTGTCAATAAACGTTTAAATAAATTTGCTTGCTAACATGGCGATCCTGCCATATTTTTTAGAATAAAGGAATACATAGCATATTTGCTTATCCTTTATCTAAAAATAAGAAAGGACAATAGGATCCAACATGCAGAGCTTATGCTAAGTTGGATTCCTGTTAATTATTTTTCGCCAAGATGATGAAGAAATGCCTCCTTATGTGCCCATAAAAGAATTGACACCAGCCGAATTGAAGAAACGCGAAAAGGATTCTACCGACAGCCGTTCTCAATCTCTAGTTTGTCCTTAAATGGACCCAAATTTGACTCAAATCTTGAAGGATTTAGCGGAAGCCGAAGCCTGTTGGGAAAAGCAGCTACGAGAGGGCGCAGATCCCAGCCAAAAACCTGAAATTCTATCAATAGGACCAAAACCCATAAAGCCAAAAAAGAAGAAGGAAGAAAAGCCAAAATATCCAATATTCCCTTTACCAAACACAACAAAATCTAGAGTTGGCCGACTAAACAAATTAAAGACGGAACTACGTGCTCTCATGCACCAACAAACTTACGCTCAGGGTAGCGAGCTGAAAAAAATCATAGATAAAATAAGTTCGGTAAAAACCGAAATAAAGTCAAAAAAAAATTGAAGCTTTCTATGTAAAAATTTTATGTACATACATCCTTATATAAGAATTTCTTGCACTATTTTCATTAAAAAAAATAATAATAATAATTCTACAATAAATATACATATGTACATATTAACAAATACTCTTTGGTAAAATAATTTGTAAATGGCCTTTATAGTTCGAAATTTTTGCAATGAATAGAAATAACAATAAAAATAAGGCTAGGCTAAAAAACCCAGTAAAATACGAAGAAGAGGAAATTGAAAGAACTATAAAATTTTTAACTAAACTGGAAGGATTTGGGAATAGAAGGAACCCCTACTAGAGATGATGTAATTTACAGACGAAAAGTGGAATTAGAAACAGTGTTGTTAATGAGAAAATATCTAGATTGGTAAATTTTTTTTTAGGACAATATAATGGGAGCAAAAGAATCTAAAGTAGATCATCCCAACGCAAATGTTGTCAATAACGTAGAAATTGTTGACCACAAGGAAGAAATTAACTCTATATGGCTACTTATATTAATCCTTACAATAATAACAGCTCTTAATCTACTACTTAAAATTTACTTAGCACATAAAAGATCGCTCAAAAAGCAGTACATTAGTAGGGCAAATGATTTGGATAAAGTTTAAGTCTGAATGGATTGGCAAACTATCCTCAGTAAATGTAGAAATATTAAAACAGAATTTGAAAAATCATATAAATGTCTTAGTATAGACAGACCAATAAAACAAGACACCCTAAATAAACATTTTAAAATTCTTTTAGATTGCTTAAAAAAAACAAGAGTGATCCTTAATTAGTATTTAATTATGCGCGACTAACATCTACACACAAGACTGCAGCAGACGCATTTTTTTATGATATTAGGAACAAAATACTAAAACTAGCAGCCAAAAGGGACATACAAATTGAATTGCCAGAAACAATACATGAACAAACTGATATAAAAATAATTTTTTCCCCTAAAGATGATGAAAACTGTTACGAAATGAGTCAAACAGTCGTAGAGTTTCTCAGTACAGCTTCGAAGTTAATTTCAGACTTCGATGGCAAATCTGAAAACTTGCGTTCCTTTATAGACTCACTATCACTGGTTGAATCTATTAAAGGCTCACATGAAACAACTGCAGTTTCATTAATTAAAACAAAACTCAAAGGAAACGCAAGAAATCTAATAAACACTGAGTCAACCATCTCAGAAATTATAAATAAGTTACAAAATACAGTAAAGGGTGAATCAGTAGAAGTAATAACGGCAAAAATACAAAATATAAAACAGAATAATAAAACTGCAAATACATATTGTGCAGAAATTGAGAATCTTGCAAAATCCCTCGAAAGTGCTTACATTACAGACGGAATACCATGTGAATTAGCAACTAAATACTCCACACAAGTGGCAGTAAAAGCTATCACCAAAAACTGCACCATCGATAAAGTAAAACTTATCATGGAAGCAGGACAATTCAATACCATGAATGATGCTATTAGTAAATTTGTCAACAGTTGCACAGAAGCAACTGGACAACAAAATTCTATACTATACTACAAGCAACGTCAAAACACTCGGAATAACTATTTCCGTGGAAATTACACAAGATTTCGTGGAAGAAATAATTACCCACGAAATGGAAATAATAATAATAGAGGCTATAATAACAATAGCAATAATAACAGAAGTAGCAACAATACCAATAACAATTACAGGCGAAGGCCTAACAACAACCCTAGATATACAAACTATGTTAGAGCAACAGAATCAAACGAATTTGATTCGGAAAACCAAGATGTTCCCCTAAGACCAATTCAATAAATAATAAGGTATACAATCTAAACCTCAACTTATGTTTCTGCGTTCAATTACAAATAGCCAATACTAACACCCCAATAACATTACTAATAGACACAGGAGCAGATATTTCACTAATAAAACTAACACATTTCAACATAAATCAAATAAATACTTATAAAACAACAACATTAAGCGGAATAGGACAGGGTAAAATACAGTCAATCGGTAGTATATTTTTCGATTTAAGACACAAAAATTTTTTAATACCTCATAAATTTCAAGTAGTAAAAAACAATTTTCCAATACCATGCGATGGCATCATTGGCATGGACTTCATTAAAAATATAATTGCATATTAGATTTCAATAATGATTCAGATTACCTTATTCTACGCCCATTTTATATCGCACATCCAATAGAAATACCAATCACAAATAACAGTGATGACATAATTTTACCACCAAGATCAGAAGTTATACGACAAATAAAACTAGTATCCGAAGATAATGAATTATTAATGCCTAATCAAGAAATAGAACCAGGTGTTTTTATCGCAAACACATTAGTAACAACAAATAACACATATCAGAAAACTTAACACTAACGACAACATTACTAAAATTAAACAAAAGAAAATAAAAACCGAAAACATCTCAAACTACTGCATATTTAAAAGTAATCCTAAAGTAAATACAAACAGAAATGAGGAAGTCTTAAAAGTCTTGAAGAAAAATTTTCCGGAGCAATTCAAAAATACATTAACAGAGCTATGCACCTCATACTGCGATATTTTCGGTTTAGAAACAGAATCAATAACTACTAATAATTTCTATGAACAAAAGTTGAGAGTAAAAGATATACAACCTGTATACATCAAAAATTATGGAATTCCACATTCACATAAAGAAGAAATTGATAAACAAGTAAAAAAGCTCATAGACGACAATATAATCGAGCCATCACAATCAGAATACAATAGCCCAATACTATTAGTACCAAAGAAATCATTGCCTAATTCGCAAAACAAAAGATGGAGATTGGTTATAGATTACAGACAAATAAATAAGAAATTAATAGCAGACAAATTCCCATTACCTAGAATAGATGACATTCTAGACCAACTGGGCAGAGCAAAATATTTCTCTTGTTTAGATTTAATGTCAGGATTCCACCAAATTAGCTTAGATAAAAACTCAAGAGACTTAACGTCATTTTCAACCAATAATGGATCATATAGATTCACACGATTACCATACGGTTTAAAAATAGCTCCTAATTCATTCCAAAGAATGATGACACTTGCCTTTAGTGGATTGAATCCAGATCAAGCTTTCCTTTATATGGACGACTTAGTTGTTCTTGGATGTTCAGAAAAACATATGCTAGCAAATTTAAAAAATGTTTTTAATCTATGTCGCAAACACAATTTAAAACTTCATCCAGAAAAATGCTCATTTTTCAGGAAGGAAGTAACTTACCTTGGTCACAAATGCACAGACAAGGGAATACTACCAGATGATAATAAATATTCAATAATTGAAAATTATCCTACACCAACAGACGCAGACAGTGCCAAAAGATTCGTAGCGTTTTGTAACTATTACCGTAGATTCATTAAAAAGTTTTCTGAATACTCTCGACATCTAACAAAATTATCAAAGAAAAATACACCATTTGAATGGACGAAAGAGTGCGACTCTGCATTTAAATACCTCAAAAGGGCACTAATGAGCCCTACTTTACTGCAATACCCAGATTTCACTAAAGAATTTTGCATTACAATAGATCCAAGCAAATACGCTTGTGGGGCAGTTTTAACCCAAGAATATGAGGGTAGACATCTTCCAATAGCTTATGCATCAAAAACATTTACTAAAGGTGAGAGCAACAAATCAACAATAGAACAAGAGCTAACGGCCATACATTGGGCCATATCACATTTCAGACCATACGTATATGGGAAACATTTTCTTGTCCGCACAGATCACAGACCACTTTCTTATTTGTTTTCAATGAAAAATCCAACCTCGAAACTAACAAGAATGAGACTCGATTTAGAAGAATATGATTTTACGGTTGAATACCTTAGGGGAAAAGATAATTACGTTGCCGATGCTCTATCACGCATTACAATAAATGAATTTAAAGACATGAATAATAAAATTTGTTCCATATTAAGAATTACGACAAGATCGATGACAAATAAAGAAAACAATAAACAGCATGAAATTAATAATGATGATTATTATAATAAGCCCAGTATATATGAACCTTTAACAAACACTGACGTCAGAAAATATTACAAACTAAAGATTTCCCCCGGAAGATGTTACATCAAACGAGGAAAATCCAAAGTAACATATATACCAATTAATGATTTGTTTACTAATGGGAACTTTGACTTAGGACAATTTTTCCCTAGGCTCGAATATGTGGCCGGTAAACATAATCGGCCTTATTCATAAAAAATATTTCAGGCTTATTAACCCTTTATTTGACATATTTCTATGGGAAATTTGTCAAATAAACCTGTAATAAACCTAAAATATTTTTTATGAATTAGACCGAATATATATAAAATACAAGTGGCACCTAATGAGAAAATTTTCGAATTTATCTCTTTTAATGAATTTAAAGATATGGGCAATAAAATATTAAAGAAAATTAAAGTAGCGCTACTAAATGAGGTGACCCAAATTGATAGTAAGAATGCCAAGGCAATTCTCGAAATCATGCTGAAATATCACGATGATCCAATAGAAGGAGGACATTGCGGTATCTTTAGAACAATACAAAAAATTAAAAGATATTACTACTGGAAAAATATGTTAAAAGACATATCTAATTATGTAAAATCATGTCATAAATGTCAAACATCGAAAACAACCAAACATTTGAAAAGTCCAATGACCATTACAGAAACACCAACAAAACCATTTGACACGGTGTATGTAGATACAATAGGTCCATTTCCAAAATCAATTTACGGAAATGAATATGCAATCACAATAATATGTGATTTAACTAAATATTTAATAACCATACCAATACCTGACAAAGCCGCAAAAACAATTGCCAAAGCAATGTTTGAAAACTTTATACTTACCTATGGTCCAATGAAGACGTTCATCTCGGACATGAGTACGGAATATAAAAATTCTATATTAACAGAGTTATGCAATCTCCTCAAAATTGAAAAACTAACTTCCACTGCACACCATCACCAAACTTTAGGTACAATTGAAAGAAGTCATAGAACTTTTAACGAATATGTACGTTCCTACATATCAGTAGACAAAAACGATTGGGACGAATGGCTAAGATACTGTTACGTTTTTATTCTCTGTTAAAAACGCTTTTCCGTAGATTCGTAGATTTGCAATAAATAAAAGACCCCAGTGTACTAATTAGGGTTAAGAATGATACACTCTTTATTAATCAATAAATGCCACTAATCTAAATTCAATTCAAGAGCTTAAATACAAACACAAAGTTTACTTCAATATTCACGACTGGTTACCACTACGCCTTCTTCGCTGTTGTATATACACGTCTCAGACAACCGGCTGCGCTAGTGTTGACACAATTCTGCTTTCTCTGTTGCACGTCATACACAAGACTCACTCTGCCGTCACTCACAGTTGATACACCAATAACAACTCTATGGCAGACTCTCACAGTTGATACACTAATCAGGACTCGCTGGCTTCACTTACACACGTTTATCAGCTTCCACTGCTCCCTTACTCTTTGCTCAAGAGACTCCACAATAATCTCAAAGCACGACAGACTCTAACTGTCACTATAGACTGTACTATAGTCTCTTCAATTTCCAACTCACGTATTGTAAAGCACAGGCTCAAATATCAACTCACTGTTGTATCACAAATCACGGACTACGCACAACTTAATTGTCAACTCACTTGATTAACAACAGACTTCTTATTAGCAACTGCACTTATTAGCAACTGAGCTTCTTCGCAACTGAGCTTCTTCGCAACTGACTTATTCCCAACTAACTTTTGATCGCGACTCAACTGCTGTTGGATGCGTCAACCCCTTTTTATACTTCGCACAACAACCACTAGAATTTTCTTGCAAAGTCTAGACCGAATCTTCATTATCTTCAATGTTGTTTACAAAGCGCGTAATTAAGTTCATGTGGTAACTATGTACATACGTGTGTATATGCATACATCATTAAGTGGTTGTTTACTTTTATTTCTGCCTTTAGTTGGAATTGTCAGGCATGTATGTATGTATGCATGTAGCTATGTCTATCTTCATAACAAGCAGAAGCTTGTAGTTGTTGTTGGTTGTTTACGTTTAATCACGTATGTATGTGCTACGCATGTGTATATAGTTGTTTGCTATAGTGCTTGTATGTGAATACGAGTGTACGTTTAGTTATTTATTTAAATACTTCTGGATGTTTCTTTATATTAGCCCTGTTCGAACACTCTTGCGTAACACTTATATTAACCCGACGGCCATTTCCGTAACAATACTTCACGTATTGTTTCAATACGACGCCATCAACTGTACATAATTATTGTCCTTATGAATTAGTATTTGCAAAACTACCCAATACTTTTAAGCAATTTACGGAAGTAGATAGAATAACTCCATTATATAATATAGATAATTACGCTAAGGAAACAAAGTTTAGGTTAGAAGTAGCTTATAAGAGAGCCCAATAATTACTAGATAAGAATAAAATTAGACAAAAAGAAAACTATGATAGAAACATTATAGATTGTAATTTAACTATAGGAGATTTAGTTTTACTTAAAAATGAATCAGGTCACAAAGTAGAGCCAAACTATAAAGGACCATACGAAATTCAAAACATAGATATAAGAAATAATATAACAATAGTTGATAAGAAAATTAATAAGCAACAAGTAGTACATAAAAATAGACTTAAATTATACATTACCTAATAAATTAATATCTTACTGCACAGTAAATACTAATAACAATAATATTAATAAAACTAACGTTGTATGAACATTCTTGCGAAAAGTGGAGGTGTAGCAGTATCTAATTAAATGTTTGCATTACTTTCAACGTCTGCACGTACAATTAAAAGATTCTAATATTTCACTAATGTTGAAGTCATACAAGTGACAACTATTCAAGGCCAAGTACAAATGTGCATCGACGGCTAATTTAAGAAAGAGTTTTTTTTATTGTTGGCACCTGAACAGCCACACATACCTGCTGCACAAAAAAACTCGCAATCGTGAGAATGAATTTGTTTTTTAAAACAAGCATCATATTACGGCCAGATTCCACACGAAAATATGTGCACTAATTTTAAGTAAATAATAGATTTAATTTCACTTTATTTTGTGCATACATGTTCGTATGTTTCAACATAAGTATGTCAATATGTAGGGTTAAGATTTATTCTCATAAGTAGTATATAAGCTATAGTAATTTAATTTTAATTTTAATCTGAAAATTACTGCGGCCTAGAGCTGCAAATAAAATAATAAACATTTAAATAAATTTGCTTGTCAATAAACGTTTAAATAAATTTGCTTGCTAACACCCAGCTTGAAATATGGTTGAATTTATGGAGAATAAAAGTAAATGAACAAAAGTGTGTTCATATAACGTTTACCCTTAGAAAAGATACCTGTTCCCCCATTCGAATCAACAATCAAAATATTCCTCAACATTCTCAAGTGAAATACCTTGGAATACACCTTGATCGAAGGCTTACATGGAAATATCATATTGACTCTAAGTTAACCCAAATGAAACTTAAATTAACTCAAATATATTGGTTAATTGGCAGAAATTCAACACTCAGCCTAGACTGCAAACTTTTGATATACAAGTCGCTTTTGAAGCCAATATGGTGCTATGGAATTCAGCTATGGGGCACTGCTTCAGCTTCAAATATTGAGAAAATCCAACGAAGGCAAAACAAAATTTTACGTTTGATAACATCTGCTCCATGGTACATTAAAAATTCAAATATTCATCGTGATTTAAATATGCCACTAGTGAGTGAAGAAATTGCAAAATACGCAGGCAAATATTTAACAAAACTCGAGTCACATCCTAACCCGCTTGCCCGTAATATTTTGAGCTTTACTGGACACATCCGCCTAAAAAAGACGGACACAAGGGCTCTTATACTCAACACTCCAGATGGGACTGCTTAAAAATACTTCTTTTTTGTAGCTATGCTACTTATGGGGCGATACAGGGGTTAGAAAATAATTTTCGTAACATAAATAATCGACACTATTACAGTTATAAATTTATTTTTGTTTTGATTCCTTTGTACTTAAACCAGAGCACGAAAATAAACGAAACAAATTGTTTGATTTTCTTTTGTTTAATTCTTTGGAGTGAGAGAAACAAAAACAGTGAAAACGATTGCTCAATTTGTTCAAGGAAAAAATAAAAAATTTTGTTGCTTTGCATTTGCGTATATACAGTGAATAGCGACATCGAACTAATAAGACAAAGTTGTTTGTGTATTTCGTATTGCTGGTACTGCATGTGTGCATGTGTATTTCGTATTGCTAGGACTGAGTGTGTGCTGTGAGCAGTGATGGGAAAGTTAGTACTATCTATATTTACTATACTATTTAACATGAAAAAGGACCGTAACACATTTGATACTCTCACGGACAACTTAGATATGCAGTCAGAAGACGCGCGCATGCATATATTTTTGAAAATAATTAATTTTTTTTTTCGAAAAATGGAACGAAACTTTATTAGTAATGCTCTTTTAGAAAAGTGTAACCTTTCACAATTAAACATCAACGAAAAACATATTTCACGCAATGATATTTTATGTGGCACAGAAGGTTATCTATTGAAACAACTGTTTTAATCAGTTTAAAGAAAATTTGAAAAAAAAATTATATTAAGCTCTAAGGGCAAAAGTGGACTTTGACAATGAAATGTTAGTTTGGTTTAGTAAGTTTCCCCCTGAAAATATTTAATCTGGTAAAATCAACATCATTATACCACTTTTAATTAAAATGTTCCCAGGGAAAAGAAAAATTTTTAAAATATGGACAATCAATATAGAGCATTGACTGTATGGAAGAACTGAAACCATTACCAACAGAGAATATATGCAGTTTCTGGGGGGTTATTATGTAATCCGAATCGAACGGAAATGTGTTCGAATTCCAATGTTAATAACATACAAATTCGAACAGTTTTCGTTTCGAATCGAATTACATAATAAGCCCCTGGTCTACATTGGCTGAAAATAAAAACGCATTACATGAATACATGTTTCCTGATAAATCAGAATTTTGTCCGTCGAAATGTCGAAAGGATTTTCTC
Source organism: Tachina lurida (assembly GCA_944452675.1). Lineage (NCBI taxonomy): Eukaryota > Metazoa > Arthropoda > Insecta > Diptera > Tachinidae > Tachina > Tachina lurida. Next base: position 56,992,361 of record OX101755.1, on the reverse strand, counting down.
TTACCAAAATCTCATGACAACAAAATAAAGGAAGAGCCTTCGTAATCTGTAAATCTCTATAGCTAAAAATCTATAAAATCAATTTATCGATTTTCAGCTACGAATGCAATTTCCAAACGTGTATTGATAAATCAGGTAATGGCTTAAAAACGTAATTCGCCGAAATTGTATTGTTTTATGTCATCGCCAAAAATTTTTAATTTTCTATTTGTTCAGCATTTTAGGAATCTGGCTTTAGCGAGCTACGGAATACGGGGGGCAAGCCTTATGTTCCCACAGTATTAAGTCTAATCCAGGCTATACGTATTTGTATATTTGTACTTATATGTTCCTATTTTATCTTTGTAAATGAATTTTGTATACTGAAATTTTTTTTTTATACCGAAATGCAAATTTCATTTCCCATCACTGGCTGTGAGTATTGAAACCAGCGTTACCATTTGTCAAGTTTTCCCTTTTCTTTGGATTTTTTTTGATGATGTATGAAAAACCAAAACAAAAATATGTATTAAGTTAAATATCCCAATTAGTAGGTGGCAAGTGGTCAAGTTTTATACCATTGAATGCTGCTTCAAAAATTCTTTTCGATGATACCAAACTTTATTTACATATGTCGTCTTGGAGCAAAATACAAAAATATTCGAAAAACTGAAAAAAATACCTTTTTTAAAAATGGTACAGCTCACGGATGGTCAAAGCTAGAACAAAAATATTTTGGGAATCATCATAAAACATATCAAACTTTATTTTCAGAGGGGTAACAAAAGCACTTTTTCTCTTCCATACAAGTTGAGTCGTTATAATATTTATTAATCTATATATAAATAGGCAAGTGAAAAAAGTTAAGAACCATTTTAACTGACTTAAACTCAACGTATTCGCTTGATTTTTTTTTGTTAGATAGATTGACAATAGGAGCAGTGCAGAATGTATTTTTTCTTCTACATTTTTGTGTCTAAGATAATTAAAAACAGTTAAGAATATTAGCCAATCATAAAGCCATGATTTCTTTTTCTCTCTTAATTTGCTAAAAAAAAATACAACAATTTGGCTTGGCAACTCCATAAACACTCAGAAGGAAAAACGTATTTTATTTGTTCATTCTATTCTTATTTCCATCTTTCTATGTACTTAAACGATTATTGCTGAAACTAATAAAATTTGGATATTTAAATAACGAGTGGTACTGTATTATTTTTCTTTAGATGCTTAAAAATAATATATTTTTTTAATTATTAATAACTTTGATTAAAGTTAAATTCACCTACAGCACAAAGTAAGTTTTTTGTTTTTGGTTTATTTTGTGTGCGTTTTGTTTTTGTTCATTGTTTTCATTATTTTTCTGTGCTTTAAATTACTGAACATACTGGAATGTTGGAATATGATGGAATGTTTATATTATTAGGCTAGCATATTCGTACATACATATGGGGTCTTTCTCAAAGAATAGGGAATAGAAACTTTTTTTGTAACAAACGTTTTAATGGGGAGTCTAAAATCTTAGAGAAAAAGCGTTCAATGAAAAAATAAACGAATATTTTTGTTTTGGGCAATAATAATGAATATGAAGTGAAAACACTAGGAGCAAATATCTAATTACATTTAGTTCAAAAAGTGAACAACTTTTTTTAAATAGTTTGCTTAAAATCTATTCTTATTTATGCCGATAAATGAAATTTTAAATTCGTATTTACTAGTTAAGAAAGTGTTTTAAGAGAGTGGTTTACCTTGGAGTCTATACATATGTATATTTGAATATAGTTTTTAAATTGTGTTTTAAATTCATCAAACTTTAAATATTTTCATTCTATTCTCCACCTCTGTGCGTTAATGGTTGATTTTCAACCACTGGGCAAACACTAGTGTATAATTAATAGGCGAACAAGTTTTTTGTAATCCCTTTTACGCTGGTACTACTGCACCGATTTTGAAAATATTTATATGGTTTTAAAGGGTTTTCTGAGCAGATGTGCACAATATACATTTTATTGGTTTAGTATCTTGGGAGCTATAAGTGTTTAAAGTTGCTACTACTACATGCAAACATTGTATACACTTATTTATTAGCTTACACTTATAAAGAAACAAAACATGGGTGTGTGTGCGTTTGCAGTATTTGCTCTTGGTTTTGCAATTTTTTTCTCTTATTTGTTGTATGTATGTATGTATACTATGTGACTGTGTTTTAATTAATTTTTTATGATGTTTAGATAAATTTTCTTTGAGTCTTAATAAAATTATTTACATCTAGAATACGGGCGATTGTGTCGTCCGTTTGGTGTAATCTAGATCTCTAAATCTAAATCTAAATATGAATTTTTTATTTTGTTTTTTTTTATTATATGTTATGGTTTTGATTTTAATCGGTTTTATATTTTTAAATAAAATGAATTCCAAATACAATTTCATATTTTCTTTTCAAATTTTGATACTTTTGTAAAGTTTTTGTATTTGAAAAAAAGTATTTTTTTCAGATTTAAGAAGGTTTTTAAAAAACATATATGGTAACGCTGATTGAAACACACAGCCACTGCTGCCAGATGTGACGATTTATCATCATTTCGATGATTTTTGGTGCCGAAATAGCAAAATGACGATTTGACAATTTTTTCCTTAACCTACCATTTACACATGAAACTAATTGCAAGAAAGTAGCAACACAATCACATTTTTTCACTACCACACTCACATAGTTTTTAATTTCCACTCAGCTTTCAACGATTTTTTCAAGAAAGTAAATTTTTGATGTTTTCAGAAAGTAAAATGAAAAAAGGTTGACAGTGTTACCCCCCCTTTAAAGATTTGTACAAATATATAGGATTGTGGCAAATAATTATTATACATTATTCTTATTTTGTATAAATATTTAAATAATTGTAATTTCGTATCTTCAAATATACATGAAGAAGACAATTCGTGTCTATTTAAAACAATAATATTATTAAAATATTAACAATAATAATTATTCCCAACTTATTGCCCTATAAATGTGTTTATGCGATAATCTGGGTAACTCTAATTAAGTAATTAACAAAGCAATAGAAATGGAACTTTTCGTTTCGACGACATTTTTAAAATGAACTTTCACTTTCCTATGAAAACGAACAAGAAATTTTCATGAAAGTAACTTTTTTCATTAAAATTTTTATTCATAATACGTATACAAAAATTTCAAGAAAGTACTTTCATGTGTAAATGTAGCGTAAAATGGACGATTTTTCAACAGTTGAAATGGGTAGCTTTTTATGAAAAGTCTACTTTTAAAATTCATATGTATATGCATAACCATTAAAAGATTTTGATGTAATTTTGCAGACTCTTTCTTAATCATTTATTGTTTAATTTAAAAATATTTATTTTTTGATGCTTCAGAAGAAATTCTGAGCCATTAGTAAAATTTCTTTTGGATGAGTTTGATGTAAAAATAACCAATGATCCATTACAACATATAACAAAATGCAATACCACTATCGATGCAATTTTTTCAAAGCACCTTGAAAAAAATCCAATCGCAAATATATGTATCATATTTGAGCTAACACAAACCAATTATTACTACAGTAGATTATAATGATTGAGTTTTTGAAACTTCTATAAATGTAAAAAAAAAATTATAGCTATTCTAAACACAAAAAAGTAATAGGTATGAATAATTTTATAATATCAATTAAAATATTTGTAATGTCAATTAAAAAATTAATTAAATGTTTACCTATAAACAATCATTATATAATATAATTTTATTGCATTGTTATTTAACACTTCAGTTTGTTTTATATAACCAAGCAGCATAGCTACAATCGGGTGTCCTAAGACACCTCTCTTCTTTTTTTTCCTTTTTGATTATCACTACTTATGTATTATTTATAACTATCACTAAGTTTATGTCTGATACTGGTCGGGCCTAATAATTATATTTAGATTTAAGATTTGATTACTTATTGTTAGTTCATTTTTAAAGATACAATAAATAAATATATCTATATATGAAAAAAAATTTTTTTTTTGAGATATCATCAATTTACTCCCCTCCCAGATCCGCAAGTACTGAGGATCAAAACGAGGATTTCTATAAATCTCTTGGCCCTTGTTTCGTAGCAGCTGGCGACTATAATGCCAAACATACGTTCTGGGGTTCGCGTCTTATCACACCCAGAGGTCGAGCGTTATTCAACACAATTTCCAAAATGGGATTAGACGTCATTTCGTGTGGGGACCTCACTTACTGCCCTACTGACATACATTAAATTCCGGATGTTATAGATTTTGGCGTCATGAAAATATTTCTAGTGAATTAATTCAAGTTTAAACTTTCCTAGATCTCTCGTCCGATCACGCTCCCACGATTGTTAGAATATGTAGCCCATTGAGAAGTGATTTACCTCACTCATATGTGAAGATGGTCAATCGTGTTAATTGGCTTGGATTCAAAAAATATCTTAGTAGCCATTGCACGAAAAACATTACGCTAAGAACACCCGAAGATATTGAAGCTAGCATTGCCAACCTCAACGAAATTATTTTACAGGCTGCTAAACATGCTACTACCTCCCACCCGCAGATTGGTTTTAATAGAATTTATTCTACCGATATTAAACGTGTCGTGTGTGAAAAAAGAAGAGCTAGAAGGGAATGGCAACAGCACAGATCACCACAACTTAAAACTAGATTTAAAGAGTGCACGAAACGACTCCACGAGTTGCTTGCATTTGAAAAAATTGCTTCTCTTAAAAATTATCTGGAATGACTTGATATCAGATCAGCATCTTATTACAATTTGTGGCGCCCTGCTAGAAAGCTTAAACCCCCCGTTGAGTTTAAGCCACCTCTGCGCACATCTACCGGAGGTTGGCCAAGACGCGATACTGAAAAAGGTAACAATTTGATGATCATTTCAAGTACGTATTTACCCCCAAACACATGTACTGGTGTTGCTGATTTGCCGAGTGTAGTTGCTCTACCATCGCGACCCATAAAGTTTCAGATGCGCGATGTACAAAAACTAATTGCTAAACTTAATTGTTCTGCCCTTTATATTGATGTTTCTCAGGCATTTGATAAAGTATGGCACGAAGGCCTATTTTAAAAAGACATATCTCCCAATAAATATAGAAAAACTTTTGGAAAGTTATATTGTTTATAGGAAGTTCACTGTTGTGGAAGGAGACTTCATGAGGGTGCCCGAATCTATATCTTCCGGTGTACCACAGGGTAGTATGCTGGGGCCAGTCTTGTATTTAATATATTGCGATATGCCTGTGAGCAATAATATATACACCTCTACATTTGCCCTTATGAGGCACCCCGCAATCTCCAGGAACATATTACTCAGGTGGAAACATGGTTGAACTTATGGAGAATTAAAGTAAATGAACAAAAGTGTATTCATATAACGTTTACCCTTAGAAAAGATACCTGTTCCTCCCCTTGGAATCAACAATACAAATATTCCTCAACATTCTCAAGTGAAATACCTTGGCATACACCTTGATCGAATGCTTACATGGAAACATCATATTGACTCTAAACTAACTCAAATGGAACTTAAATTAACTCAAATACATTACTTGATTGGCAGAAATTCAACACTCAGTCTAGACTCCAAAATTTTGATATACAAGTCGCCTTTGAAGCCAATATGGTGCTGCAGAATTCAACTATGGGGACTGCTTCAGCTTCAAATGTAGAGAGAATCCAACGACGGCAAAATAAAATTTTACGGTTAATAACATCGGGTCCATGGTACATCAAAAATTCAAATATACATCGTGATTTGAGTATGCCACTAGTGACTGAAGAAATTGCAAAATACGCAGGCAAATATTTAACAAAACTCGAGTCACATCCTAATCCGCTTGCTCGCAATATCTTGAACTTTACTGGACACATACGCTTAAAAAAGAGCGACAGTAGGGCTCTGATACTTAACACTCCATATGAAACTTCTTGAAAATATTTTTGTGCTTGATACGACATTTATGTATTATTAATTAATATCACTAAGCTTATGTCGGATACTGGTCGGGCCTAATAATTATATTTATATTTAAGATTGAATAATTATTTGAGCAGGCTAATGTTCGTATCGCCTTTCAAGCCAAATTACATGTGATAATTATTAATGAACAAATAACATCAAAGTTAGTTGTATATATTCTGACAACACATAGTTGAACGGAGCAGCTAGCCGTTTTCGAAGGCCACTAAACCTTCATCATCAACGTTCTTCTGTGTTTTGTGCACTGTGTGTGGTGTCAGTTGATGTAGATTTCTGCTTTATATACGAAACTTTTTTGCAAATGGAATACGTGAATTGTTCTGATTCATCGTATTTCAATTTGCTGAAAGGTGTTTTTGTAATGAAAACTCAAATCTACCATCTCTAAATTTACAACAGTCAAAATCTCTCATGTCTTGAAAGATCGTATAAATCGTATTTTGCGGGACATTAATACATACACACATTATAGAAATAATTTTTTCCATTTAGAGGCAGTTTGATTAAAGTTTCTTTTCAAATACAACCTGTAGGAATACAATAAGTTTTGTGAATTAAACAAATATACTTTTAAGAAATTTCTTTTATAAATAATTTGTATTGTTTATAAATACATATCGTACATATTGCTGAGATAATTAGGTAATATGTTCATATGTATATCCTGTATTTTTGTGCAATTCAAATAAAAACTGCTACTTTTTTTTTAGTAAAAGCTTCTCCAAATTTTTTTTTGAAATCTGGAAAAAATATCTGTAAGTAACTTTATAACATAATTTTTTAATATTCCTACAAAATCATATGAAAACAGATGCTTTTTGCTTAGCTGCGTCAAAACAGAGTCCCTTAGCTTCTAAGTATAATGTAACAAACCCTCAACCGCCTACTTCATGTTGTTTGCCTTAGCATTAAAATGTTTTTAACTGTATATTTCCAACGCTATTTTCTATTTAATCATAAGCGACATGTAGTAAAAAAAACCTTTTTATCAACATTAAAATTTTAGGGGCCAATCCATTAAGGATATCAAAATGCCAAAACTCGTGATAACTTTTAAGACACACGATGTAAAATTGTATTGTAAGCGGCAATTTACATATTTAAATATTAAAAAAAACTTCTTCTGAAAACTTTAATTTTGCCGTTTACGAATAAATCGAAAATAAGGTTCGATATGTATTTCCCATTACCTGTTTTCTATGAAAACGCATATGTATACGCATATGTATACATGCACGTATGTACATAGTTAATACATATGTAAATAACATGCCAAAATATTTTTATATTTGACAATAATGAAATTTTTGCATGTATGCATGTATGTGTATATATTTAAATTTTCGAAAAATTATTTTAATATTTTAAACTATACGTTAAAATTTTTATCTACTCGTAATTTTTAGACCTATCGATTTTTTTTTAATATTTTTGACTTTTATTATGAAAGAAAATAATCTGAAGCAAGTAGTAAAGTAGTGCATGGGCTTTGAAGTAATTTTGACGTCACCATGAAGCTACATTGGCTACATTCCGTCTGCAGTAACACATTTAAATAAAGAAATTCACACCTTTATAAACGTGCTGCATCTGGAAATGTGTCCGAATTTGCTAAATGTGCCACATTAAGATTTTGGAATAAAAATAATATACATACAGTTACTCTCAGAAATATTTTGCCTACATTCTTTAAGCAAAAAAGTTAAATAAATTTATTAAAAAATAAAAATATTAGGCAACATGTTAAATTCATTTCTTTTCTAACTGAGAATGCAAAACATACGTACTAGGGCTCGCGTCTTGTTACACCTAGAGGTAGAGCGTTGTTTAATACAATTTCAAAAATGGGCTTAGATGTCATTTCGAGTGGGGAGCCTACTTATTGGCCTAGTGACGTAAGAAAAATTCCAGATGTTATAGATTTTGGAGTCACGAAAAATATCCATGGGGACTTAATTCACGTAGAGGGCTCTCTAGATCTGTCCTCCAATCACTCTCCCACAATAGTTACAATTTTCAACCCACTAAGGAGTGATTTAACTAACTCATATGCGAAAACGATTAATAGGGTCAACTGGCTAGGATTCAAAAAATATATTAGTAGTCACTGCGTAGAAAACATTCAGCTTAGATCACCTGATGATATTGAATTTAATATTGCCAATCTTAACGAATATATTAAACAGGCTGCTGAACATGCCACTACTTCCTATCCGCAGACTGGCTTTAATAGAATTTATTCTACGGAAATTGAACGTCTTGTATGTGAAAAAAGGAGAGCTAGAAGAGAATGGCAACAACACAGATCACCCCTAAATAAAATCAGACTTAAAGAATGTACTAAACGACTCAAAGAGCTGCTATCGTCGGAAAAGACTGCATTACTGGAGAAGTATTTAGAAGGTCTTGATGTAACGTCAACATCTAATTACTCTTTATGGCGCGCTACTAGAAATCTTAAAAGACCCGTTGATCTCAAATCACCACTGCGTACTTCGACCGGAGGCTGGGCAAGAAGCGATAGTGAGAAAGGTAACTTATTTTCTGAGCATTTAAAATCTGTATTCACTCCCAATTCATGTACGGGTGCTGCCGGATTACCGAGTGTAGTATCTCTACCCCCTCGTCCCTTAAGGTTTAATATGCGTGAACTACAAAAAATATTTGCTGAACTCGACCCGATGGCATTAGTAACAAGATGCTGATGAACTTGCCTCATATTGCAATAAGAATCTTGCTATTTATTTTTAATGCAGTTTTACGAATGCAGTATTTTCCACATAACTGGAAACTTGCCAAGATTAAAATGATTCCAAAGCCAGGCAAAGATCTTACCAAGGCTGAGTCATATAGGCCTATAAGCTTACTATCAACAATTTCAAAGCTTTTCGAAAAGCTGCTCATGACTAAATTGTCCACAATTTTAGCTGATAGTGGGTGCATCCCGGACCATCAATTTGGCTTTAGAAGTCAGCATAGCACTATTGAGCAAACGCATAGATTGGTTCAAGTTGTAAGGAGGACATTTGAAGAAAAAAAGTATTGTTCTGCGCTTTTTATTGATGTTTCTCAGGCATTTGATAAAGTATGGCACGAAGGCCTAGTTTTAAAATTGAAGACATACATACCTACTAATAAACAAACAAAAGCTTTTGGAAAGTTATATTGTTGATAGGAAATTTACCGTTGTGGAAGGAGACTTCATGAGTGTACCCGAGTCTATATCTTCTGGTGTGCCACAGGGTAGTATTCTGGGGCCAGTCTTGTATGTAATATATACTTGTGATATGCCTGTGAGCAATAACATACACACTTCTACATTTGCCGATGATATAGCCTGTTTGAGTATTCACAAAAACCCTGATGAGGCATCCCGCAATCTCCAAGCATACATTACCCAGCTTGAAATATGGTTGAACTTATGGAGAATAAAAGTTTTTTTTTTTCTTTTTTTTTTTTCATATACAAATTTATTTATTGTATCTTCAAAAATGAACTAACAATAAGTAATCAAATCTTAAATCTAAATATAATTATTAGGCCCGACCAATATCGGACATAAGCTTAGTGATAGTTATAAATAATACATAAGTAGTGATAATCAAAAAGAAGTATTTTTAAGCAGTCCCATCTGGAGTGTTGGGTATAAGAGCCCTTGTGTCCCTTTTTTTTAAGCGGATGTGTCCAGTTAAGCTCAAAATATTACGGGCAAGCGGATTAGGATGTGACTCGAGTTTTGTTAAATATTTGCCTGCGTATTTTGCAATTTCTTCACTCACTAGTGGCATATTTAAATCACGATGAATATTTGAATTTTTAACGTACCATGGAGCAGATGTTATCAAACGTAAAATTTTGTTTTGCCTTCGTTGGATTCTCTCGACATTTGAAGCTGAAGCAGTGCCCCACAGCTGAATTCCATAGCACCATATTGGCTTCAAAAGCGACTTGTATATCAAAAGTTTGCAGTCTAGGCTGAGTGTTGAATTTCTGCCAATTAACCAATATATTTGAGTCAATTTAAGTTTCATTTGGGTTAACTTAGAGTCAATATGATATTTCCATGTAAGCCTTCGATCAAGGTGTATGCCAAGGTATTTGACTTGAGAATGTTGAGGAATATTTTGATTGTTGATTCGAATGGAGGAACAGGTATCTTTTCTTAGGGTAAACGTTATATGAACACACTTTTGTTCATTGACTTTAATTTTCCATAAGTTCAACCATCTTTCAAGCTGGGTAATATGTGCTTGGAGATTGCGGGATGCCTCATCAGGATTTTTGTGAATACTCAAACAGGCTGTGTCATCGGCAAATGTAGAAGTGTGGATGTTATTGCTCACAGGCATATCACAAGTATATATTAGATACAAGACTGGCCCCAGAATACTACCCTGTGGCACACCAGAAGATATAGATTCGGGTAAACTCATGAAGTCTCCTTCCACAACGGTAAATGTCCTTCAACAATATAACTTTCCAAAAGCTTTTGTATATTTATTGGTAGGTATGTCTTCAATTTTAAAACTAGGCCTTTGTGCCATACTTTGTCAAATGCCTGAGAAACATCAATAAAAAGGGCAGAACAATACTTCTTTTCTTCAAAAGTCCTCCTTATAATTTGAACCAATCTATGCGTTTGCTCAATAGTGCTATGCTGACTTCTAAAGCCAAATTGATGGTCGGGGATGCAGCCAGTATCAGCTAAAATTGTGGACAATTTAGTCATGAGCAGCTTTTCGAAAAGCTTTGAAATTGTTGAAAGTAAGCTTATAGGCCTATATGACTCAGCCTTGGTAAGATCTTTGCCTGGCTTTGGAACCATTTTAATCTTGGCAAGTTTCCAGTTATGTGGAAAATACTGCATTCGTAAAATGGCATTAAAAATAAATAGCAAAATTCTTATTGCAATATGAGGCAAGTTCATCAGCATCTTGTTACTAATGCCATCAATACCTGGAGCTTTCTTAGGGTCAAGTTCAGCAACTATTTTTTGTAGTTCACGCATCTTAAACCTTAAGGGACGAGGGGGTAGAGAGACTACACTCGGTAAATCGGCAGCACCCGTACATGAATTGGGAGTGAATACAGATTTTAAATGCTCAGAAAATAAGTTACCTTTCTCACTATCGCTTCTTGCCCAGCCTCCAGTCGAAGTACGCAATGGTGATTTGAGATCAACGGGTCTTTTAAGATTTCTAGTAGCGCGCCATAAAGAGTAATTAGATGTTGACGTTACATCAAGACCTTCTAAATACTTTTCCAGTAATGCAGTCTTTTCCGACGATAGCAGCTCTTTGAGTCGTTTAGTACATTCTTTAAAGGCCCTATTATGAGTTGCATTCGATTTTCGACATTCGCTGGATATCGAGCATCGAAATTCAAATGTTAAATTAATATTATGAGCACCGAAAATTTCGCTGAGCAACGAATTTTCTATCGAACAGAATTTAGCTTTCGATGAAGTATTTTAATGGGAAAAATTTGTAAAAAGTCCAAGTTTTAAGCTATGTTTATTTTTAAGTACACAAACTCAAATTCTTAGCTATTTTTTGCCTGTTTCATTCACAACGTTCTTTGTGGAATGATCGTTATAATACCAAATGAAAATTCGTTCGATCGGTACTTTCGACTACAGTCGAATATCGAAAGTTGCTCATAATAGGGGCCTAAGTCTGATTTTATTTAGGGGTGATCGGTGTTGTTGCCATTCTCTTCTAGCTCTCCTTTTTTCACATACAAGACGTTCAATTTCCGTAGAATAAATTCTATTAAAGCCAGTCTGCGGATAGGAAGTAGTGGCATGTTCAGCAGCATGTTTAATATATTCGTTAAGATTGGCAATATTAAATTCAATATCATCAGGTGATCTTAGCTGAATGTTTTCTACGCAGTGACTACTAATATATTTTTTGAATCCTAGCCAGTTGACCCTGTTAATCGTTTTCGCATATGAGTTAGTTAAATCACTCCTTAGTGGGTTGAAAATTGTAACTATTGTGGGAGAGTGATTGGAGGACAGATCTACAGAGCCCTCTACGTGAATCAAGTCCCTATGGATATTTTTCGTGACGCCAAAATCTATAACATCTGGAATTTTTCTTACGTCAGTAGGCCAGTAAGTAGGCTCCCCACTCGAAATGACATCTAAGCCCATTTTTGAAATTGTATTAAACAACGTTCTACCTCTAGGTGTAACAAGACGCGAGCCCCAGTACGTATGTTTGCATTGTAGTCACCAGCTGCCACGAAACAAGATCCAAGCGATTTGTAGAACTTCTCATACTGATCTTCGGTAACTGAAAATCTGGGAGGTGAGTAAATTGATGATATCACGAAGTTCGCACAAAAATTTTCTACGAAAATATTCGTAGCTTGCATATATTCTTCACTAACGTTCTCAAGGATATAGTGCTTGAGTCTTGACTTAATTAGAATTGCTGATCCACCGCATGCTCTCCCTCTCGGGTCCTTTGAATCATATAGAGTGTAACCATTTATTTTAAAGCAGCTTCTCGAAGTCAAGTGAGTCTCAGAGACCATCATTATATCAATATTTTTTTCCGTGAGGAAGTGCTCAAGTTCATTTGTATGTTGGCGAATGCCGTTTGCGTTCCAGAAACATAGTTTTAACGTGTTCATGGTTTGTTGACTAATGCTTGAAGCAGAGTATTCTGCATTCTCAGCATTTCTTGCATCATGCTAGTCATATTTGTTGTAAAGTTGTTTATAGTTAGCACCAGATTCTCAATAGTAGCTTCAAGACGACTAAAGTTAAAGCTAGAGTTTGCATTCGTTGAATTACTTGGCGGTGGAACATTTTGTGTGGGAATAGAACTAGTCTTAGCAGCATCGGCATACGATACACGTGAATTAACTAGTTGGCTAGTTTGAGGCAGAGTGGCGGAGTAAGCATTTGCTGATTGAACTGGAGCTAATTTAGATTTTTGACCCATAGCCTGTTTAACGAAAGAATATACACGGCATCCTCTGTAATTAGCGGTGTGATTTTCTCCACAATTACTGCATTTTTTTCAGCTTGTACTTTTGGCTTGGTACAGTTAGCAGTACCATGCAATTCACCGCAGATAACACAAACTGTAGGTAATTTGCAGTAGGTTTTTGTGTGGCCATATTCTTGGCAATTATGGCACTGTACGGGACCTGAACGCTTACGTGGCTCTTCAACTGTGATTTTTCGGTGTAAAAGGTATTTTAGACTATAAATTGGGTGCGTCTCATTTTTCTTTAACTGTATATCATTCGGCTCCAGTTCAACACGAAATAGAGGCTGGGGAATCTTCTCTCTATTGATTATATTGGTAACAATTTTTACTTTAAATCCTTGTTCGATAAGTGCACATTTTACTTCTTCAGGCTCAACATATGAATCTATGCCCTTTAATACTATTTGTAGACCTTTAGCACTCTTAAGTTGATATGTATAAAAATTTGTTTTATTTTTTTCAAACTCACTAACAATTTTTCGGAAATCTTTTTCATCATATATTTGGATTTTAGTTTCATCAATATTACCTCGTTTAATTGGAATGATGTGAAAAGTATTTTCACCAATGGTCGACAGTAGATTTTTTAGAAGCGCGTTTGAATTTTTTTCTCTCAGATAAATAGGTGGTGGCTTAAAAGACTTTTGCGATGATGCAGCGGGCTTGTCGTTTTTGTCTTGCAATAATGAAAAACGATTTTGACGATTGATAGAAGATGTACTGTTATCCCTAGACATCTTTGGGGCGGATCCAATTTTAGTAGAATTTGGGCTTCGCCCGCGCTTTAAAATGGTTATATATCTGTCCATTCCTACTTGTACCTTTGGTTTTGTACTACTGTTGTCTTCAGTAACAACTTGTTTAATTGTTGACCACGAGCCCGAAGCGGATGATATCGCTGAGTTAAATGTAGAAGTACTAGGCAATAATGTCAACGATTCACTAGTTGGCATTGGACAAAGCGAAGTTGATCGCTGACGAAACTGTGGTTTTGCCGTTAGTAAAAGTCTATTATCAGATTTTTGATTTTTATTAAGAGCTTCAGAACTCACAGCAAGTCTATTATCAGATTTTTTATTTTTATTGTTATCATTATGAGCATCAAAACTCACAGTAAAATAGGCATTTCTGCCGTTAGAACTCACTTCACTATTTTTTTCCTCCGGGGTACTCATAAAGAGTATTCCTCAAGGGTATGTTTGTATGTGTTTTTGTTTACGGTTTTTTGCTTATTTATCAAAGATAATATGTACTACGAATATTTTTTTGAATGCTTTTTTTTTTGTTTAGTTTGTATATAAGAAAAATTCCGCTATTACGATTGTTCACTATGAAGGTACAACGAGAATAAAAGTAAATGAACAAAAGTGTGTTCATATAACGTTTACCCTTAGAAAAGATACCTGTTCCCCCATTCGAATCAACAATCAAAATATTCCTCAACATTCTCAAGTGAAATACCTTGGAATACACCTTGATCGAAGGCTTACATGGAAATATCATATTGACTCTAAGTTAACCCAAATGAAACTTAAATTAACTCAAATATATTGGTTAATTGGCAGAAATTCAACACTCAGCCTAGACTGCAAACTTTTGATATACAAGTCGCTTTTGAAGCCAATATGGTGCTATGGAATTCAGCTATGGGGCACTGCTTCAGCTTCAAATATTGAGAAAATCCAACGAAGGCAAAACAAAATTTTACGTTTGATAACATCTGCTCCATGGTACATTAAAAATTCAAATATTCATCGTGATTTAAATATGCCTCTAGTGAGTGAAGAAATTGCAAAATACGCAGGCAAGTATTTAACAAAACTCGAGTCACATCCTAATCCGCTTGCCCGTAATATTTTGAGCTTTACTGGACACATCCGCCTAAAAAAGAGGGACACAAGTGCTCTTATAATCAACACTCCAGATGGGACTGCTTAATACTTCTTTTTTTCCTTTTTGATTATCATTACTTATGTATTATTTATAATTATCACTAAGTTTATGTCCGATACTGGTCGGGCCTAATAATTATATTTAGATTTAAGATTTCATTACTTATTGTTAGTTCATTTTTGAAGATACAATAAATAAATATACATATGAAAAAAAATGTTAAATTTATTTCTTTTCTAACTGAGAAAGCAAAGCCTATAGAATACAAAAAAAAACAACAACTTTAAATTTATTTGTTATACTTTTTTTGACTTTTCTTGTATCAACTACGCAATTTCAACATCACAAAAGTATTTTGCTTCTTTTAGCGTTCCCGTTATTTTTTAAATATTTGTGTTGTTACATGTGTTTTTTTTTCTATTCGCTTGTAATAGTAATTGTTATGCTTTTCTTGTCATAATTGGTTCCAATCTTTTTTTATTGAGTGCAACACGAAGTTTTTGTTTAAAAAAATGCCTAAAGTAAAGGAATTAAATTGATCTGCGAATAAGATCATTCTATATCTGTATAATAGAAGAAATCAACCCAATATATTTGTGATATGTTTAGTTGATGTAGACAAACAAGAGAAAATACTTTTTAAGGTGCAAAAAAGCGCAGATACATATACAGTGGAGGCTCAAAAAAGTTAAGTAGTTTGTTTTGGGGGTGATGAACTTTTCCGAAATCTTAACTTTTCCGTAGTATGAAAAATTCAAGAGGTTATATGTGTATTTGTACATTATTTATTTATTTTTTGATTGTCAATTAGAATATAATCTACGACTAATTTCTTTTACAATCAACTGATGAGAGCAACTACATTATGCATATAAAATTCACAAAAAAAATATATATATAACGGTAACGGTTTTATTTTTGCATGTATACAGGCGTATATGACTTACTATATATATAAATATGTATTGAGGATTTACATACAAAAGTTGAGATCATCTTAGAAAGAGAAAAAAACTATATATAAAAAAATTTTCTCAGAAAAGTTGAGAATTACTTAACTTTTTGGAGTCACCAATGGTGAATAAAAGCTGCTTAACTTTTCCATATACTTAACTTTTCTATGACTTAACTTTTTCGAGCCTCCACTGTATTGAAAATATTCCACGAAAAAGTCATGGAAAGTTGTTAACGGTGAGAAACACAAGAAAAACTATTAAAAAAATAGGGGAAACCACCATTTATATGTTCCAAGTCTTAAAGAAATGCTAAAGGGGACCCTACGGGCATACTACGGACACACCTGAATGGCAAGTCAATCCGTAAAGTTCTAAAAGCCAACAGTACTAACGGCAGCGTAGCTAGAAAAAAACTTTGATTTCGGAAGTTAATAGACAGAAGTGTTAGTTATATGCTGAACTACATAAATTTCAGACTTCTAATTTCGGGAACACAATAATATTTAGCGACGAAGTAAATTTATAATTGAAAAAAATATCTTTATTAAAATAAGCTAATGAGGCCTATCGTACTTTATGTTAATAAAAACGCATAGTAAATTTATAATTGAAAAAAATATCTTTATTAAAATAAGCTAATGAGGCCTATCGTACTTTATGTTAATAAAAACGCATAGTTATTATTACATATTTTCCCAACGTTTCGTGAATTTTTTGTTCACTTTCTCAAGGGATTCATCTATTTTATTAAAAAAGAAAACAACAATATTATAACACCATTTAATAATAATTAACAAAACATTTTTTAAATTTTACTTACAATATATGTTGATTATTATATTTCCATTATGTAAAATATATGTATGTATATACATATGTATATATATATGGTTAACGAATTTGTTTTACAACACACACAAACTAAATAACTAATATCACAGCTAATACTTCTATGTTATTGCTAATTTATAATTTGCGCTTAAATTATCAGTGTCTTCTTTTATATTCATTGTTTTGTTGATTTTTTGTTGTATCCTTAAACTTTCTGTTATGTATCTCTTTCTTGTATTATTCACTTTGTCCAGTACTTTTATGTTGTCAAAATCGGGCTGATGTTTAGTTTTTATTATGTGTTGTGACAGGGCGGTACTTTCTTTGTTTCTGTTTATGTCAGTCTTATGTTCATTAACTCTTATCTCTAAATTTCTCTTCGTAGTACCAATATAAATAAGATCGCAGCTGTTGTTGTCGTTCCCTTTACATGGGATTTCGTAAACAACGTTGTTTTGTTGTAATTTGTGTATAGGTGTTTTAGTGTTGGAAAATATTGCACTAATTGTTTTGTTGGATTTATAAGCAAAGCTTATGTCATTTTTGTTTATTGCAGCTTTTATGTTTCTATTGTCCGTAAGGCCAGGAACAAATTGTACACTGTAAAAATATTTATCTTCTCTATCAGTGTTGCCATGTTTATTATTATTTGATGATTTGTATTCTATGATGAGGGATTTTATTAGTGATAAAGGAAAGCTGTTGTTAGTTAATATTTTTGTTGTTTTCTGTATATTTTGTGTGTGAAATTTTTTGTCACTTATGTCTAGCACCCTATGAATGAAGTTTTTGGCCGTATTTATGATTTGCGATTTCGGTTGCGTTGAGTTAAAATTAATGATTCTACCTGAAGATGTGTCTTTAGCATACCAATCGAGCATGATTTTATCATCTCCTCTATATAGTTTCGTGTCAAAGTAAGTTATTTTTCTGTCTTCTTCTATTTCAATAGTAAATTGTATTTTTGGGTGGTAACTGTTTAGTGTATTTAATATTTCATCCTTGTCTTTAATGTTAATTATGGCTAAAATGTCATCTACGTATTTAGCTACGTATTTGACATGAATGTTTTTGTTGGTCAATTCAGACAGTGCTACGTCAAGTAAGTTATCCAATACAATGTCTGCAATAGTTGGAGAAAGTGGGTTTCCGATTGGCATACCGAAAATTTGGTTGTAAACTGTGTTCTCGTGGATGAAGTAATTGTTATCGTGTAAACAGAATTTCAAAGTATCTAGGAATTTAGAGCGAGGGATTTTTGTATTATTTTGTAGTAAAGACCATTTATCCATTATATTATTAATAGCGGTGTGAACAGGTATGTTTGTAAATAGAGATATAACATCAAAACTTACGAGAGAGTCATTCCGATCTAATTGTATGCCCTCCAGTTGTGTTTTTAAATCTAGGGAGTTTTTTACGTTGTATTTGTTGAAAATTATATTTTTGAGAACATTTCCTAGATATTTGCTCAAATGATAGCAAGGAACTTGAAAAGATGACACTATACACTGAAAAAAGAGTTTTACATAAATTCAACGAACACACATTCGTTGATTTGGATTCATTGAAATTCAACGTATTATACGTTGATTAAAAAAAATATTCATTGAAATTCAAAGTAAAATTTTATGTAGATATGAACTGAACGTTGAAACCATTCTTTAATATTATTCGTTGAATTTAACAACGAACTAGTTTTTTGATTTAACGTATAATACGTTGAATTTAAGGAACACCTTCATTTTTCTAAATAAAAGAAAACAGCTTACTAAATTTCAGGAAAGTGTACTTTGATTCAAGGAAACCATTCATTTAAGTAATGTACGTTGAATTTGACTTAAAGAAGACGAAGAAGATATTTTATTCAAGGAACCCGTTCATTGATTATAAGTAATGTACGTTAAATTTAACTTAAGGGAGAAGAAGAATATGTTTTATTCAATGAACGAGTACTTTGATTCAAGGAACCACCACTTGAATTTTTGGTTTGCTTGGTTAAATTCAGCGTACTAGTTCCTTGTTTTATTACGGGAAAAAGACATACTAAAAGGAAAAAACTAAACACAAAGCAATCAGTTATTATTCTTCGTTTACCAAATAAGTTTGTGCACAACTAAAAAAGAAAATTTGGAATAAAAAAAGTGTGAAAAAGTAAGTAATTAATAAAGAAGTGATTATAAGTAATTTTAAAGAGCAAAATGCATTGTTTTCATTGCAAAAAGAAATATAGTTGTATAAATATATTAATTCGTCATATAAGAAAATCCCACGAGTTTAATATATATCGATGTTATGAATATAATTGTGCATTAGTTCAATCAAATCAAAAATTGGGGGACATGATTCAGTTTGAACATTATTTGAAGGAATGGCGTAAGTCCCACTCAATAAGTCTTCAAGATCTTGGTGCTGATCCAGCAAAGGCTTTGTGGCAATGCTCATTAAACTCTACGTCTGTAGCAAGTCCAAGGGAAACCAACCAGCAAGGTCAACACAAGTACCGGATTACTATAATGAGAATTCTCGTTTGTTAATTGATATTATTTGTCACTATTTTGAAGAAAATTCTTTGCATATGTCGCTGTCAATAAGCTATAAGCTGGAAGAGGAGATAATATTGGGTGCCCCTGCGGCTGAGTGGTAGCGATGCTAGCGTCTCAGTCCAGAGGTCGTGGGTTCGATTCCCACCATAGACCCTGGGTGTTTTCCGCAGACAAGCTAGTCGCTTTGCGGGTTGTGTTTGTTAAAAAAAAAAAAAAAAAAAAAAAAAAAAACTTCGTTTTCCCACTGAGAAATTACAGTACTATCGTACTTCTAAGCGAGGTAAAATGTATATGAAGTATTGTAATTCCAAATATAGCAGACATACTAAGAAAAAGAAAATCAGTTCCCGATGCACCTATTCCTGCCATTACTGGTTCCAACTCCCAAGTTTTATGTAAGTATAGTATATATATATATAGTATATATATAGTTTTATGATAGTACTATTTTACTTAAATATTTATGTATGTTAATTTTAAAGATTCAGAGAGCAATGCAGAGGATTGCATTAGAAGCCTCAGATATGACAATTTGAGCGCAGACGAATTCGACAGCACTTGGCAAGCATGCAGCAATTTCAGAATTAATGAAATAAACCAAGCTTCCACTTTAGCCGATGTTTTTAAAAGATGGCCTGAATATAAAAAACCGATTGGATTCCGATATGTGAGTATATAAATATTTACTGTTTTATACTTTAGTATTTATTGCAAAATAAATATTTGTATTAAGATTATCAAAGCTTAAGGTCTGGTTCATAAATCAAATAAATAAAGTTTTTTGCTATTTGCGGATTTATGAATTAAACCTGAAGCTTGAACATTCTTCATAAAAAAATTAATGAAAAGGTCGAAAGAACTCCGATTGTCCGGCCCGCACGGGACCAAAAAAGACGGTTAATTGACTTCCGTATAATCCAGGTTCAAGTCGCAGAGCAATGACGGTAAATGCAATTTATTACTACTCACAACTTGTTTATCTACAATTTATCTTATTTTTTTATTTTTTTAGACAATGCTGCTGTAAAACTGATGTGGTGTCTTCATGGATACTTCATACTAGAGTTGGGCATAGTTGTTCCTTTTGCGGATTGTTCCTTTTTGTTCCCAACAACAAAAAGAACTAGTTCGTTCTTTTCGTTCAGTTGTTCTTTTCGGTCAGTTGTTCAGTGAACAACAGAACACAGATTGCACAGTCGTCGAATCCTCTTCAATGTTTTCTTCGTGTGTTCTATGTTTTAAGTAAGTAAAAGGTAAAAACTAATATTTTTGAACGAAAATTTAAACGAAATCCGTAATCAATTTAAAATCAATTTTATTCACTTTTTTAATTCTAATAATCTTTTTCACAATCTGTTTTTTAAATCAATACAACAAATTATTTCTTTTAATTTTGTAAAACTCACTTGTATTTTTCACTAAGTATACATTTTCTGCTGTTTGTTTTGATTACTGTGCTAATTAATAGGCACACTACATTTGTCTCTTTTTAACAGTATGCAAATCAGCAACTATAATCTTTTAGTTGAAATGTTTTGGATGTGTATCAGGGATGGCATTGAGAATTTGGTATTGTACCAATAAGATTTAAAAATTGTACTTTTTTACCTTAATTGTACTAAAATATTTTTTCGTTCAAATTTCATATTTTTAAATGTTGGTATGTAAATTAATACACGCAGCATATGCTTATCATCCGAACTTAGAAGAAAAATTATTTGGAAAATGGACGGCTTTACATTTTTCTTTGATTTTCTCGGTGCGTTTTTCTTTCAAAAGACCAGTCATTGGTGTACTATTGTACTTTGCGAGTTTGAATGTTACAAAAAAAAGTACAATTGTACCAACTTTGCCAACACTGATGTGTATTGATCAGGAACCAGGGTTGCGAGACAAAATTATCGAAAAATCGTCGAAATACCGATAAAATACAAAAAAGTCGTCATTTCATACTTAAAAAATCGGACAAATCAAAATGTACTTTTTGTAAACATGTATACATATCGTCAGTTGGTTTCTGGTTTGCTGCAGACATAATGTATTTTGGATATACTGTGCCGCAAGCCAGAAACCAATCGACGATATGTTTTATTTTATAAATGTATTTATTACCAAACAATAACATAACAATTCGTGTTCATACATGAATTCTACACGAAGCCACTACGACGATTTTGTGCTAGATTAAACAAAAATTGCTGCAATGTTCTTTAAGCTATTACAAAATAGTCGTAGTCGAAGTCGTACTACGACACCCGTAATAAGGCCCATTGTATCTTTACAACAGAAGGTAAAACATAATAGAAATGAATTATTTGGAATCACTGAAAAACTCAATTTAGGAAAAAATACAAGTTACATTTACATAAAATTTCTTTTAATTCAACATACATACTTGCATACATACGTATGTAATTTTTATTTAACGCTAAGCCATCAACAAAAAAATGTTGTTAAATTGAACAATAAACTATTAAGAAAGAGTCTGCAAAACTATACCAAAATGGGCATGCATATATGAATTTTAATGCATACTTAATTTCGTACTTAGCGTAGTATGAGTTGTAGTACGGGTTTTCAGACACACGTTACTACAAATCATACTAATGAATACGTGGATAAATGAATAATGTGGTGAATTTATTAATAATAAGTTAACTGCAGTTAAAAAGAATAAAAAAATAATGCAAAAACAAAAGGGGTATGTTGTAGAGAATGGTTAAAATAATTAGGGCAATTATGTAAAAAATTCTACAGGAAATTTTTCCCTTTTCCAATTAGAATTTTTTGTTTTCGCTATCATTTGCTATTAGTTGGAATTGTTCCCTGGGAGAAATTTCCTGCGGAATTTTTTACATAATTGCCCGGAATGTTTTATGTTCTTTTTTTAATTAAAATATCCGCTATATAAAGCTAATTTTAAAATTGAGCTGTAGAAACACTGCGTTTTCTAAATTAGCTCCTCATGAAACAAATTTTGCTGTACAACAGCATGATACACAATACTTATTATCGAAGCTCCGCCCACAAAAAATCAAAAATTTTTGATTTTCATACCACAAAGTATACTTCATAAGTACGACAGCATGACACCAGTGACTAATTTCATTGTACGATTTATCGTTCGATTTGTATTAACGTGTATACTCGCTATAACAGTAAACATTTCATAAAAAGCAGCCCAATTTGATTTGCAAAATCGAGGATTTTAAACAAAAAATCGTCATTTCGTCGGTTGGTTTCTGGTTTGCTGCAAACATAATGCATTTTGATAATAATGCGCCGCAAACCAGAAATCAACCGACGATTTTGCTATTTCCGGCACCAAAAATCGTCACATCTGACAGCCCGGGTCAGGAACAGAGAATAAGATAAACAAAACGAAATAAAGACCAAAACCGAACGAAGGAATAAAAACGAACGAAAGAACAAGAAAGACCAAAAGAACGAGAAAGACCAAAAGAACAATAAAGACCAAAAGAACAAAAAGGAACAACTTGACTGAACTAGTTCACATCGTTCACTTATGGGAATAGTTCAATTGAACTAGTTCGTTCTTTTCAGCACAACTCTACTTCATACCTACAATAAAGGTTACAACAAATAACAACAAAAAAACCTTTATCAAATACACAATGAAAAATTATCAGGATGCGTTTATGTTTGTTGGGAATAACACACAAGAAGTAACCGAATATGTTAATAACTTAGCGTCTAAAGAAGTATTCGTTCAACCCTTCATTCTAGCTATTGGAACTAAGAACTTTACCTCATTCGAAAATTTCTTAGTTTATTTAGACGGAATATCTTTCCAGTTTAGCTCTTTTTTGAGGGCCTTAGATATATGTTTTAAATGCTTTCATTTATTTAATTTAGAGTATCCTCCAGCCTGAATTCAATTTTGGCAATTTATTGAGTGTTAACAAAACACCTTCAAGAGTTTCTGTAATGGCAGAACAACTCAAAGAAACCAAATAAATTTACTTAAGTTTGTTTTATTGTAAATAAACATTAATTTATAAATAAATTATAAGTTAACGTTCTAATTTATAAAAATTAATAAGGCTTTATAAAGTTTTTATAATACGGATTTTCATACTAAGCCTTTATTAAGCCTTAATAATTTTTATAAATAAGGCAATAATTATTTTGAAGACTGTAATATTACAACCAAATTTTTTATGTACAAATATATATAAACATACATATATATAAGTAAGTAACTTATTATATAAATTTTTAAATAAAATACTCAATTTAATACGAACTTGCCTATTATTATATTTATTTAAAGTGAAATTTTGAATGTATAGGTGCATTGGGTCAAGGAACAAATTCATAAAATTTAATAAATAGGTTCATTGGGTCAAGGAATAGTTTTCTTAAATTTAAGGAACTATTTCATTAAATTCAAAGTATGTATACGTTGGGTCAAGGAATATATTCATAAAAATCAATGAATGCATTCATTGGGTCAAGGAACAAGTTTCTTAAATTCAAGGAACTATTTCATTAAATTCAAAGTATAAATACGTTGGGTCAAGTAATAAGTTCATTCCATTCAATATATAGGTTTAATGAATTTACGTAAGGTTTCAACGTATGGATTCTTAACTTCAACAAGTCAAGGATTGGCATACGTTGAATTCAATGAACATGTTCCTTAGGTGAAAAATAAGGAATAAATTCGTTGAATCAACGAATTTTTTCCTTGTTTTTATGTACCTTTTTGGTTCAGTGTAGGTCGCAATGTTATACCTTCTTTATGAATTTTAGGCAATCCATAGATTGTAGGTGCAGTAGCCGCTGAACAAGTAAGTGTGCGCTTAAGACTTTGTTCTATGAATTCTTTTTTGCATAACTCCGAGATGATATTGTTATTTGTTTTTATGAGTTTGTTTGTGGGATCAGTTCTCATTATGCGGTAAGTATTTTTGTCTTCTAGTAAGCTCTTCATTTTATTGTCATATTCTTGTTTGTATATAACCACAGTTTTATTGCCTTTATCCGATTGGGTGATAATAACGTGTTTGTGCCTTTTAAAAAATGTTTTTGTTTTTTCAAATACAGCTAATATGAGATTCTCTTTTTGAGTGTTTTTTATATTTCTTTTAAACTGTGATACTCTATTTGCTAATGTTGTTCCATATACTTGTCTTTCTCCAATATTGTTATTGTCTATTTTCTGAAAACACTGTTCAATATCCGCTATTATTTTGAGGGGTGAAAAATTTTTCCTGTTTATGGGCAAGGCAAACTTTTTCCCTAAAGATAGTAACCATTTACACTCCCAAGGGATTTCTATCTCCGTTTTGTTTTCAAACCAGTGTTCATTAAAAAATAGTCATCTCGGAGTTATGCAAAAAAGAATTCATAGAACAAAGTCTTAAGCACACACTTACTTGTTCAGCGGCTACTGCACCTAGAATCTATGGATTGCCTAAAATTCATAAAGAAGGTATACCATTGCGACCTATAGTGTCATATTTTCAAGTTCCTTGCTATCATTTGAGCAAATATCTAGGAAATGTTCTCAAAAATATAATTTCCAACAAATACAACGTAAAAAACTCCCTAGATTTAAAAACACAACTGGAGGGCATACAAGTAGATCGGAATGACTCTCTCGTAAGTTTTGATGTTATATCTCTATTTACAAACATACCTATTCACACCGCTATTAATAATATAATGGATAAATGGTCTTTACTACAAAATAATACAAAAATCCCTCGCTCTAAATTCCTAGATACTTTGAAATTCTGTTTACACGATAACAATTACTTCATCCACGAGAACACAGTTTACAACCAAATTTTCGGTATGCCAATGGGAAACCCACTTTCTCCAACTATTGCAGACATTGTATTGGATAACTTACTTGACGTAGCACTGTCTGAATTGACCAACAAAAACATTTATGTCAAATACGTAGCTAAATACGTAGATGACATTTTAGCCATAATTAACATTAAAGACAAGGATGAAATATTAAATACACTAAACAGTTACCACCCGAAAATACAATTTACTATTGAAATAGAAGAAGACAGAAAAATAACTTACCTTGACACGAAACTATATAGAGGAGATGATAAAATCATGCTCGATTGGTATGCTAAAGACACATCTTCAGGTAGAATCATTAATTTTAACTCAACGCAACCGAAATCGCAAATCATAAATACGGCCAAAAACTTCATTCATAGGGTGCTAGACATAAGTGACAAAAAATTTCACACACAAAATATACAGAAAACAACAAAAATATTAACTAACAACAGCTTTCCTTTATCACTAATAAAATCCCTCATCATAGAATACAAATCATCAAATAATAATAATGATAGAGAAGATAAATATTTTTACAGTGTACAATTTGTTCCTGGCCTTACGGACAATAGAAATATAAAAGCTGCAATAAACAAAAATGACATAAGCTTTGCTTATAAATCCAACAAAACAATTAGTGCAATATTTTCCAACACTAAAACACCTATACACAAATTACAACAAAACAACGTTGTTTACGAAATCCCATGTAAAGGGAACGACAACAACAGCTGCGATCTTATTTATATTGGTACAACGAAGAGAAATTTAGAGATAAGAGTTAATACCGTGTTCAGACATGCATTTTTAATTGAGTCAATTTAATTTTAATTGCGCAATTAACTTTACTGTTCACACATACTCAATTTAGCTGACTCAATTATCATTTGACAGCTGGAAAAACATTGTTTTTATTTGTTTTGTGAATATTTGTGTTTGTAAATTTTCAAATTGGATGCAAATTTTGGTTTAAAAGAAATTTTACTTGCATATAACAGAAATATGGAGCTCTTGGAGTCAATGCGATCGATTTTTGATGAAAACTTATCAGTGCTTAAAAAAAGGAAAAGAAAAACTTGTCAATTTTACAAAGTTTACGAAAGCAGCAGCTATTTCCCCTTGCACTAATTTTTTAACTTAACGTGCACATCGCGCGGGCTGTATGGAAAGGCCAACTTCTGCAGCTTATCCGCTTTCTCATTATATACGTGACCGTTTTCTCTTTGGCCACGAAGCTCCTCTATTCGACATGGCCACAACTCCAATAGAGCAGCTTCACTGGCGTCAGTCCACGTGAGCCTCTTCGTCTAAATTTTTTTTCCTATTTATAAAAGATATTTGTTAATAAATTTATCTATGAATTTAAAAAAACTTCTTCACCAGCCATTTATTTTTTGTTTATTTATTTATTGGAGTTCATATTGTTCAGTTTGTTTTCTTTACATGTATGTATGTATGTATGTATATTTGTTTTGTTTATATGTATGTATATTTTTTGACATTTGGCTCGCCATTATAGGAAATTTTTCTGCTCATTGAACACAGTTCTTAATAAAAACATTTATGATCAGGGTTGCATTTCGAGTTTTACGCAATTAGTGATACAATTAACTAGTAATTGCTCAATTTATTAATTGACTTATTGTATGGTAAATTGTTGTCAATTAAGGTCTTAATTGCAAAAAATGATCTAATTGCGCAATTAAGGGGTATGTCTGAACACGGTATAATGAAGATAAGACTGACATAAACAGAAACAAAGAAAGTACCGCCCTGTTACAACACATAATAAAAACTAAACATCAGCCCGATTTTGACAACATAAAAATACTGGACAAAGTGAATAATACAAGAAAGAGATACATAACAGAAAGTTTAAGGATACAACAAAAAATCAACAAAACAATGAATATAAAAGAAGACACTGATAATTTAAGCGCAAATTATAAATTAGCAATAACATAGAAGTATTAGCTGTGATATTAGTTATTTAGTTTGTGTGTGTTGTAAAACAAATTCGTTAACCATATATATATACATATGTATATACATATATATATTTTACATAATGGAAATATAATAATCAACATATATTGTAAGTAAAATTTAAAAAATGTTTTGTTAATTATTATTAAATGGTGTTATAATATTGTTGTTTTCTTTTTTAATAAAATAGATGAATCCCTTGAGAAAGTGAACAAAAAATTCACGAAACGTTGGGAAAATATGTAATAATAACTATGCGTTTTTATTAACATAAAGTACGATAGGCCTCATTAGCTTATTTTAATAAAGATATTTTTTTCACAAAAATTGACTTGGCCAAAAATATCAACAACATTAAATTTATAATTGTTTGGTCAGATAGACGGCTTATGGTGCGGCGCAAGCCAAATAAATCACTAAATATTAAGAATATAAGGCCAACAGTAAAACATGGTGGTGGTTCTCTCATGGTGTGGGGCTGTACGTCGGGACTAGGAGTAGGAAAGTTAGTGTTTATATAAAGCACAATGGATAGACATCTATAGTTGTCCATTATTAGAAAAAACCTACATGCCAGTGCTGAACAAATGGCTCAATATATCAGTGGGTATTACTTCCAACATGACAAAGACCCAAAACATAAATCCCTGGACATTAAATTATGGCTATTTATTATAAAACAAACATCCGCCAATAAAACCACAGTCTCGACATAAGTCCGATTGAAAATATTTGGGGTTATTTGGAAAAAAAAATCCGGGAAAAAAAGCATTTTATCAAAATTATGCTTAGGACGAGTATTGGAAGAAGAAATGTATAAAAAAAAGTACTTAAAAATTTCCGAAATTTAGTGGAATATATGCTAGGACGTCTGCAAGTGGTCATATCTAACAATGAATATAACACAAAATATTAAAACATAATACGCTGCTTTAATAATGAAAAATCTGTGTAAAAAATTCAAAAAGCAAAATACTTTTGTGACCTGATAAATAAGCGATTTTTTCATTATTTTTTAAAAATTTCATAAAATAAATTTTTTTTGTTAAATTTTAATTAAAATATTTATAGTTAAGACTTCTCTTATTTAATATGTAAAAAAATAAACATGAATTTTTCAAAGAAGATATTTTTATATAGAATTCTTTTTGCAAATTTGTTGAGATTTACATACGCAAAATATTTCTGTGAGTAACTGTATATAAAAATTAAACGACATGTAGCCATTACTACTTATTTAAAAATAATTCAACCAAGATGCTGAAAATTCTCACGACAGCATTGCCACATGCGTATGTGGCTTCTTACATGTCGTGTACCATAATAGGCTTAAGCAAAAATTTTATAAAAAAATTTTTTTATGAAATTGTTTCAGTTTAACTAAATACATATTAATAATTTATTATATTAAGTGCACAGAAAATTATTAAGATATTGTGATTTGCTTATTTAACAATAAAAACAAACTGTTCAAATGCACATACATACATATACATACATATGTACTGTGAGAGTCAAAATAAACTGTACACATGGTTCTCTTATATCAAAAGTTTTATTTCGGTATTAAAAGATAAAAGCATGATACAATTATACTAGGTACATGCACGACTACAATAAAACTCCAACACCAAAAAACACATGTATTTTGTTGATATAAACAATCGAAAAATTGTCAGAAACAAATGTCTTTTGTTCATAAAAATAGCAATTTCAGGGTATCTAAAGTACAATTGCAGACGCGGTATTCCTGCATGATTATAGTTATTCAATGTTGCCAATCTGTGTGTAGTTAAATAGTGTGACATTTCTACTCACATGTGTAGGCCATGGAATTAAATTCTTTTTTTTTTTTTTTTTTTTTTTTTTTTTTAAAAGAGAAGTAACACTCAGGCAATTAATGCCTACTGCTAATACTAGGTGTTACCTTCTTTAGGAAAGTGATAGTGAGAGAGAAGACAGGTGGTGAAAGAAGAGATAGAGGAAAGCTTCATTCCTTTACAACTCTGCTTTTCGCACGTTTTTAATAATGCAGTGTTGCAGCGCCTCTCTGATGTTAAATGGGGCGTATTAATTTTTTGAAGCTGTGTCTTGTAGCCATTTTATTGATTATTTTACTTCGCCGATGATTTTGCTACACAACGAAGGAGGGCGCTCTGATGTTACATTAGGACTAGTATCAGCTGAAGTCGGTATAGTTCAGTTCACATCAGAAAAATGCGTGGTGTTGTTATTTAATGACTGTCGGATACAGGGATTGAACCCAGGACCTTCGGTTTTGTAGTCAACGTGCTAACTACTTCAGCCAACGCCACCCTCTTGTATAATCTGTGTGTAATTCTACTTTGGGTTCTATTTTTATTTATTTTTCTTTTAATTTTAACCTACACAAAAGATATGTAGTGCAATTATCTTCAATGCGTAATTGCAGACACAGCCTTGTGTAAATTCATTGGCAACACTATAAAAATTTTATTCACACACATACACTAACATTTTTGCAGCTTGTAAACAAAGTTTGACAATGGTAAGACTGTTGTAATATATATAGAAGATGGTATATATACAAAAGATGGTAACTTCGAGCCTTCATTACAAAAACACATGAGCAAACTGAAATGCAATGAATCAAACCATATTCCATTTGCAATAAAGTTTCGTATATAAGGCAGACATCTACATCAATTGACACCACACACAGTGGACCAAAACACAGAAGAACGCTGATGAGGAAGGTTTAGTGGCCTTCGCAAACGGCTGGCTGTTCCGTTCAACTATGTGTTGTCAGAATATTTACAACTAATTTTGATGTTATTTGTTCATTAATAATTATCACATGTAATTTGGCTTAAAAAGCGTTACGAACATTAGCCTATTCAATTCATAAGAATATAGAAACAAATACAGTTCGAAAAATAATAATTAAATTAACTAAAATTAATAGTCATTGGCTTGTGGCAAAAATTAAATTAAAAATATACTTAATAGTAACAAACCAAAAAAGTTTGTCTTAAGTAGAACAAAAATAAGCAAATTAACAAACATGTGCATAGTTAGTAAAGAACAAACGACAATGGTAAGACTGTTGTAATATATATAGAAGATGGTATATATACAAAAGATGGTAACTTTGAGCCTTCATTACAAAAACACATGAGCAAATTGAAATGCAATGAATCAAACCAATTCACATATTCCATTTGCAATAAAGTTTCGTATATAAGGCAGATATCTACATCAACTGACACCACACACAGTGGACCAAAACACAGAAGAACGCTGATGAGGAAGGTTTAGTGGCCTTCGAAAACGGCCACTTAACATTCTGTTCCGTTCAACTATGTGTTGTTGTCAGAATATTTATTTTTCATTAATAATTATCACATGTAATTTGGCTTAAAAAGCGTCATTAGCCTATTCAATTCATAAGAATATAGAAACAAATATAGTTCGAAAAATAATAATTAAATTAACTAAAAGTTTGACATTTATCTGCAATGTATACAGTAACAGGCTGGGCTTGTGCATGTACCTGTTATAATTGTATCATGGATGAAAGTTTTTGAAACTTTTTTGTCGTCTATAGAACATTAAATAATGCTCTTAAAATAAATGAATAAAAATTCAAAATGCCTTAACACCAACAACAACAATTGAAACAAAACCAAAAACACTGCAATTTTAATGCGTCAAAAGAAATTGTATAGTCTTACAATATACAAAAACAAATAATGGCTACTACTTTGTTTGATTTCCATTTGATTTCCACTTGCTTTCAGAAGTGCTTGTAGTCTTCTAGGCATCAATTCCATAATTTATTTATTATTTCTATTGACATTTTTGGCCACTGTCCCCGCAAAATTTCCTTTACTAGAGCTTTTGATGGTTATGTTTCTTTTTCTGGAGTGTCTGCCGAAATTCTTTCATAAATGTTCAATTATGTTGAGGTCCGACAACAGTGGGTGATAGTGCAGTTGTTTTGGTATGTGATACAAGAACCATTCTTTAACTACTTTGGCGGTGTGAAGAGAACTTTTGTTCTGTTGGAAGATTCATGCTCGGTCTAAGTTTAATTTCTCTAATATAGACGCCCAATTATCTTTTAAAATATTTGAGTAGTTGGTTTTGTTCATTAAACTGTCAATAAATACCAAGCTTCCCACTCCTCTTCCCGCTTTACAGCCTCACACTATCACCGAAATCCCACCATGCTTCATAGCAGATATAATATTGTTTTGGTTTAATTTCTAAATTGTGCTTCTCCAAATTTTAGAACTTTTTCCTTCCCAAAGACCTCAAACTTGCTTTCTTCTGTAAAAATTACGAACGATTTTCTTGGTTTTTATATTTTTGTATTTCTAGGCGTCGCCTCTCATTTTAGTTAGAGCTGTGTAGTTTTCTTCTTATAACTTGTGTATATAAACTACTCGCTCGGTGGACCGTTTTGACACCAACTTTCAATCCAGATGATTCTCTACACTTTTGCTGATATTTGCGCTGCACTTATACCTGAAATTTATCTTAAATCGAGCATGAATCTTCCAACAAGACAAAAATCCTATCCACACCGCCAAAATAGTTAAAGAATGGTTCTTGTATCACACACCAAAATAACTGGACTATCACCCACAATTGCCGAACCCCAACATAATTGAACATTTATGAAAGAATTTCGGCAGACACTCCAGAAAAAGAAACATAACCATCAAAAACCTTATTGAAGGAAATTTTGTGGGGAGAGTGGGCAAAATCGTCAATGGAAGTAATAAATAAATTTGTGGAATTGATGCCTAGAAGGCTACAAGCAGTTCTAAAAGCAAATGGAAATCAAATGGAAATCAAACAAAGTAGGAGCCATTATTTGTTTTTGCATATTGTAAGACTGTACAATTTCTTTTGACGCATTAAAATTGCAGTGTTTTTGGTTTACTGATTTTATATAGATCTTTATTTATTTTATTATATGGCCGGCGCTCAGGCGCCGATGGCCAGGACTCGCAGGTTTATATGCAGAATCCCTTAATGAATTAAAACTATGTTGCCGATTCGAGCCATGAAATAATTCTCCCCTTATTTTTTACTGACTTAAATACTATTTTACAAAAAGATTCTTACACAACTAGTCACTTACACAATCATACTTTTAACTTATCAATATATTTCCAATTTAGGTAGATATAAAACCTTTTTCACTAATTCAGCAGTTTATTGAACTTAGTTTACTGTTGCCAAATATTCAAGCTACAAAGCGTTTGTTAGTTTATTAATAAGAGTTTGTGTGTCAGTTCGATCAATGAAAATTGGTCGTTTTGTTTTGTTTGCTTTTTTTTTAAGAAACAAAAGAAGCAAAGGAAAACAAATGAGACGTTCTGACGACACTACAATACATTGGTTTTGTTTCAATTGTTGTTGTTGGTGTTAAAGAATTTTTAATTTTTATTCATTTATTTTAAGAGCATTATTTAATATTTTATAGATGACAAAAAAGTTTCAAAAACTTTCATCTTTCAATACCGAAATAAAACTTTTGATATAAGAGAACCAGGTGTACAGTTTCTTTTGACTCTCACAGTATGTATGTATACATACTCGTACCTTGGTAAGAATATCTAAATTTTCCTTTAATTTTTAATTCCCGGGATTCCCGGGAAAAGCTAATTTTCTAAATTTAATACATTTATTAAATGAAAGTTGGTGAAATTTCGATTGTTTTATTAATGTAAGCATTCTTTTGAAATAAAAGTTAATAAAAAAGCAGTTCTAAGACAAATTTTTAAGAATTTTTAATTGAATTTAAGCAAATGGAATAAAGTTATTACACAGCAAAAGATCATATAAAAACCAATTGACGACTGTTACCACAATTAGTAGACAATTTTCTAATAAAACCTACCTTCATTTTAATAAGAATTTGCCTTGCTTGTTTCTCATTCTTTTTGAAAAAGTTCCAAGCGGTTTCTTATCGTTAAGTACAAGCAGGTTACAGTACCATACTGCGCAGCGCCGAATTTTGAATACCCTGAGCCACAGTATGTCTAAGTGTCTTTAATTTTTCATTTTATTTCTCCTAAAATATTTTCTTCAGGGTTTCCATAATAGCGTCTACTTGTAATAAATTTAAGTTTTGTCAACTCAGAGTTCTTACAGCTTAAAATTTTCACTACACTTTTCAAAATTTGTTCACTAATTCGGCGAAAAATCACTTCAAGTTCGCTTAGCATCCAATTATTTACTTTAGGAAATGATTACATCATTGCAATCATTGATACTCATACAATTTATTCCATTTTTTATAGGAGATATGGTATGACCTCAATTTAATGGAATTTTTATGAAATTTCGGACTAGATTTGAATAGCTCACATTTTTATTTTATATTAAAAATATATGGACATTTTACTGCTTGTTTATCGGCGTCGAAAGAATTCTTTCTTTCTTACAGTTACATTTAAAACAAAAACTCAATTTAAATTTTAAGATTAAAAAATTTCCTTCGAACAAGGTATATGTAAGTGTTTAAATAGACGATGAAAAACGTGTCAACGTTCGTGTAAATTTGGTCATACAATCATTCAAACGAACTTTTGTAATATATAAAAATATAATAAGTTTTTATATTAAAGTAAGTAGTATATTTATGGGCATTCTGGCACACGTGTATTTTCTCCATAAGGATCATTCTAATTAGAATAGTTATGGGCATTCTGGCACACGTATATTTTTCCATAAGGATCATTCTATTAGAAAAAAATTCTAATTGGATCTAATTAGAATAGTAGATTATTCTAATTAGATCTAATTAGAATGATCTACTATTCTAATTAGTATATATATGTGCATTCCAATACATGTATTTTCCCATAAGGACGGATATTCCAATACATGTATTTTCCCATTAGGAAGGATATTCCAATACATGTATTTTCCCATTAGGAAGGATATTCCAATACATGTATTTTCGCATAAGGACGGATATTCCAATACATATATATATTCCTACAACAAAGTTAACTTCAAATGAGAATATATATTTTTCTCATAAAAAGTTTAACGAAGACATTTTCGTAAATGGAACAATTCGAATGAGATTCTCATTTGAGTAATTGTATTAAAATGAGAATTCGATTGACTTACAAATATGTATATAAAAGACCAATTAGAAATTAGTTTTAGTTATTGTTATTCAAAGATCCTTGAAATTACGTTCAACAACAATGGTAAGAATGAAGTTTAACATAACATTAGAATTTTTTTATTTATTATATGAAAGTTTAAGAAATACATATAAAATTTAACTAATTTTTTTGTTTGTTTTTAGATCTATCAACAAATAATTAACATTGCGCAAGGAATAAAATCTGAATACACAAAAATTGATGATATTCCCTTAAATGAACCTTACAAGATTTTAAATTTTGAATGGAAGGTTACACAATATGGATCCAAAGTTATTGCATATTTAAACAACAATAAGTGGTTTTATCTTCCGCAAAGAATCGTTAAATATTTAAACAGAGAGGATCCTTACTTATCAAAAATGAATGACAAAATTTGGACAATTATTTACAAAGGACGTCAATCACCAAATGGTTCAGCAATATTCGAACTAAACTATAGCTAAATTTTTATTTGTCATAAGAAATTTTATGTAGTTACACAATTTTTAAAACAATAAATATATTTAGTAAAGTGAAGTGACCCCTATTATTTATTGATTTTTGTTTTTATGTTAAACATGCACATGCACGTTAACAAAGTGAATTTGAAATCCATTTCAGGAAAATTTAGTTCAAAAAATTAAAATAAAATGCATATATTTTAAATTCATTTAAATTTTATGAAAATGAGAGTTTATGCTTAAAATAAGTTATCTTATTTATTTTCATTTTAAGAAAAAGGATAGGACATTTAAAAATTTGATGAAAGTTAAACATGCATGTACAAGACATGAAATTTAAACATGCATGTGCAAGACACATGGTCATATGTATATGTATGCATTACAAGTTTTTATTACTTTTTGCACTTATATAGAAATTTTCAAAATTCTCACCAAAAAATAAATTACATGAAAAAATATTCCTATAAGGAAGGATATTTCCATTGCATGTAGTGCGTAAGCATGCTTTTGCATGCTTTTTCATGTCATAGCATTTAGATGTATTTTGCTTTACTCTAATTTTCATTTTAAAAGAAAAAAAGGATAGGACATTTAAAAATTAACATGGACATGCAAGACACATGATATTAAATAGTAAGCATGCTTTTGCATGCTTTTTCATGTCATAGCATTTAAATGTATTTTGCTTTACTCTAATTTTCATTTTAAAAGAAAAAAAGGATAGGACATTAAAAATTAACATGCTCATGCAAGACACATGATATTAAGTATTTTTAAAGTATTAAGAACGAGAGACATGCGTATGCATGCTTTTTGCGCGTGTAGATTTACGTGGGTGCCTTGGTGAAATTTACATTTTATTTGTTCTGAGAAAAAGGGTATGCGAAAAAACTAATTATAAAAAAATATCTTTCTATGAAGGACAAACAAATATTTTTCCTTTATTGCTTAAACTCACTAATTTACAAGATCATAAATGTAGATAAATATGAAGATTTTCCAATTACAGGTAATTTTCTATAGATGAATGTATGCATATATTGCGTGTAGAAAAAAAAGTATAAAATAAAACATTTTTCTGAACAAAATTCTAGTCTTGTGACATTATTCAAAAACGAAGTGTTGTGTGAAAAAAAAGAAAACTCGAAATTTTTATTGTTATATACATATGTGTATAGATTTAAATATTTTTAATTCATAATAGGTAAGTTAAATAATTTTAAAAATAGTAAGCATTGATTTCTAACGTTTAACGTTTTACACAAACAGTCTGTAAATTTGTTTTATACATTTTTAGTATATTTAAAAACGTTTATACAAAAATAAAATGATATCGAATTTAGAATGCAAAGAATGCAAAAGAGCTTTCCTAACTGAGGAAAATTACAGAGAGCACGAACGAAGTCATGCTTCAAGCTCCAGTCGTGTAAAGCTTGTAAAAAGTGCGTTTAAAAAAAGACTTGTGACACTTGTTTACATAAACGACAACGAGGAATGCGTCCTCCGAGAGGTGTTTATGAAAGAAGCTGTGGAGTCATTTAAAAAAGGAATTGACTACTTTTTAAAAAATAATGGTGCTCTAAAATATAATATGGAGATGTATGGCTTATATGCTTGTCCCAAAATGAGCGACCTAGAAAATACACCAATAGAGGTAAAACATTTCCAAACCAAAATGAAAGAAGTTTTCGATATTGATGAATTCACAAATGAATATTTCACTAATATTCAAAATATATTAACGAAGATGGAAGAGTTTCAAGAGCGGGATAGTGGTTGGACTCTAGTTCAACTTTTAAAACTTCACCTGAACTTAAATAAATATCAACCACTGAAAGGTTCTAGTTTTATAGCTCTCCCGCCTAAACTGATGTCAAAAAAAGCATGTATAAATGTACAAAATGATGATGATTTTTGTTTCAAATGGGCAATTTTATCAGCCATATCAACTCATAGAAATGCGCAACGAACTAGTATTTATGGGATCAACATTGCTGATTAAATAATAAATCTAAATGGATTTTCTTTAAATTTTAGTGGGTTATGCTTCCCACTTAAAATAAAAGATATACACATTTTTGAGACCAATAATCCTAATATTAGTATAAACGTTTTTGGTTATGAGATGGAAAAAGACTTAGTTGTTGGCCCATATTACAAAACAAAAGCAATAAAATCTAAGCATATACAGCTATTGTTTTTACAGAAAGATAATGGAGGAAATATAGTTTCACACTATGTATATATCAAAAATATTTCAAGGTAAATGTGATTATTATAAAAAAAAAAAAAAATCATAATAATTATATGTTTAATTTTTATATTTATTTTACATAGATTGATTCGATCACAACAAACTAGCCATCATGGAAGCATTATTCTCTGTGATGACTGTTTACAGAGTTTCCATTATCAACAAGACTTAGAAAAACATCGACAGCATTGTAAAAGACAGGTTTCTTATGCCCCCCAAAAAGACAAGTCAATATTAGAATTTAATAATTATAATAATAGTATAAATGTATCTTTTGTAATATACGCTGATTCGGAATGCATATTTGAAAATATTCAAACTTGCATTCCGCGTGGTGATGTTTCGTCAACAACATTAGTTGATAGACATATTCCCTACGCAATGTCGTATTTTATTAAATGTAGTTTTAATGACAAATTAAACAAGTTACGTACCTTTAAAGGATTAGAATCGGCTAAACTATTTATAGAAAGTTTAATTCGGGATATAAGAGACTTAAATAATAATTATTTGACAAAAGTAAAACCATTGACCCCATTAACTGAAGTGGAAAATTTAAACTTCCATGCTAATAATATATGCCACATTTGCTCTAAAATAATTTTAGATGAATCACAAGTTAATGATCATTGTCATTTGACTGGTAAATATAGGGGGTTGCACATAGTTCTTGTAATCTTAATTATAAAGTACCGAAATTTGTCCCGGTTATTTTTCACAGTTTTTCTAGTTATGACTGTCACCTATTTGTGAAGGAGCTA
This sequence comes from Tachina lurida, assembly GCA_944452675.1. NCBI lineage: Eukaryota > Metazoa > Arthropoda > Insecta > Diptera > Tachinidae > Tachina > Tachina lurida. The sequence continues at coordinate 56,954,676 of OX101755.1, read as the reverse complement.
AATAATATAAATGATGGTCCAATTAATATCATTCCACTCAATAAAGAGCTATATATATCACTCTCTAAAACCATAAGCGACAACAGTAATGGTAATATAGAAATTCGATTTTTAGATTCCTATAGATTTTTACAATCAAGCTTAAATGATTTAGTTAAAAATTTAGGTAAGCAGGATTTGAAATTAGTTAAATCAATGTTTGGTGAAAATGAAAGTAAATTTAATTTACTTGTTAGAAAAGGTGTCTTTCCATATAGTTATTTAAATTCTATCGAAAAACTCAAAGAAACTTCTCTACCGAATATTGAGAATTTTTATAATAAATTAACAGATGAAGATTGTTCTCAAGAAGATTACACACATGCGAAAGAGGTATGGAGTACTTTTGAGTGTACAACTTTAGAAGATTATTTAATTTTATATTTGAAAACTGATGTCTTGTTATTAGCTGATGTTTTCGAAAACTTTAGATTTCTTTGCAATGATATTTATAAACTAGATCCTTGTTATTACTATACCGCTCCAGGATTTTCTTGGGACGCAATGTTAAAAATAACAGATATTAAATTAGAGTTATTGAGCGACATAGATATGATTTTATTCATACAAAAGGGGATAAGGGGAGGAATAGTACAATGTTCTCAACGACATGCCATTGCAAACAATAAATATATGAGTGATTACAATGAACATCTTCCATCTAAATATTTAATGTACTTAGATGCAAATAATTTATATGGTTGGGCAATGTCTGAAGCTGTACCAGAAGGTAATTTTGAATGGGAAACAGACATTGAAAATTTTTGTTTGGATACTATACCAGAAGATTCAACTACTGGATATATATTAGAAGTAGATTTGACGTATCCAATAGAAATTCATGATATTCATAATAACTTACCATTTTGTAGTGAAAATAAAAATCCTCCAAATTCTAAGGAAAAGAAATTAATTTGTGATTTAAATGATAAAAATGAATATGTAATACATTACAAAAACTTACAACAATGTTTAAAACATGGGTTGAAGTTAAAAAAAATTCACCGAATTTTGAAATTTAAGCAATCAACATGGTTAAAGCCATATATTTCATTAAACAATTTACATAGAACTAATGCAAAAAACTCTTTTGAAAAAAATTTCTTTAAGTTACTAAATAATGCTGTCTACGGTAAAACGATGGAAAACGTTGACAAGCGTAAGAATATAAAAATTGTTAATCGGTCGGAAAGCATTGGAAAGAAAATGGGAGCTCATGCCCTTATTGCCAAACCAGAATTTCATTCCTTTAGCATATTTCAAGAAAACATGATAGCAGTGGAGCTAAACAGAAGTTATTCGTTTTATAATAAACCCATTTATTTAGGATTTACAATCCTAGAACTTTCAAAGTGGAAGATGTATAACTTTCATTATGATTATATATACAGATTCGTTTATATACACAGTAGAAACTGATGATTTTTATAAAGATATAATAAACGATATTGATACACACTTTGATACATCAGATTATGAAGCGAATAATAAGTTTGGTATTCCACAGAAAAATAAAAACAAATTAGGTATGATGAAGGATGAAAATAATGGTAAGTTAATGAAGGAATTTGTGGGTCTAAGAGCAAAAATGTATGCATTCAAAACGATAGATATGAATGAAATCAAAAAGGTTAAGGGCATTAAAAGTAATATAACTCGAAATTTAAGTCTATTAGATTATAAAAACTGTTTATATAATAAGAAAATATATTATGGAAATATGTATATTTTTAAATTCAAACTTCATGATTTATATACTTCTCTAATAAATAAGATATCTTTAAGTTATCTAGATAATAAAAGGATTGTATATAATAATGTAAATACACTTGCTTGGGGGCATTACAAAGAAGAATTTATCAATGAAAGAGATGATGATTTTGTAATGGAAATTTATAATAGAGATAATCAAAACACAACTAATTGTATTATAGATCAATTTTTAAATGATGATGATGATGATTTTGTAATGGAAATTGATAATAGAGCTAATCAAAACACAACTAATTGTATTATAGATCAATTTTTAAATGGTGATGATGATGATGATTTTGTAATGGAAATTGATGATAGAGATAATCGTAATACAACTAATTGTATTATAGATCAATTTTTAAATGATGATGACGATATTTTTATGCAAATTGAATGTTAATTTTATTTATTTATTAAAATTTTGTTTTATAAATTCAAATTATATTGTAATTCAAAACGACATCGTTAATTAATAAGAAAAATATAAATAAACTTTAACGTATCCGTTTGTGGATATATTTATATTAATATTTGTTTGAATTATTTTAAATTACATTTATTAACTAAGAATTTTAAACATAGGTGACCACAATTAAATGTATTAAAGTTTTGTTTTCGCTCATAATTATATTTAATGGATATCTTTAAATAATTAACAAGTTCAATTGGAGGTTGTAAGTTTCCAAAGCTATCAAAATATTCTTTATAGTTATGATTTTTATAATAGGCTACCCAGTGAGTTCCAGCACCACGAGAGTTATCTAGATTAACAATACCACATTCTTGAACTAATGGTTTTTTAGGCAAACGATCTCGCATAAACACACCTCTAAAATTT